>CP129454.1:35872500-36472500 GCA_030445155.1 Quercus variabilis | reverse complement strand
AAAGCGTCTCTTAAGATGTGACTTGGTAAAGATATTTGCAAGTTGATCTTTAAAAGAGACTGAGATCAGCTTAAGAGCACTATGGACAAGATGATAACAAATAAAATGACAATCGATCTCGATGTGTTTAGTTTGTTCATAGAAGACATCATTGTGAGTAATATGAATGACACTCTGGTTGTCACAATAAAAAGGAGTAGCAGATGATGTACACACACCTAAGTCTTTGAGAAGCCATCGTAGTTAGAAGAGCTTAGATGTGGTATCAGTAAGGGCACGATATTTTGCTTCAATATTGGAGTGGGCCACATGAGTTTGTTTCTTACTTCGTCAAGAAATCAAAGAAGAACTAAGAAGAAAGTAATAACCAATGGTGGACCTACAATCAGTGGGATCTCTTACCTAATCAACATCAGAAAATGCTGAAAGATAAGAGGAGACTGAGCAGAGTAGAAAAGACCATGGAAGAGAATGTCCTTTAGGTATCGAAGAATGCGCAAAACAGCAGCATAGTGAGTTGATCGTGGAGCAGACAGATACTGGCTCACCTGGTGAATAGCATAAAAAATGTCTGGACGAGTGACAGTGAAATAAACTAGGCTGCCAACCAAGCGTCTGTAAAAAAAGGGATTAGACAATGGTTTTCCCCTTAAGGGAGTCAGATGTGCATTAAGCTCAACTGGAGTGTCAACAGTTTTGCTATCAGTGAGTCCAGCTTGAGACAAGAGTTCAAAGGCATACTTGTCTTAAGTAATATAAAGTCCATCTGTAGAATGAGTGATTTCAAGACCCAAGAAGTAGCTAAGATGTCCAAGATCTTTCATCTCAAACTGCTAACTGAGAAAATTCTTGAGTTCTTGAATGCCACTGAGGTCATCACTAGTTATGATCATATCATCCACATACAGGAGAAGTAAAATAGTGTCTTTGTCAGTGCAACGAAGAAATAAGGTAAAATCATAATGACTGGCCATGTAACCCAAGCAAGAGATGGTAGAGCTGAATTTGGCAAACCAAACTTGTAGAGCTGGTTTGAGACCATAAAGTGCACGTCGAAGGTGACAAACCTTGTTTAAGTCAACGGAGAAACTAGGAAGAGGTTGCATATAAACTTCTTCACTTAAATCCCTATTAAGGAATGCATTTTTGACATTCATCTAAAAAATGTCTCATTTACTAGTAGCAGTAATAACTAAGAGGGCACGAACAGATGAGATACGAGCAATCGGAGCAAAGGTCTCTTCATAATCAATCCTATACTCCTGTGTAAAACTTTTTGCAACAAGACGAGGTTTGTAGCGCTCAATGGACCCATCAAACCGAGTCTTAATCTTGTAAATCCACTTACAACCAACCACAGATTTCTCAGGGGGAAGTGTCACAAATTCCCAAGTATGATTTTTAGATAATGCATCAAGTTCCTCTTTTATTGCAATCTGCCATAAAGGGTCAGTGGAAGCCTTACGATAGGTGTGAGGCTCGTGTAGTGTAGCAAGGGCAGTGTAACAATGATAGTCAAGTAAATGTGCAAAAATGGATCTTACCCGAGTTAAGTGACGAGGTGGAATATCTTGTGCAAGATCTTCAGGTAGAGCAAAAGCAGGGGACCCAAGCTCAAGGTTAGGGTTAGGTAGCTCGTCTTCTACCTGTTCATCGTCGACCTGTTCATTAAAGGGTGAACTAGGAAAGGGATTAATGATATCTGGTGGTTGGACAGAGAAGTCTACAGGAGAATCAAGAGCAACTACAGGAGGATCAAATGGAAAAAGATTTAAGACAAAAGAGGAAGATAAGGAGGCATGGAAGTGAGAGAGCTCAACAAAGAGGCGATGTTCCCAAAAGACAACATTGTGGGAGATACAAAGACGATGAGAGATATGATCATAACACCAATCCCTTTTGAGTTTCGCCATAGCCAAGAAAACAACAAGGCCTTGACCAAGGCTCAAGCTTGTTATGCTCATGTGGCTGAAGAAGAACGAAACAAGCAAAACTGAAGGAGCGAAGGTGGTGATAGTCTGGAGGTGACCCAAAAAGGTGCTCATATGGAGTTTGATTTTGGATAACAGGACTGGAAATGCGATTTATAGCATGAACAGCATGAAGAGCAGCTTCGCCCTAAAAAGGAGAAAGAACTTTGGCAGAGAGAAGGAGAGCATGAACAGTGTCAAGAATATGACAAAGTTTTCGTTCGGCTTTACCATTTTGCTAAGAGTTACTTGGACAAGTTAGTTGATGAACAGTGTCATAGGAATGCAAAACAGTTTGGAAAGCATATTGAGTGTGTTCAAGAGCATTATGAAATTGAAAAATTTTAATGCATTTGGAAAACTGAGTTTCAACCATTTTTGCAAAATTAGAATATACTTGCAACAATTCAAAACAATGTTTCATATTAAAAATCCAGCTACAGCGAGAGTAATCATCAACAAAATATCGAGACCCATCAATACTAGAGACAGAGGAAGGCCCCCAAATATCAGAATGAATAAGGTCAAAGATATTAGTGGATATTGATTCACTAGTATTGAAAGGCAAAGCTGGTTGTTTTCCTAACTGACATAAAACACAATCAAAATTTTTTGTAGATACTAAACCTAGTAAACCTCTAGAAGCCAATTGTTGTACCCAAGAGGAAGATGCGTGATCAAGTCGAGCATGCCAAAGTGCAAGGGAAGGAATTGAAGAAACTGTAGCAGCTGCAGCAACAGAAATAGGAGCAACAAGTGGAAGACAAAGGTTGTCTATGGGAAACATACGCCCAACTCTGGGACTGGTCCTAAGCTCCTGTCCCATCCTCGAATCCTGCACAATACACTCAGAATAATCAAATATAATAACCTAACTCATCTAATTGTCCCACAGAAAATAAATTGTAAGAAAGGTCAGAAACATTAAAGACCCTAGGAACCGAAAGGTTGGAGGTCGAAACAGAACCTATATTATGACCAGATATTGTGGAACCATTTGCTATGCGAATATTAAGATGGTGTGGTGCAGATTTGAGTTCAGAAAATAAGGACGAGTGAGGTGTCATATGCTTGCAACAAGTGGAATCCATAAGCCAAGAGGAAAGAGACATACCAGATAAAGTTGAGAGAGAAGAGGAATAAGATGCATTACCAACCATACGAATGACATTGGCGATGATATTTTTAAGGTCATTTGTGGATATGGTGAAAGTGCGTCCTGAAGACATAAATTGTGCAGAGACGAGAGCCATTGGTTGGACACTCTCAGTGTTAGCAACAATAGCAGCAGAAATTGAAATAGCTGATTTTTTGCGATGATAGCAAGTCTCAATATTGTGGCCAAAACGTTTGCAAAAATTACAAAAACGTTTGCTAGATTGTCAGCAACAATTATTGCAACAAGAAGAAGACCTGTCCTTATTCTTCATTAGAAGCAAAATATGCAAAAGTGAAATGCAAAAATGAAATCTACATGAAAAACTGGGTAAGGAGCACTTGGACTGTAAAAAGTCAACTTTGACAAAAGTCAATGTTCAAACTAGGTAAAGTCAACCGATGACGTCCGTAGGCTGACTAGGCAATGACGTCAGCAGCAACCTAGATGATGATGTCAGCTAGGGCTAATGTGGTAAAGTGACGTCATAGATGACGTCAGCAGTAGTAGGGATGGCGACATGTGTAGCGCGTGAGGCACGTAGACAATGTGGTTGAATACTTCAGTGGCACGTGAGAGTGCGTGGGCAGTCTAACGATGCCGATTCTTTTTTGATGAGGTAGATCGGAGAAGGACGATTCAGATAATGGCAGCAATGAGATGATCTGAGCAATATTGAAGGCACATGAAGTGCGTGGAACAAACTACCGAATCTTTGACCAGCGTGTGGAGGCACGTGAAGGGTCAAATGATGATAATTCCGATGGCGTTGTGTAGATAGGTTGAAAATCTACACAATGATATGTCTTATGTCCTAATCAAAGGTCAGATGTGGAAGATCTAACGGTGGCAGTGATCTTTGTGGCGGTGATCGAGCTTCTTGTAGTGAAGATTCAACCTTGGGCACCTCTGACGACAGTGGAGCAATCAGGAGAGGGCATGAAAAAGGTTTACTGACTGAAGAAGTCGAGGGAGCAGAAAATACCAACAAAGACAAGACTGCAAAACACAAGAAAGTTAAAGCAATGGCTCTGATACCATGTTAGAAATACTGAATAATTATATTGTATTTCTTAGTGAAAGAATATACATAAGTGTCTTTATATAAAGGCATATGAATATAGTACAAGTAAGAGTGTAGTACAAGAATATGTGCTATACAAGTAATCTAGTTGGGCCTAAAGCCCATAACACTATACACGTTAACACTAGAAATTCTTGTAATGTTGATGATTGTATTGTATGGGTTGAGGATACCCCACCCCTGATCACTAATCAAATCTGTAAGGATGTTTTATCTATGGGCTTAGGCCCCATTTAATGAATTTGGTTATGTTTGACTAAAAAAAAAAGGGTACAATTTTGAACTAGGGATCCACACCATTGCTAATCTGAGCTTGTTCTCAAAAGATATATAGAAGTAATCCTCCTCCAATGGGTTACTGTAACATTTACATGCTTGTCTTGCCGTGTAACCAAGTACAAACCAAGAAACTAATAGCTATTTGTAGTGGATTGAAACTAACAAATCAACCAGAATTGAAATATGTTTGGTTTAGGTACGACTCTATATGCAATGAAGGTTAGAAACCAAAGATACTAATATATGACAAACATATATGTCGGACCGTGAGCTATGCCATTCCACCTCAAAACCAATTGGTGATAAGGAAGACACACTCAAATTTTTTATGGCATTCGACATCACGCCATGCGGGCCCATTTTTAGAGTGGTTGTAAGGAGTCAAATTGTGGTCCCCCCAACAATATGATACAACATGTTTACGATGAGACTATCTTATGATATCAATTAGTTTTTGGTGTAGGCGTAAATTGAAACCTAGATCTCTTATTTAACCATTAGAGACTTTAACAGTTGAGCTAACTAAAATCCACTACCAAATATGAGAGTGATGCTCCATAAGATTGTCTAATTAGATACTTTCTTGACAGAGGAAGGGAGAAGAAAAAAAAAACCATAAATGAGAGTATCATGATGGATATGTATTTGACTACTAGTATGAAGTATCTATACTTCCTCGTTTGGCGCAACCGTATCGACAAGCAAATGATTTGTTTGAATATCTTATAATTAGGTTAATCTTTTAACTTGATATATCAATCACCATATATTGCTTGTTTAATTTATATTTTAGTTTAAGCTTCATTTCTAGCCAAACTAGGATGGGGAAAAAAAAAATCATTCCAGGTACCATTTCTGCCTGACCCGAGCTAAACCATTCTCAAAAAAATTCAAAAAAAAAAAAATACAAAAATTCAAAAAATTAAAAACATCATTCCATGTACCATTTCTACCCAACTCGGGCTAAACCGTTCTTAAAAAAATTCAAAAAAAAAATAGTACAAAAATTCAAAAAATTAAAAAACAATATTTTGGCTTCATTTCTAGTCAAACTAGGCAAGACAAGCCGAAAAAGAAAAAAAAATTCATTCCAGGTACCGTTGCTGCCCAACCCAGGTTGGAGCATTCCCAAAAAAATTCAAAAAAAAAATAACAAAAAAAATTCAAAAAAAAATTAAAAAGTCATTTTGGCTTCATTTCCAACTAAACTGGGCTAAGACAGGTTGAAAAAGAGAAAAAAATTTACATTTTGGGAACCGTTTTTGCCCGACTTGGGCTAGAGCATTTGCCAAAAAATTAAAAAACAAATAGTAAAAAAAAAATTAAAAATGTCATTCTATCTTCATTTCTAGCCAAACCGAGCCGGGTAGGCTAAAAAGAGAAGAAAAAAATTTTCATTCCGAGTATCGTTTCCGCTCGACCCGGGAAAGAGAATTCCAAAAAAAAAAATCAAAAAATAAAAAATAATGTCAATCTGGCTTCATATCTAGCCAAACCGAGATGGGACAAGCCGAAAAAGAGAAAAAATGTTTTTTCATTCCGGGTAACGTTTATGCCCGACTCAAGCAGTAGCATTCCTAAAAAAATTATTAAAAAAAGAGTAAAAAATTCAAAAAATTAAAAAACATCATTCTAGTTTCATTTCTTGCCAAACCGAGCCAAGACAAGCTGAAAAAGAGAAAGAAAAAAAATGTTCTTAGTACCATTTTTGCCAGATTTGGGCTGGAGCATTCCCCAAAAAAAAAAAATCAAAAAGAAATAGTAAAAAAAATTTTAAAAAAAAAAAAAAAAAAAAAAAAACGTCATTCTGGCTTCATTTCTAGCCAAACCAAGCCAGGACAAGCCGAAAAAGGGAAAAAAAAAAACAAACAAACAAACAAAATTTCATTCCAAGTAAAGTTTCTGCCCGACCCGACATAGAGCACTCCCAAAAAAATTTTAAAAATATTTAAAAAGTCATTTTGACTTCATTTCTAGACAAACCGGGTCAAGACAAGACGAAAAAGAGAAAGAAAAAAAATTTCATTCCAGGTATCGTTTCTCCCCGACATGGGCTGGAGCATTCCCAAAAAAATTCAAAAAACTACAAAAGATCATTCTAGTTTCATTTCTAACCAAACCGGGACATGACAAGCTGAAAAAGAGAAAAAAAAAATCTTTCATTCCGAGTACCATTTCTACCTAACCCATATTGTAGCATTCGCAAAAAAATAATAAAAAGAATTCAAAAAACTATAAAATGTAATTCAGGCTTCATTTCTAGCCAAACCAGGACGGGACAAGTCGAAACAGAGAAAAAAAAAAGTTTTTTCATTCTAGGCACCATTTTTGCCAACTCGGGCTAGAGAGTTTCCAAAAAAAAAATTCAAAACTAGAAGTAAAAAAATTTAAAAAAAAAAAAAATTCATTCTGATTTCATTTCTAAAAAAACCGAGCCAAGGCAGGTAGAAAAATAGAAAAAAGAAAAAAATAATTGATTCTTGGTATCGTTTCTAACCAACCCGGGTTGGAGCGTTCCTAAATAAATTATAAAAAAATAGTAAAAAAATTCAAAAAATTAGAAAAGTCACTATGGCTTCATTTTTAGCCAAACTGGACTGGGACAGGCCAAAAAAGAGAAGAAAAACTTCATTTCTAGCCAAACCAAGATAGGACAGGCTGAAAAGGAGAAAGAAAAAAAATTTCATTCCAAGTATCGTTTTTTCCCGAACTAGGTTGGAGTTTTCGCAAAAAAAAAAAAAGTAAAAAAACAAAAAAATTATAAAACATCATTCTGGCTTCAATTCTAGCCAAACAGGACTAGGACAAGCCGTAAAAGAGACAAAAAAAATAATAAATAAATAAATCATTTCGAGTACCCTTTCTGCTCGACCCAGGTTGGAGCATTCCCAAAAAAATTCAGAAAAATAAGTAAAAATATTTATTTTAAAAAAAAAAAATGTCATTCTGGCTTTATTTCTAGGCAAATCGGGCTAAGGCAATCCCAAAAAGAGAAGAAAATTTTTTTCACTCCGAGTACCATATCTACCCGACCCGGGCTAAAGCATTCCCAAAAAAATTTTTAAAAAATTATTAAAACGATTGAAAAAATAAATAAATAAATAAAACTTCATTTTGGCTTCATTTCCAGCCAAATCAAGTCGGGAAAGACCGGAAAATAAATAAATAAATCGTTTCGGGTACTGTTTTTGCCCGATCTAGGTTGGAGCATTCCCAAAAAAATTCAAAAAATCAAAAAAGTCATTTTGGCTTCATTTATAGTCAAACCAAGCTGTGATAGGCCAGAAAAGAGATTAAAAAAAAAAAAAAACTTTTTGGGTACCTTTTTGCCCAACCAGGACTGGAGCATTCCCAATAAAATTTTTTAAAACAAAGTAAAAAAAATTAAAAAAAAAAAAAAAAAAAGTCATTCTAACTTCATTTCTAGCCAAACCAGGTCGGAGTAGGCTGAAAAAGAGAAGAAAAACTTTTTCATTCCGGGTACTGTTTCTACCCGACCCTAGTTGGAGCATTCCCAAAAAAATTTAAAAAAAATAGTGGAAATTAAAAAATAAAAAAATAAAAAATAAAAAAGTCATTCTGGCTTCATTTCTAGCCAAACCATGCCGAGACAAGCTGAAAAATAGAAAGAAAAAAAAAATTCATTCTAGGTACTGTTTCTGCCCGACCCAGGATGGAGCATTCCCAAAAAAATTCAAAAATAAATAGTAAAAAAAAATTTTTTTTAAAAAAAGTCATTTTCGATTCCTTTCTAGTCAAACTAGGCTGGGACATGTTGAAAAGAGAAAAAAAAAAATTCGTAATGGATACCATTTTCGCCTGACCTGGGCTACAGCATTTCAAATTTTTTTTTTTTTAAAAAAAAAAAAGTAAAAAAAAAAAACATCATTCTGGGTTTATTTCTAGCCAAACAGGGCCAGGTCAGGCCAAAAAAAGAAAAAAAAAATTGTTCTCGGTATCGCTTCTTCCTAAACCAGGCTAGAGGGTTCCCAAAAAAAGAAAAACAAAAAACAAAAAAAAATTTTAAAAAAAAAAAAAAAAACGTCATTTTGGCTTCACTTCTAGACATACCAGATGGGACAAGCCAAAAAAGAGAAAAAAAATTATTTCGTTTTACTGTTTCTGCCTGACCCGGTCTGGCAAATTCCCATAATTTAAAAAAAAAAATACTAAAAAAATACTAAAAAAATTCAATAAAAAGTAAAAAACGTCATTTAAGCCTCATTTCTAGCCAAACTGAGCCAAACAGGCTGACAAAGAGAAAAAAAAAAATTTCGTTCTGGGTACCATTTCTGCCCGACTCAAACTGTAGCATTCCATATGAAATTCAAAATAAAAAGTAAAAAAATTCAAAAACATCATTTTGGTTTCATTTCTAGCAAAACCGAGCCGAGTTAAGCCGGAAAAGGGAAAAAATCTCATTTCGGGTACTGTTTCTGCCCGACCCAGGCTAGAGTATTCCCAAAAAATTTTTAAAAAAAATTAGCAATTGTATGGATAAAGGGCCCAAATATGAGTATTGAGCTGTGGGCCGTGTCTGAGGACATTAAGTAGTCCGAAGACAGGTAATAATGACGGAGGTCTACAAGACAATGGTACGTGGAAGAACTTTGGTCATGAGGAATTAGAGACGTTGTCCAAGGAGAAGTACCTCCTCGGCTAAACCTAGTAGAGGTCATAAGTCCAACTTTTCATCAAAAACAAGGCAACAGATGATTATACTGGCAAGGAGAAGCATCAGGTGGGAATAAGACAAAAAAGAGTTGGGAAATATCTAAGAAGAAAGCTAGTACTATCTCATTGAATGCTTTGTAGCCAACCTCCTGACCGTATTAATGTGAAGGTGATACCGGAAAAGTAACATTCAGCTTTACAGCTACCTACAAAGATTTCAAGAAGGTGTTGATGGCACAAGTATCAAAGTCAGCAATCTGATCTACATGTAGAGGGCGAAGATGAAGTAAGAAAGGGAAATATAAAAAGAAAAATCCCAATGCAAAAGGATCATCAGATAATCTATAGAAAAATCATTATACGCTCAAGAACTGTAGTTTTGTATAAGTCTAAGAGAGAGAGAGATATATATATATATATATATATACAACCTTCCTCGAACTTGGCCAAGGAGGACTTTTCTTGTCCAAACTATTTGTTTATACTTTCCAGTAACAACTAACCTATTAGGATTATTGTCTCCCTCACTCATTGAAAGTTTAGTTTCAAGTCCACTCTCTACAAATTCATTATTTTGGGCTCTTTGAAGCCATTGACCTTACTTTTGGGCTTTGGGAGCAAATCGTGCCCTTATAGTAATAAAATTCAAAAAATTAAAAAGCATCATTTTGGCTTCATTTTTAGTCAAACTAGGCCAAAATAGGCTGAAAAAAAGAAAAAAAAAATCATTCCGGGTACCTTTTTTCCTAACCCAGATTAGAGCATTCCCAAAAAAATTCTAAAAAAAAGTAAAAAAATTCTAAAAAAGTAAAAAATCATTCTAGACACATTTCTGGCCAAACTGAGCCAAGACAGGCCAAAAAAAAAAAAATCATCATTCTGGGTACCATTTTTCCCTACATGGACTAGAGCATTCCCAAAGAAATTCAAAAAATAAAAAATTCTACAAGAGAAAAAAGTCATTATGGCTTCATTTCTAGCCAAACCGAGCCAGGATAGACCAGAAAAAAAAAAAAAAAAAAAAAAAAAAAAAAAAAAAAAAAAAATCGTTTCTAGTGCCATTTTTGCCCAACCTAGGCTAAAGAATTCTTGATAAAATTTAAAAAAAAATAGTAAAAAAATTCAAAAAATTGAAAAAGTTATTTTGGCTTCATTTCTAGACAAACCAGGCCGGGATAAGCTGAAAAGGAAATAAATATTTTTTCTTTTCGGGTATGGTTTTTCCCCGACCAAGACTAGAGCATTCCCCAAAAAAATCATTAAAAAAAACTAAAAAATTCATTAAAAAAATAAAATAAAATAAACTAAAAAAAACATCATTCTCACATCATTTCTAGCTAAACTGGGCCGTGGTAGGCTAAAAAACCAGAAGAAAAAATTTTGCATTCTGGGTACCGTTTCTGCCTACCCGAGCTAGAGCAGTACCAAAAAAATTCAAAAAAAAAAAAATCATTATGGCTTCATTTCTAGCCAAATCGGGCCGAGACAGGCTGAAAATAAGGGAAAAAAAAAATTCATTCCTAGTACCATTTTTGCTTGACCTGGGTTGGAGCATTCCAAAAAAAATTCAAAAACGTCATTCTAGCTCAATTTTTAGCTAAACCGAGCCGAGAGAGCGCAAAAAAGAGAAAAAAAAATACGTTGTTCCAGGTACTATTTCTGTCTGACCCAGGTTGCAGCATTCCCAACAAAATTAAAACAAATTGCAAAAAAATTCAAAAAAATAAAAAATAGTCCGACCTCTGTTGTAGCATTCCTAATAAAATTCAAAAAATGTAGTAAAAAAATTCAAAAAATAAAAAAAAAATAAAAAAGAAAAGTCATTTTGGCTTCATTTGTAGCTAAATTGGATTAGAGAGGCTGAAAAAGAGAAAAAAATCATTCCAAGTACCCTTTTTTCCCAACCAGGGCTGGAGCATTCCCAAAATTTTATTTTTAAAAAAATAGTAAAAAATTTAGAAAACTAAAAAACAAAATCATTTTGGCTTCATTTCTTGCCAAACCGGGCTGGGTTAAGACGAAAAAAAGAAGAAAAAATATTTTGTTCTGGGTACTGTTTCTGCCCAACCCGAGCTATAGCATTCCTAATAAAATTCAAAAAATTGAAAAATATCATTTTGGCTTCATTTCTACGTAAACTAGGGTGATAAAGGCCGAAAGAGAGAAGAAAACAAATTTCGTTCCAGGTACCATTTTTGTAGACCCGAGTTATAGAATTTCCATTAAATTTTAAAAAAAAATAGTAAAAAAATTAAAAAAAAAACATCATTTTGGCTTCATTTCTAACCAAACCGAGCCAAGACAAGCTGAAAAAGAGAAAAAAAATTCCAACGCGGGTACCGTTTCTGCTGGACCCAGGCTAGAGCATTCAAAAAAAAAATTCAAAAAATTCAAAAAAAAAAAAAAGTCATTCTGGATCCACTTCTAGTCAAACTGGGCAAGGCAGGCTGAAAAATTAAAAAAATAAATAAATTTCATTCTGGGTACCGTTTCTACCTGACCCGGAATGGAGCTTTCCCAACAAAATTAAAAAAAAAAAAAAAAAACTAAAAAAAATTCAAAAAACTAAAAAAACGCTATTCATGCTTCATTTCTAGCAAAACCAGGTTGGGACATGCCAACAAAGAAAAAAAAAAGTTTTGTGTACCATTTATGCCTGACCCGGGCTAGAGCAATCCCAAAAAAAAAAATTAAAAATTGTAAAAAATTTCAAAAATATCATTCTGGCTTCATTTCTAGTCAAACTAGGCTAGGACAGGCCGAAAAATAGGAAGAAAAAAATCATTCCAAGTACCATTTTTGGCCGACCCGAGATGGAAAATTCCCTAAAAAATTCAAAAAAATAGTAAAAAAATTCAAAAAATTGAAAAACATCAATCAGGCTTCATTTCTAGCTAAACTAGGTTGGGACAAGCCGAAAATGGGGAAAAAAATTTTGTTTCGGTTACCATTTCTACCAACCAAGTATGGAGCATTCCCAAAAGAATTCCAAAAAAATAGTAAAAAAATCAAAAAATTAAAAAACGTCATTTTGGCTTCATTTCTAGCCAAACTCAGCTGTGACACGCTAAAAAATAAAATGAAATTTTTTTCGCTCCGAATACCGTTTTCACTTGACTAGGGCTAGAGCATTCCCCAAAAAAAAAAAAAACAATAGTAAAAAAATTAAAAAAAAAAAAAAAAAAACATCATTCTGGCTTCAATTTTGCCAAACCAAGTCAGGATAAGTAGAAAAAAAAAAAATTGTTTTGGGTATCGTTTCTGCCCAACCCAAGTAGGAGCACTCCCAAAAAAAATAAAAAAAAAAATTGTAAAAAAATTTTAAAAAAAAATATCATTCTGGCTTCATTTCTAGCCAAACTGGGCTGAGACAAGCCAAAAAAGAGAAAAAGAATTTCGTTCTGGGTTCCATTATGCCCAATCCGGACTAGAGCATTACCAAAAAAATTCAAAAAATCAAAAAAAATGTCACTTTGGCTTCGTTTCTAGACAAACTAGACTGGGACACATCGAAAAATAGAGAAAAAAAAATTGTTCCAGGTACCATTTCTACCTAACCTAGGTTGGAGCATTCCCCAAAAAATTCAAAAAAAAAAAGTAAAAAAATTCAAAAAAAACTAAAAAAACATCATTCTGGCTTCATTTCTAGCCAAACTGGGCCAGGACAAGCAAGAAAAAAAATTTCGTGTGCTTGTAAGAGACAACACTTCTTGAGGGATGCTGTTAAAAAAGAGATTTGGGTGCTTATAAGGGCACCTCTTTTTTGGGTAATGGTGAGGAGTCGCCACTTATTTTTTTAAAAAATTAAGAAAAAATAAAAAATAAATACAAATTACATGATCAAAATACTGTGGTGGGCCTTTTGTGATTTTGGGCTGGACTGCCTCCTGCTGCACTGGACCTGAGTGTTCTGGATAGGAGAGTTGGGGCCGGTCCAATTGCAATTCACCTTGGTCCGGCTTGTGCACAAACTATGCCCCATTTGTCGAAACTTGTCACATGCCCATGGTAGACAAAATTGCTACAAAAGAGTTATGGCGGATAAATGTAATAAAACAATGATAATGGAAGCATTACTGTTAGGGAAAATAAGTAAGTGATTCTCCTCTAGAGGTTGCTATGGTTGTGATTTGTGTTACTGTCCATAGCAAGGACTCTTTATATACTGTCTGTCGTGACTGTCTTTTACCATTTTAGCCTTTAACCACTTTTGTCTGATTTAGAGTGTTCCTCCCGACCACCCATTGGTTTGTCAGTTGTTCAGCCACCACCATTTACATGTGCTGATTGTGCCACTCCCTATACCAGACAAAGAAGGCTATCTTGTTTGCTTGCTCACCGTGGCATTGTCTCTTACTGTCCCTCATGGCATGCATCTAGTAGTTCCAACTCATCCTTCCTTCTTTTGGGTGATATGTCATCCCAGCAGGACATCACCCCCAAAAGAATATGAACGGGAACCCTAAAATAGGCTTTCCCTTCTCCCCACTGCCAAACCATACCCTCTCTTACCTCTGACCCATGACCCACCACTCCTATATTGGCTGGGTACATGTTGGTAGTGTCTGGACCTTGCGTGTGCTCCACTTCCTGTATATGTTGAAAGCTTGTTTGCTGCTCATGCATTTGCCATGGTCTGAAGGCTCATCTGTGCATTCTATCGCTCATCCTTAACCTTTTATGGCGTGAACTGTTTTCTGATCTTTCATTCTTTATTGGCTAGCTCTTTTCAAGGGCTGGGCCTTGCTTGATCATGGGTTTTTTCCTTTTTAGCCCATTCTTTGCTCCTTCCAGAGTCTTGTTGTCATTCCTATCATACCACTCTGACATTCTGCCGTGGTGTTATTTGACCCGTGTTTACTAGGCCTGTTTGGGTTTGCTGCCTATTCTTCTCTCGATGACTTTGGGCTCTTTTAACCCATTACATTGCTCGTGGGCTTCTTTGTCCAATTTCTTTCTTCTTGAGCATCCTTGGCCCATTTGCTTTCCTTTGGCATCCTTGGCCCATTTGCTAACTCTGCATTCCTATGGGCTACTAACTCTTTTGGGTTTCCCTAGCCCAATTATATTATTCTTCATCCTTGGGGCTCATAGGCTTTCCACTAACCCCTTACTTTCTTACTTTATTACCTCAGGCTTGCTATGGCCCATTCTCACTTTTCTACATCTAATAATGCCCATGGGTTTACTACTTCTCTCTCTAGGCTCCTTTAGGCCCACTTACTTTCCTCAAGACCCATTTATTTACTTTATGGGCCTATAATCCATTGTTATTGTCATTTGGGCTTAATAGTTTTTTCTAGTAATCCACTAACTCTACTCTGCCCATATTGTTGGGCTTCTTCCTACTATTGGGCTTCCAAAAACGAGTATCAACAAATACTTCATTGTCATTGATTGAATAAAGAAAAATACAACTTCGGTAAATTAACCTTACAAGGCTTTAGGCCCTAGTTACAATTTATGGAAAAGAATACAAAGCTTTGGTCCTAGTTACAATCTACCAAAATTAAAAGACAAAACACTAATCTACCTATCCAAAAATCCTAAGCTCAGGGCCTAGGTTACGGAATGGGAAGGTGTTAGATGCCCATTCTACCCAAACAAATTCTGGTCTTCTGGACTCTAATGACCAATATACCATTTTTATATGATATTGATTGATATGTTAAACATACAGGACAGCCGCTTGACAAAAATTAATTTAAATAAATCTGCCTTGTGAATGTGTCCTCTTTTTAAAGAATATTCAGATCTATTTTGTGAATTAAAAAAAAAATTGCTTTGTTTTGTAAAAAAAAAAAAAATTAAATATGTTTTTATGTAAAAGAAAGAATAAGATTTTGTTAAAAAGAATTAGATCTGTTTTTATGTAAAGTTAAAAAAAGAGTGGTGTTATCAAGAAAAAATCAGATCTGTTTTAATGTAAATGAAATAATAAAATTTTGTTAAAAAGAATCAGATCTGTTTTTATGTAAAGTTAAAAAACAGTGATTTTATCAAGAAAAAATCAAATTTTTTTTTAGAAAAAAAAAAAAAAAAAAGACTTTTTGAAAAAGGATTCACATTCATGAGGTGAATTTATTATGCATGTATCACATATTAAAAAACTACAACCTAACTTTCAATCCCTTCTTTTAAATTTCAAAGTCTGCAATTTTGTAACAAAGAAAACTTTTTCAAAAAAATATATATATATCAGATTTGTATTTACTAAAAATACAGATCAATTTTGAGTTTTTTTTTTTTTTTTTTTTTAAAAAACATAGATCTGAAAAATACAGATCAGTTTTTGTATTTAGAGGAAATCAGATCTAAAAATATAGATCAATTTTTTTGAATTTTGAAAAAAAAAAAATCAAATTTGTTAATATAGATAAATTTTTGAATCTTTAAAGAAATTAGACCTAAAAAATACAGACTAGTTTTTAGTTTTCATAAAATAATTTTGTTAGTCAATGCAGATTTTGAAACTTAAGAAAAAGAATTACAATAAACAATCACTTAAGCACATGTTAAAGAAAATTCTAGCAATGTATTTAAGCATGGTAATTATATATCAAGAACAAAACATAATAAAGACATACTAAACATATTCATGCATCAAACAATAAAAATTAATGATAGAAGAAAAGAAAGAAAAACAAAATACCTCTTACATGAGTGTGCTCTTCCAATGAAAGAATATTTTAGGATTCAAAAAATTTTGTTCACCTCCTTGAAGCCTAAAATACTTTACTTACAAAAAAGAAGTTCTTAAAGCAAAAGCCTCCGAAACTTCTTTAACGTAAGGGGAATTGAAAAGTCAGAAGAGAAAAGTCATTAATTCTAATTTGTTTCCTTTATTTATAGAGGTTGGGATGCTTCAATGAGATCATATATGAATTTGTACGTGTCCTTATCTCTAAAAAATCGAAAAAGGTAGGCCTTATCTTAATCAGGGAGTCCCCAAGCCGAGCCACAAAATTGGGGCTATCAGCACTTGGAAAGTGCCAAATGGCTCTCCTGGGTGCCAAGCCCACATTTGAGTTTTTGTCCAATTTGGACTCCCTTTTTGAGAATTTTTTAGCCGGGAATTGTACTTAGATGCATTTTTTATTCGTATTCTAAAAAACTAATCCCTTTTTCTTGATATTCAGGTCTTTAAAGTGATAATTATTTTGTAGATAAACATCCCAAAAAGTCTTAATTATCCACAATTTCTTTGTTATCTAATTATCTATTTTATTCCCATGTAAATAAGTCTATTTTTGACATTGACCAACAACCAATCACAAATTATTTAATTAATTTTAATTATTTAGCCAATCAGAATTAATTTAAATTAAGCATGCATGGTCGATTCTACCCAAACAAAATGCATGCAAACTGTGCAAACTTGATCATGTGATATCTTTCAATCTAACGGTCCAATTTGGAAATCGGACACGCGGGTGTGACCGTTAGAACCTCAAGATCATTCTTATGATATGCAATGAATGAATTAATGCATGTAATGCAACTCTAAATTTTGGGTATATGAATGGTCACTTTAATCATTTTCCTTGATTAAATTATGGGTGCAAAATCAAGTATCTACACAAATACTTCAATTATGTTTATTAAAAAAAATACAAAATTAATTCTTCAAAAAAAAAAAAAAAACACTACCTCTCACATACAAAAGGGGGGAAAAAACCTTATTCTTACCACCAATTTGTATTTAAATGTTTGATTCCTATCTATATTTGTGATCTATTTGAATTCAAATACTTCACTTATGTTTATATATAAAAAAAAAATACAAATTTCTTCTTCCAAAAAAAACCCACTACCTCTAAAAACTACTCATTCTTATTCCGAAATTTTTATGTTTTTTTTTAAAAAAAATTCTTTAAAACATTCCAAAATTTTTATATCCAAATTCTATGTAGTTATCACAAATCCCCATCCATCCACACTAATGTATATCATCTTTCTTTTGTTCAAAGCTCAAATCTTTTTACTTATCACAATTCTTATCCCAATTAATAAATTCAAATGTTACATTGGGTTTCAACTTCTTACAGTACAAAATTGCCCTCATTTGAACATGTTAAAATTGCATCTACCCACTGCTATCTCAACTCCTTTTAGCCACTATCAAGCATATTATGCCTCCCACCTTCCTACTTCACAGATTCATTCTAATTTAACAAACCCACCAGTTTCATGACAGAATAAAATGCAATAACCTTTGAAATCCGCTGAATTTCAATATTTAAAGGTAGATTATATCTAATTTATGGAGAAAAGAATTTTTATTGAGGTATGTATTTGAAGGTGTTTGTTGTTGACAAATAGCTTGGCGAGAGAGACAAAGATCATTGACTACAAGCCTGGTCTTAATTTCTATTGAGATATGTATTTGATTCCTTTGTAATGTTGAGCCTACTTTGATCAGTTTTTGGTTTTACCTTTAGCCTAATTGTACTTGCAAAGCGCGTGTAATGAATCTAGTATTAAAATAAAATAGTTACTTTTTTGAGAACTTATGTGAACTAGATACTAATTAGAATATTTGATATCAGTTTTATTATAAATTAATTGATTAATATATTTTTGATATTTAATGAAAAAAAAGGTCCTTAGATTGACTCAAACTAGTACAAACTCGAATTAATATTTAAATTTAGATATTTCATAATTAATTGTTTAAATTTAGATATTTAACCTAAAATGCTCATGAATTGACTTGATCTAACCTGACTGACTGATGGACTGTTTTTTGAGGGAAATGAAATTCAACTATTGGATTTAGACGAGTGTAGGCATTAAAATTTTATGATGTATTCACAGCCATCCGATTGTTCATGATAAAATATTTGTGATCAAATTAATCTCCAATTGATGAGGTGGATGATCAGCAAATGAAATCAAGCCATGTGGCAACATCAAATAAGAAACCCATATGGCAATGTCAGAAGAAAAGACCTATATGGAAAGTTTTTATTAAATAAGAGACTAAATTAAATCCATAATTAGCTCTCAATAAATGCTGAGAGAAAATTTCAAATTAAATACGACTGAGATGCCTATAAATAGGGACTTCTTATATAAGAAAGGCACAGACACTTAGAGAGAAAACACTACTAACACTCTGTCAAAATAAAGAGTCACCTCTAAAGTTCACAAGGTTCCATTGTTCATCAAGGCATATTCCTACTTCTTCAAATCAAAGTGGGGATTCTCCTTTAATCTAGTTCGAGATCAAGCCAACGGCCCTCGCATCAAATCAAGCACGTTCAACTATTCATTCAATTTGACGACATCAAAGCACAATTCAAGATCAAGCTTCATAGCACCTTCAGATCGTAACATTTCTTGGAGATTGAATCAGAGGAATTTATTGTACTCTTTCATTGTAAAGATTCATACAAAGGATTGTACTCACATATATACAAATCAAATACAAGTTGATTATTTGTTGCACTATTTCGTGATCGTGTGATTTATCTTTTATGAAAATTGTGTACAAATTTCTGGCATGCCTAGTGGGACCTCTCTGCCTCTCATCTCTTTCTCCATCCTAGAAATCTTCAATTCTCCAATCCACCTAGTTCAATGGCCTCGAAGAAGTATCAGATTTCCAAGAATGCTACCAAAAGCGTGGGGGGGTCAACAAGCAGTAGTACTTCCACAGGTCCATGGCTTGAAACAAAGTTAAGGCAATGAGCCTCCTCACATCACAAGAAGTCGAGGGAAAAGCTCCTGTGACAAAACTCATAAGTGCCCTAGCCCAACCAAAGACTATCATCTCCTTGAGCACTTTGAGGACAAGCAAGCACACTTCCTCTAGGAAGGGAGATTCATCATTCATTCCAGAGGACTCAACGATTGGGAGCGAATATCACTATTCTGCATCAGATGCTGGGTCGAGTAATGCTTCACAGTCAAGTTTTTCCCAAGGATCTCCCCAAGAAGTCACTTCATCTATCTTCTCAAAAAAAATTTCTCGTACAATAGCCATGGCGGCCATGATGACAGAGACTGCCACCATTGATGAAAAGATTGCTAAAATGTGACATGCTATAGCTAAGCTTACCAAGACTGTAGAGGAGAAGGACCTTCAAATCGCCACGCTTATGAATAAGCTTGAGGTTCAAAATCGAGGGGAGTCTAGCAAAGGCCATTCTCACACGCATCAACACACATCCCAAGATGCTCACACATCTTCTCCAAAGAAGGCTGGCGGTCCACAAGGGAGCTCTACCTCAATTTCATCTTTATCGGTCCAGCAGTTACAAGACATGATAACAAACACCATTCAAGCTCAATATGGTGGGGCACCACAAAACTCTCTGATGTATTCAAAACCATACACCAAGAGGATTGACATTTTACAGATGCCTGCGAGTTACTAACCTCCTCAGTTTCAACAGTTCGACGAGAAAGGGAATCCGAAGCAACATATCGCTCATTTCATCGAGACTTGTAATAACGCCGGTACGGATGGGGACCTGCTCATGAAGCAATTCATGCGTACCCTTCAAGGAAACGCCTTTGATTGGTACATAAATCTTGAACCCGAGTCCATTGATAGTTAGGAGCAAATGGAAAGGGAATTCTTGAACCGTTTCTACAGTACCCGACTTACCGTAAGCATGCTGGAATTAACCAATACGAAGCAATGGAAAGATGAACCAGTGGTAGAATACATCAATTGTTGGTGCTCATTGAGCTTCGATTGTAAAGAACGCCTTTTCGAATCTTTAGGAGTGGCAATATGCATCCAAGATATGCACTGGGGGTTGCTTTACATCCTCCAAGGGATCAAACCTCACACCTTTGAAGAGCTTGCTACCCAAGCCCATGACATGGAGCTTAGTCTATCTAGCCATGAAGAAAAAAGGCTTACCTGTTGACCAGCAGCATAAAGAAAAGAAAGATATGAGGAAGGGGGATAAGTCTTCCAAATCCATGGTTAAGGAATCTATGGCCATTGCTGTGGAGCCGGTGAAGATCTCTAGTAAAGAGAATAAGAGAATGGAGAAAAGGGCCGGTCCAATGCAAGACCGGGAGAAGAGTCGATTGACTTTGAAGGAGATGGAAGAAAAGACATATCCATTTCTAGATGTCGACGTTCAAGGTATGCTCGAGGACTTATTAGAGAAGAATGTGATCAAGCCAGAATGTAAGTGTCTAGAGGAAATGGGGTGAACCAACGACCCAAAATATTGTGTATACCATCGAGTTGTAAGTCACCCTGTAGAAAAATGTTTTGTTCTGAAAGACCTTATCTTAAGGCTTGCAAAGGAGGGTAAAATTCTCTTAGACCTAGATGAAATTGCTGAGGCGAATCATGCTACGTTCGCTGTTGGATCCCCAATCTCTATGAAGTCACCAACTCCAATGGAAGTGCAATCCACCTTGCCATTAACATCAAGGGCATATTGCAAGCACATCCAATTTGGAATGCTTAAGCCTATGCACACATCATGCTTCAACCCTCAAGATGATGATAGAGTTGCCGAAGAATTGGCAGGTGACAAAGAGGATTGGACTTTTGTGACCTACAAGAGACTTCGAAAACAATGTAACCTAAAACCCCATATTCCTTACAAGAAAAGGGAACTTCGAGCAAGCGATTCAAAAGTTGCTCCCAAGGGGAAGGGAACAAATGGTTTGAAGAAATAAAGAAAGGGAGCTCGTCCGAATGAAGGCCCCCTATCGGTCACGCTGCATGAGTTTTTCCCTAAAGGCTTTCTTATAGAGGGCCTAATGACAACCACTTACATGGTCTCTTGCCATGATGTTGATGATCAAGAAAACTTCACCGGAAAGGAGGAAAAAGTGAACCTTGAAGAAACTAAAGGAACAAAGGAAGAGGAAAGTGAAACCCATGCCTCGGAAGAAACAATTGCTATATGTGCTCACTGCCGTGACAAGATGACGTTCGCTGATGAGGATCTCCTATTAGGCTCCATACCACACAATCGACCATTTTTTGTCTTAGGTTACACACGGGGGGAAAAAGTAAGCCGCATCCTCATAGACGATGGGTTTGTCGTCAACATAATGCCCAAAGAAACAATGAGGCGCCTAGGCATATCCATGGAAGAGTTATCCAAAAGTCGACTCGTCACCGAGGGCTTCAACCAAGAAGGACAAAGGACAATCGGCTTGATTCGCATTAATGAGTTGAAAGCAAGGCCTCTCTTCCATGTGATCGATTCGAAAACCTCTTATAACTCGTTGTTAGGACGACCATGGATTCATGGGAATGGTGTTGTACCTTCTACATTGCATCAATGCTTCAAGTATTGCGATGGCAAGCAAGTAAAGGTGGTGGTAGTAGATTTGCAACCATTTACAGCGGCAGAATTTCACTTTGCATATGCCAAGTTTTACTTCGATTACGACACAACCTATGATGTACCACAAGAAGAGTCTATCGAAAAGAAGAAGGCAAAACGTAAGGAAGGAGGCGAGCCCTTCACGGAAGGTCCAAAACCTAACTCTGAAGTAAGACAAAAGTTTCGTGAAGAGAAGAAAGAGGCATCCATGGTCTTACGATATGTGCCAGCATCTAAACGAAAGGAAGGGCAATCCCCATTCGAGTTGACAATGGAGACTAAGGATAAGTGCAAAAAGTCTATTCAAGAGGAAGATATCGCTATCCTTAAAAGTGATTTCACCTTACCATTACCGAAATTAGGCCAATTGGCGTCCACAAAACCCCCCACTTAAAGGTTTCACTAGAGCCACATGTAACCTTGTTGAAGAAGATTCGTTGCCAGTTAGAAGAACAGAAAAGGGTTTCGACCCTAAAGCAAATACACTTCTGGCAAAATCAAGCTATGATTTCCAAAATCCTCTGCAATTAGGGCAACTTTATTCAGATTACGTGGAAGAGAAGTCACATGGGCTTAACTCGACCCAAAGCAAACTAAAGCAACAAGGTTATGCAATCGAGATTCCTAGAATTGGGCTAGGGTATTCATCATAAGAGCCAGTTTGAATCTCAGCCAAAGGGAAAGGAAAAAAGGTGACATCACAATACATCACCTTTGAAGTTGAGAAGGAGGGGAAGCCAAAGCCTGTGTCAAGATCTTCTGTAATGATTGTCTAGGAACATCTGCTCCTCGAGAGTCGGTATTTAATAGATTAAGCATCTTTCTCCCTACGAAGGAAGGAACCTCACGTACACATAGGTTGCCATTTGATAGGCTTGGGTCTACAAGTAGCTCAACTGACACCCCACAACCCAAGGAGGAGAAAAGTGGCCTACAAAAGAGAAAGGGCACCGAAGCCTACAACCTTATCCCTTCGCGCATGAAACGTGAGTTGATTGTAGAAGTTAGTACAGGAAACTCCCTTAAAGTAAGGCGATGGACTATTGTGCACACACGAGAGCTCAAGAAGCAAGTTGACAATGGGGATTCATCCGAGAAGTACAATTCCCAAAGTAGGCAGGATTCATCTGAGAAGTACAATTCCCAAAGTGGATTGCAAACATTGTCCCTGTCAAAAAGAAGAATGGACAAATTCGAGTTTGTATTGATTTTCGGGACTTGAATAAAGCGTGCCTAAAAGATGACTTCCCACTTCCAAATACAGAACTTATGGTTGATGCGACTAATGGTCATGAAGTATTATCATTCATGGATGGCTCATCAGGATACAACCAAATTCGAATGGCACCCGAGGATGAAGAGGTCACCGCTTTTTGAACTCCAAAGGGGATCTACTATTATAAGGTGATGCCTTTTGGGCTTAAGAATGCCGGCGCAACATATCAACGGGCAATGCAACGAATTTTTCATGACGTACTCAACAAAATTGTGCAATGTTATGTTAACGATTTAGTTGTTAAGACAAAGAAAAGAGGGGATCATTTACGAGACTTGCGCATCATATTTAATTGGCAAAGGAAATATCAACTCAAAATGAATCCTCTCAAATGTGCACTTGGTGTCACGTCTAGGAAGTTTCTAGGATTTTTTTGTTCGACATTGAGGTATTGAAGTGGATCAATCTAAAATACACGCTATCCAAAGGATGCCTGAACCAAAGAACCTACGAGAGCTTCAAAGCTTACAAGGCCATCTTGCATACATTCGACGTTTCATATCGAATCTAGTAGGACGATGTCAACGATTCAGTCGATTGATGAGGAAAGATGCCACCTTTGAATGGGATGAGGCTTGCAAGAATGCATTTGAGAGCATTAAAAGGTATCTGCTTAACTTGCCTGTCTTAGGAGTGCCCATGCCAGGGAAACCTCTAATGCTCTACATTGTTGCACAAGAACAATCACTTAGGGCCCTCTTAGCTCAGAAAAATGAAGAAGAAAAAGAGAAAGCATTGTATTACCTTCGTCGAAAGCTAACTGGGGTAGAACTAAGGTATTCTCCAATAGAGAAGATGTGTCTTGCACTTTTCTTCTTCATCCAAAAATTAAGGCACTACATGCAAGCACACATAATACACTTGGTTGCAAAGATAGATCCAGCAAAATACGTCTTGTCTAGGGCAATCATGTCTGGATGGTTGGCAAAATGGGCTGTAGCCTTTCAAGAGTTTGAAATCGTGTATGTGCCCCAAAAGGCCATCAAGGGGCAAGCCCTAGTAAATTTCCTTACTGATCATCCTATTCCTGCCGATTGGGAGCTCTCAGATGATTTTCCAGATGAAGATGTATTGTACACCGAAGTCCTTCCACCTTGGATGATGTTCTTTGATGGAGCCACACGGCAAGAGGAATCTGGTGCTGGGGTTGTTTTCATGTCAGCACAGAAACAAGCGTTACCATTCGCCTTTGTGCTTAGTGAACCATGTTCAAACAATGTTGCTGAGCATCAAGCCCTTATTGCTGGCCTCCAAATGGCCCTTAATATGAAGATCTCATACTTGGAAGTCTACGGCGATTCCAAGTTAGTAATCAATCAACTTTTGACACAATATGAAGTTAAACATAAGGGTTTGATTCCTTACTTTCAGATGGCTATGCGATTAATTGAGAAGTTCGACGAAGTTTCCTTGGAGCATATCCCTAGAAATGAGAATAAGATGGCAGATGCTCTAACCAACCTAGCCACCACGTTGGCTCTGTCAAAGAGTGAAAATGCAAATGTCCCTGTCTGCAACCGTTGGGTGCTCTCTTACACGAAAGAAGACGCGAGTGTGACAAATGCCATATCAATATCTATAGTGGAGGATAAGGATTGGCGCCAACCCCTGATTGATTATTTGGAACATGGTAAGCTACTCGAAGATCCTCGCCACAAGACTAAGGTATGGTGAAGAGCGCCTCGTTTTGTACACTATAAAGGCACATTATATAGGAGATCTTTTGACGGTCTATTCTTATGATGTCTTGGCAAGGAAGAAGGTGATCAAGCCATGGAAGAAGCTTATTTAGGAGTGTGTGGTGCCCATCAGTTTGGCCCCAAGTTGTATCACCGGATAAAACGAATGGGTTATTATTGGCCCACCATGGTCAAGGATTATATGGACTATGCAAAGACATGTGAAGCATGCCAGCTTCATGCGAACTACATCCATCAGCCGCCGGAGCCCCTGCACCCTACAGTTGCGTCCTGGCCTTTTAATGCATGGGGACCTCGATGTTGTAGGACCATTGCCTAAGTCATTGGGGGGTCACCTGTACATATTAGCTACAACCAACTATTTTTCTAAATGAGCGGAAGCCATACCTCTCAGGGAAGTAAAAAAGGAAAATGTGGTGAACTTAATCCGAACTCACTTGATCTATCGGTATGGTGTCCCTCGCTATATCATCACGGATAACGGTAAGCCATTCTACAATAGTTTGGTGACCCAACTATGCGAGAAATTTGAGTTCAAGCAATACAAGTCATCCATGTATAACGCACCAACCAACGGTCTTGCTAAGGCTTTCAACAAGACGCTTTGCAATTTGTTGAAAAAGGTAGTAGAGCACTCAAAGAGGGATTGGCATGAAAAGATTGGAGAAGCTTTATAGGCATACCGAACAACATACAGGACACCCATGCAAGCCACTCCATATTCATTAGTATATGGTGTCAAAGCAGTCCTGCCTTTGGAGCAACAAATTCCATCACTTCAAATTGCTATCCAAGAAGGGCTCACAAATGAAGAAAATGTATGTTTAAGACTCGAAGAGTTGGAAGCACTTGATGAAAGAGATTGAAAGCTCAACAACATCTTGAATGCTACCAAGCGCAGCTTTCGCGAGTGTTCAACAAGAGAGTCCAACCTCGATCTTTCCAAGTAGGGGACCTAGTACTTGCTATGCGAAGGCCCATCAACATCTCTCACAAGACTAGGAACAAGTTCACATCAAAATGGGATGGCACCTATGTCGTGCAGGAGGTCTACACTAATGGTGCTTACAAGATAGTCAACGGGGATGGCCTAAGGGTAGGTCCCATAAATGCAAAGTTCCTGAAGCGATACTATGCATGAAGTATTGGAGTTGCTCCTTGGTAAGAGCTTAAACTGCCCACCAAAAAAATAAAATAAAATAAAATTTCCCGCTAGGCTAAAAACCTTGAAAGAGGCGGCCTAGGCAAAAGTTAGGGACAAAAAAGAAAAAACAAAAAACAAAAAAAAAAAAAATCCCGCTAGGTTGAAAACCTTGAAAGGGGCGACCTAGGCAAAAGTTAAGGACCAAAAAAAAAAAAAAAAAAATTCCCGCTAGGTTGAAAACCTTGAAAGAGGCAACCTAGGCAAAAGTTAGGGACAAAAAAGAAAAATCCCGCTGGATTGAAAACCTTGAAAGAGGCGACCTAGGTAAAAGTTAGAGACAAAAAAAAAAAAAAAATAGTACTCCTTTGAACTACATTATGTCATGATCCTTTTTGGGTACGTTGGCAGCTTGGTATTTGTTACTAAGTTTAGTCGCATATGTACTTAAAAAAAATTTAATAATAATAAGTCCTTTAAACTACGTTATGACTTGATCCCTTTTAGTTACGTAGGCAGCCTATCCTTTGCTAAGCACAGTCGCGAAAAAAAAAAAAAAAAAAGGGGGGGGGGGGGTTTGGTGAGGGGAAGCAAACATTGATCTAGAAATAAATTAATTTCTTTATTAATAATGAGATAGGTGTCGTTACATTGTAATGACTACATCAATAACAAAAATTTAAAAAAAAAAAAAAAAAAGATTAACCTATCCAATCTAAATGCCTCAACTCCTCTTTGCTAGTCTCTAGTAACCTTTGTAACTCTCTAAGTTTTTCATCATCAGAAGCTTCTAAGGTTGGAGTAGCCTCAATCTTGGAAACCTACCCCTTGATTTGAGAAATGATCACTTGTTGCTGGGCTAGTTCTGCATCATAAAAGGTGCTCGACGCTGTAAACTCTGCCCTTTGCATTGAAAGAGACTCAAGTTCCTTCTTCAATTCAATCTCTCTAGCTAAGGCCTTGTCTAAATTTGCCTTGATTGCAACTTTCTGATTGATCTTAATGGCTTCCGAGTCGAGGGCAAGAGTGAGACAATGCCGAGCATCGGTAAGCTTCCATTCCTTGTCTTTAGGTGTGATGCCTTGTAAAAGAGCATGATGGAGGGAAGAATATCAGTCTACATCAATCATATATTTCAAAATACGCTCTCTTAAAGGCGTTGCGTCCATAACTTTTATTTGTGCAATAACTTAAAGGATCTTCTCGACTCCATCTCTAAATGAAGTCACAAGAGTAAAAGGGTTTTTGACGACCTTCTCAATTAGGTCCCCTCCTAGCATTTTTGCACGCTGTCGATCGGCCTTCGAAATCAAACCATCGGGTTCAAACTTTGTGACAGTTGAAGTGGCTGGAATGCTCAAACTACACATGGTGGATTTATTTCAAGTCACGTCCCTTGAAGGCTTGTGAATAGGGTCAGAAGAAAAAGTGGCGTTAGTCTTCCCCAAATGTGATGGGTCAATTTCCTTAGTAGCCAAATCAAAGGCTGTCAGACCTTGAATGGAAAACTCACTCGTAGAAGGGCTAGTGGCAACTGGTGTACACTTCTCTCCTACTCTTTTCGAAGGATAATTGTCATCTTGCATTGGAAGAATACCAAGATTTTCATTCTCAAAAAGTTCTTGGATACCAGAAATAGCTTCAAGGTCATCGTGAAGGAAACAAAGGTCTTTAATGGGTTCAAGATCAAAATCATCAAAAAGAGAATTAAGACCCACTTCTGCACTGCCACCAGAGGGGTCGGGAAGCGAATCCATATCAACACCACGGTTAGTCGCCTGGGTGACCCCCTCATGATCCAGATTCTTACTAGGATTGTCCCTCTGCCTTTTGCGTCTCTAGTGAGAATCTGAGTTGCCACTATTTCGCTCAGAATCTAACGCATCCTTACCCTTGGTCACCTCCACGTCTTGAGGCATTGAGACTATGCAAGAAGGCCCACGTTTAGGAGAATGTACCTTGTCCACGCACACTCCTCCTATAGACTCATCGTTAGCCTCTAAAATCCCAAAAGAGAGCTTCCCATTGCTTTGGCGCTTCACGGGCTCAACTACTTCATTGGGCTGTTTTATTTTGAGTCTTATCTTGCTCAGGTTAACATTCCCATTCAATTGCTTATCCCTACTTGAAAAGAAACCATCAAATCTTCTATCCCACCAATTCATATAATCCTTTATGCGTGGAGCCCCATGCTCAGATAGGCAGGCAAGGATTAAGAACTTTGAATTGGTAACAAGACGAAGACATCGACGCTAGAAGCATACCACTTGCTCTAAGGTGACAGTGCGAAAGTCCTCATTAAGCTCCCCAGGGATGTGTTGATTGAAACCGAACTATCGACCAAAGCAGTGAGGGCTATATGGTTCAACTATACATATACTTCCGCGACAAGAGGCCAAGTAGCTGGAGTGTTGGCTGATGAAGTAATCTGCATAAGAGTTAGGTAGCTTGTCATCATCCACCAGAATCTCTCAATGGCCTTTAAAAAGGCCCAGGCGATGAAAGTTGAAGCTACAACGGCACGAAATAACTTATGGGCTATAACCTCATCGTAATGCTTGGCTACACCTTCTCCAGAGTATCTAAACATGCACGGAACAGCCTTGGAGCGAGACCCTTCTAGTTCAAAGTGAGTGTTGAAGTATTCGTCTAACCAAGCATTCAAGTAATGTGTAGGAAAAGTGGCATCACATTTACTAGGAGTCTTAGACGGCACAATTTCATTCAAGCCCCTGTAAATGTTGGCTAGGACTGGGACTGCAAGGCAGTATCTCTTATCACGAGCCATCGCACTTGCACTCTTGAAAACACCAGGCCTAATTAAGTTTGGTCCCCCATCGGGAAGAACGAACTCACACAGCCAACACGAGATCAAAGCAGCTAACCAAGTCTCTTCTATAAGCCTTCTCTCCACTTCGAGCACATTGAATGGAGCCTCATCTTCCTTAGTCAGAATTCTGGGGGCATCGATTTTACCAAAAGGGTTATGAGATTGCTTGCCTCTTGCTTTCCTCTGTATTGACCTTTTAGTTGGCGGTTTCTGATATTTAGATTCGCCACAGAACCAAAACTTCACCCATGCGGCCGTAGTGACCAAGTGCAGACCACCAAGCTCAAGACTCAGGTGATGCAAGGCAGCAAATAGATGACGACAGCATGAGGGGAGAGATGATATGTCTTTCGAGTTTGGAACGACCTCTTCATAAAATGAGCCATACACGGGAAGCCCACCGATCAAATGTACGTCCCATAAGCTAATGGAAACCTCTCCAATAGATGTGTGCAATGTGTTCGTAGACGCACACCAACACTCTAGGAAGGCTTGCAAGACATGGGCGTTCCAAACATATGTGAATAACGATGCAAGTAGTGGCTCGTAAAGATTGGCATCACTTAAGACTTTAGTATTACGGCTCAATATTTCTTCTAGCCACTCCCAATATTTAGGGAGGTAGGAAAACTCACCCTTATATTGGAGTGGAGGAGTCTTGGAAGAAGGTAAGGCACTTCTCCCACACTTATCTGACGGCCAAGGAGAGGAAATGGACTGATGTGGTCCACAGTTGAGTGAAGGTTGGAAGCCAAAGTAAACACCCTCGAAACGACATACGAATCCTTTCTAGTCGGGTTGTGTAGTTCGTGCGATGATTCGACCCACCATTGAGATAGATTCGAAGGACGAGGAATGGCAGTAGACAAGGATGAAGGGACACTACTACCAAGTGAATGGACTTTCAAGACGACGCCTTTCTCCAGGGGTTCATTTGTAGAACACGAGAGAGTGATGGATTGATCATTGAGAGTCCTCAATGAGTCGTAAAAGATGACCATGATGAAGCATACTTGATGGCAATCACTTGGAGAAGACGAAACTCGTAGAGGTCACAACTTGAGAAAACGTTGAAGAGTCACAAGTCGAGCAAAAGGTTGGCAAGCCTAAATCACCTGACACACCTGATAGCAAACCAAAGGAAATGATGAATACATTATTCATTCAAATGCTCTTTACTAATAAATTTAAAAAAAAAAAAAAGAAAAAAAAAACGTGCAGTCCTCGCTTATTAAAAAAGAGGGCATGTGGCATTGAGACTAAAAACCACAAGCAAGCTATATTAACATTCAAGCACCTAAAGCTATATTAGCATACAAGTGAAAGTTTGCATGTTGTATACTAAGTCTAAAGGTCACGTGTACCGTGGCTCATTAACCATTAAATATAGTATACAAGTTCAAAACCACAAAGAAGCCACCATGCTTCTCGTGAAAATAAAGTGTGGGGCGTGTCAATAATATGGCATAGGCTATTACATGCAAAGCTATGGAAATCACGAAAGTGGGGTCTTCTCCCTCATAGAAGTAGGGTCGATGAACAAGCAAATATTTCTTGGTACCAAGTGGGACACACAGAACTAATGCATGTTCGTTACTTACGGCAGCGTCAAAAACATTGCGACAGTTTAAGCTCGGCAAATACAGGGAGTTGGAGTACCTAAAGTCAAAAGGCTCAATGTCACGGCTTAGAGAGGACAGCTGATAGTTGCAAGACGATGGCCATGGGAATCATGCGTGGACGAAGCTCTTGTACTGATGATTGTGAAACGAAGATAGGGGCAAAGGCAGTAAGGAGGATTTGCTGATGGAACTCTCACGCCGATGGTTGTGAAGGCAGTGAGAAGGATGCGTCGACGAAGCTCTCGCAATGATGGAAGGATGCGCCGACAAAGCTCTTGCACTACCAGGGCAATGGTGAAGGCAGTGAGAAAGGGTGCATCAACGAGGCTCTCGCACTATGAAAGGATGCGTCGATGAAGCTCTTGCACTGATGATCACAGGACGAAGGCAATGGCAAAGGGAGTCAGAAGGTGCACCGATGATGCTCTCACACTAATGAAAGGATGCACTGATGCTTGGCTGAAATTGATGCCGAGACAAGAAGGACAGGATGCTAGCTTGATTGAAATTGATGCTTGGCTCACGCAGTACAAACTTCTATGACCTGCACAGAGTAAATCAAGTCGTTCAGCACAAAATAATAATAAAGAAAATACAAAGACAAGCATAAGAAAGAATGAGAAGAAGAGAAAATGCCTGCTACAGTTGAAAAAAAAAAGATATATAACTCAAGAAAAAAAAACGGCGCTCAATTGCCTCTAACCCATAAAACATCACCCCTTTTTTATAGAGGTGGTACTCACAAGAAGCCCTAGTGATTCGCAAGAGTACGGCTAAAGAAAAGACACACTTGCTAAACAAGACAATTGCATCACCGACTTGCCTAACAAAACTAAGGTGGGCTTGCACTCCAAAGAGGAAGTCCCTTGTGTGTGACCAGGACCATGAAAATGAAACCCAGTGTTCAATAAAAAAAAAAAGGGCTTTGCCGAGCAAGACAACTTCAACACTAACTCTACTAAGGAGACCAACGTAGGCTTGTGGTCTCTTGTGCAATCAAGCCCACAACGTGTCAACTGTCTCTAAAAAAAAAAAAAAAAAAAACAACAACAACAACAAAGACAAGTTGAAATCCTTCTTATACGTGGATGAATTGTCAACTGTCTAAATCCTTCATGTACATGGATGAAAGTCTTGCTTTCCGTGAACTTAGTCCAAATTGAGATTAATAAAATACTTCAACCCTCATCTTCCCTGCTGCACAACAATTGGGAGCAAAGCCGAATCTTGAAGTGGGGACATTTGTAGGCATTAAAATTTTATGATGTATTCACAACCGTCCGATTGTTCATGATAAAATATTTGTGATCAAATTAATCTCCAATTGATGAGGTGGATGATCAACAAAGGAAATCAAGCCATGTGGCAACATCAAATAAGAAAGCCATATGGCAATGTCAGAAGAAAAGACCTATATGGAAAGTTCTTATTAAATAGGAGATTAAATTAAATCCATAATTAACTCTCAATAAATGCTGAGAGAAAATTTCAAATTAAATACAATTTGATGCTGAACAGAATCAATAGGCTGAACAACTCGGCTTCGATGGGCTGAAAGTGGTAGCGAAGGCCTGAAAAATAAACACGCTGTCGAAGGAGACCGGGGTGGACTAGCTTAGGACCCTCCGATGGCTAAGTTAGTATCTTCCTCACAAGTGGAATTCTAACTGTATTGTAGTAATGTCAGAATGGTCTCATACCTGTGCTTGATTCAAACTGACCCTTATATAGGGAAACTTGGGGCAGTTATTTGGTTTAGTAACTTTCCCAAAATTCGTGGAAGTCCAAAATTACGGAAATAACTTCCCCAATGGCTATAGAAGTAGTAACCACTGATGGAAGTTACATACTTAGGAGAAATTGATGGCAATGAACACGGGTTGATTAACTGCTCCACAATTCCAGAATTTTACCGAGTGTTACATGGTCGTACATGTGCTTTGCCCATGGACGACTCTTTGTGTATAGATTGATGTTGTGTGGTCATCCATGAGTTTTGCACATGGACGACTCTTCCGACCTGATTCCCTGAGGTTTATTCAATTGATCAATACTCAGGGACGACACATCTAGACAAATCAGAGATGGTCTGGCCATTTGGCTAACTAATGATCATGGACGACTCCTCTAGACGAACCATAAATGGTAATTTTTGCTATCCCATCAGTTGCCCCCTTGTCCAGGGTGTCGTCCAAGGATATTGTAGGGATTTAATACCCTTTATGTAGCCACGTGTCATGATTTAATTTGTTGATTAGTTACGTCGATTACATTTTCTCAAGTGATTGCCACGTGTCATCCTCTTAATGGATGGTGTCGCTTCGCTGACCCTACTTCTAGGCCCTATAAATAGACACATTCTCTTTCTTGCCCCTTACCTTTCTCATAAACTCTCTTCTGCCATCTCATCCAAGATCCTCACCTTGCCCTCGTCTTAGTTCTATCAGGTATTTCCTCTTCCTTTTTAGGCTTTCATCTTGATCTTTATTTTAGCTATGTCTTCATCTAGTAGTATAGAAAGAGAAATAGATGAATATTAGGATATCTCGTCTGGGAGTTATGAGAGTGGTGAAGGTAGCACAAGTTATAGTAGCAGTAGTTCCTCAAACGAGCGTTAGTCGTCCGGGGTTCCTGGCATTTCCATAGAAGAGTTTCAGGAAATGCAACGTAGGACGGCCTCTGGAGCTGGGACTAGCTCATCCAGAGCGCCACCTAGCCCTTTTCAAGATGAGGAAGAGGAAGAGGAAAACGTAAAATATAGCTATGCCCCTGAAGTAGCATCCACCCTAGACACCCCTAAGTTAAAAACTTTAGTAGATAGATACTAAATCCCTAGGGAGTTCGAACCTCGTCTACCCAAGGAAGGAGAGTGGTGTTGTTCTCCTTCTTTTGGTTTGGGAGTATACTCATCTTATCTCTTAGCTGGTCTTAGGTTTCCCTTAAATTCTTTTTGTAAAGGTCTTCTTCATAGGTTGGGCATTGGTCCTAACCAGCTTAACCCCAATGGTTGGAGGACGATAGTTGCCATGCAAGTGCTATGGTGTGAGGCACTGGAAGGGGAATGTCCTATAACAGTGGATGAGTTCCTCTACTGTTATAAGCCCTTAAAAATAAAAAAAGTCTACTGGTTTTTACCAGTTCTCATCAAGAGGCTCTCACTATAGCTTAATAAGTGGCCGCAGCTCGTCTGACAGGCTCTGGAAAAAAGAGTTTTTTATTATTTCTGGAAATTGGGCTGGGGACCCAATAGATGTTGGTAATGCCCCCTTCCCTCCTTTTACCAGCCCCATAGGTCGCCTTCGTCCTGAGGGTATGTTTTCTTTCCATGTTATTTCTTTTATTCCTTACACATTCTCTAACTCTCAATCGTCTAGCCACCTTTCTTTTTATTGGTGCAGCTATTGTTCGTCCACATTTGGACAGATCATACTTGGATCGAATTGACGAAGTACGCGCCTTCCCTAGAAGGACTTTTCATGATTTAGTAACTCTTAGTAGTTTGGCTACGTGGGGCCTTGGTCCAGAACCTACTGCTGAGAACCTAGGCCACAAAGAAACTACCCGTAGAAGTAAGTATCGTCCATCTCTACTTCATTTCTCCTTTTTTTTTAACTAATTTCCTTTGTTGTAGGAATAATTACAATGAGAGAAAATAAGGAAAAAACAGTAACTAGTGGGGACGAGGATGCTCCTGTGCCTCCAGACGTCCAAAAGACTTTCGTCCAGGCTGGGAAGAGAAAATCTAAGAAGATTTCTAGTGCTGTGGACCTAGACAACCTTCCTAGTCGTCGAGGCTCCAAAAAATAAAAAACCAACTAGACTTCATCTCTTCCCAAGGTTCCCAAATTTACACCTCCGACGGTGAATTTGGATAACCCTCCTGCCAACGTGGAGCCCGTCTAGATAATTCATCCTGTTCCAACTGATCCCACTCCCCCTCTAGCCAAGACTCCTCGCAAGTCTCATCCGTCAAAGCCATCTGATCGTCCTTCCAACTTGGTGCTGGACGAGGGCTATGCATGGAGGACGTTCAAAGGAATCATCACTAACAATGAAGTTAACGAATGTTACAATATGTCAGTGAAGGAATTTGAACATTCTGGCATTCACAACCTCTTTAAGATAGGGCCTTTATTCGTCCTTGTGTGTTTTCAATAAGTTTTTCAAAAATAGAATCTCTAACTTTCCTTCGTCCATGCATAGGCTATGTCAAAGTTTTATACAGCGACGTGCCAGGCCAAGGAACTTGCTGAAGAGGCAAAGACAGCGAAAGAGAAGGCTAAAGAGCTGAATAATGAAGTTCTTTTGAAAAAGGGGGAAGTGATCAGGTTAACTGAGGATCTCAATCGCTTGCAAGGAATAGAGATGAAGTTGAAGGACGAGGTTGAGGAACTTAAAGCAGATGCTATTGAGAAGGATACTCGCATCGCTTATTTGGAGGGACAAGTCTCAAAATTTCCTTCGTCCTTAGAGAAAGCACGTGAGGAAGCCATATCAGCCTTTAAGAAGTCTGACGAATACAAGAATCGTCTAGACAGCCATTATGCTGTTGGGTATGAGGACTTCCATGCTGATGCCAAGGACGCATTCCCTGACTTGAACTTCGATACATTTAAGATCCCCCTCGCTACAGAGAGTTCCTTGCTTGTGACGAGCTTTGAGGACATCAAAGTGGAGGACGACGCTAATAACGAGGTGACCTAAGACGATCCGAAGACTAATCCATCAAAGTGACTTCAGCTTCAAAAAGTTTTTATGTTTTTACTTTTATTTGGAAGTGCCCTAGTGTTTTGGGCTTTTATCTCTTTTTTTTTTTTTTTTTTTTGAAATTTATTCAAGTACAATTCCCTCGTCCAAATTTATGCACGAGTTTTATGAACTATTACTCTTCTTTTAAGGGTTTTTGGACGGTGGTCGTCTACCCTTAGAGTTTATGAATGAATGAATGAATACTTTTTATTTTCATTGTTTCTATCATATTTGAACATGTTTAAGGATTTATAGACATACTTTATTAGTATCGTCCATACCATTAGGAAAGCATTTTATCTCAGCTTGAACTTATGGACGAAGTTCTTTCATCACAAAGCTGGAGTAAAAATGAACCCTTAAAACGCCATCTTTAATTCATCCATGAACATCGTCTTTTGGCTAGCTTAAGGATTTGTTCAAACTTGCGATTATTTATTCGTCCTTAACGAAAGTAATTTCAGCAAATGCTCGTCCATGTGCTAGACTGGTTAGCTGCTTAGATTCGTCCAGGAACTTGTGGTGTTCCTTTAAGCATATTCTTTGTCCATGGTTTAGATGATTATACCATAGGTTTTCTTTCGTCTTGAGCTTAGACGGATATACCTCAGGTTTTATCTCGTCTTGAGCTTTAGACGAAGATACCTTAGGTTTTATCTCGTCTTGAGCTTAGACGGACATACCTTAGGTTTTATCTCATCTTGAGCTTTAGATGGAGATACCTTAGGTTTTATCTCGTCTTGAACTTAGACGGACATACCTTAGGTTTTATTTTTCCTGCTTTATCCTTACTTGAAGGAAAGCTAATAGACGATACCCCCTAGCTTCTTCTAAGGATTTTATTCGTCTTTGGCCTTTCACCTTCCGTGGATCATCTTAAATCATAGAAAATTGAGGATTCCCATACAATCATACATATACTTAGAAATACATCATATATATATTTGGAAATCCATATTATGTAATCATTCGTCCACGATCATGGCACATGCTTAAGAGCTAGTGCCTTTAGGAAGTTAAAAATACTTATATAACATAACTTCGTCCATGAGTAGCATAAAATACTTATACACTTAAAACACAATAGTAATAAGCAAATACTGGAAAATAATATTAAACACATTACTTCAAACGTCCAAGGATCTCATCCATGATCACCCTTCATTGATAGTATCTCCTTAGGTGTTCAACATTCCACAGGTACTCTAACTTTCGTCCATCTAGGGCTTCCAAATAGTAGGATCATTGTCTCTTGAAGTTTATAACTCTGTAAGGTCCTTCTCAGTTTGGTCCCGGCTTCCCATGGGCTGGGTTTTTGGTGGCCAAAGAAACCCTTTTAAGGATAAGATCCCCAATGCTGAAGCGCCTGGGTTTCACCATGGCATCATACTGCTTTGCCATGAGATTTTTGTACCTTGCTGTTCTTTGCTCTGCGTCCATTCTTACCTCGTCTAAGAGATCAAGGTTAAGACAAAGTTGTTCATTGTTTTCCTTATATTGATACTTCATCACCCTATGGCTGGCCATATGCACTTCTGCAGGTATGACTGCTTCGCTCCTATAGGCCAGTTTGAAAGGAGTCTCTCCTATAGGAGTCCTCACTATTGTTCTGTAAGCCCACAAAACACCTGGTAACTCATCCGGCCATATTCCCTTTACCCCCTCAAGCCGAGTCTTGATGATTTTCAATAAGGATCAGTTTGCTACTTCTGCTTGTCTGTTAGCTTGTGGGTGGGAGGGTGAGGAATAATGATTTTTGATTCCAAGTTGTTCACAGAATTCTCTGAAGGGTGTGTTATCAAACTGTCGTCCATTGTCAGATACTAGTACTCTCGGTACTCCAAATCTGCATACAATACTTTTCTAGACGAAATTTTTGACATTTTGTTATGTAATTTTCACCAAGGGTTCAGCTTCCACCCACTTAGGCTAATAATCTATCCCTACCACCAAAAATTTCTTCTGTCTAGTTCCAGTTGGAAATGGGCCTAAAATATCCAAACCCTATTGTGCAAAAGGCCAAGGGGCCATCATTGGGATAAGATATTCTGATGGCTGTCTAGGTATATTACTGAAATGCTGACATTGATCACATACCTTAACATATGCCTTAGCATCAGCTTTGATGTTTGGCCAATAGTACCCTGCACAGATGACCTTGTGGACAAGTGATCTAACTCCTGAATGATTACCACACGCTCCTTCATGAACTTCTCTCAGCATGTAATTCGCCTCATCTGAGGCTAAACACCTCAGGTATGGTTGTGAAAAATCTCTTTTGTACAACACTTCATCCATAAGGATGTATCTGGCTGATTTAACTCTGAGCTTCCTAGCTTCGTCCTTCCCCTCTAGAAGCCTTCCATCCTTCAGGTATGATACTATCAGGTCATCCAATTCTCCTCACCTTCTATCTACAACATTTCTGGGAGGTCTATGTTTGGCATGTATTGTATTTCATCAAACTTATCCATTGCTTCATTAGCAGAGGCTTCCTTTGCTAGGGTATCTGCTTCTATGTTCTCTTCCCTCGGGATTTGAACGAAATTAGCTTATTTAAATTTCTTCACAAGGCGTACCACTTTCTTCAAATATCTTTTCATTCTATCTTCCTTGGCTTCACATGTCCCATTTACTTGGCCTATGACCAACTGTGAGTCTCCCAGTATGAGTACTAAGCCCGCTTCTACAGATTTAGCCAACTCTAACCCTTTAAGAAGGGTTTCATACTCCACTTCATTGTTAGTTGTCTGGTACTATAAGCAAACCTTGTACTTCAGTTTATCTCCTTCTAGTGACTGAAAAACAACTCCTATACCTCCTGCATATAGCGTAGATAATCCATCTACATGGACGACCCATTTTTATTGCCTTCTTTCTCTTCCAAGTCCTCATGACTTGGAGTGAACTCTGCAACGAAATTTGCCAGGGCTTGAGCCTTTATTGCATTCCTCAGTTGGTATCGAATGTCAAACTCACTGAGCTCAACTGCCCATTGGATTAGTCATCCTGCAGCTTCTAGTTTGTTCATTGCCTTCTTGAGTGGATGGTTAGTCATGACATTGATGACATGAACTTGGAAGTAGTGCCTTAACTTCCTAGAAGTTGTTATCAGTGCAAACACTAACTTCTCTATCAGTGGGTACCTTCCTTTTGCTCCTCTCAATGCTCAGCTAATGTAATACATAGGCTTTTGTACCTTTTCTTCCTCCCTGATCAATGTTAAACTCACAACATGCGGGGACACTGCTAAATAGAGATATAGTTCCTCTCCTAGCACAGACAGACTTAACAATGGAGTCGTAGTAAGATAGTACTTTAGGTCCTGGAAGGCCTTCTCACACTAGTCCGTCTACTCAAATGCCTTCCTGAGAATTTTAAAGAATGGCAAACACTTGTCTATGGCTTTTGAAACAAACCTGTTAAGAGCTGCAACTCGTCCAGTAAGGGATTGGACTTCCTTGATGTTCTTCGATCGTTCCATGTTCAATATGGCTTGGATCTTGTCTGAATTTGCCTCAATTCCTCTCTGTGAAACCATGAATCCTAGAAACTTTCTTGACGATACTCCGAACGCACACTTACTTGGGTTCAGTTTCATCTTGTATCGCCTAAGTGTTTCAAAGGTTTCCTGAATATCGTCCAAGCGGCTTCCCTCGTCTAAGATCTTCACAAGCATGTCATCTATGTACACCTCCACATTTTGTCCTATCTGTGGACGAAACATATGATTCACCAACCTTTGATAAGTTACCCCTGCGTTCTTTAGACCGAATGGCATCACCTTGTAACAAAACAAACCTTGACTGGTAATAAAAGAGGTCTTCTCTTGGTCAGCCTCGTCCATCTTTATCTGATTATATCATGAGAAGGCATCCATGAAGCTCAACAACTAATGGCCAGCTGTGGAATCCACCAATTGGTCAATGCGTGGCAAATGATAACTATCCTTAGGGCAGGCCTTGTTCAAGTCAGTGAAGTCTACACACATCCTCCACTTGCCATTTGCCTTCTTTACCATCACTACATTTGCTAACCAATCCGGGTAATAGACTTCCCGGATGAAATGTGCTGTAGTCAGTTTCTGAACCTCTTCCTTGATAGCCTTTTCTCTTTCAGGAGCAAAGACTCTCTTCTTTTGTCGAACAGGCTTAGAAAAGAGGAACACATTCAATCGATGAGTAATTACCCTTGGATCAATACCAGGCATGTCGTCATGACTCCATGCAAAAACATCGGTATTCTTCCTCAGAAACTGGACAAGGTCTTCTTTCGCTTTTTCCTTCATACCTGTTCCATTCCTAGTGAACTTCTCAGGATCATTTTCTTGTAATAAAACATCTTCCAATACTTCAGTCGATTCTGCAACAATTCTTCTTTCTTCTATACTCATAGTCTGCATCTGCTCGTCCACAGCCAACATGACTAGATAACACTTTCTGGCTACCAACTGATCTCCTTGTGCTTATCCAATCCCGCATTTCGTAGGAAATTTGACTGATAGATGGTAGGTAGATGTTACTGCCTTCCAACTGTTTAAAGTTGGTCTTCCAATGATGGCATTGTATGAGGATGAACAATCCACCACAAGGAAATTCACTTCCTTAGTTATCTGCTGCGGGTATAACCCCACCACTACAGGCAATGTAATGGTGCTGACGAGCTGCACTTTCATTCCTCCAAATCCTATCAGTGGTGAGTATACTGGACGAAGTTGATCTCGTCCAAGCCTCTTTTGCTGGAAGGCAAGATAATACAATATATTTGCCGAGCTTCCATTATCCACCAACACCCTTCTGGTTGTATAATCTGCAATAAGTAGGGTAATGACAATCGCATCGTCATGTGGATGATGAATTCTCTCAGCTTCTTCGTCCGTAAAAGAGATGGTTGGCTTATCTGTTGCCCTCGTCCTTGGGGGTCATCCAGAAAGTTGGACGTTTTGCACCGTTTTGAGATATGTCTTCTTTGCCTTGGAAGATTGTCCTGTCGAAGTCCCACCAATGATAACCCTTATTTCTCCGAGTGGGGGCCGTGATGACTCTTCCATCTTTGCTTTCAATTTTTCATCTCTATGATCCCTTCCAACGAAATGCCTTAACTTTCCTTGTCTAATGAGATTCTCAATCTGCTGCTTCAAATCATAACACTCGTCCGTATCATGCCCATAATCTCTATGGAAGCGACAATATTTATTCTTATTGCAATTGTTAGGATCTCCTTTCATCTTCTCTGGCCACTTCAAGGAAGGATCATCCTTGATTTGCATGAGCACCTGATCGAGTGGGGCATTTAAGGGTGTGTTGTTCTAATTCCTTGCTGATGGGTCTGCCTTCCTGCTATCTCTATCTCGATCCTTTTTATCTTCCATTCGTCCCTTCTTTGGACTCGGCCTTTGATCAGAGTGACGCATGGGGTTGACTTCTATTCTCTCAGCTCTCTTCCTCTTCTTAGCTATGATTGCGTATTCTGCGTTCATAAAGTTTTGGGCTGAATGGACGAGTTCAGCCATGGACTGGGGCTCTTTTTCATACAGCTTATGAATGAATAAGTCCAAGTTAACCCCATTGTGGAAGGCTGCCAATAGTAGCTTGTCTTCCACCTTGTCTACTGTTAGGGCTTCCCTGTTGAAGCGCGTGATGAAGGAACACAGGCTTTCATTCTCCCCTTGCTCTATGGTTAACAAGCTAGATGAGGAACGTTTGTGTCTCTGTCTTCCAATGAAATTATTACAAATAATTTGCTTAACTCCTCGAAAGAACTTACAGAATTCGGGGGTATTTTGCTGAACTACACTCGCGCTGGCCCCTTAAGTGTGGTAGGGAAGGCTCTGCACATAATCTCGTCCGAAACCCCTTGGAGATGCATTATAGTCTTGAAAGTAGCGATATGATCAAAAGGATCGCGCGCTCCATCATACGAATCCAAGGAAGGCATTTTGAACTTTAGAGGCAAGGGATGGCCATTGATGGAAGCCGTGAAAGGGGAATCTATTCAGTGAACCACATCCTCTACGGGATTTGTCATTCTCATGTTCTCCTTCATCTCGTCCATAACCTTCCTCATCTGATCTATCTTTTTCTCCAAGTTTGGCACCCTTCGTGAAGTGGTGCCCCTTGATTGATTCTTGGACTCAGCATTTTCCCTTCAATCTTCTTGACTTTGGGCTTGTTCTTCTGGATGTCCTTCACGGCACTGCATCTCTATCTCCTTAGTCAACTCTTGATTCTGACGAGTTAAATCCACCATGTCGGCTGCCATGGACTATATGTGTTAGATGGAAAGAGGTTGCGTGGCAGGCGCTGATTGGCGATCTCAGTTGGGATGGCTGGAAGTATCCCTACTCTCTCGGTGGCCTGGACTAGTGGCCCTTAATCTAGTCCGAACCATACAGCCTTTTGTCGGAGAAGAATAAACTGTCAAACTTGAAGTTTACACAGATAATTCCCCACAGACGGCGCCAATTGATGCTGAATAGAATCAGTAGGCTGAACAACTCGACTTTGATGGGCTGAAAATGGTAGCGAAGGCCTGAAAAATAAACACACTGTCAGAGGAGACTGGGGTGGACCGACTTAGGACCCTCCGATGGCTAAGTTAGTATCTTCCTCACAAGTGGAATTCTAACTGTATTGTAGTAATGTCAGAATGGTCTCATACCTGTGCCTAATTCAGACTGACCCTTATATAGGGAACCTTAGGGCAGTTATTTGGTTTAGTAACTTCCCCAAGATTCATGGAAGTCCAAAATTACGGAAATAACTTCCCCAATGGCTATAGAAGTAGTAACCGCTAATGGAAGTTACATACTTAGGAGAAATTGCTGGCGATGAACACGGGTTGATTAACCGCTCCAGAATTCCAAAATTTTACCAAGTGTTACATGGTCGTCCATGTGCTTTGCCCATGGACGACTCTTTGTGTAAAGATTGATGTTGTGTGGTCGTCCATGAGCTTTGCACATGGACGACTCTTTCGACCTGATTCCCTGAGGTTTATTCAATTGATCAATACTCAGGGACGACACATCTGGACGAATTAGAGATGGTCTGGTCATTTGGCTAACTGATGATCATGAACGACTCCTCTGGACAAACCATAGATGGTAATTTTTGCTATCCCATCATAATTGAGTTGCCTATAAATAGGAGCTTCTCATATAAGAAAGGCACAGACACTTAGAGAGAAAACACTACTGACACTCTGCCAAAATAGAAAGTCACCTCTAAAGTTCACAAGAGTTCCATTGTTCATTAAGGCCTATTCCTACTTCTTCAAATCAAAGTGGGGATTCTCCTTTAATCTAGTTCAAGATCAAGCCAACGGCCCTCGCATCAAATCAAGCACGTTCAACTATTCATTCAACTTGGAGGCATCAAAGCACGATTCAAGATCAAGCTTCATAGCACCTTCAGATCGTAACGTTTTTGGAGATCGAATCAGAGGAATTTACTGTACTCTTTCATTGTAAAGATTCATATAGATGATTGTACTCACATATATACAAATCAAATACAAGTTGATTATTTGTTGCATTATTTCGTGATCGTGTGATTTATCTTTTACGAAAATTGTATGTACAACGAGGCAAATGAGCTGGTTGAGTCAGATCAATCGGGTTGCGGGTCAAAATGGATTCGGGTAAAAAAAAAGTCATATTTTAGCGAGTTAGAAATGGGTCAGGTCAATCGAGTTGCAGGTCAAGTCGAGTTGACCCATATTTTTCACATTAATTTTTTTTTTTTAAGAAAACATGTATTTTCCATTTGGAAAGTCGCACAGCAAATTATTTGATGTAAAATGCTTTATTTTAAATTCACCACTCATATCAAGAAGAGCTCAACTAAATAAATTAATACTTGTTCAATAATTTTAAAATTATACAAAACCCAACATTATTAACCAAAAAAAAAAATAGTACAAAGGATAAGTAAAACAAATACACAATTTTAATTTCTACACAATAACAACATCTCAAGACATAAAACAAAATTACAAGTGCCTTATTGGATAACTAATTAAACAAAGAATAAAAATATATAAGAAATTTACAATATTAAAAACTAATTTTATAATCTATTATATATTTCAATTTGAGAATATATATTAAATTTTGATTGTTTACTTATTGATATATGCTTTCTTTTATAAATATCATGTTATTGTTAAGCAACACATACTCCAAGAAATATTATAATTTATTTTTAAAAACCGTTTATTTTAGACATAAATTGTTAAAAATTAGGCCTAAGCATTCATAATTTATGCTAATTTCATTGATACTTTCTCTTTACTCTTTTCACATTTATAAATGTTTCTCATACATGTCTATAATTTTAAATATATGTTTTTAACTCTACTATAACTATATTATCTTGGTATGTATTTTACTATTTATTACCTAAAAATCTTTACTCATTATAAAATGTCACAACCATTCAACTTTCAATTCATTTGCATATAATTAAGGTCTTAATTGTTTCTTTAAAGTGTGCGTTTGGATAGGGGGTTTTGTTGCGGCACGTTTCCGGTCCACGTTTTGGACCTTTTTTTTTTTTTTTTTTTTTTTTGGGCCGGTTTTTTTGACTTTTAGGAGACAAAATTCACTGTGCATGTACTGTGCGGTACTGTTCATGTACTGTTTACGCAATATTTAATATTAAAAGTGGGTCCCACAACACTATTTACACATTTAAAAATTATTTTGCTACAGTGTTTTCAGCAACAATCAGTTTTTAGCAACTTTCAGCAACAATAAGTGCTATCCAAACGGACCCAAAGCTCACAACAAACAATTAAAATGATATTGTTTTAATTTTATTATTTTTTTTACCCCAAAATATGGTTCGGGTTGCATGTTGGACCGGGTTAATCCGCAAAAATTGAGTCGGGTCACAAGTCAACCTATTTTTGGTTCGAGTTAAAAAAAAAAATTCGAATTCGACTCAGTATTTTTCAAGTCGAATTAGCAAATTTTGAACTATTGGATTAATTAACATTTTCAAACAAAAAGATGCTATATCCACAACATTCTTACAACTAATCATAGGTAGTTAGTTGTTATTGGTTCAAATTTGAAAGTAACACTAAGATTACTTTTTTACCCTAACAATAACAATCAATAACAACCTACCACTTTTTTTTTTTTGAGAAACCACAACCTACCACTTAGGATTGTTGTAAAAATATTGTAAACATATCATTTTTCTTTCAAATAACCTACCAGTATTGACTCAAAAATTTTAAACAAATAAAATCTTTAGTAGAATTATAGATAAATAACATGGTCCACTATTAAAAAAAAACAGTATAATTTCTCTTGTTTGCAGCTTTGCCCGTTCCAAAAGCCCCATATGGTGCCCTCTCTCCATATTCCCTGTTTTCGAACCGTACATAAATAAATTAAAAAATAAATAAATAAAAAAAGGAAAAAGAAACCCTAAAAAAAACCCTTTTGATCGGTAAAAAGCATAGCAGTGACTGTGAGTGAATAATTTTAGAAGAAGAAGAAGAAAAGGGGTTTTGGGGTTTGGCATAGGCATTTCATTCTGGTGAGTTTGCGTTTCCTCTCTGTATATTTATTTATTTATTCGCTTCTATTTTTTCTATCCTCTGTTTGGTTGCCAAGAAAACCCACTAACATAAAATGTGAATTCTTTTTTGTTTCATTTCTTGAAACTATGAATAACCCACCTCTCAGATAAGCCAAAGTCGTTGTATTTGTTTGGCGCAGCCCATAATGTTGATGATTCTGAGGTTTTGTTCTTTGGATTTACGTTGTTAATCCAACACCACTTAACATGTTCTTGCTCACTTTGATATTCACAATATTTTGTTTGATTTCTCGATGAATTTATTGTTATTATTAAGCTGGTAAGTAATTCATATATGAACATTGTCCTTAGACTACTTTCTTGTTCCATATATTCTGTACCGATCTTTGTTTCATGTGATTTTAAGTTTTGTTGGAGAGCATTTACCAAAGGGAAATGCGTGTTTTGAGAAACAGTGCACATACATATAGTAATTAGAATTGGGAACCACTAGTGAATTCTATTTCAGATTCAGGGTGTTAGAGGTGTTATAGGTGTGTAGTGTTTTTTTTTTCCAACACTGCCTCTCTGGAACCTACTGCATAAGTCTTTTTTTCTTTTCTTTTTTGGTTGTGCCCTTAGAGAATGAAATAACAGAACATTTTGTTCAAGAAATCCAGGGAAAATAAGTTTCACACATGGGACTGCCTAAATGAAATCACCGTGACTGCATGAAAATTATAAATGGAACAATGTTTAGCTCTTTACCTTAAAATTAAGATACCAAAAATTTCTCTCTTAGATCTTTTTTGAGTGTTCAAGGGCATTTGGGGGTTTCGCTACTTCATCTTTGACAGAATTTTTGGATCCCTGTAATTTTAGATCTTAGCTTTTCTTTTTTCTTTTTTGATGAATAATTTTTCTTTCGCCTCTACTGTGTACTTACCTTATTCTAGGGTTTGCTTATTCTTTCTTTTGATAAAACTTCTATAACTCATCAAGAAAATCAATTACCAAAAAATGATTGCTTGGTAATGATCGCAGTCTTTGTTTACCAATCTGGTTTTTTTTTTTTTTTTTTGATAATTTGTTTATCCTTCTTTTATGTGAAGTTTTGTAACTCAGCATATTGATATGGGGAACCATTGATTTATATAGAAACTGAAAATGATGGATGCATGACTAATTCCTTCGTCTTGCTTCTTCTTCCTTCATTTTTTCTTCCCTCTCTCTTAGTTCTGTTTATCTATTTGCATGTGTGTGTGTGTGTGTGTGTGTGTGTGTGTGTGTCTTTGGGTGACTGACCTCTTGTGGATATGATTTATTGTCATATCAGAGAATTGGAATGATTATGGGCTTTATTGTTATTTTGGAATGACGACAGTTGGGAAAAAGTTCTGTGTATCATGTTGAGACCTAAACCATGTCTATTGATCCTAGTGCACCGATGAATTTTGTGGATGAGGATGCTTCTTCGGGCTCCGGAGATGATGCAAACATGTTAGATGGACACAAGCGTCAGTCTGGGATGCCATCTAGTTCAGGTCGTAGGAAGAGAAGTCGCAAGGCTACTGGTGATGCTATAGTGGATGCCATGCTAGAAATAGCCGCTGCTTCAAAAATGAGGGCAACTGCAATTATGAAGAATGAGGACCGGTTTTCTATAAGCAAATGCATAAAAGTATTAGACGAGATGCAAGGTGTTGATCAAAGGATTTACTTTTTTGCCTTGGATTTATTTGAGAACCCCAATGCCAGAGAAACTTTTATATCTCTTAAGAGTGAGAGACGGTTGCCATGGTTGCAAGGAAAATTTTCTGCTTCCTCTGGTTGAATGAATTGGACTACCTTGTTGGTTTTGTTCTTTTTGGTTTCAAAGTTATGCTTTGTACAATCATGAAGAATCTTAAGTAACTCTTATGTTTGTAATTAGTTCAACTTTGTGGTTCATGGCTTTGTCACTTTAGTTTGATGATTTAAATGGTCTTTACAGATTTAGTTTCTACTTTGTATTTGTTGATTAACTATGGCCATAAGACATGATTGAACTACTACTAAGAACAATTGATTGTTTATATTCATTAGTGATTGTCTTGTATTGCAAATACTGTATTTTTATTTTATTATACAGATAATACACTCGCTGGCATGGACAACTATGACTTGGATTTGGATGAGATGGAATTAGTTGCAGCAGCTGCTGGCTACTATTATCATAATAGCACAACTAAGCAGCCTCGTAATTTATCACCTCATGGAAGTAGTTTCATGACTGAAGTGCTTAATGGTCATGATGATGGATGTCGGGAAATGTTTCGGATGGATAAACATGTATTTCACAAGTTATGTGACATTCTTCGACAAAGAGGCATGTTACGTGACACGGCTGGGGTTATGATAGAGGAGCAGCTGGCAATTTTCTTGAACATCATTGGTCATAATGAACGTAACAGAGTAATTCAAGAGCGGTTTCAACACTCAGGTGAAACCATTAGTCGGCATTTTAATAATGTGTTAAGGGCAATCAAGTCACTGTCACGTGAATTTTTACAACCTCCTCCTCTCAACACTCCTTCAGAAATCCTTGGAAACAACAGATTTTTCCCATATTTTAAGGTTTATATTTAAGCACCTGCTTTTCCCACCTCATTTCACATGCATCATATTAAGTCATTGACTCTATTTTCTTTCATCTCAGGATTGTATTGGAGTCATTGATGGTATGCAAATTCCTGCACATGTCCCAGCAAAAGATCAATCTCGATTTCGTAATAGAAAAGGTATTCTATCTCAAAATGTATTGGCAGCTTGCACATTTGACCTACAGTTCATATTCGTTTATCCTGGTTGGGAAGGCTCGGCCGCAGATTCACGAGTATTAAGGGCAGTCCTAGATGACCCAGATCAGAATTTCCCTCAAATTCCTGAAGGTTTGATCACTAGTTATTTTTAAATCATTTAAAATGCTACTTGCCTGTCATATCTTATTATTTCTGGATATTACAAATGCTACCCAAAAAATCATCCTTAATTCATCTATTGATGATTTTTCTTTCAGGAAAGTATTATCTTGTGGATACTGGTTATTCAAATATGGAAGGATTTCTTGCTCCATATCAAGGGGTTCGGTACCAACTTCATGAATTTAAAGGTGCTAATCAGTTACCTAGAAATGGGAAGGAATTATTCAATCACAGGCATTCTTCTCTAAGGAATGTCATTCAGAACTCTTTCAACGTGTTGAAAACTCGATTTCCCATTCTCAAACTTGCCCCTCAATATGGTTTTCATATACAAAGGGACATAGTTATAGCTGCGTGTGTTCTACATAACTACATCCGGCGAGAGGAGAGAAATGATTGGTTGTTTACTAGTGAAGAAGGGGTGATGGTGGATGAATTGCCTGAATTTGATGAACTTCCTGATATGCAGTTGTCTTCTCCAATACAGGAACAAGCGGCTTTCTCATTACGAGAGTCAATTGCTGCGGCCATGTGGGATGACTTCATAAACAATTGGGATGAGTGGTGATTGTTAGCATTAGCGAACAATAAGTTATTGCTGATGTAATAGAATTCTCTTGATGGAATGGAACATCTAACTTCCTAGGTAAACATCTGTTGTTTGGTTTCTCGCTCATTTTGAAGGTTCTATACGGCATATCTATATAATAACTAATAGCCGAAACGTTTGAATTTTGTTGACTACTCTTCATTGCGCCACGTGGTTACATAAATTACTGACACGTCTACATTATAGAAAATTTGAAACATCTTCTCATTTGACCACTTAAGCAAACCGGTTCAGTGAAATTTTTACCACCCGTTGGTGTTGGTGTTGCCTGTAGTAAATTGAATACACAATGCTTTCTCTCGGGTAGCAGTTACAAAAGATCAAATAAACACTTCTTTTCTTATATCTATACTCCTCTCTCCTTCTCTCTGACTTTTATTTCCAGTGGGTAACTGTGAAACAATTTCTCCAAATCCTCTAAAGCGAAACTTTCCCTATCTATTCATTGTATGTCATCGAGAAGAAAATCGCATAGGGAGAGAAAGAAAGAGAAATCCGTGGCCGCATCCCACTACCCTCATATTGTCAAAACCAAACCACAACTGGTAAAGGTATTTAAAATAGACAAAAACTTAGGCATTAAAATAAGATTTAGATTTGGTTATTTAGGTTTGATTAATCTAATGTTGACTATGATGAAGGTTGAGACTGCCCTACAGTTTGATTAATCATTGGTGAGATGGCTCGTAAGGTTTGATTAAGAGGCAGTTGAACGACATGAGGATATAGGCGTCAAGCCTCCTAAGGTATGCCTTTCCTTCTTTTTATCTCTAATTTACAATATAAAAGGCTTTAAAAGTAGTTACGCTTTGGAATCTGGACATTAGTAATGGATTTATGTGTTTATGCTTTTGAGATTTTTATGATTGTTTACATAGTTGGGGTTTTTACACTTCTTTCATGTCCCGTTTAAAGTTAATCACATTGAAGTAGTGTCTTTGCTATTGTCTCGGCTCTATTTATCTTTAAAAAACATACTCTTTTTTAGTTGTTGTCCTTTTTTGTTGGTATCTGCATTAGTTTATTGCTTTTGGTTGTTTTGAACAATATATGATGATTTGTCCACTATGTGTTCCATGTTTTGTTACAGATGGACACTATGTCTATCACAGAAAAATGTACCTATTCATTTGGCCGCTTAAGCAAATTGTTTCAATACTATTTTTACCACTATTGTTGTACAGTTTCATCATTCCAATGGGTAGTTATGAATTTTACACCGTTCCAAATAAATTTCACTCTATATTTCTTTAGACAAAAAACCTAAAACTTTAGTTCATTCTTCATACTCTCTTTCTCTTTATAGTGAGCTTTTTGTTTTTACAATTTTTTTTTTTAGTTTTTTGATTCAAGTTATTGAGTCATATTTCAATAGTAGAGAAGCTATAATCATGGATTATTCTTTTGAGGGTAATCCTTCTTTTTATTGTATTTTTCTATTTGCATAATTATATATATATATATATATATATATATATATATTTCAATGCTTTTGTAGCTTTGAATCTTCTGAATTTTGTTTTTTTTTTTTTTTTTGGCCTTTTTGGAAGTTTTAACATCTTAACTTTTGTGTTCATTTTTTTTCATTATCTGAAACTTTCTAGAAGATTTCAATCATCTTTATCTTATTTTCTATTCCTAGCTTTTTTTCCATATTTTTTTTTCATTATGCGTGTTTATCGATCTTTTTATTTTTTTTCGTATTTTTACATTCATAGCATATGTACGTGTTGTGTATGATCTTTAATTCTTTCTTTAATAGTTTGTGAGAGTATGTCTCATCTTATGGAAAATCTGTAAAGATGCTTCCTTTTTATAAAGAATCATGTGTTTTTCATGGCTTTCGTGCGTCATATTCTTAAATGATAACAATGGTTTCCTTTGACGTGGGTTTTGTTCATATTGGTTTCAAAGTTTATTTCATGTGCTATTTCTTGGCTTATATCATAGATTGTAATATATTTATTCATCAAACTGTTTGGTTGAATTTTTTTTTTCGAAGTTGTTTTCAGCGTTGGACATTATCTTGAAGCATGCATGTTGGTATCATATATATATATTTAAATATTGTTAAGTTGATAATAATAATGATTATATATATAGTTTAATAAATGTCTGAAAAGTATAACTGTTAACTAATGTTTTAGCTATATGGTTTTATGTTACAAATTCAATTTCGGTGTTGTAGTAAAATAAACCAAGATTAAATTATATATTGTACTCAATACCTTTCCCATGCATTGCTCAGGTTAGCGACTAGTACTATTTTAAACCCCATGTGTATGTCAACTTGTCAAGAAACGTGAATAGAGTTCATATCTAGTTACCATGTAGCCCAAAGACGTAGGTAGTGGTGGAGCTAGGATTGTGATTGGAATAAGACGGTTAAATTTTTTTCTTAATATATATTGCATCCGTATTATGTAAAACTATCTAAAATATCAAAAGCACAATTCAATATACAATACATGCTTTTTTAATATTCATATATACAATATAGTTTAAGTGGATTAATTTATAACTCAACAATATAGTTTTCAATTTGCCTATCAACCTAGGCTTTCAAGTTAAATTACAACACATTTATTATAATGATTAAGATAAAAGAATATTATTAATAGATTAACAGATGTCTAAAAATTAGACAATAATCATCGGAATGCATAAAAATAAATTGAATCAAAATAATTAATAATATATTTTGTCAAATTAATAATAATTTTTTATATTTATATGTTATATAATATATTTACCAATTAAAAAAAAATAAAGAATAATAGAAGACAAGCCATATGCCACAATGGTTCTAGAACCATAACTTATTTCACAACTTTTTGTTACAACTCTAACATGAAAGATTGTGAGTGGTTGTCTATTACTTACATATAGACCTACTATTTTATCTTTGCTACTCACACTTTGCTACATCTAATGGCGAAAATTTTGTGAAATAAGTAGGGGTAATATATTTTTTCCACCCCACACCTAGGAGTAAACTAAAGTGATATCAAGTTTTGCTTTTAACGTGTATGTTTTTTAACCATTCATGTGGTCATTACTTAATAGCTTTATTGTATAGGAATTGGAGCAAGAAGTAGTATAGAAGTCTTCGAGTCTATAAACTGTAATGCACTAATAATCTAAGTATTAATTACTTGAAGTAAAGAATGGAAGGAAAAGGAAAATGGGATAGAGAGAGATAGAGAAAACTAAGAGAATATGTACTACAAATCTATTGGGGGCAATGGCACTAGTGGCATAATTTTTTGAAGATGAAGAAAAAAAGTGTGTGAAACACAACCTCCTTCAACTATAAATACCAAAGTAAGCCAAAGAGTTTTTTTTTTTTTTTTTTTTTTTTAAATGAGAAAGGGGTATTGTGGGTGCAACGCACCTTTGGAGAAAGGAGTATGCCTCGGCCAAGTGGACTAGGGTGGAGAAAAGAAACGGAATTGCCACCTAGTTGTTGGAAAATTTGGTTTTATATCTCATACAAAACACACAGCAGAAGCAATAATTATGGATCTATTTCATTCATGAGAGATAACATGTAACCTTGAATTATAAAACAAAGAATAGAAAGCGTACCTTGGTGCGGTGAAATTCAAAACCAAAACTTGGAAATACTTAGGAATACTTTTAATCTTCACTCCAATTCCACTTAATGCCCAAGAAGTGTGGTCTCTCAATCAGTTTTCAAGGAGAGAATAAAAGAGTATCCAACACCCATATACAAACCATTTCATGTCTTTTGATCTTAATGAAAGACTCATATGAAAAGACTTATGAAATTTTGTATGTTTCTCTCCTTATATATAACTAATTATCTAATTGGGCTAGCCTTTTAAGTCTTTCCAATTGGGCTTAAGTGTGTGGCTTGGAGTAAAACCAAAAGAAACCAATAAGACACTAACTTCAATGGGCCTTGGGCTTTTCTGTCAACTCTTGACAAGTCCAAAATTACCATTAACTATATTTAATACCACTATATAAATATAGTTGCACTCTAAGTCTTATCTATAAATTATATTCCAAGACTTTATTATATATGCAACCCCTGCATTAAAATATTCATAGTAATACAAAATCATGAATGTAGACTGTCACTTTGAAGATTATTACATCTTAATCATTGAGTACTCTGTTTAATCCTTTATGTTATTCATCAAATATTTATGAAATCTAATTCTATAAATATATACTTTAGTGACTCCTTACTAAAGTGATTAGGCTCAACACTCTGAATAACCAAATTCATTAAACTTATCTCAAGGGAATATTTTACATATCCGTTAAAAGATTATGAATTCCATCTTGAGAATATATGTTCCATCAACATTAAATGTGGTTGTCCAACATACTGAGATTTTGACCGTAATTTATAGATCTCACTCCTAATATATCAAAGCAACCTACATCTCATGAGCAGATCCATTATTCTCTTAAGATTTAGAGTTGATTTAAATAGAAGTCGTGAGATTTATTATTCATTTGACAGTCGTTATGAGAATAATAAATCTCACAGCGGTCTAGTTCAATATGTCTTAACTCTTAAAACATATCAACATATCAACTAAAAGTCTCCACTTCCATGATCAAGACAAATCATCTTAGTTGATATGTTATAGTCTTCGCAAATGAAATGCTCAATTTCATCACCAACTACGAACTAAAATTCTGAGTTTAAAAAGAACTTGTGATTTATATTTTCTGTGACTTTTCACATAAATCACATACTATGCATCTCATGGACTAAGATAATGTCTCATTAGTTCATTTATAGATAGTCTTATATAATTAAACTATTTAATTATTTATGTCATGCCAATAAATTAGATTTTAGGGTATAAACTCCAACAATCTCCCACTTGCCCTCAAAGACAATTTACCATATATTCGACACTTATCTCCCTTTAGAGTAATTCATAGTCACTCTAAGGCAAGGTTTGGAAACAAGTTTAAGCCAGATTTATTGCATAAATTATCTTTTCTACTACTACTTCACACGTACTCATATTTCTCTAATGAGAAAATACTTACGCTTAATGTGTATCTTCACCACCTAGGATGAACACAAATCTTGAAGTCCAACTTCATGAATCACAATCAAACTGCAAGTCAGTATTTTTACAGCCAATAACCATCAAAACCTCACTCTTATGGACAAGCATATAATCCCTCATTCTCTTGAGATATTTGAGTATACGCTTTACTCCCACTAAATTAAGTGATCTTTGATTCAACTGATATTTGCTTACTATGCCCACCGCAAAATAGATATTTAGCCTAGTATATAGCATAGCATAAAGACTCCATATTCTAACATATCAAAGGCAAACAAACAAATAAACAGAGAAATAGAATATACATGTGAAAATAAGCTGGAACAGAGACATATTAGACAAATAAAAATAAAGAAACAGAAGCAAAAAGTTGAAAATTAGGGAGATTTTGGCATTTTACCCTTATTTTTTTAAAAAAATTGGCAATATGCCCCTGTTTCCAAACTATATAAGGCCGTGCTCTTGTTTCGATACTCGATTACCTTAAAATCGAGTTTCAATTAAATACTTGATTTGTAAAAAATTGAGTTATTCCCGATCAAACTTTAAAATAATAATAATAATAATAATTGCATGGAACTCAACTTTAGGGAGCTCGAGTTCCAAAATGCCACTATAAGGCTTTAAAACGTCACTATAAGGCTTAAAAAAGCCACTATAGGGCACCCTGAACCTAGTATGGTGCGATCACATTTATAAAAAAAAAAAAAAAATTTGCAGAAAAACGCCACTATAGGGCTCCCTGAACCTGGTATGGGGCAATCACACTTATAAAAAACAAAATTGCAGAAAAAAAGCCACTATAGGGCTCCCTAAACTTGGTATGGGGCGATCACACTAAAAAAACAAAATTTGCATGGAACTCGAGTTCCACACAATTTTTTTTTTTTTAAGGTAATCAGGCATAACTCGATTTTCTACAAATTGAGTATTTAATTGGAACTCGATTTTAAGGTAATCAAGTATCAAAACAAAGGCACGCACCTAAATAGTTTGAAAACATAGGCATATTGCCAAATTTTTTTAAAAATAAGGGTAAAATGCCAGAATCCCCTGCAAATTAGGGTTTCTAGACTTGAGTACGCGTATGCATACATAAGGCCTGCGTATGCAGCTTAGCTGTATGCATATGCATGCTTCGAGTATGCATACACATACACGCCCAAACCTTAACCTAGAAACAGAAACATAGAAAAACAGAGCAAAACTTAAAAACTAGAAATCTAACAACCTAACATGCTTTAAAACAGAAAATTACTAAACCCTAGGCTACCTAAACATATTAAAACATAAATAAGACAAGAAAAACGGATAGAAAGAAAAAATTAAAACAAAGAAAAGAAAAGAAAGGGTTAGAACTCAATAACTCAAACACAAAGCTTTTCAAGCTTGATTTTGACCATTCCCCTCAGTCAATCTATTCACAGCCAAATAAAATTGATTAGTAAACTTCAAAACTCAAAGATCAAGACCAAAAAATCTCTCAATTAGAATAAAATTGACTTGAGGATGTTTTGTGAAAAAACTCCCTCTTTTATTCACTACTTCTAGTGAATCGTAAGTTTTCCCTTCGAATTTTCTGTGTGTTTTGAAAATGTACCATGTATGACTTTTTATATTGAGAAAATGGGGGTTTGGAATGGCTCCCAGATGATGTGAGATTCATTCCAAATCTTAGCTTTAATGTTTTCATAGTTTTTGGAACCCTACCATGCATACGATGCCCATGTATGCGTACGCATGCATAAAGCTTGTGTACGCATGCCCTAGAGTTTCTGTGGCCTTTATTTTCCAAAAATTGTTTTATTCATCTCATCAAAGAGTTATATTTTCCATAAAAACCTTCCTCAAGTCAATTTAAATCTAATCGGGCCCTCAACCAACCTTGGGCTTTAGAATTTTACCATCATTGGAGAACGAGAACCCGAGTCGTAAGGAATACAAAATGCGGCTTCTACAAGTTTTTTTTTAAATCTATTTTTCTTTCTTGAGAAAATTGTTAAACCAAATGAGTTTCTCTAAAAAAAACAAACAGAGAATGTGGCATTTGGGGGGGGGGGGGTGGTAAGAAGGGTACCTTCTTTGAATAATCTTCTAAAATTTTGGGATATTTCATTTATGAGTGTATATATTTCAATGTTTTTTTTTTTTTTAATTGGGGTGGGGGGGAGGGAGGGTGCATGGCACCCCTTGGCCCCAATGTGGCTCCGCCACTGGATGTAGGTGAATTAAAAATGCAAATAAAGTAAAATCATAAGTTTTTTGGGGGGAAATCATATAAAAAAATTTCAAGTAAATCTTGTTTTGTATTAGGTCTTAGGTTATGATAAGGATGGCAAAACTTTCTTGCCTAACTTTACTTGTCTTGTTTCTGGTGGAGTTTCCCATACCTAATAAGTGAGGAGATGAGGACAGTTTTTGTTTGCCCTATCCTGCCTATCCTATCTCTCTTAGCACTGTAATGACTACCTCTCTTTCCTTTTTATCTCTGTCTCATTAATGTTAAAGTCACTTAATTAGAGATTGCAGAATACCTCCAACCTACTTCAAACCTAACTTGTCATACTCTTGTCTTGCACAAGTTTTCCCTCCCAAAAGAGAGGATGGGGAAAGGACTAGCACCTTTGATCCAACCTTGTCCCACCTTGCCCCATTGCCATCCTTGAGTCAGGTTTTCAATTTTGTCAATTAAAGTTCCAAACTTAGCCTTATCCATTTCTGTTATTTATCAACATTATTTTGGATGGTAATAGATTAAAACAAGAAGTAATCATTAATAAAATTTTGTGTTTCACCAGGTAATCACTTTGTCAATCAATTTTCTAGCAATCACTTTTTCATGCTAAGCAAACACTCTCTAAATAGAATTCCCTCTCTATCTTCTATGTCAAATGGTAGTCTAATTGATATAAGAACAAGCCTTAAGTGAAATGCAGAACTTAATCAATAGTTTCCTGGTTATATCTACTTTGTTATTATTCAAAATAATGGACATGATCAAACTCCTTATATTAAAAATGATTTCATAATTTTGAGACTTTTATTGATAAAATTAAAATTTTGGGACGTAATCTAAATCATGGTACAAATTCTAACCCCTTCTTCTTCTTCTTCTTCTTCTTCTTCTTCTTTTCTTTTTTCTTTTTTTTTTTTTTAAATTCTGATTTATAAGGTATTACACGATTTATCTGTGCCAAACATACTGGTTCCTCCAATCTTGATGCAACCTTTTATTATTATTATTATTATTATTATTATTATTATTATTTTAAAAGATGGTTAAAAATTGCTATTCACTAATATGTTGTTCTGATAGCTTGAAACCTAGATCACCCCTAAACCCCAAGCACTTAGTACCATGATTTCATAAATTTGAGACTTTTTATTGATAAAATTAAAATTTTGGGACGTAATTTTAAGCATGGTATAAATTCTAACCCCTTAGTCTTTTATTATTATTTTTAAGGTATTACACTTTATTTGTGCCGAATATATTAGTTCCTCTAATCTTATGCAACCTTTTTTTTTTAAATGGCTAAAATTACTATTCAATAATATGTTGTTTTGATAGCTCGAACCCAAGATCACCCCTAAACCCCAAGCACCTAGTACCTTGGGATGTACCAACTCGGCTAAAAAAGTGCGATGGTGGTATTCTTGATGCAACCTGGGGACAAATTCAAACTATATTGGTTCAAGACGGGATTCACAATTTCTTTTTTATACTAGCATATGAACCCAAGTTAGATATTGCATTTTAACTTTTCCAATTGAATTCGACTAGTTGATTGTGTTTGTCAATACAATATATACATTCTAAAAATTCAATCATGTGATTCATTAATTAATACAATCATAGAATTAAATTTAATTGTCATAGAGAAAGATAATATCAGTTAGTAATGTGTCAACTGTCAAGTACAACCAATAGTTAACTTTAATTAGGAAATCTAAAATACAATATTTAAGAATATTATATATATATATATATAGAGAGAGAGAGAGAGAGAGAGAGAGAGAGAGAGAGAAATTGTATCTCAACTTTACCCTTCTTAGTAATCTTTTTCTATAAGCTAATAAAATTCATTAATAGCACAAAGCTTGCAAACAAGGGTTAATGAAAGCCAGAGTTCTATCACTCCTATCTCTTCACAAATAATAGATGACATAGAATATCACTAGATAGAGTAATAAGATTGGCACATGCAACAAACTTGGTGGACCATTGTTAACAAGGAGGTGCCATAACATGTAAATAAATAAGGATGTATTGTATATAGTCACCCAAAAAAAAAAAATTGTCATTGTTGTTCTTTTGTATTTAAGCATTCATGGTAAAGGACACGTATGGTCTTTTGAATAGAAATTTGGAAGAACTCTTTCTTTTCTTTTTTTCTTTTTTATTTTATTTGATTGCATCTCTTCTTTCTATAAATGAGATGACATTCAATTGTATCAGATCAAAGATTAAAAATAATAGTATTTTAGCAATGGGCAAAACTTAAATACAGTACCTTAGATACTGTTCTTTAAGTACCCCTTTTAAAATTCTGCCACTTGTCCAATCACTTATTTTTTTTTTTTTCTTTTTCTCTTCTCCTATGAAAGCCATTCAAAATTCCAAAAAACTCCAAACCCCAACTTCTCACACCCAATCCATAAGATTGAGATAAAAATCATCCTACAATGCTAAAGCATCCAAAACCTACATATCCCCAAAAAAAAAAAAAAAAAAAAAAAAAAAAAAAAAAAAAAAAAAAACCCAAAATTTTTAGTCTGCATTTTGTTCATTTTGTTCTTGAAAGACCATTGTTTTGTGGTTTCATCTAAGGGTGTGCAGAAAACCCACCAACCCACCAAACTCGACCCGACCCAATTCAACCCTCTAGGTTAGGTCGGTTTTTAGGGCTTGGTGGGTTAGGTTGGGTTACAAAATTTTTGTTTATAGCAGGTCAGGTTGGGTTTGGGTTATAAAATTACAAACTCACTAAACCTGACCCGACTCACCCATATTTTAATATATATTTAAAATATATTATATATTTAATAAAATTATATAAAATAAAAAATAAAAATAAAAACTAGCTATAGAGCACTTCCTTGGTTCCTACTATCATATATAATATAAAATCCTATTAGTTCTTTTAATATATATTTAAATATATTATATAATTAATAAAAAATTAAAAATTTTAGATATATTTTGTTTATAAGTAAATTAGGATACTAGTTCATTTATATTTTGTTTATCAACTTAGTTGAATACTTAAACATTGTGGGGATAAAAGCCCAAAATTAAGTATTGGTCAAGCAAGTACCTGAGAGGTTCCAGTGACCTTCTTGGCAATCCCAATGATAAGGATAAACTTTAAGCATATATGGAGAAAATAAGAACAGAGAAATATCTAAAGGAAAAGCTGCTACTACCGCATTAATGTGGAGAAGACCTCTGAACAGTGCAATCTCAACTACCGTCACTCATGGAGAACCGACAAAGATGCCTGATGGAACGTGTATTGAAGTGAACGTTTAGATGAAGACAAGTGGACAATCAAGATAGTCTAAAAAAAAAAACTATATAAGTGTAAGATACCTCTTAGAAAAAAGGAGAGGAGAAAGAAAGAAGGAGGCTCTAAGAATTGTATTAGCTGTTAAAACAATAATTGATCTCTTCGGACAACGGTTTATTTGAATTTCAAGTGTTTTTTCGTACTCGGTCACCCTTGAGAATCAGTGTTAGACGTTGTTTAATTCACTATCAATTTAGCTCTTTCACCCACTCTCTACAAATTTATTGTTTTGGGCTCGTTGAGCTCATACTCCATGTCTCGTGGGCTTGGGTCACAAATTGATACCCTACAAACATATTTTGTTTACAATTAAGTTGAAATATTAGTTTATATATTAATGTATATTTTGTTTATCAACTCAGATAGCAAGTGTGATATATATATATATATATATTTTTTTTTTTTGCTCAATTTAATAATAATAGTAATAAAAAAAAAATTGTCCAACCCATGAGTTCAACCCAACCTATATGGGTTGGGTTAGGTTGGGTTGGACTTATGTGATGGGTTGAGTTGGGTTGAATTTTTTTGACCCACCATGGTAGGTTGGGTTAAAAAATTCCCTCAACTTGACCCATGCACACCCCTAGTTTCATCTTTTTTGGATTGGACGTTGTTGCTAAGTCTAGGGCCCCATTGTATACTTCTTTTCTATTTATAATACGAAATTCTCTCTTTTTTCTTTTAAAAAAAATCATAAATCCCACAAACCCAGTTCACAAATTCCAAATCCAAATCAACTCGGCCTCTAGCAAAACCAAGTTTAAAAGTGCAAAATTCAACTTAGATCTACTGGGTATGAACCGATCTGAATAGATCATTCTTGACAGCTCCGTGTGTTAGTTCAAGTTTAAAAAACACTCCAAGTGTTGTCACTCCGTGCTGCCACTTCAACTTTGTGTGTTAGTTCTTAATAGCTCTGTGTTGCTGCTTCAACTGCAAAGATGAAGACGAAGAGGAAGAGGAAGACAGTGAGGTTAGGGTTCTCAAAGCTGATTGAATGGATGACATTTGAACAAGTGGAATCGTCCATAGATGATTTCTTTTAGCGAAACTTTTCTTTTTCTCTGGAGAGAGAAATTTGAGGTTTTTCTTGTTTCTCTCATGGCAAATTGGGTTTCAACAGAACAAGAATAGTAAAAAAGAAAAATACAGATGGCCAACTTAATGCCGTTTGCAAACTTAAGTAGATGGATAGGTAGCAGAATTTAAGAAGGGTACTTAAAGAACAATATCTAGGGTACTGTATCTAAGGTTTGCCCTTTAGCAATTCTCTTTTATATTTTCTCGTGTTTGTAAATGCTCTTAAAAAAAATGTCAATTGAGCTAGAACTCTTGGGTGTTTATTTGACATCAGTTTCATTTTATTTTTGGTAGATTACATACGTATTTGGTGGTTCTCGAATCTAGGATCTCACCCACCACCAAATACTTGGAAAGGAAGGAGGTAATTGTCGAGTTAAAGCTCAACGGTCACTTTCATAATTAGAATATATATATATATACACACCAGTCTAGTATCCCTTTGTTGCTGGAATAACCAAATAAGAATTTGACCTGAGTTTGATAAACCCAAAAGAGGCAGAAAACAAATCAAAATAGAGAAGCGGGAAGGGCAAGTTGGGAGAATGAAAGAAAGGGCAAGCGATGATTAGTGCAGGAACTAGATTATCGAACTTAATATGACAATAAGAAAAAGTAAAGAACTTAATCAGGTCAGCTGAATTAGAGTGTATGCCATTTTTGTAATTTAATTACGTTGAAAAGTGAAAGATCATACTCCGTATGCAGAAGTTAAAATAAACGATAACAGTATATTTGCTACTAAAAAATAAAAACAATAACAGTATATTTATAACTTAAAACCTGTATCATTACAAATCAAGTCTTGTTTCAGACATCAGATCAGGATTAAATTGTTCCTAAATACACTCTAAGAAAACATTATAAAGACTTGCTAATTCATAGATAGAAAATGAACCCGAGCAAGTGTGTATTCTTTTCCTGCAATCCAAACACCCGTCTGTGACCACTGCACATCTTCCCAGTCAAGATTCTCCTCCAATACCTACTTAGGCAAAACAAGGTCCAATTAAAAACAGAAAAAAATAAAAAATAAATAAATAACATACATGATAGAGCAGAAGATATATGTGGAAGAAGTAACATACGCATGCAAAAAGTAGAGACAGATGCAAAGATCCAGCACATACAAGTAGACAATGGAATGACAACAACTATTCATCTGTCGAAAATCAATGATTCTTTTAACCACGTTTAGTTGACGTTGATTTTGCAAAGGATAAAAAGGGGGGAAAGAGAATAAAGAACTGACAGTAGTTTTCTACTGTTTGGTTGAGCAGAAATAGAGAAGAAAAAAAACAAACGGTGTGGCTGGATGTTTTCCACACCGGCCACCATCTTCCATATGTCCAAATTGGCGAGAGGAAAATGAGGAGAGAAAACATAATGAAAGTTGGCCCTCATCTCTCATCCCACTATGCCGCCCACAAGGTCCAACACACACCAACTTCACTCAATTCTTCAACAACCACAACTAAACCCAACTACTATACCCACACAGCAAAACAATCAAATTCAAAACACTACACCTACAATAAAGAAACAATACCCACATAACAAAACATAAAAACTCTTAAGCAAACATCTCAAATCCTTAAAATGCATGTTGATCTATCTAGCTGCATGCATTTGATGAGTTTTTGGATGATAATCATACATTTCCAATTGGAGTATTTCTTAAAGATTTAGTGTGTTTTATCTGTAGAAATACTAAATTTCACATAAATGGGATTGAGAATCTGGCCTAGTTCCATATCAACAGTGCCGCCACCAATCCCATAAACATCCACAAATCGAACACCACCAATCCAGCAAACCTCTGCAAATCCTCACTATCGTCAGCACCACCATGAATCCTGCAAGCCTCTGCAAATCCCTTGCTCTAGGCACCACCACCATCCCTTCCAGTCTTCTAATTGTAAGTCTTTGTTTTGAAAGAAAATTTCTCATTCATTCAAAATAAGATTTTTCTCTCTTTTCATTGGTAAGTTACGCACCCCATGGGACTTGAGCCCACAACCTTACTCTCCATTTCATTATCAAGTGAAGAGGAACTGTCATCTGAGCTAGAGCCCATTGACCATCTAAAAATAAGCTAAAACAAGAATTCGAGCATTGTGATATACATATAGTAAAATACGTTTTGTCCTTAGTTTGGGGTTGCTGTCATTTTGGCCCCTTGTGTTCTAAAATTGTCAATTTACAGTACACCCTCAACTTTGAGAGCAAGCTCAATATGCACCTTCCACCCATCTGTTAAAGTTTTCCGTTGACTTCACTAATTTTATTTTTACCCATCATTAAGAAATGCTTAACCAGTATCAAAAAGGCTGAGGATCTGGATTCTGAACCCCATGAAGAGAGAGAGAGAGAGAGAGTGAGTGAGGTTTGTAATTAAGTACAAGTTCAATTCTATACCTGACTTTTAATATTACTCTTCAAATGATAACTTATTTTTGGAGTAAATTTTTGTTTCAGAGTTCAGAACGTGGTTTCTGTAGCTGATTGCGAAGAAGATTGGGTTTATTTTCACTTGAAAGAAAGAATTAGAGAGAGGTGGTGTTGAATTTTCAATCTTAGAGATTACAAATTTAAAAGTGTTTGATTTCTTCTCTTTTTTGTGTGATTTTATAATCCAAGATAATAAAACATTTGTTTGTGTTCAATTTGTGTATAGCAGATGTACAGATTACATTTCCGAGAGATTTGAGCAGCTTTTTAGAAGGAATCTGAAACATTTCTATGAAAAACAAAATTAAGAGCAATTTTTGGGAAGAGAGATTAGATTCTTACATTGGTTGCTCAAAAATGGAAGAAAATACAACGTAATAAACACATATCTCATTTGTTTCATTTCTGTTCATTTGATTGCCAAGGGAACTGATAAGGATAGGAAACTATAAGTTTTGACTATAGAAGTGTTTTTTTTTTTTTTTTTTTTTTTTTTTTTTTTTTTTTTTTTTTTTAATAATAATTGTTATTTTTAGCTGGGTTTGATGGTTTGGGTATGAGTTTCATGTCAAGAAGAGGATTTGGGAGAAGCTTTGCTATGTTTTTGCACTTTTCTCCTTAGTGGTTTCTATGGTGGTTTGTAAGGGTTAAAAAACTCTTAACCTGGAATAAGTTAAGAGTTCGGGTTCCAATTTCATGCTGGGTAAACATGTTTTAAGAATGGGTAATGATAAAGTGAAGTTAATGGAAAACTTTTAACAAATATGGATGGAATGTGCACATTAGGTGTGCTCTCGAAGTTGATAGGGTAAATTGACATTTGAAGAGAGCATAAGGGACCAAAATGACAGCAAACCCAAACTAAGAGGGACCAAAACATATTTTGGACTGTATATTTCATTTATTATATAGTAAGGGTAAAATAATAAATTGTCATTTCTTTCCTCAAAATTTTTCTTTGGAACCAAAAAATGAACATCATATCTATTTTCTAACCTCTCACTTTTTCCCTCTTCTACCAAACATACAAGATGGAAATTTGGTATCTTCTCCATCCTTCCACTTTTTTATCCTTCCATTTTTCTTCCTATCAAACAGACACTAAATTGTATGTGTAATTATACATAAATTCAAAATACACCTGGTGAAACTTTAAGCTGTGTCATCACTCAATATTTTTTTATTAGATATGAATCTTAACAAATCCACCGTTGGACACAAAATTTGATATGTATGTTAAGAATATAGAGAACATGTAATCTAACAATGGAATTTTTGAAATATTTAATCCAATAAAAAGTTATTAAGCGGTGTAATATTACTTATTAGAGTTATACCAGGTGTATATAAGAGAGAGAGAGAGGGAAATCAAAATAGAAAATTGGAGATGAGGGTTACCTCCACATGTTCAAGCGGAAGTGGGATCCCAACGGACCGCATGACTTTCTGAGGAAGGGGCTTCTTACAGCGAGACCATCGAAATACATCAATGACCATGTTATCACAATCATTTTTTTCACCATTTGCAGGATGTGAATGATGATTCTGGGACTTCTCTGTCTCCACGTCATGCACCTGAGATGCCGGTATAGCTTTGACCATTTTCTCTCCGGTGAAACAGAGCTCGTACCTTCAGATAATATTCAAATATAAGAAAAAACATAAGAAAGAAACCTAGAAGTCACCACATGGACTTCAACCTCCAGTACCTTAAAATTCCAGAAATTTTGTGTCTGCAATACCATAAAGAGTATCTAGGCAATCAACAGAATAAATAACCCTTTTCTACCATTTGAATTTTGACATCAGGCAAATATAGAATTTTGAAAGCATCTTCCAGCCAATTTTATAAAGCAACGAGAACAAATGCAGAACAAAGAAAATACAATGCTAATGTTTCCTAGACTTTGCAGAACAAATGACACGACCCGATTTTGGAGGGGTGAAATATTCCCCTTCCGTTAACATGTTAATGTTTCCTAGAATTTGCATTTTAAACTTGAGAAAGAGGATCAAATGGGAGAAACCAAGCTAGAAATTGGCCCAAAAAAAAAGAAAATATCTTCATGAATTCAGGTTCCTTATCCACAACCCCCTCCCCCCCCCCCCCCCCCCCACAATGGCGGGCGGGGCGGGGCAAGGTATATACCATAATATTATAGCCATAAACCATGAGGTCTCTGAAAACACGAAATCCAATATAAAAAGAATACCTGCATGAATGTGTTTCTAAATACAAAACTTCTCCCTTCTTCAATCTTGCAGATGTATAAAGGGGTTTTTTCAGACCCTTGTCAGCAACAATGCTTATACTGTACTTAATCCTGAAGAAATTCACAATATATAGACTGTGAGTTGAGCATTAAAGGCTTACAAAACAAACAACAAAGGAAGCTGCAGCAAGAACAATAGAAGCTACTAAATGAAGTCCTGCATCTACAAGCAGTTGTTATGAGTGCAAAAATAGAAATTAAGTTCAAGTCTTGAGCTTTGATCCTCCGTTATAAGACATTGCTATTTGTGACCAATTAAAAGATGATTGCATTAACAAAAATTATAGCAAATAAGCTACAGTTAGTTACCTCAAAGCAGATAAACCATAATCGCCAACAATGTATATAAAGCAATGCACACTATACGAATGTCAACAAGCACCCACTGAGAAAAGTTAAAATTTTTATTTATAGCTTAAAAAATAACATGTTCTAATTCCGCTCAGATCAAATCAATGACAGCTTGATTGAAGATCCACAATTATCATTTTGAAATGTGCAAGCCTACCATGAAGCCTCTTTCCAGACTGAATAAAGGAAACAGAGTTCACAAAAGACCCAAAGAATTCATTAATAAATAAGTATCAATATGGAGGGTGGGATATGGTTGATAAGCATATGAAGATGGTCACATAAATATACTTTGACCAGACAGTCACCCACATTTTCTTTTATGGAAATAGATTCCCTACAAAAAAAAAAAAGGCTACTACTCCAAATATGTCACACACACAAACACGCAAAAGCACAAGCACACAAACTAAATTTTAGAATAGATACTTTCAACTGGATATAAATGCATCTCAAAGTATTAACTGTGTCATGCTCAAAGAGAGAGAGAGAGAGAGTATACCAGGGCTCATTGCAGAGGTTGTACTGTATCGTAACTTCTCGTACAAATCTCTGTTGCCGCAATGCATTCTGAAGAATGAAAGCATGACAATAATCAGTAAAATTCATATCCAATAATTTTCCTAATAATCAGGAAAATTCATATCCAATAATTTTGTATTTTGAATTGAACATATTGCATCCCAAGGAGTAGCACAATCAACTTGGGACCACACTTCATATCGCAGAGGTCACTAGTTCGAATTTCCCCTTCCCTCTCTCCTTGAACCAAAACTTATCCCAACAAATGAACAAATTGCAATTATGCAAAGGTAAGATTTCTACTGTTTGGTAATGCTTCCATGCCTTACTGCTTCTCTTTTTACCTAACAGACAGCACAATATAACTCTAGAGAGTTCTAGAAATCATTTGAATAATAGAGCAGACAATTACTAATCAATGTGAAAAGTTTCTAAACAGTAGACCATCTTCTGACCCTTCTTGCCTCGTTAAATTGTATTGAGGATCTAAGAGCTGCCTGACTTCTTTCTTTGCTGGCCATTTTAGGCTCCATGGATCTCCCTGAGTAGTATGTGTGAGAAGTGACTAGTCACTTTCTGAGTAAGTTTCAATCCTGGTTAATGCTTTTGAGACAAATGATTTCCAATATGTAAAGACCCATTTTTGACTGGGAGGCCTCAAACAACTGTAACAAGAGTGCACATATAAACCCCCAGATGAAGCACCTTAAAAAAAGTATGAGAATTTTGACTTCCATTTTTGGATTATGCTCTTCATTATATTACATCTCTTCATCTAGTTTACATTTAAATCTTCCAAAGAAGTGATCAGCCACAGATATACAGCAAATATTACATACCACTTACTTTTTTATAAGAGAGTTTTTAGCCCTAAGGAGAGGTGGAATGGGAGATTCAAACTAATGACCTATGCTTCATGAAAATTCCATTGAAAACTTAAAAATAGAAAGACTATAAGATTTGTCAGTGTCCACCATTGGATATGGATTACACTTCTTTCACACCACGCCCTTTCCACAATCCACAGCTCATACCACCATAATTAAAAACTGCATTCGGCATGCAAAAATAATATACTTATAAAAAATGCAATAATAATATTCACCACTACCCAAGAATACATTTATAATTAAGAATATTCATCCAAGCTTAGTGTATTCAAAGAAACAAATATGTTTCAAGCCTTCTAAGATAGTCCATGCAAATCATTTTTCACAAGTGTCACTTATACAAGAAGAAAAAAATTATCCTAGTGCACTGCAAGCTTGGAGATATGAGAAACCCCAGACCCAAATATAAACTTATTTACAACTTAAACTTCTGGTCTACACTTAACACAGGACAACCAAAACAAAACTAAATAACAAAAAAATAAAGGGACATGACCTAGGAGTTAAAACCTAGGCCTTGCTTGGAGTCAGCACCAAGCAAAGAAACCACTAGAAGTCAGCACTTAGGGTGGACCCAGAGTCAGCACCAGACCAAAAGAGACCAAACGTCCATTTTTTTCATTTATCAAAATATCATCTCTTCAAGGAGTACAGTAGGTTGATTATAAAGGATTGCTAAACCCTATTTCTAATTGGTTAAGAAACCCTAATTACCTTATTACAGAAATAACCTTGCTTCCAAATTAAAATACTAATAGCCTAAGAAACTACTAGTAGGAGCTAAAACATAAAAACACAATTAACTTGCAAACATAAATAATACTAAATAATAATCTTCTTGCGTCTCCCGTGTCATTCTCCTTTGGTTGGAGAAAACTCTACCTCGAGTTTTAAAACATTGAAGGAGTAGAATGTTGACAAGTAACACTTGCTTCAAGTCTGGAATCACCTTAGGGAGTACAGAGAAAAGAAAAACCTTGAATTCCACCACATCACACTCATTTGGAATAACAAAATCAATGTGCGGAATCAGAATAATCTCATCTTGAACCTTATGAACCATAGGAAACAATGTAGTTTTAACCTCTTCGACTTCACCAAGATGTAGATCTTGAAACACCATGGAGGGTTGATTAGAAGCACATTCAACTACTTCAACTTTCACATCATGTGCACCCTCAAGCTTGCTAGGTAGTTTTTGAGGGGGTGCCATTATCTTTTCTAGTTGGGCATTAATCCTAGTGATAATTTGCTCCCCCAATTTCTACAAAATAGGTGAAACATTCTGATTTTCCTTTCTTACACTAGCAAAAAGTGAACTGAGAAGATCCAAGGAAATGTCTTCACTTTCATCTATGACCAGATTATAATTGTTTCTATGGCTGAAAGTATAACAGGTGGATGGTTGGACCTAATTATTTTCAAGAAACTTTGAAACATCTCAACAACCAATGCATCACACTCAAGATCCAGCATCACCAAGCATAACTTGACCTTTGCAATGGTATCAAGAATTGAAACCACCTTCTTATAAGAGCGAGTAGACACATGAGACATATTTTCAAATGCTGCCAAAATCAATTGAAATATTTCTTTCATTTGCTCATCCTTATATGGGGCATCTAGTGTTGTTATCCTTGTAATCTCAATAATGCAAGATAAAACTGAAACCTTCACATCCATTTCAACATGTCACAAAAGTTTATTAGTGATTAGTGCCTTCACTAAGGGTAAAAGGGCATCTCGCATTGATTTGGATAGTTCTTGCTCCACATGTACTAACAAATTTTCAACTTTATCAAGAAGAGTGAGGAGATCATCAATGGAGGAAGGAGGGTTAAGGAGTGAATTCCCAGCCTCCTTAATCTCCTTCTTAAATTCTCTATCCAAGGCAGTCATTTTCAGCTCAGACTTGGAGTCACAAAACACCGACATGGAAAATTTCTGCGAAGTTGAAGAACACTTGACGTGCACAGGGTGGCTTTTGCGTTTAATGGGTTAATGACTGTTTATATGTTTTTTAAATTGAGCCAGTGTGGGTTTTGAAGAGGATGGGTATAGGACTGGGCTATTTGGTTAATTGGTTTTGATTTTTTTTTTTTTTTTTTTTTGGGGGTTGGGGCGCTAGTGGTGGGCACTCACTTAAAGTCTTGGGTTTAAAAATGACTTGGGTGGGTTGGTTTTAATTGGATTGGGTCAGGGAAAAATAAAATCAAAAAAGGCTTCCTAATTGGATGTGTCAAAAGCAAGAGAGGACAACTTGATTAACAAATGGGTTAGATTAGAAAATGGTCTAGGTTATAAAAGTGGATCAGGCCAGCTTGATGGTTTTTTTTTTTTTAAATGAGAATGGGTTTAGACAAGGCTAGTGGGTTACCTCATGAGATCAGATCGATAGAGGCTGATGAGATTGCGGCGGCGTGACACTGGGCAAAACTGAAATCGTGGCGGCGCAAAACAGTGGTGATGGTGAGGACCAATCGAAGCGGAGGTGGTGGTGGTGGCATGTGTAGCAACTGTCGTGAAAGGATTCGACCAAATCTGAACACGGTTGCTTCTTGGTGGTAGTGCACGATTCTAGCACTCTTATTTCTCTTCTCTCTATCTTTGTGGTCGCAAGGGATTTGGAGGCTTGATTGTTGGTTTTTGGATTGGAGTCTTTGGTTGGCTTGAATATCTGGTCTTCTAATGGATAGCGCAACTATAGGACAGCTTTTTGGTACTAAGCAGGGAAATGACAAAGATAACTTTCTAGTGGTGGAAAACACAACAGTGATGGGTTTTTTTTTTTTTTTTTTGTGACTTTTCTAGTTCTGGATTGACTGCGAGATGCTTCAGACAGATCGATGTTTGATCTAATACCAAATATGACGTAGGACAACCAGAACAAAACTAAACAACAAAAAAATAAAAGGATATGACCTAGGAGTCAGCACCTAGGTCTTGTTTGGAGTCAGCACCAAGCGGAGACACCAAGCGGGGAAACCACTAAGAGTCAACACCTAGGGTGAACCTGGAGTCAACACCAAACCAAAAGAGACCCAACGTCCATTTTTTTCATTTATCAAAAGATTGCTAAACCCTAGTTCTAATTGGCTAAGAAACTCTAATTGCCTTATTACAAAAATAACCTTGCTTCCAAATTAAATTACTAATAGTCTAATAAACTACTAGGACCTAAAACATAAAAATACAATTGACTTGCAAACATAAATAATACTAAATAATAATCTTCTTGCATCTCCCACATCAACACTAGCTTGATCTGCAATCAAGTGCTCAACCACTGAGTTATGGACCCACTGTTAAACCTTTTGCTCTACACTAGCATAAAAGTAAATATGTATAAAATAAAATAAAATCCTGATAATGTAGGCAGCCATGTAAAAGAAGTTCTAACATGCAGAAAAATCAACTAAGAACATTAGTCCAAAAAGTTAGTTGAAGAGAATCTGTCAGGTAATACCGAAGCTGCGGCCCTAGTAGTCATTGTCCGCTCAACAGCCACTGGAGCAAGGGTAGGCTCCACTGTTGATGTATGTGTAAGACAAGGCTCAAGATCAATCGTTCCTCCTCCTTTCTGAAATCAAAATAATAAAAGAATGTAAGATAAAACATCAAGATTTCCAGGCCAACAATATTGCAATAATTTCCTAAATTGCCAATCTGTGTTTAGATTACTGATTAAAAATAGAGATACCATTTACAGAGTCAAATAAAACTAACATTAAACCAAAAATTTATACAATCATCATTGATATTAAATCAAGAAGCATTACAGGAATTCCATAACTACTCCGGAGGGCAACAACGAAAAAAACAGAGAATCTAACTAGACTTTTTACAACCTTCACAATGCAGCAACGCTCAACACAGTAACTACAACCAATTGCCGCACCCCAGGCACGTGAACGAACATTGTTTCTCAAGGTGGAAATGTAACCTAATAAAAAAGTTAGTAGTGCATTGTTAGAATTACATAAACAAAACATGAGCAGAATTGATGAAAAGATGAACATAAAAATTGCAATGGCAGGAATAAGCTAAAACCTAAATTTAATTAATGCTCCATTCATTTTGCTGTAAAATGATTTTAGTAAAATATTTTACACATTTTACAGTGTTCGTTTTGTTGTAAAATGGTTGGTCAACTATAAAATATTTTCAGTCAATGGTAAAACCCAATGCAAAAAAAAACATGTAAAACGATTGCGCTCAAAATGAACGTAAAACATTTTACATATTTCAGCTCTCTCACCCTCTTGGCTCTCTCACCCATATTTCAGCTCCTGCATAACACTCTCAGCTCTCTCACACATCACGCACAGGCCACCCATCTCCACTGGTGCCACCCACCATCATTAGCGCTACCAACCTTCTTCGCCGCAACTTCCTTGCACAAACCCTTCTCCTATCCCTTCTCTTCTCTCTTGCACAGTCCCCTGGGATCCGACTGGTGAGCAGCTGGGTTTTTGGTGGCTGCTTCAATCTCGCCAATCTAGCTGCTGCTGGATTTTCAGATCATCTGGGTTTTTGGGTTTCCGATCAGGGTTTGAAGGTTTTTTTTTTTTTTTTTTTTGGCTTTCTGATCTGGATTTTTGGGTGGTTGGTGGTGGTTTTACATCTGAATATATTTTACAGTGAAATAAACGGAGTGTAAATATAATAATAACTGAATTTTAGGAACTTGCTAACAATTACAGATTAGGAATCTAATTTTTATATATAATTAAAACTGAAGCCTCATGCCAGGAGGGCCAGAGGTTACCAAGTGTCACAACCTTAACGTAGGAATAGGACCTACTTGGTCAAAGGGTTAGAAGATTTCCAATCTATATTGCAATTCTCCCACGTTTGAGGAGAGGAGTGTAATTGAAATGGGTAAGACTCGGGTACAGAACTTAAATGTTGTTCCTTAAACTCTTACGATTCTGCCACGTGAATTTTTTCTCATGAGATGAAAGTGTACTTTCTAGTTAAGTAACCACATGGCTGAATCTTAAGAGGGGCTAAGAAACACCTAAGGTACTGTACCTAAATTTTTTTCAATTGAAATTTATAACTGGAAACTCCATTAATGAGTGATATTGGAAACCTCTCTTTCATCCTCCTGTTTTTTCCTTCTTTCATTCTTCCTCTCTACTCAAATCTGCACTATCTGCAACCACTTCAACCTATAACCAGACCTGGAGAAATAAGCTTCTAAAATAGTTCTTTTCTTGCCAGATTTGAACAGAATCCCATAAAACTTCTCTTACAGCCTTGAAATCCCTAAAACCCTAACATTTTCCCGACCAATTAAACCTTCAGGTATAGACTTAAAGCACTACAGTGTCAAACACTATCTGCATCTCACTCATATTGTCAAACTCCCATGTATTACAGGACTACAGAGTGTTTCAAACATTCATTTATGCAGAAAATCAAGGTAGAATTGAATATAGACTTACAATCTTGTGGAGGTAGCACTCGGATTGTAGCACGCAACTCTTGGATAGCAGGTGGAGGAGGGGAAGCAGTAGGGCGGCAATAACCTGTATGCATCAGAACTGGAATACAAGAATTTCAAAATTAGTTTTCGCATTCACCATATTCAATGATGAACAGTACCAACTCTATGACTATTCATAGTACCACATACCAGCAACAAGATCTGAGTCATCAGTGTATATATCTGTCCCCCATAGCTGGCCACCTCTGACCTGCACATAATGGCTTAAATAACTAAAAATGAATATACAGCATGGCTAACAGAAGCGTATATTGAAGTTGCAACCCCAAACTCAGATACTGGCTATAATGGGAAGAGAGCAAAGAAAGATATTGATCCACAAGGAGCAAAAAAATTCATTCTTTCACCGCAATTAATTAATTGCATAAAAGAAGAGAAAAATTCCCTTGTTTTGATGGGTTGCACGACTCATGCACCCATACCAGATTGAACCTTTGAACTCACCCTCCAACTATTTCCAATATGGGGGAGATGTCATTTCACCCAAAGACTATTGACAAGAAGCAAGAACTTAACAGCTCTTAGTTGCCACAGTAAAAACTTTGGCCAGCCCAATCTTCCATAGAGCTGTGATGCAGGAATCGGAAAGACATTTTTATTTTAATCTAGATTTATTTAACTTTGGAGTTAATTGTATTTTTACTGGTCAATTGGATTTTATTTTTAGGTCTTAATAATATTTGTTTGTGAGGCAGACTGTGAGGGAAAAGCAGAATTGGGATGTGAAAATAGGGATGGAAAGTTAGTGAGGAATTTTGTTCACCAGCTAGTCTCATACTCCTCTAAATGAGGATGGGGATCAAGTGAGGTGAAGCTTGAAGAAGAATGGAGATTTTGACATTCGCTCTTTTTATAGTACTTTGAGGGGATCCTTTTTTGCCTGTTTCCCTTGGAATAGCATTTAAGGTGTGAAGGCTCCACGTCAGGTTTCCTTCTTTTTTTGGATGGCCGCATGGAGGAAGATTCTCACAAGTTATCATTTGAGGAAAAGAGGTTTCACAATAGTGGATTGGTGTTGCGTGTGCCTGTGTAGTGGGGAGGATGTTGACCATCTATTGATTCATTGTGAGACTGCTTCCCAGTTATGGAGTTCTGCTTTTAAATCTTTTGAAGTCTCTTGGGTCTTACCTAAGAGGATGTTTTATCTGTTGGTTGGGTGGAGAAATTGCTTGGGGAAGCATTCATCAAATATTTGGAACTTGGTACCGCAGTGCGTGGTGTGGATCATTTGGAGGGAGTGTAATAATCATATACTTGAGGAGTTGGAGAGTTCAAAGGACCAGCTCATAGCATTGTTTGCAGGCACTTTGTTTCATTGGTCTCGGCATCTCACACTTGGGGACTCATTTCTAGTGATTTCATTCCAATGTTTAGACTCTTTTCTCTTGTACATAATTTCTTTTTCTGTTGCTTGTACATATATTTTTTTTTTTGGCTATTTCATCATTTTTGCATGAAGTAGTCCTTTTTTCAATCAAATTATTATTACTTATCAAAAAACATTTTTTTAGGGTAAAATACTATTTTGGTCCTTAAACTTTACCAAAAGTTTGGTTTTCATCCCTAAACTTTAAGTTCATTTTTCATCTCTAAACTATTACAAGCTCATCTTTTTTCCCTAAACTATTGAAAATGTTTTATTTATGTCCTTAAATTTTACCAAAAGTTTGTTTTTCATCCCTAAACTATTGAAAAAAGTTATTTTTTCATCCCTATTTTTGTCTCTAAACTACTGGAAAAAAATTCTTTACAAAGTTTAGAGATGAGAAAAGAACTTTTTAAAGTTTAGGGACTAAAAAAAAAACTTTTGGCAAAGTTTAGGGACCAAAATAGTATTTTACCCTTTTTTTTAATAATTACTAGAGACAAGGGTAGTTTTGTAATTCAATAATTAACTTTCCTAGGTAAACTGGAGTTAGGGTATAGTCCTAGTAGTCTATATAAGTGTGCTATTGTACTACTATGGAGACAAGTTTGATTAATTAAAAAATTTATCAAACAATTTTTAAAATGGTCAAGTGCTTAGTTTGACCAACCCTAAATGTTGACTCCTAGGTTTATTTCTTGTTTGGTATTGACTCCTAGGTTTTCTATATTTATTTTTTGTTATTCAATTTTTCTTGTATCCATTTTGCTTTTGTCATTCATCAATTTGGTTTCATAGCTTATTGTTCTACATCATAAGGTACCAATATATGCAATGGTGAAGACAAAATCTTAATCTTCAAAACCATCAAACCCACAACAGACCACTAAGAACACATCAAACCATCAGACCCACTGCATAACGTGTACTGCACCAACATATTTTGGTTATAATTTTGTTTAGATTTAATGACAAGGGCCCCTGCTCCATGCAGCAGATTAATGGTTCTGCCTTGCCCCTTGGTAGGTGCAAGATGGGTTTGTCAATGTCACCCTTTTCCAGACAGGATTGTCCCCATTGCATCACAGTGAAGGATTCTTCTGTTTCTAGCCAACTTAACAAGTGTACGCAAACTCTTTGTCCAACACAAATTTTTGAGAGAGATTCTCCTCGAGAAAATCAGAGCCACATATGATACATTATAACTACTTGTGCAGTTGATACATTTTTCTTTTCTTTTCTTTTTTTCTTTTCTTTTTTTATTTTAGGAAAAAGAAATAAACAAAAGGAAGAATAGCCAAGGAGTCCTTCAAACAATACAATATGCCAAAGAAAAGAGGAATAGGTCATAAGGAGGATCATATTATGCCTCAAGTAATATTTTATTATTAGTAAGTCACACATGCACCCGGCGTATCTTGAACCCACAGTCTCACCCTCCAGCTTACCTTTTTTTTAATAATTTTATAGTTGGGGTTGGAGGGATTTGAATAATGGACATCTCACTTGGAAACACTAGGACCCATTTGAGCAACAATACTCCTGGCCACCCTCCACCTTACTTGAACAATGGAAAGTGTCATTTGAACGAGGGCTCATATGCATAATGTTTTAAGTAGAATCATCTCCTAATTGAACCCTTCCATTCAGCAAAGGATGTGTGCAACTCCAGTTGAAGATCAGTGCACCCACAGAAGAACCCAATACCAAGTTCTATACGTGCTTTAATTTGTGGATATAAAATTTCACTAGCCTCCACAAGCTACTAAAACTTAGAATAATTCCAGAACACTCATACCAATGATAAGCCTTTATTTTCACTTTCAAATGGGAACCGGCCAGATTACCGTTCAAGCTGTTTGATCAGATTACCATAATCTCTCTGCATTTTAAAGACTCCTGTCATACAAAATTCTTGTTCTTTACAGAACCAAAACAAACGGCAATGATCCTTGAAAATAGGTAGACACAGAGTTATGGCACAACCATAGTGTGGTTAAGAGGAAAATATCCTCTTTGGAAGCCAAAGATTAAGGGAAAGTGCAAGAATAGGAGCTTAGTGTAGTAAATTAGGTTCTTAGTATTTTATTTTATGTTTTATTTAGTTTGTATAGAGGTCTTCGGTTTTATTTTACACTCTTTGCTGGCTTTGGTTTACAGCCACCCCCAAACATACAAATATTTTGAAGGCATGGAATAGACTAACTGGTTAGCTAGGTAGCTCAGGATACTACAAGTATTCTATCAACAGTTTTAGCATTTTAGCTTTGAGTGAGTTGCTTTCTGCCGACTCTTCTACAAGTTTATGATTATTAAGATCTCCTCATGATAGACGGAATGATGATCTAGACTTTTTTGGGATAATGTAGGGAACCTTTCTAATGATGAGCCCTTTGGACTCGCCTCTAACCAATAACACCTACAGGCAATTGACCCCACCTGCCAGAATCCGTTGCCAGTATCCTAAGGCATTCACCCATTACATTCTAAAATAAAGCCCATAAGATTCCCAAAAGTATAAAATTGTAACTAGTAAAGAGTTTGTGAAACAAATTGAAAATGACCTTATGTAAGTTACAAAAAGCTATTAATCAATGTCATGTACACATGAAGCATTTGACCTTACTTGGCGATTCGTAGCGGTAACATGCTCAGCTGGAATCCGGATTTCAAGCGTAGGACCATTTAAAGAGCTTTCTCCATTTTTTTCAGCTTGTGATGCTTTGTACTCCTTCCACAACTTTATCAGTTCTTGCATGCATTCGCCAACTTTATAAACAACAGAAGATACTTCAGCTTTACCTGAAACACTCCCAGATTTTAGAATATAATAGACATGCAAAGGAACCTATCTAATACCTACATTGGTCAAAAACAATCAATTTCCATTATATACAATAATGGCTCATAATGTGTTATGACAAATGAAATATGAAAGTGAGGAAAAAAAAATTACTGACAATTGCACTTGCTGAAAGTCAATAATCAAAGAATAATATCTTAGAATTTTTTTATGAATATTAAAATTTTATAAAAGGTGAAAAAAGAGTGAGATCCTAGTATAAGAAAAGTAGAGGGGAAAAAAACTAATATGAAAAATTACAAATACCTAAAATTCCAGAAATGAGAACAATTGACACCCCCAATTGCCTTCAACCAATTGATAAAAAAAAATTAAAAAATAAAATAAAAACCCTTCAAACATGCATCAGCAGAGGAATCCTGTCTTCTAAGTCTCGATCCTGCTGGTGCTTCACTAATGATACAACTTCAGACTAACCAGTCATGAGTCGTGTGAGAAAAAAAGGCAAGATCATTGATGAGCAGTAGGTCTGTTATGAGAGCAATCAAAAATGAAATTCTACTTTATTTGAAAGAAATATGGAGACTACCAGTGAGACAAGGATCACCACCCCACCAACAGAGAGAAGTTAAGGAATTCATTAACTACATCAAAATATAACATTGAACCTGAAGCTACAAAAGAGAGGAGCACGGGAGTGCCGTGTGTGTGTGTTTAATTTAAGAGAATTTTCTAAATGGCACCAATATTCAAAGGTCTCAATTGTTCAGAAATTTTTTTTTTTATATATAAGTAATGAAAAATATGTTTTAAAAGAAAACACACCAAGTACACTGGGGGTGTACTCAGGGAAAAGTACAATTAATTCAAATTACAATGCTCAAATATATCTAAAAGAGTAATACATTGAGGAGAATGAAGAAAAAGGCTTTGATTCAAGGATAGTCCGCTCGCGTCCCTCAAAATTTCTAGAATTCCGTTCTAGCCAAAGACGCCACATAATGCAATGTGGCACAGCCTTCCAAAAAGCTATGTTTATATGTCTGAAAAAAGAACCCTTCCAAGCTATGAACATATCAACAACTCTCTTCAGCATAATCCAATGAAGTCCAAATAAACAAAACGCCATTGTCCACAGCTCAAAAGCTATAGGGCATTGAAGAAGAAAATGATTAAGATTTGCATAGACTTAGTGGGTTTTGAACCCATGACCTCACTCTTCAATATTCTTATGAGAGAAGTAAGTGCCAATTGAGCTAGAGCTTATTGGTCTCCCTTGCGGAAGACTAAAGACTATAAATAGGAATTTGTTCTTCTTTAGTTTGAGTGGCTTCAAAGATCTTCTCCAAAGTACATTCTCTCATTGCTTAATATTTCCAAATTCTAGGATAGATATTTACATATCCTAGTTCAAAAATAGTTTAATTCAGCTAGTAAGGAAAGAAAATGTATAATTTAAATATTGGAAGAATTATGGATAATTAGAAAAATAGAAATTTACATTTTGGCTGAATTTTCAGGTTTCAATAACAATGAATTTGATAAAGATTTTTCCTCTTTCACTCCACAAATTACCTCCCAAACACCCCCCCCCCCCCAAAAAAAAAACAAAAACAGAAGGCAACAACATAGTTGATAACTCAGGATAAGCTTTACTGGAGCCGAAGTTTTAGGTTTACTGGATAGCATCTCCCAAAGCATCAACAGCTGCAATCAGAACTCAGATAATACTGTGCATGCACACCCATTCACAAGGATGCGCATTCCCTAATTTTGCAATATCATCACTAAGACAATTGTAATAATAGTAAATTATATTCCAAAAAGATAACAGATATGTATCAAACAATAGATATCAAGACTAGCACACAGAGGAAAAGCTTGCTTAGTAGCATATGTATTCTAATTCTCAGATAAAATTAAATGCTAAAGCCCAAAAACTAGAAGTACAGATATTAATGCAAATAAAATTATCACAACATGCAAGGTAATATTGGAGCTGCACAAATAAGAGTAACTTCTGTAGAAATTTGAATTCATTCACCAGCACACAAATTCTGTTACTAGAGTGAGTGAAAAGAAGTTCCATTCGACAAGACAGAACAAAGCAGCTTACCTTGAGACCTGAAAAACATAACAAGGAAAACAAAATCAAAATGTGTTTAACCACCATGGGGAAAAAAAACAATATTAAGATTTCCATTAAACAATAATAAGTATCCATCAAAGAGAGTATATATGTCACATCATCTGCAAATAAATTAGGAAAATGAAGAAAAGCATTGTATTCACATCATTGATTTATATGGTTGAAGGGTTGAATTGACAAACAAGGTTTATTAACAAATTAGATGCAACATTAATGTAATATTCGCATAATTGATTTATAAAATACATAATGCCCACTTTTCTGAGGTTAAAATGTTGATTGAAAAATGTGGTTTATTAACAAATTTAGGTCCAATATTACAGTTTGTGCGTGCATGAATGGATATGTAGAGCTCATTTTCACATACAGTTTTTAGGAATACAAAAGAAATTCTTTTAAGATAAATAAGCTTGCAAGTAAGACAGCAACCAAGGAAAATAGTATGACACACCCTTCATTGTCTGGACCACGAGACCTAAAACGGTGCTCACGGTTTGCTACTTGAGGGCTGCCCCTTGACCGCTGCATCCTCTTACGTTGTTGAACTCCATAATTATAGACTTCCCTTTCCCTTTCAGTTGCCCCTTCCCCTTCTGCACATCCATCATCTGATTCTTTATCATCACACCTACGCTTTTCAGTTCTATCTCCTTCAATATCATTGCTTTCTTTCATCCTCTCTCTTGCTTCCCTATCAACATTTTTCCAGCTATCAAAATCTTTCTGCTTCTTCTGCTCTGATGCCGGATTTTCCTGCTCAGGCATTCTTAAAGATCCATCCCCTAATTCCTTCTCATTCTGAGAACTCTCCTTGTCTACTCCATTCCATGAGTCTCTCCTGGTATGATCCTTCTCTCTCTCCCTTAGCCTTTCCCTGTCTTTTGAAAAATCCTTCCTCTCCCACCTCTCTGCATCTCTTTCCTCCTTTGTTGATTCTTTGTACTCACTGCTGCTATTAGCGACTTGCATACCACTCCTACGATCACTTCTATCCTTATCTCTTTCTCCCCAATCCCTATGCTTCACATCTTTCCTCTTTCTATCCTTATCTTTCAATTTCTCTTCACCCTTTGAATCAACTTTGTTTTCCCCAACAGCCTCATGAGCTTCTACATAATCCCTCTCTTCAGTTGCTGATCCTTCCTTTCCAGCCTCAATGGTGCCTTCTGAATTACCACGTGGACCAGGCCAAAAATTTAAATTAACTCCACTTGGGGCATCAGGATATCTTTTTCCCCTGTGGTGTTCTTTTGATTCTTTCCTATTCAAGTGACTATTTGCTGCACCATAACCATCCTTCTCCATCTTTGCATCACCTTTAGGATCATTATAACTTTCCCTATCATATCTTGTTTCCTTATTATCATCCCCTCTACTTTCAAATCTTACATCCTTTTCACTCTTTGCAATCACCCAATACGGCTCTCCTCTCGTATCCGTCTTTAAATCTCGGTTCTCAAACTGTACATCTCTACTCTCCTTGGAATCCCCCAACTCCAACCTGTTTTCAGGATGATCTACATGTGAATCATTCAAAGGAGCTTGCATCCAATACGATGAACGAAGAGGAGATCTTCTATCCGCATCACGAGGTTCAGTCCGGGGAATCTTAGGCATCCGAGCATCTTGACCCATCTCATATGGGGAATGGTACTCACCTGAAACTGTAGATGACAACTTAGGGTATCCGCCCGAATCCTCATGTGGGTATTTCGAGGACGAGGAATGACCACTCTCTTCATGAGTTCTTTTAGGAACTCCACTCATAATGAATATCCAGTATAATTACACAAATCAATCTTTTATCCAACACAACAGCCAAAACTAAATCAGCTTCTCTTACTTCTCAAATATTCGGAGCATTTGATAATTACCACCTACAAGCAAAAAAGAAAAAGAAAAAGGGTCTAATAAGGTCAAAACAACTTCACATTACAGTAAAAATCATTCACAATCAAACAAAAATTGCATGAATTGTAAACTCAAAGTTTTAATTTTTAGCTTCCGTTGTGACCAATCGACCTAAAACATTATACTACCGTACTTTTTTTTCTCAGCAACCAAACAGAGGAATAACGAATTCTCCTCAAGGATACCACTTTCTCTCTCACAAAGAAAATTATTAAAAAAAAAAAAAAAGCTTTTTACACATTGTGGAAAACAGAACAATTGCCTAACAGAATCCCTTTACTAAGGTAGGGAAGCAGATACTTTTCATTCCAACTTCCGAGCTATTTTCTCGGCTGCCAAAAAGAGCATTAAAACAATTGAAATAGGAAGAAGAAAAATAAAAGGGACATTGTTAAAAGAAAATTTTAACCTTTTACTCTCAGATCTTCAAGAAGCTTATATACATACCTATATATATATACACACACACACAAATAGAGAATGAATGAAACGGTATCGTTTTAAGGCGCTTAGAGAAGAAGGAAACCCTAGAAAAAATGAATTGAAGAAGAAAGAGTGTGGGTAAGAGAGAGAGAGAGAGAGAGATTAGTGACCTTGTTTCTCGATCATCGGTCTCTGTGACTCTTTCTTTTCTTTCTGTCTTTGCGTGTTGTGTGTTTGTGAGTGCGAGCGCAGGACACAACATTTTATCTGACCTTTTAATCCGACGCCGTTTCGGTTACAATGAGATGGCTGGATTCGGGTATAATTGAACCGTGCTTTGTTGGCAGACCATGACCAGAAAAAGGGTCCGGTTCCCAGTTTTTACCGGACCGCTTTAGGGTCTGGTTTGAACCAGCTGATCCAATCCAATTTTTAAAACCGGGGCAAACTTCTACTTTTCTCTTTTCTTTTTCTTTTTTCTTCTTTTATAACTTACAAGTTCCCCCTGCCCCTGATCTTAATGTAATTGTGAACTCTGATGCTAATGGCTTGTACTCTTTAAGGCTTATAGCCGCTACTTAGCCTTTTATGGCTAGTTAATCTAATTATTCTCCTCTATTGACCAAAAAAAAAAACTTACAAGTAGCTAATTTCAAAAAGAGTATTAGACCAATCTAATCCAAAAACTCCACTTTGCTTCTATTTAACTAATCTTTTATATATATATATATATATATACACCTCTTTACTTTATTTCTATTTTATTTTAAAAAAAAAATTCTCTGTCTATATATTAATATTTTTTTTTCCTTCATGTCATTCTCCAATTTCAACAATTGTTCTTCTGAACTTCCAATCATATTCCTTCAAGTTAACATTACTTTAACAATTTTTTTTCTCCCCATTTTTGCCACTATCTTTATTGCAAATATTGCTTGCCTTTGTCTTTGATGTTGTTGTTGTTGTGATTTTTTAAGATAAGAAAAGTAACGGAGGAGTCCACAGGATGTAGGAGCAATGGGCGATGGGAGGTCAATTGAGATAGATGAGATGGTCAATAGGTAAAGAGGGAGGCATTTTTTTCAAACACCCTAGCAAAGATGGCAAAAGAAGGATTGTTGGTTTTTAGGACACAATTGGTGCAAATGCACTTGTAGCTACCTCTACAGCAAACTATGTGGAGAGAACCAATGATCTGAGGAGCCATAGCCATTGCATGGAATTGTTGATGGTTGATTTGGTTGGTGATGGTGAGTCAGAGAGAGATTAGGGAAAATATATAATAACAAAAAATGGGATACTGGGCTACAATAACTCAATATATTGAGTTATTGTTCATAAATTGCTTTTTGACTAAAGCTTATTTAGCCTAATGTAAGAGCTTCTTAGGTGAGTTTAGCTACATTTTAGTGCTCTAATAAGCACAATAATAATAAATAAATAAATAAATAAATAACCTATTACACCCTAATGATGATATTATTTTAATGGGTTTAGCTTCCTTTTAGTATAGCGACATAGGTACGACACATCAAATTAAAGAGTTTGTTCTTCTAAATCTCGTAAATAATCTATGATTACTTCTATATTAAATGTTACTACAATTTCTCTTTCAATGTATAAAATCAAAGAGTTTGTTGAAATATTATCTTCCATTTTTTTTACGAAACCTAATTTTGATAATATTCATAGTTTCTGTGGGGCCCGTGGGCCCGGAATCCCCGGCCCACCTTTAGGCTGGCCCAAGGCCCAAGCCGAGGAGGACAATCGTCCCAGATAGTCGTTCAAAGGGTCTTAGCCCTTCTCGGACTCATGCCGAGGACATGCCCTTCCTCGGCACACCCAGTCTAATCCTGGGTAGGGGGCAAACCCAGAATAGGTGGTCACATCTACACTTAGTGAGTTTGCCTGACTCCCCAGGCTGCATTGATGGTGACAAGACCCCTGAACAGTGCAACCTTGGAGGCCACAACCCACAGCATGGTGAAAGACCTATCTGATGGGACAGGCTCCGGAGGCAGTGGCCTGGATAGTCAACAGCTGTAGGGTCAGGATCAAACCACAATGAGTATATAAGGCAAAGAGCCCCCCCTGGTGAGAGGGGGGCCTCCTCGGACGCCAACCGAGGAGCAACCTCAGACGAAGAACAACAACAGAGAAACGCAAGGAGCACCGGCGAGAGGCCGGCCGGAGCCAAGCCCTTTGCCCCACCCTCTACAAATTTATTGTCGGGGGCGCACTTCCGAAAAAAGGAGCCCCCACAATTGGCGCCGTCTGTGGGAAGGGTTAGTGCGCCGGCCGGCGCAACCGGCGGTCGTTCTAAAGCAGTTACTACTCAAAAGTTGGCGGTGCAAAGAAAAAAAAAAGAGAAGGAAAGAAGAAGAGAAGAATTGCAGTACGAAAAGGAAACTCAACAACAAATAAAAGAAAAGTTCTTTATTATTTCAGAAGAAGATTACAAATACAACAATCTTTACAATCTCAGAAAAGAAAGTTACAAGTACAATCAGAGGCTCAGACAGGCGTGTTTTACAAAAAATCCTACCAACTAATCCTACAATCAGAGGCCCAGGCGGACCGGTCTTGGAACTGGCCGGGCAAGAGGCTCGCAAAGAATTAATATCATGAATGAGGGAAGTGTCAACCCGTGCTTTTACTGGCTTCCAGAGAATGGGAGAACTAGACAGTAAAAGCACGGGAAGGGGGGCTAGGGGCTGGCTCACCTTGAAACCAAAGCTTGAACAAAGTGAGGAGCCGACCCAGGGACCCCGGAACACCTTCCCTCGTGATGCTTCCTCGACCCTCTCCAAACTGCACGAGCATTGACCGTCGGAGACGGCAATACTCGGGCACCAGCCGTGACGGAAGTTCGCGTGCCTCCTTCGTCGGAGGTGCGCTCTGGGGAGAGGCGTTAGGTACTTCAATGACGTCCCCCCTGGCCACCGTACAAGGCCCTGCCAGTGTTACGCCTAAACTCTGCCGCGCCGGCAGCCTAGTGGGGGCTGCGGCCACGGCGGCCCTTAACTCCAGATCTCCTGACTGTGGTCACAATCCTAGTGGCGGTGTCAAAGGGGCTCAGGGAAGTGAAAACGTATATTTCTGTTTGCGATGGAGGGTTCATGGAATGAGGAGAAACGCTCCCCCCAGAACGCCTTTTATGGAAGGCGAAAACCGATGGGAGTTGAGCCGCGCAGAATTCGAAGGGGGAATTGTCAAAGGAAATTAATTCCCACCCAATTCCAAGGGGATTGCCAACCGCCAGATTCGTGTTGATTCACGAGGGCATTAATGAAGGCGCGTTACGGGCGCCGAAGCGTCAAACACGGAGCACGGCAGACCAAGCGACGCCTCATAAACCAGAAAGGCGGGGAACACGAACCAGAGGCGAGATCAGCCCCACGTGTGAAGTCACAGTCCGACCTGAGGAAAAATCGCTCCCAGAAAATGACCCGTGGACGTCCGCACACCAAAGCAAAGTCCTCGGATCCGAGGACGAACTCCTATTGAAGGCAACTGTGCAGTAATGGTACACTAACTCTCGCTCCAGCAGCCTGCAAGGGGCTAATGGGGGGGACTTCTACCCGATGTGAGACTGAGTTGCCCAAAGAGGTGAACACTATGTCCTCATACTCGGGGACGAAGCCACTTACCAACGATGGCAGCAATTGTACCTAGGACTTGCATGGTCCTCGGACCCAAGCCTACGGGGAGCTGGCCACTCGTTCTGAAGGCAGCAACTGTACCTAGGTCTTGCATGGTCTACGGACTCAAGCCTATGGGGAGCTAGCCACTTACCAACGATGGCAGTAATTGTACCTAGGACTTGCATGGTCCTCGGACTCAAGCCTACGGGGAGTTGGCCACTCGTTCTGAAGGCAGCAACTGTACCTAAGTCTTGCATGGTCTACGGACTCAAGCCTATGGGGAGCTAGCCACTTACCAACGATGACAGCAATTGTACCTAGGACTTGCATGGTCCTTGGACCCAAGCCTACGAGGAGCTGGCCACTCGTTCTGAAGGCAGCAACTATACCTAGGTCTTGTATGGTCTACGGACTCAAGCCTATGGGGAGCTAGCCACTTACCAACGATGGCAGCAATTGTACCTAAGACTTGCATGGTCCTCGAACCCAAGCCTACGGGGAGCTGGCCACTTGTTCTGAAGGCAGCAACTGTACCTAGGTCTTGCATGGTCTACGGACTCAAGCCTATGGGGAGCTAGCTACTTACCAACGATGGCAGCAATTGTACTTAGGACTTGTATGGTCCTCGGACCCAAGCCTACGGGGAGTTGGCCACTCGTTCTGAAGGCAACAACTGTACCTAGATCTTGCATGGTCTACGGACTCAAGCCTATGGGGAGCTAGTCACTTACCAACGATGGCAGCAATTGTACCTAGGACTTGCATGGTCCTCGGACCCAAGCCTACGGGGAGCTGGCCACTCGTTCTGAAGGCAGCAACTGTACCTAGGACTTGCATGGTCCTCAGACCCAAGCCTACGGGGAGCTGGCCACTCGTTCTGAAGGTAGCAACTGTACCTAGGACTTGCATGGTCCTCGGACCCAAGCCTACGGGGAGCTGGCCACTCGTTCTGAAGGCAGCAATTGTACCTGGGACTTGCATGGTCTACGGGCTCGAGCCTACGGGGAGCTAGCTATTTACGACGGAGCCAAGGTACTGCATGGTCCAAAGACCTAGTCCTGTGGAGAAACTAACTACCTATTGGAGAGTCTAAGGGTCGATCCGGCCACTTAAGGAAGAACCAGCCAGCTGAAGGCCTTCCGGAACATAAGGTCCGAGGTTTGCAAAACCCTCCTCCCCGTCCGAGGGAACGTGCAGCAGGGTTTTGAGGGGCTATTGTGGGGCCCGTGGGCCCGGAATCCCCGGCCCACCTTTAGGCTGGCCCAAGGCCCAAGCCGAGGAGGACAATCGTCCCAGATAGTCGTCCAAAGGGTCTTAGCCCTTCTCGGACCCATGCCGAGGACATGCCCTTCCTCAGCACACCCAGTCTAATCCTGGGTAGGGGGCAAACCCAGAATAGGTGGTCACATCTACACTTAGTGAGTTTGCCTGACTCCCCAGGCTGCATTGATGGTGACAAGACCCCTGAACAGTGTAACCTTGGAGGCCACAACCCACAGCATGGTGAAAGACCTGTCTGATGGGACAGGCTCCGGAGGCAGTGGCCTGGATGGTCAACAGTTGTAGGGTCAGGATCAAACCACAAGGAGTATATAAGGCAAAGAGCCCCCCCTGGTGAGAGGGGGGCCTCCTCGGACGCCAGCCGAGGAGCAACCCCAGACGAAGAACAACAACGGAGAAACGCAAGGAGCACCGGCGAGAGGCCGGCCGGAGCCAAGCCCTTTGCCCCACCCTCTACAAATTTATTGTCGGGGCGCACTTCCGAAAAAAGAAGCCCCCACAGTTTCAATGCTCACTTTGTAGTTGTAGTAGAAACTAAATGCAAGCAAAAGTATAACTACTCTATAAGCAAGTTGGTAGACTTTTAGTCTTCAAGCCCTCCTACCCATTGGCATAATTCAAAAATACTTGACAAATTTTTGAAGTTCGAATGCCAAACTACATTATGCTCATATTGATGAAGTTCCATTTCTAACGCTTTATTTATTTATTTATTATTATTTGTAAAGCCTTGAGATTAAAACTTGTTTACGAACAAGCATTTTTTATTAAATCTAAAATATTCATGTGCCTCTCGAGGATCTAGAGTCGATATAAGTACAAGTAACTATGGGCACCAATGCTCGCGACAAGTTTAGGTATCCCAGTAGGAAGTACGCCTAGGCCTAGGGTGGACCAAGTGGAGGGTGTAAATGGAGTTGGTACCTAGATTAGGTCTAGGAACCATATATATAGAGCCCTTGTGGAAGGACTGATCTTTACCAAAACACATATTCAAAGTTTAGGTATGGAGATGGGAAGTTTTTAGGCACCTAACCCCACCCGACTCGTAAGTCAGCTCCACTCATTGTGTTCTAAATCTTAGTCTAGACTCACACACACTTGAAGATGCATCTAAGCATTCAACATGGCATTTCATCCCATTGCATCACATGGTATAGTCCTAGCATTCACCTAATCAATTCATGTATTATCCAAAGGCAGCAGACATCAATTAAGGCAGCAACATCAATAAGGCAATAGCATGTGATCATGACATTCAAACAAACATATTCAACATCCAAGTAGTGCATCAAAGCCTTCAAACATAGATATAATTTATGTCACACCCGTTACTCAAAGAAAGATGCATGCTCATATTTGTATGCATGACTCACCTCACTTACCTTAGTACATCACAACACCTATGCATCAATGTATGTTCATGTTCTATGTATGTTCATGTTATTATTCAAGCATGTGAAACCCTAATCCTTAATCTAACAAATAAACCAAAAGAACATGTTATCTTACTGACTTAAAGACCCAAACATACAAAACTAAACCAAACAGGAACAAAACATGTGAAAGAAGCTAATCAAAGAAAACAAAACTAGAAGAAACCTAACTTTGATTTTCTAGACATGAGCATGTGTATGTATGCACGGGGTATGCGTGCGCATCCCATGTGCATGTATACGCATGCATGAAGCATGCACACACATACACGCCTAAAAACACAAACCTAAAAAACACAAAACAAATAATTAAAACTGGAAATCTAACAGCCTATCATGCTACTAATATGAAAACTAAACAACCTAAACTAACAAAAAAGATATTAAAGCAATATAATACAAAAGAAATAAAAAATAAAAAAAAATAAAAAAACAAGAAAATGAAGAGACAAGTTTGAACCTTTACCTCAACACTAAAACTCTTTTAAAGCTTTGATTTGACCGTTTCCCTCAGTCAATTTAATCAAGAACAAAACCAAAAAAACTAGTAAGCTTAAAAACTCAAAGGTCAAGACCAAAATAGGTCCCAACTAAATAAACTTTAACCTGAGGATGTTTTAGAATAAAAACTCTCTTTGATTTACTATTTTCTAGTGAATTCGGCGTATATCGGAAAAAGAGCCTTTGGGCCTTTTATAGTGATCATATAGGGGTGTACGGTGGCTCTCAGAAGATGTGGGATTCACTCTACTCGATTTTATGTCCAAAAACTTTTCTTACAGGTATTCTAAAATCCTATATGCATGCACATACTCTAGGCATGCATGTGCATGCTCCATGTATGCGTATGGATACTTAAAGGCATGCATGTGCATACGCGTGTATGCGTACGCATGCTTAAGGTTTGCCCTGCACATTTTCTTTACCAAAATCACCCTTCAAGTCAAAGTTTCACAAGATTGGGCCCTAAATCAATTATGGGCCTTTAAGTGATGTCGTTATTGGAGAACAGGGACTTGGATTGTAAGGGGTACAAAATGAGATGTCTATAGTAACTTCATAGCATACTCATTAAACCAATGATTTAATTCCTATTATCGAAAATCTATTATAGCATAAAAAATGTTTCCTTGATAATAATACTCAATTGTATAGTCATCTTGCTGATGACAAGCTTGACATTGTCTCTTAGCATAATGAACATTCAAATTTGGGATGTTTATTGCATGCCACACAAAATGATACCACACTGGTAAGTAAATCATCACATCCATCATCTTTGAAATTTTGGATGGTTTCTTTAGCATATGAAACAAGATACATATCATTTAAAAGGCCTTGATTAGCACTACAAAGCTTGAAAAAATATATCAATAATCTCCAAAATTTCTTTCATAAGATGCAACATGAACACAACTTCAAATGAAGTCAATGCCTCTTAATCTGAGTCCACTTCTCATTTTGAAGGAATAGCTCCTTTATTAATGATTGAGTAAAACTACATATGTACTTAACATTTTAATTAAGATAGAAACCGACCCACATTTTTATTAAGATAGAAACCAACCCAAAGTAAGAACTCCAATGAGAATCCATAACTTGATGTAAAGTGCAAATTTGATTAAGTCCATTAAATCCATCAAGTTCATTAATTCCAACTATATATTCAACTTCATCATCTTTTGACAACTTCTAATTGCTCATTATAACGTCAATTTAGTAAAAAAAAATTGTGACAAATATTGATAACTTCTCATGCCAATTGCAAGCTACATGTGAAACAATAAATGTAGCAAGCATATGGACAATCCTTTGGAAATCGAAGCCTGTAATCTTTTTTGTTGGGTATACACATGTGAGTGAAGTCTCACGTTGAATAATAATGAGTAGTTAATATAACATAATTGAGAACATACTCATTGAGTTTAGGCTTTTTAAGTTAAAATGTGTTTCTCTATTTCATATTAATTATTCTAGGAAGCTCCCCAAGGTGTTTATTCAAGGTATTTATATTAGTGTGTTGTATTATTGCCTTCAAATATTTGAATATGTAAACTATGATGAGATAATAACGAATATATCACACTTTTTAGGGCTTATGCCACAATGTTAGCAACATAAACAAACCCCCCCCCCCCCCCCCAACAACTCGGCCATGTTTGTGAACAAACCTTCATCAACAATTATGCATCATTTTGCATCCCAAATTTAGATAAAGGAAGGATAAATAAGTTAGTTTTGCATACATAGTTGTAGTAGACAAAGATGTATTTCTTTATAAATTTGAACATGCTTATCATATAAAGCCATTTAATAATAAAGCTTGACGTTGAAATATTAATGTAAACTCATAAAACTTATCCTTGAGGATTTACTTTTGAATAATGTTAGAGATATAAACTATTTTACAAACTGCTGATGTAGTGAGTAATTATTGATAAATAAAAAATTAATATTAATGATGGGCCTATATGAGAACCAATAAGAGGTTGGTCATATTAATATTTTGTAAAAATGTTGTAAAATAGTTTGTAGCTGTTGCATTACTCTTCACTTTTTAATGATAGTTTCCCTTTAAGGAAACAGATTGTTTCTCTCTTACGTTGTGCTTTGTCTATTTGTGAGGTATCACACATAACATCTATTGAAACGTCAAATACCTTCCAGCATAAGTTCCCATAGTGGAAGCCTAGTCTATCTAGAAGGAGTAAATCTATTGTGTTTCTATTGCATGCTTCCTCTCCCTCAAATATGGGTAGACCCCACACATGTGAGGTCCACCCACATGTGAGAGAGAGGAAGCATGCAACAGAAACACAGTGTACCCTTTCATCTAGAAGAATAGCTAAATAAAAAAATAAAGCCACATTAGATTTTTTTTTTTTTTTTTTTTGTTTCTAGAAAAGAGTATCTAATGTTTCAGATATATGCAACAACACAGTCACAAATATGTGAGCCCCCAACCTAGAGATGGAGGCAGCAAAGCTAACACTATAAACTTTCAAATCTTTGAGACTTTGACCACACTTGCTTATGCCCCATTTGAGCTGTAAATTAAATTTTCTCTTATTGCAATGATCTTAGCCACATAATAACTAGATTTTATTGTATTGAACTCATTGTTGGAATGTGACCAAAACATAGCATCATTTGATTGTTTTAGGCCATGTTTGGATGCATATTTTTCATCACTCAATTTTCGTCACTCATCACTCGTCACTTTAAAATACTGCACCCATTTGGCACCATCACTCAATATTTTTCACATTATTTGCGAGCCCTATACCTGTCACTTGGTGCTTTTTTTTTTCCCAGTACCTAGAAACCTGAACTAGAAAGAAAAAAAAAATAAAAAACAGATCACTTGAACCTAGTGAAAGAAGAAAGAAAGAAAGAAAAGAAAGAAGAACGAAGAACACCCCAGACCAAACCTAGGAGAAGAAAGGAAAAAAAAAAAGAAGCAAGAACACCCGAGACTGAACCTAGGAAAAAAAAAAAAAAAAAGGAAGAAACCTGAGACCGAACCTAGGAGAAAAAAAAGAAAAGGCAGACACCTGAGACTAAACCTACTAGAAGAAAGAAAAAGCAAAAGGTAGATTGGTCAAAAAGGTGCGGCTGAGTTATGACTAGTGGGTCCTATGTGTGTTTAATTACAAAAATGCTATTGAGTTATGAGTTATGAAAATTGAAAACAACCAAAATGTGTTTTCAGTTTCCGTAACTCATCACTCAAAAATTAGAGAATTGAGTAATGGAAACAGAGTTATGGAAACAGAGTGATGGTGGTGCCAAACGGACTTCTCGTTATAAGTTCCACCATTTTTGAGTTATGAGTTATAGAAACAGAAAATTAAGTTATGAAAACAGGTCATCCAAACACCCCCTTAATGATCCTATTTCTGATAATTTACAATACTATATTATAACCTCAGCATAAATACCAGAAAATGCATCTGAGTATACACACAAAAAAAAAAGAATTAAAAAAAAAATCTAAAGGTGCCGTTTGCTTTCAACTGGGATCCTGAATTCTCTCATTGTGTAAGAGTTAAAGACGCATGAGTTTGGTTAGCAGAAATCTACTGGGTTGTCACACTCTTTGCAAGGTTCCGAGGCTGATCAACATTGAACCCCCTCAAGACAGTGAGATGATATGCTAGCAACTGCATCCAGAAAGGATGAGAATCAGAACTAATTACATATCAAGCTTGCTTGATGCAAAGCAGAAAAAAAAATGCTGGTAAAATTGGCAAGAACGAAGAAATATACAAGAAAATATAGAACTGTCAACAATTGTGGATGGAAAAGTAGTAATACGATTCTATATTTTCTTCTCTATTGCTCTATCTTTTGGGAAATAAAATGGTATATGAACTATGAAGGCATTGCATTCAAAGACAAACCTCTGAAGTTTGAAGAAAAAGAATGTCATAGATGCGTTGTACATTATTCCGAAAAAGCAAATTCTTTAGAGCTAGAAATTCTAAGTAACACGTGTCTTGTCATTCTTAAACTTTTAAGAGTTATTGCAACCTAAATACATTCAAAAACATGTGCACAGCACTGACTCACAAGGGAAAAGATTGACATCCAAAGAAGATAGCATAAATGACGAACAAAAAGTGTAGATGCATACAATGAGTAAAACCAATTATGCTATGGCCCCAGTTGCCAGGGCACTCTACACATGGTTATCGAACTAACTACTTGTATCTAATGGTCTGTTTAGATTGAGGAAAAGAGAAGGAGAATAGAGTAGAGTAAAGTAGATTTGGCCTAGAATTAGCTTATTTTTAGCAAACTCTACTCTACTCCCTTCCACTCCCCCTCCTTCCTCCCTCAATCTAAACAGGCCCTAAATGTTTATCATTACTACCCTCACATAGTGCGTTTTCATTTCACGTTTTGGACTCCCTTTTTTTTTTTTTTTTTTCAGGCGTGTGAGGGAGTAATGCGGTACTGTGCTGCTACTGTTCACATTAGCTGCACTTGTTGACTTTTTGTCATGAACAGTGCACTTATGCACTGTTCACGGACCTACAAATTTTACTTTTTATCAACTTTTTCATTAAAAATGGGTTCCACGGCACTATTCACACATTTAAAAATTATTTTGCTACAGTGTTTTCAATTTTCAGCAACAATAAGTTCAATCCAAACGGACCCATAAATGATTAGGATTCAAGTCTATGGCATCAGTAGAAATTAACTGACAAACTCTAATTTCAGATTGCAGGAAAAGATAAAAAGTAAAATGATGAAAAATTGCAGGAAACACCTGTAAGGGGATTATATTAACAACAGGTTGAAGACAATCCTCAACCTGCGGAACCTCAATTGTGCGACAAGATTCCCCAGGGCACACTGCAGCAGCATCTCCTTTTGAACACATCACTATTAGCCGACCTTTGCGGGCATGAAGTTGCTGAATTACAGACTGCTGCTTGCTGTCAACAAAAGAAAGATGTCAGTATGAAACTAAGAATTATGAGTGACAGATGCTCCTATGATAGAACTCTAACCTGAAGCAAGCATCGCGAGTAGCAATCACAACAATAGGGAGATTTTCGTCAACTAGAGCCAAAGGACCATGTTTCATTTCACCTGCAAGTATTCCTTCACTATGCATAAGAGCCACTTCCTTTACTTTCAAAGCACCCTCTAGGGCAGTTGCGTAATTGTATCCTCTCCCAAACACAAGGAGTGACTGCTCAGCAATCAATAGTTTTGCAAGATCCTTCATTTCCTGATCAAGCTGCAACACCTCTCTGACTTTGTCTGCAAAAACAAACGAGAAATAATTTATTTTTTGATCATTGGCCTACTTCTTTGAAAAAGACACTACATCCCAAAGTAATGTTAAAGAAAGAAGCTGAGTACTTACTTGGCAAGTCAATCAGACCGTCTATTGTAGCTTCTCTTTTGGCTTCATTGGAAATGGTATCACCTCCAATTGCTAGCGCTAACATGGCCATCACTACTATTTGACTTGTGTATGCCTATTAAAGATAGTGATAACATTAAAAACTGACAACATAAACAACCAAAATAAAATTTGTATGATTACAATATTACCTTGGTACTTGCCACACCAATCTCAGCACCAGCATTTATATGAATGCCACAATGCGTATGCCTGGCTATTGCACTACCGACAGTGTTTGTTATGCCAACACATAGTGCACCATTTTCTAAAGCATATTCCAATGCAAGTAAAGTATCTGCAGTTTCACCAGATTGACTAACAAAAACAGCTGTGTCTTCTCGATAAATTGGTCCTTGCCGATCCAAGAGATCACTAGCAACTTCCATTGTAACAGGGACACCTGTAAATTTTCATATAAAACAAACAAGGAAAAAAAGTTAAAAATAAAAAAATAAATAACGGAGTTTATAATCTGCAAAACCTTACTGACAGTCACAAAGTAATACCAGAAAGTTCTTCCAAGATGGGTCTAGCAGCTAAAGCAGCATTATAGCTTGTTCCACAACCAATGAAAACTATCCGCCTGCTACGCCTAATTGTTTTAAGGTGATCTTTCAACCCACCCAAAAGAACTGTCTTGGCTTTGTGGGAGCCTCCACGAATTAGCCTCCCCCTCATTGTGGTTGTCAGAGATTCCGGTTGTTCGTGAATTTCTTTCTGCATATAATGCTCATACTTTCCTTTATTTATTTGCTCAACCTCCATCTCAAGAACAGATAATGCACGTTGCACAGAAGCAGGCCTAGAAAAGGAACCGCCATGTTGTCCCTTGTCACCATCGAACTTCAGGATTGTTACCCCTCCATCCTGAAGCAAACACCATCACAAGAACAATTGACAATTACAAATTTATATGACACCTTAAGTTTTGACATCAATATTAACGAAATTAGAAACAGAATTAGTCTCCATAATGTCTTTAATATGGCAACAATACATATAGCAATATTACAGCAAAGAAATGCTTGTGGGTCTTATTTTTTCCTTTTTCTCTCAAGACCTAAATAGGTTTCCGGTCCACTGAGTAAAAGATTCATAGAAATGAGGCCATAAGACTACATGTAAGCCATCTATTTCTTAAAGGAAAGGTGGAATCAACAGTTTGATCTGCCTTTGCTCTGCTAGATTGGAGTTGGGCAGCTCCCAGTGACATCTTTTTTTGATAAATGAAATTAGAAGGTGCTACAGAAGTTATATTTGGCCAATATATTGAGCCTACGCATATGTGTAGAGAGAGAAACGATGAAATAATGCAAAGGATACATTGGGTGTATTAATTATCTTCCAAAGGGCCTAAATTTCAGTCACTACAGATAAATATGAATTTTTTTATCTGCCAAAATCACAAAACATATATATACAATACAGGAATAAGGCACTTGCCAAGCCCAAAAGACAAGTGGGAAAACTCGTAAAGTACATAACATACAAAATAAAATGATTAAAATGAAGTACCGTACCTTAAGATGAACTACTTCACCATCCTCAATAACCAAAACTTTCTTTGTGTGTTCAACAACAGCATTGGCATCACTGGATAAGAAAAGTTCTTTGGGATGATCATTCTTTGAGAGGAATTTTTCATCATGAAATGCTGATGCATTGTTCATGTTTTCTGTTAAATCCTGAGACAACAGCCGTGATGGACAACCAGAGAAAAATAAATCATATCAGACAGAAGGAAGGTTACATTTAATTTATGCACAAAATGCAGGAGATTCATAACCAAAAAAGTGTTTGTTAAGTTACACAAGCACCCCATAAGTTTTAAACCCTTGACTTCATCCTCTACCTCATTCTTAAGACAGGAGAAACAAACATTTGAGCTAAAGCTACAAAAGAGTTCATAACAAGGATTTGGTGGCATAAAATCATACTAGTAAAAGCTTAAATCTTTTCACATTTATTCTTGTATAACATCAACTTACTTTGACACCAAGGAGCAATGGACTGCCACGTTTGCAAGCAATCAATTCATTTGGATAGTGCCGGCTTTTAAAAATAAGAGCATAGGCTCCTTCAAGATGCCTCATAACTCCAAGCACCACTTGACTAAATGTGACAGTCTGATCCCCTGCAACATAAATGATCAAATGCTCTAAGCTAATGTCACTTTAATTATGCTTTAAAATTCAAAAAAAATTGAACAAAAAAAAAAAAAAAAACCTTCAGAAAAACACCAGCAATAAAATTATAAAAAACACCACATCCTGAGAAACATTAGTACTAGCAAAACATCATTATTGGGTTAACTAATGTCAATGAAGAGAAAAAAGTATGGTGCTTTCATTCAAAAAGATAATATATGGTCTTAGATAGGTCCAAATGGTTTACTTAACTCGAGCATTTTAGACTTATTTGACTAAATGAATTCCTATCAGACAAAAGCATTTGCTACATAACTAGTTTACTACTAGTGGGTTATAGTCATTTCCCTATGAAAAGTGAAATTAGCTTTCAGTCAGCTTCATATAAAGAGTGAGGCTGCCATTTTGCTCCTCCAATTTTGCTAAAATTTCACATTTGACAAGAGCCTCCATCAGCCATAAGGGTGAGAGAAACACAAAACATGCTTAGAAGATGGGCCCAGTTTATAGCACAAGCTCTATGCACTGTACATGTATGTACATAGCTACCACATACAAAAGTGCATGTCTTTTGCTAATTACAGTCATGCATATATGCAGATGTATAATATGTTTTCATCAACATGAATGAAAGAGTTGTAAATAGAAAGATAATGATATAATCTACCCAGAAATCTCCATTGATATTCTAGAGCTATTTTACTACTTCATTGGCAAGTAGCTGTACTAAATGAGTTTCTTAAAATTCACAAAAGCACTTTTCTATTATTTAAGCTAGCAAACAGACTTTATTCACAAGTTAAGGTCACCTTCTTCATTTGCTTTGTCAAAAACAAATTTGGCAAGCTTTGGAATTACTTCTGTGTCTGTTTCAGATTCAAATGTGAACCCATGTCGGACTAGAGTTTCCTTTAAGACCTGAAGATATAAAATATAAGAAAATAACTCAGCAAAAGCCCATAGATAAGTTTCCATATGCAAATTGAAAACGCTGTTTCTTTAAATTGAATACAATTCTAAAGGGAAAAAAAAAATCCACATGAACATTGTTTTTATTATCAATGACTACTGTCTCAACTCTCAATCACATGGCTAACATGTACTGCACAGCTACCATCACAACAACCAAGTACTCTTCAGTAATAATCACTATGTGTTGCTCTAGCAATCATTCGACTGCCTCAATGCCACTGTAACCTCCTCCACCACCATCCAACAACCAGGGTTCAATATCCTGCATTGATGGCACACCTGTCGGACTCACACACAATCCCCATCACCTTTTTGACACCATGGTCGCACAAGCTATCCCAAATTAAGTAAATACTTATCATTACCAAACCATTGATGAAAAGCATTTCCAAATGTGTCAAAAAACTAAAACCCAAGAAAGGCAACAGTTTTTTATAGAACCTAAAACCATGAACAAATCTAGAAATGGCTTACATGGACTTGAGAAACAATTCTCATATGGAATCTAGTATAACTGGAGTAAGATTTTATAAATCAAAATATGAATCAGGAAAAAAATTAAGGACGTGTAAAATGAACTCTATATCCATTTGCAACAGTTTGATCGTCACCAAACAGGCTACAAACATAACCTCACATAGCAATAGCAAAAGCAAAAGTAATATAATATGCTACGTATATTACTTAGCCATTCTTTGGTAGAGACTCAAGCCAAGTCCAAGACCAGCAGCAAAAATTGCTGCCTGCTCCCATGAGAATTATAGAATTGAGAGAACACATCAGTCAAGTAGAATGCATCTTAGAGGAGTATTATTACCAAAAAAGATCTGTAAGGGAATTAAAAATAATAAAGAAAGGAAACATCTTGCCGCAAAAATATTAAGCAAACCTCATAGTTAGTAATAACCCCGTTATGAACAACCAAGAAGTCATTTCCATCACCAGAGCTCTGAGGATGGCTGTTCCTCGGAGCTGGCTCTCCATGGGTTGCCCACCGGGTGTGCGCTATGCCAGCATGGACAGAAAAGGATTCATCCAAATTCAAATCTGTTTCAGCAACCTCTGAAAATACCAAAATCACCATTAGTTATATATATATTGATAAGTACGTTTTCAACCCAAGGGCCTCAGGAAGGGGAGATTCTAGTGACATATGCTTCATGGGGCATTGCCCCCAACCAATTATGTTATCCTTTAGAGTTACCCTTAGTTCTACATTCAATCATGTTAAAGAAAATATAACAAACTAGATTGGTCCATTTTATTGTCGAATACACATGAGCTTGTTCACGAGCTTCTTGACTAACTTATTCTTTTCCCATATAAAAGTAAACAACACAACTAAAAATTTTTCTCCCTTCACAAATCTATGCTATATATTTGACAAATAAATTATTGTTGAAATTATATTATTTGAGTTAATTAGATGGTATGGTTTTCTTTGTTGATAAATTAGTTAGATAGAATGAAATTCATTTATGAACCTATAAAACTAGATTTACCAAAGTTGTATTTTTAAAAATACATAATTTTTACCACAAAATGGACTATTTATGTATCAATAAATTATAAAGGCTAATTTGCTATCTTAGGAACCTATTTAGAAAATTACACAATCTAGTATCAAGTTTGTATATGAATAATTTCATGTATTTATACATATAAATATACGGGATTTTTTTTTTTTTTGGGAAGAAAATAAACATACAGAATATTAAGTTAAAGTTAAAATAGCAATAGCTTCTCCTCGGTCGAGCATAGCAGCCACTTATGATATTATTATTACGTATATTCAAATAAAGCCTCATATTCGCATTATTAAAAAACAGTCTCGTACTCACGAACTTATTCACAAACACATTATTATGTTTGAACTCAGCTGATTTAATAGTCAAACCTAAAATTGGACTTGACCTTGACTTGTTTGCTAAATAGACAAACGTAAACAAATTTTTTCCAGAACTTTTTAAAAAGTAAATTGAACACCCCCACCCCCCCCCCCACCCCCAACCACCAAAAAAAAGAAAAAGAAAAAAAGACAAGGAACAACTACAAAAAAAGATATGAGAATGCATTACAAACAGAAAGATTGAGACCCTGACCCTCCATGGCCCACATCCCAAAAAGTTGAATTAGATCAGATGTTAAACGATTTTAACATTTTGAAAGAGAAAGTCCATGTTTATTATAACAAAAGAATAAATCCAACAATTTCTCTCCACCACTTTTATTGTAGCAATTTGGGTGTGTTGTTGATGACAAATACATCAATATTCTCCATCAATCATATCTAGAGACAAAATTAAATGTTACAAAACAATATAATACACAGTTTGATCGGTGAAAAAACATTTGAAAAGGCAAAGAAATTAGAAACTGTAAAAAAAAAAAAAAAAAAAAAAATTATTAATTAAAAATCAGACAGAATTCTCGGAAATTAAACAGAGCATCAAAATCAATCAAAACCCAAAAAGGAAAGATCAGAGACAGAGAGAGAAGGGACCTTGATAGACGGATTTGACAAGGGACTCGATGTTGCCCTCTCTGCGAAAAACGAGAGGGGGCTGAGAGACGGTGGAACTGTGGGAGGAAGACGATGATGGAATTGGATCGGAGGAATTTGAATCGATGGCGATCCCAGCAGAATCGTAGCCTCTGTATTCCAAACGGCGGAGGCCATTGAAGAGAACCTGAAGAATATACCTCCTCTCTTTGTTCACATTGTAATTCAAATACGCAAATATTCCACACATTCTTTTTCTCCTTCTCTCTCTTCTTCTTCTTCTTCTTCTTCTTCCTCTTCTTCTGCGAAATTTAAAAAGAGAGAGGGAGGAGTGGACCCGTTGGGCAAATTTGACTTTCTGACTTTCTTTCTTTCTTTTTTTGGGTTTTTCAAGAAAAAAATATGGGATTTTTTTTTTTTTATAAGAGAAAAATGGGATTAGTTGGTTGGGTTTCAGTTTTTCAGTAAGGTTGAGTTAAAGAGATTAGGCTCCTTTAATATTATCTCCGTCCCTTTTTTTTGTCTTTTATTTTATTACGAGACGTTCTAAAATATTATCTTGTTTTTAAAAATAAAAATAATTAATTTACTAATGTTTCTTTTATATTCTTATTAATTTACTAATTCAATTAATTGATAAATTTTTTTAGGGATAATTTTAGAAACTTATACATTTTTAAAAGATAAACAAGACAATAAATGATGTTCTTTTAAGAAGTTTAACTTTTCAAATAGGATAAAAAAAAAAAGGACGGAAGGAGTAATATTATTTTAGTAATATTATTTGTATTTTTTTAAAATACATGTAGATAATAAAGTACGTGAAAATATGTTTAATATGATTTAAAAATTGAAAATAAAATTTAAAATAAAATTTGAGAATTCCTTTTAAAATAAAATTTAAATAAAGGATAATTGTGTAATTGCATGTGCATTATAACTTGCTGATGTGGCACTACATGATTAGCCTCAATACCAAAGTCATACGTGTTTTTCAGGATTTATTGGCTCAACTGGGCCTGCCTGCATTCACAACCTGTAGGCAAGCACTTTTTTCCTTTTTTTTTTTAAATATTTATGTAATAATAATAATAATTAAAAAATAATAATAAAAATAGAGAGTGCAAAGGGGGACATCACCATCCGGGGGAAATTTTCAAATTTGGGTAGTTTCCTGACCATTTCCTGGACCGTCACGTGTAGTTAAGGAAGGATACCTATCTTGTCCTGTATAGAAAATACAGAAGAAGGAAGGATATCTATCTTCTATTTATTTATCTATCTTTTTTTTTTTTTAGAAGATATTTATTTATCTATCTATCTATGGCAATAATTCAAATTTCATAAATTATTGTTGATCTATATCATATCATATCTAATTATATTATATATTTGCAAGTGTGATGAGTTTTTTTTTTTTTTGTCTATTATCGTAATTTTCATTTTATTTATTTTTTAGATAAGTTTTTTTTAAGCATAAATTAGTAGAAGAGTGTCTTACTTTTGTAGGCATTTTAAGTTGTTGTCCTCAAGTTTTTTTTCCATTAAACCTAAGGTTAAGGTTTTTTTTTTTTTTTTTTTTTTAAGGTTTAGGGGATATTTTAGAACTGCATAAAAGTCCAATTCAAAAAGAAGAATCTTCTTATAAATAATATAGATAACATGGCCAAAATGGGCAAATGCCCTTTTTATGCAAAAAAAGTGGCGTTTTGCCCCATTTTCCAAACTAATTAGGGAAATGCTCCTCTTTTGTAACTCAATCTTCTAAAAATCAAGTTTAAAAAAAAAAAAAAAATTAGAGCCCTATAGTGGTGTTTTAAGAAATCTATAGTAACGTTTTAAGGACTTATAATGGCGTTTTGAAAATCGAGCTCCATGAACTCGAGTTATAGGCATTTTTTTTTTTTAACCTATAACTTGAGTTCATGGAGCTCGAGTTTTAAAACACCACTATAGGTCCTTAAAACGTCACTATAAGCTCATTAAAAACGTCACTATAGGGTTTAACTCAATTTTGAGAAAATCAAGTTTCAAAATAAGGGCATTTCCCTAATTAGTTTGGAAAATGAGGCAAAGTGCTAGATTATTTGCACGAAAAGGGCATTTGCCCATTTTGGCCTAGATAACAGTTGAATCTCAAAAGGGCCATGTTGACGAAAATTGTTAACTCATGTTTAACAATAATTGTTAGATTATGTTTAACAAATATTGTCAAATTATGTTTAATAAATGTTGTCAAATTTTGTTTAACAAAATTGTCAAATTATGTTTAACAAACATTGTCAAATTATGTTTAACAAAAATTGTTATTTAGTCAAAATTCATCAAACATAATTTCATCCATAAGTCTTTTGGTGTATGAGTTTTATTGATGTGAGTAGTACCCATTCAAGATAACTAGTATGTAGCCTTGTGCTACCGCACGAGAATGGATATATTATTAATCATGAGTTTATTCATATTTAAAAGGCCCAGTTAAGTCTAAATTCATATTATTAACCAGAAAATTTTATTAACAAAACTTAGCAGTATATATATTTTACACAGAAAGATGAACGTTGGTGACAATGTTTATCCAAAAGATCCATTCAAACTTTTGAATCTTCAATCTCTATTAGTGATTAAAATTTTCGTGGCTTAAAAAATTTAAAATTAAAAAAAAAAAAAAAAAAACCCTTAGAGTTGTACTCATTTTGTAGTTTTACGATGGATCATTTTGTAACATGATGGGCATTTGTGTGAAGAAAAAACCTCTGAAGTTCCATAGCTGATAAAAGAAATTCTTTCCAATCTCTTTTTATAGAGAGATGGGTTTGTGCGTGTTTTTATACATTCTTCATAGTTGCATTATCATGAAGCAGATCCAATGGATTTAGATTGGTACTACCGATTTTCAAAGCATGAGTGTTTAATGTGTTATTAATTTCATCTCATTGGCTTCTACACATTACAGCAAAATTAAAAATAATTAGATTGTACACGTGTATAGTAAAATTAGACTCCAATTTCATATTCTAATTCAACAATTAGAATGATAATATATGATAGTAACAACAATAGGAAAATTCAAATAAAATTTCGAATTAAATTGTAATAATCTGAATAAAAAATTACAGTAGAAAGACAGGAAAGTAACTTAACACCAACATTTAAAAATGAAATTGGACACATAGCACAAAATTAAACTACAATTAGAAATTAATTTGATTCGATTTGAATTCTAAAATTGAACTTCAACTTAATATAATATATATGATTATAAATTAACTAAATCTTAATCCAGACACACTAAAAACTATTAAAAAATAAGAACTGATCATTGAGCTTGGAATCTTCTTGGAGGCGCCAATAAAGCGCTAATGTATGAGAGTGTGAAACAAGGAAGAGTGTGATTGAACATTGTGTTTGAACCCGGCCTTGTTCTAAGAAATCCGTAAGGAGGAGGAAAGGGCAGTGTGTGGATCTAGTTGGTAGAGGTTGAGAGAGGAGGAGACATGAGATGACAATATGGAATTAGGAGGAGATGATGTTTTACTTTTATAGTCTTTCTCGTTGAACTCTTTGGTTCTGGTTGTGGAATTAGAAGAGTTTCAGGCTCTATTGAGATCACCCATAAAAGTGTGCAGGTGAGATGTTCTTACTTAGGCCAATAAGTATTATTATTGTGGTTTTTTTGGCTTCTGTGTTAAATATTAATGCATCATTTATTTGGGCACAAAAATTAGAAAAATTAGATAAGATACATGACACAAAATTGGAGTCCAATTTATAATCTTTATAAAAGTGTGCAGGTAAGATGTTTTTACTTAGGTCAATGAGCATAATTATTGTGGTTTTCTTGGCTTTCGTGTTAAATGTTAATGCATCATTTATTTGGGCACAAAAATTAAAAAGTTTAGATAAGATACATGACACAAAATTGAAGTCAAATTTATAATCTAATTAATTTTTTTTTTTAATTTTGGTTAGGACAAGTGGTGCAAAATTAAGAATCCAATTGAAATCTAATTGGATTTTCTCTCTACTTCACCTATTATTATATATATAGATGTGTCTCTTAATTACAATCCCTTGTTTCAAGGGAAGACCCTTTAATTCCAACCACGTCGTTTTTGTACATAAGTTTATTTATTTTCATGTTTAAGGGGATATGTGTTTTTATTTATTCGTGGTTACACTTAATAATTTACTTAGGTTGCTTACGTACCCTTGACAGGGATCAAGCCAATTCGTAATTCTTAATGTGATGTTTTAGATTTAAAATCCTTAAATATGATTCTTCCCAATTTAAATAATGGACATGTAAGTCAAATACTTGGTGTTTAACTAAGTATCAACTTAATTTTGCTTTTAGGTGAGATAATTGGTTTTAATCTCAAGGATAAGTCATGTTTTTATGGAAATTGAACCAAGGATTCCCTCTTTGAGAAGTCGAATGTCCAAACAATTTTCCCTTTCTTTCATTTGCTTCTTTGTAGGAATTTTAATGATATTTTGATTGAGGTTTCTAAATTTAATTAAGGGAAAGAAAACTCCTTTGTTTTAGAAATTTTATTTTTTATGAACATGTTTTAGGAATTGGGAATTGAAAAGTTTCCTCAAATTAATTTTTATGGTCATTTTATTTTGTGAATTATTAACTCCAATATTGATTAAGAAATTAGGAATTTTAAAGAATTAGTCATGCTGGAATTTGAAGGAATTAGAATCCCCACTTTATTTAAAATAATTTTGGGAGTCAGAGACTCTATTGAAATGTGGTAGAGTCAAGGACTCCATTAATTTGGTAGAGTCAAGGACTTCATTGAAATGTGGAAGAGTTAAGGACTCCATTAATTTGATAGAGTCAATAACTCCATTAGTTTGGTAGAGTCAAGGACTTCATTAAAATGTAATAGAGTTAATGACTCCATTAATTTGATAGAATCGAGGACTCCATTGATGGGGTAGAATCGAGAACTCCATTAAAGTATGGTAGAATCAAGGACTCTATTAATATGGTAGAGTCAAATACTCCATTAATTGGGTAGAGTTAGAGACTATTAATTTGGTGTAGCGTCAAAGACTTACTTAATTTTGTGTAGAGTCAAGGACTCTATTAATTTGGTAGATTCAAAGACTCTAGTTTAAAAAACACTGAACTAAAACTTGAGAGAATTTTTATTTGATAATTTTCAAATAGGATTTACGAGTTAGAGACTCGTATCAAAGCTTCATGTATGGAGTTAGGAACTCCTCATAAAACCCAACCCTATTTGTTTTACCAAACAAAAATTCAGATTTGAAGAAGAGGGAGAGGGAGAGATTTTGGTAGGAAGGGACTGATAAAATCTCACCTAATGCGTGTTGTTCCTTTGCTTGTTGCTCTTTATCTCTGTCTATGTCTCTCTTCTTCTTTTTTTCTCATTGTATTTTTGTTGTGTGTTTTCTCTCTATCTACGTGCTTGCTTTCTTTTTTTGAAACCTGCTAAAGTCTCTTTAATTTATAGAGGAATTGAGAAACCGTTTCCCCTTTTTTTTTCTCTCTTTACTGATCAATTCATGGAGTAGTTTGCATCAGTTTCTCTTCAACAATTCCTTATTTTGCATTCAATCATGCCCACTATTCAGCTTTTTGCTCCTTTTTTGTTTGTTCTGTGTCTTATTTTTCATTTGTGTCATCCCCAACTTTCAACTTTTCAGCTTTACTTTATTTTTGATTTTTTTTTTTTTTTTTTTTATTTTAGCTGGCCCGACCATTAAGCTGTGTTCCTTGTTTCCTGGTTGTGTCATCCCACTTTCCACATTGCTTACACTTCTCTTATGAGCGCGTGCTCAGAGGTTTTTCTTTTTTTTTTTTTTGGAAAAAAAGTTAATAATTTGCATCCATTATAATTTTGGATTATTACATTTTTCAATCACAAAAAAACTTAGTGGTGATGAAAAATTTTTTCACTTGCAAATTCATAATACTCATCATACTCCTAGATTTTTTTGTAATTGAAAAATGTAGTAATTTCAAATTAGAATGGATGCAAATTATTAACTTTCCAAAAAAATAGAAGAGCCTCAAGGAGGCTAGTGTTTATTTTATTGAGTATAGTTGTAATCTTAGGTTACAACCAATTTCATACTTAAACTTTGTGCATAGCATTTCAAAGACAAACTCTCACTAACATATTATCAGTTATCAATCTATCTGCAAAAAAATCACTTTGGGACTCTAAGATAATAGAATTAAGCATAGGTTTGAGGTGGTTAACAATCACCTTACTAATAATTTTATAAATCACATTACAGAGGCTTATAGGTCTAAAATCAGATACCCTTTCTGGATTATTAACTTTAGGAATTAAAGTAATGAAGGTATGATTAATAGATTTTAGAATGGAACCTGAATTTAAACTAGAGAGAACAGTTTGAGTAATATCCATTCCTACGTCAATCCAATAAGTCTAAAAAAATGAAGGAGACATAACATCTAGACCTGGAGCCTTGAGAGGGGCCATCTCTCTGATTGTTGTACCTACCTCTTCACTAGTATAGGGTTTACCAAGTTTAGCTCTCATCTCTGCAGTGACCACTGTCTGAACCCCATCCAAGATACGGTAATGATCATAAGGGTTTGAAGAAGTAAAAAGCCAGGAATAGAAGTCAATCAACATGGCCGAAAATACCTCTTCATCCTCTTACCACACCCCATCCCCATCACGTAGTCCTTTAATGAAATTCGTCCTTTTCCTTTGAGTTGCCATTCTATGAAAAAATCTTGTATTCTGATCCCCACTCTTCAACCAATGAATACGAGACCGTTGCTGCCACATCTTTTCTTCTTTATCCAAAAGGTCATTCAATTCCTTCTTTAGTCGAACCACTTCCTCATGATCACTGGTACTGATCAAAGCCACCTCTACCTTCCATAAACAAATCTTCACATACTTCATATTCTTTCTCACATTACCAAAGTTATCTCGGCTCTAAACCTTTAGATTTTTCTTACACTTATTCAACTTCTTTGTAGCAACAAACATTGGCGTACCATCCAAAAGAACAATCCCATGCTCTAGTGATAATCTCCCTACACCCAGAGTCTGATACCCACATAGCCTCAAAGCGAAAAGGTTTTTGATGCCATTTTTGGTGTTACCCATTCCCATTCAGAGACAATAGAATTGGTCGATGATCTGAGGTGAAACAATTCAAATGTTTTACCCTACCAGTAGGGAACTTAGTCAACCACTCATAGTTTGCAACCCCCTTATCCAGTCTCTCCCAAATCAACTCCCTCCATTGCCAACCATACCAAGTATAATCTGGCCTTGAGTACCATAAATCCATAAAACCACAATGATCTAGAACCTCACGAAAATCTTGCATTAAATTAGGAGCCCTAGGAACCCCTCCTTGCTTATCTTGCACCTCAAGCAACTCATTAAAATCACCGAAACAACACCATGGGAGTTTCAGTTTTGAGCTCAACATTCTTAACATACTCCATCCCTCGCTTCGGCGATTTGTATCAGGCTCAACATACAATCTCCATGCATTTTTTGAACCATCATGAACAATAGCATCAATATGGTAATTCAAAAAACTATCCACCCACACATTAAGACTTGCTTTCCAAAAAAGGGCCAAATCCCCTCCTTGTCCCTCAAATGGCACTGTGAAACAACCATCAAACATAATCCTATCATGAACCCACTTCATATGCTCCTTGTTTGACCATGTTTCTTACAAAAACACAATCATGAGATCTTGTGCTTGTACTATATCGACAAGCTCCTAAATTGCACGGCAATTCCCAAGCCCTCTGCAGTTCCAAGATAAGAGTTTTATGGTTGTTGGTAGCTTGGGCTCCAAACATGAACTTTGAAACCAAATTATGTCTCCTAAAATATTAAATTATGAAAAGACATAAAAACAAGAGTAGAGAGATAAAAATAGGTGTTTTGGGCCTATGGCCTCAAAGCGCTGAAATTGGCATCTATATGTTGATGGAAACTTTGGGGCCGTGGTCAGGTCTAGTTGAATAACTTTTAGATCTTCAAATTTTGTGATTTTCAGGTTTTGATTTTGTTCCCATTTTTAAAATTTTAAAAGATAAATATGCATTTTTTTTATCAGAATAAATTCTCCTTAGTACGAGGATGATTAGGAGTGGATCTTTTAAATAATCAGTTTAGTTATTTTTTTTTGGAAAAAAAGTAATTCATTTTAAAAATTATAAATTCCTTAACATCTTGTACGGTCATTTTATGCATGCATGACACGACCATGATAATCTTTCAATATAATTAATGAGAATTTGGAGTTTAAGTGATGTTCATTACTCCTCTCAAAGACCAACCAAAATCAATCAATTTTTATTCTCAAAAAAAAAAAAAAATCAATCAATTTTGTTTCCATGCATTCACATTCACTTTGAAATCATTTTCAAACGAAGAAAATCATTATTTCGTGTGACTTGATCAAACTCAAACTTTTGCCTAGGACCTTCTCAAAAAAAAAAAAAAAAAAAAAAAAAAAACCTTTTGCCTAGGAAGTGATTACTTTGCCATCGAATTCCATAACAATTCATTATGATGTAAAATTTTAACATAGGTAAACTATATAAATTTTATCAACATGAAAAATGATGATTTTATCATTGGATATGTAAAATTAATGTTGTCTTTTTTGGTTATGTTCATTTAAAAAATTGAATTTTTCTTAAGTTATTAAATATGGTATATATTGATTGTATTCTTTTGATAGATACCATAGAATTTCAACACATAATGTTTGATCTATGAAAATTATGTCCATTTCAACCTACCTCTTGTTCAATAACAATAAACTTTATTAGTTTTTTTTTTTTTTTTGAGCCAACTGGAGTTCAATGCCTAATATATATTCATTGTTCATAGGATAAGAGTGACACCAATACATCCTCCATAAAAAGAAAAAAAAAACTCTTATTTTAATAATAGTTAATTTGGTCCATTTTCTCAGCCCGCTATCAAAAATTGATTGCAAATTTAAAACAAAAAAAAAAAAAAATTAATTACTACCAAATGCTATTTTTGGGTAGAAAAAAAAATCATGGGTAATACTGTGTCCGAAAATTGCCCGAAACCCGACACACGAAGGGCCCGAAACCAAGAGACAACAACATTACACAACAGAACGTCCAAAACAGAGCAAAGTGAATTACTCGGTACTCACATCACAAAGAGCTCAAACGCCGCCGCCACAGAATACAATGGGCAGCAGTAGCAGGCGACTGAGAGCGTTCAAGCGGTGGATGAGATCCCAAGGCATTGACTTCAGCGACGCCCTCCAATTCACCGACGACGGCGAAGCCATTTCCGTGAGAGCGCTTTGCGATCTCAAGGTAGGTGACATGGTGGCGAGAATACCCAAAACCACGTGCCTCACCGTCAAGACGAGTGGTGCACGTGACCTGATAGAATCTGCTGGGTTGGGTGGTTCTTTAGGACTCTCAGTGGCTGTCATGTACGAGAGGAGCTTAGGCCAAAGCTCTCCTTGGGCTTCTTACCTTCATCTCTTGCCTCCTCATGAATCCTTGCCTTTGCTTTGGTCTCTCCACGAGGTCGACTCTCTTCTATGTGGCACTGAACTCCACAGGGTCGGTCATCATCACCCTCCATTATTCTTGCTTCTAATCACATGCTCTTTTCTATTTGAATACAACCCAATTACTACTAACACACCTAATTGCTTACGCGATTTAATTGACTGTGAGTGGTTGAACCAAAACTTCAATCACAATGAGTAACTCAAGCACTCATTTATTAGGAAAATACATAATTAGGTACCTAGAGTATAGTCACTTGAACAGAAGAGGAGGGAGCACCATTTTTCATGGTCGAATTACTTTATTTATTATTATCTTATTGAGTTGGCACTAATCGTGTTGTCACGTCAGTTTATAAGCTTTTTATTGTAAAACTTTGTAGTGACATTTCCCATGTAATCTTGCGTAGAAGTGCCTATCACTCACAATTATCCATATTAACATGTTGTGAAATTGGGTTTCTCTAATATTATTGATTTGAATAATAGTGATGTTAGGTATATTACGAATTTTACTACCAATTAGGTTGTATCCAAACTTTCATTTTATTAGTTTGTTTGAAACCCATCAATCACGCCAGTTGTTAAGATTTAGCATTTTCCTTTGAATGAACACACCCAATTTCATGACACCGTGAAGTAGTCGACTGTAGTAATGGACACTGTATGCTCACTACTCTTTCCCACTATTCACAAACAATCAACCACTTAAGCAAATTGTGAAATTGGGTGTGTCTGTAAGATTGTTGGACCTATTTATATTGTGTTTTACAATTGTAGGCAGACTGTGAAAGAAGACAAAGCTATTATTTATGAGGACTGGAAAGAGAACATTCTGCCCCTATTGGATTCACCATTGCCTTTTAATCTCAATCCAAATTTTTTTGGCGTTGAACAATACTTGGCAGCAAGAAGTCTCATTGCTTCTCGGTCTTTTGCAATAGACGAGTTCCATGGATCTGGAATGGTTCCTTTGGCTGATCTGTAAGTTAGGCCTTCATTTCTCTTGTATATTTGAATATGATTCATCTTTTAATTGTTTCTAAGTTAGAATGTAAAGCTACTTAGCATAAACCATTGTCTCCCTTCTTATTTATGCATTCTTGGTTATTTATGGCTATAACAAATAATTGGGGTTCAATTGTTACAACAAGTGAAAGAGGGGAGATTCAAACCTTGGTTTGACTTATATAGGAGACTAGACAATGCCACTGAACTACTTATATTTCCCAATATCATCATTTGATAAATGAATGATTATATCCTACGCCCATTTGGTAATGGTGCTACTCAAGTACAAGGGCTATATACATAGAGTGAAACACTGATTATAAAAGAAAGAAAACTAAGCAGGCAAAAATACAAAAAACAGTAAGATACAACACTAGTGAAAGCACAAGGAATCCAGAAAATCTAGGAGTCGTGCCACTGAGAGTGAAGGAGACAGCAAAATCAAGTCATATATGTACTTCATAAATAAATATTTCAGCTTCACCATACTTAGTTTTTTTCCCTTGAAGCACCGATCATAATGTTCCCTTTGAATTTAGAGGAACTTTTGCCTTTGTTTATCCCCTTATAATCAAGCAAAATAGGAAAATGATCAGACAGTGGTCTTTGGAGTAACTTTTGATTCAGCATAGCATTCTCTGAGATGAACTTTGAAAAGTCATGCATTCCTGAAGTTAGTCTAGTTGCCCACCTCCTTTCAACCAAAAATCTAACCATGTTGAAATCACCCCTAGGCACCTCCCCCACCAACTAATTATCCCTGCCAATTCCTCTCATAGCTCCCTTTGAGAGGTGTCTATGGTAGGCCCGTAGACCCTTGAAAAGCCCATTAGAAGCCATCTTCAACGAAATTTACTATTACATGGCATGCTAACAGCTTCTTCAACTTTTCTACTATGTTTATCCCATAGCAACAAAATGCCACCATATGCTTCCTATAACATTTTTAGGCATTGACCCCATTTTAGTTTCTTGAAGACATATAACATCTGCTATCCATCCCCTTAACAAGTTTTGAATTTCAAGTCACTTCTCCCCATCATTCAACCCACAAACTTCCATGAAACGATTTAGAGCTGCATGATCATGGTAATGTTAACCTCCTGGCTCTTCTTTTGGTTGTATCACTCCCCTCAATCTTTTTGGTTTCATAATTGATGGAACAAGCCAGATTCTGCAACTCCCTGACCCCCTTGGACAGATTGTGTGAACACTTTTCTTGGCACCCTTCATGCTTGTTTGATTATATCACTCAATTCTAGAAAACAAATTCATAGCATTTTCTTCAAAACCAGTCATTGATACACCCTTGGTAACTCAGTTTTAAACTGCACTGTTCAAATTTAAAAAATTCACTTCACCTCTCTAGTTTTGTTTTTATTTTTAGTTTTTAGTTATAACTTTTTCAAACAATCCCATTTTTAAAAAGCTGAAAAACAAAGTATACCAAACGGGCACTACATCATTATATGATAAATAAACTCGTAATATGCTCCTAGCCTTTTGCAATCTATAAAACCCTTCGTAGAAACTCTGTAACCAGGGCAAATCTATTACTATGGAATATAACAAGGGAGTAACCTCCTACCATTGTCTGTGATTGGTCTCTGCGTTATGTCAGTTCTAGACTCTCGAAATGAAATGTGTATGCCTTTTCCAAGTTTTCTCTTGGAGTTGCACTGGCAACATGGGCTTTGAGTTGACTTTTTCTTACTTAAGATGTGAAGACTGGATTTTTTAAACCTATTATTTTTAAAGGAAGATTTATCTTTATGTCAAGGAATGGCTAACTTAAATCCTGATAAAGTCATTGGTATGCTACCATGGAAGTTTATGCTATATAAAATATTGATGACACATGTACTTTGAGAGAAAGAAGAGAGAAAAAAAAAATGTAGTGCATATGAACACTTGAACAGTGGACATTTACATGTATTTCAGCTGTACTAGTCATTTATCAATAACACTGCCTGTTTTTGGATGTGTTTTTCCCTTTATTTAGTGAAGTTTATGTCTTAAATAAAGGATATAAAGAGTCAAATACCATTATGATAGGTGAGATTTTACACCTTAATGCTTATCATATAGAATGGTTACTTCCTTATGCATAGTTTGGAAGATGCAATTATGTGTATTAATTTAATTAATTATATTTAGTTTTGCCTAGTTTATTGTTGGTAAAGTTTTCATTGATAGATCCCATAATGCTTTCTACATCTTGCTTTTTACATTATTATTTACTAATCTCTTTTACATGAAATCAGTTTTAATCACAAGACAGGAGCTGAGGATGTTCACTTCACCTCTGTATCTTCTCATTCTGATTCCAACAGTGATACTGACTGCAGCAAAAATGATCTCCAAGCCAATACTGGTGATAATGAATCATTGTCTGAAAATTCCAATTCGGTTGGTAGAGGATCAGATACTAGTGGTGGTAGTGACTTGGACAACTCTTCGGTCTTGGGGGATCATACCACAGCATTGGAAATGATTATGGTGAAAGATGTCAAAGTTGGAAACGAGGTTAGAATTTGCTTCTGTTCATAGAGTAGCTTTTTCGATCAATTTTTCCTTTTAGCAATTTTAGTATTATGTGTGGTATCAGGTATGACGTAGGTTTTGAATCTTAAGGTGCATTTTTTATTATTAAATTGCACACACACACCTAGTGAGTTTTGAATCCCTGACCTCACCCTCTACCTTGGTCTTAAAAGGAGCAGTGATGTAATTTGAGCTAGAGTTAACTTTGAATCTTAAGGTACATTAATTTAATATCTTCAGCAAAAAAGGGTTCTGTTGAAATGGGTTGACTTGTCAATGGTTAATCTTTCTCTAAATCCGGATGATTTACCTTTTTCATTAAAGACCCAACGCATGGACCTTCTATATTAATTTGGACAGGACCATCACAGCCCCAATCTTGAGATTGATTCCCTTAGGTAGGGCACCATTTATATTGCTTGCCTTAACTATTTTATAATACTCTGCTAATAGTTCTTGTGGTAAAAATCCAGTTTCCCATAGGTTTAAAAAGATGCTTTTCTCAAACTGTTTCTTCATTTTTTTCCCTATCTTCTCTCAGGTCTTTAATACATATGGGTTGGTAGGTAATGCTGCATTGCTTCATAGATATGGATTTACAGAGCCAGATAATCCATTTGACATTGTAAATATTGATTTGGAACTAGTATCTCAATGGAGTTTATCTTTGTTTTCTGGCCGGTATAGTCGAGCAAAGCTGTCTCTCTGGAGAAGATTGGGTTACTCTGGATGTGTAAGTGAGAACACTGAATATTTTGAGATCTCATCTGATGGGGAACCCCAAATTGAGCTGCTGATATTGTTATACATAATGCTGTTACCAGAGGATACATATCATAAGTTGGATCTTACATTGTCAACTAAAGGGAACTCTAATGGATCCATAGGCATGATTTTGTCCGAAAAAGGCAAGTTCATGTTGGAAAAAGCTTCAGAAGTGAGTAAGGATTTGTTGCTGACAAAGGATGTTTGTAATGCTCTCCGATTGCTGGCAGATATGCGCAATAGTTTTTATGGTTCTAATTCAATGAAAGATGATATTGAAGCACTAGGGAATTGTTGCATAAGAAGAGAGAGGAAGTTGTACCATTCTCTGATATTGCGTATCAGTGAGAGGGGGATCCTGGAGAGGCTCAGAACTTACGCTGCTTCTGGTGCTCAGTCTTTTAGAACTGCTAAGCAATCCTCAGTGAGAAAGAAGTTGAAGAAGACATGAAACTTTGAACTCTCTTTATACCTCCTTCATAGCGTTACTTATTAGCTGCTGATATCTGCGGTTGCTCCAATTTCTGTGCCAAATCAAAGAACAGAGGGCACACCACCATCATTTTGCCCCAAGGTTTTTACTTAATGACAATGTAATCCATTATGTAACTTTTTGTAGTGAGCAGGCAATCTCACTATTGGTGAAGTAGATGGCTTGACTTTTTATTCAAACCCAATGGTGAAACTTTCAAGTAACACTTTTTGGGGATTTTTGATATTATTGGTCTGTTTATTTTGCTTTAGAGTTAAGATGAAAATGTTTCCATTGAAAATATCTCTCGTGGCACTGACAATATAGACATGGCCAAAATGTGTACCAGAGGTCATACCATCTCAAGCTTGGAGTGAGGAAGATAGTGTTAGTAGTCCAGTTTGGGAAGAAGCTAGAAACACCTCTGCTTGCTGATAGTCTTTTAAGACCTTCCTCTTACACCATGTGTCAACCATTATTGCCAGCATCTTGAGGCCACTCTCAGTATAGCACCAAAGTAAACTGAGGCACACAAGGAGTTAGTACGGCGTCAGCCCATCTCTCTCCCAAGCAACAACAAAGCCGGTTTAGAGGAAATGGGATGGACTCAGGGAGTAGAAACATCTGCCCGCAAAACTAAATTGTGAGCTTCAAAATTATAAAATCCAGGAACATGAACAAAGTCCATACCAAAATTTTGCTCAAAGCTATTTAATGTCCTGAAAGTATAATCTGAAATTCTGCCAAAGCTCTTCTCCCTGCCTACACTGTGCAACTTTCACAACTTCTAACAAATTATCTTCGAAAAAAACAAAGTTGATTATATCATTTTGAATTCGTGTTATACTTGTTTCTCTGTTAGTTTTGATGAACATAATATTTTGAAAAAAAAAAAAAAAAAAGAACAGTTATTTTGATGCCATATTGAGGTGTGAGTCAGAACTCATTAGGGGGCGGGTACCCGACCTAAATTAGACTAGTTTTACCTGCCCCGTTAAGGGATGCAAAATTAGGGCGAAATTTTCCCCATGCCTGAAATTGGTTGGATGGATATGGGTATTACCCGACTCCAACCTGTACAAGTTTTTTGTTTGTTTTTCTGTTTTGTTGTTGTTGGTGTTTTTTTATTTAATAAATATATATATATATATATATATATATTATTTTAGAATTTTTAAAATTATTATTTAAATGAAAAAGACAACTCTCTCTCTCTCTCTCTCTCTCTCTAGAAAAATCTTAAAAAAAAAAAAAAAGGTGAGTGAAGCCAATGTGTTTAGTTAACTAGAAAAGAAAATTCTTAAATGTGCATATTATAATTTATAACATGAATTTTGATTTCATTTGTATCTAATGGACAATTTTAGACCCTTTACAACACAACCAGATTGAGTAGCCTAGTTAATTAGCCAAGTTGTTACTTAGTCAAATTAAGCAATTCTAGGTTAAAACAATCAAATCAAGAATATATAGCAGCGGAATAATAAATAACACAAGATATGATCACCTAGGAAAACCAAACAGGTAAAAAACCTGGGGAGGATTTTACCTACCGATCCTCAAGGCAAAATTGAATTCACTATGAAACAATTGAAGTTCATACAAAAGGACTTACAAACTCCCCGCTCGACTTCCTAATGCTACCTATCAGTAGAACTTACTGACACGACCCCGTGCAAGCTCCGAATCCATGGACTCCTTCTTTCTTGAATTCTTCAATTAGCTACAAGCACCCACGCTTGATATTCTTTAAGCTTCAATGGTAGCAACCAAGTTGATCATCAAGATGTTGAAGTAATCTCCATCTAGAAAACCCTAAGTTTTGTGTAAAGGAAAACTCCTCTAGATCTCACAAGAGATTTACACAAAACAGCAATGTATGAGCAACAATACAACTGGAGCAACTCTAAAAACGTGGCTAGGGTTTTTCCTTATATACCTAGGGCAAAAACATAAAACCCTAAACGTTTAATGAGTTAGGGCTGAGTTGGAAAACTGCAGAAAAATGCAATCTGATCGATTTTCGATCGATCGAATCTATTCTTCGATTGATCGAGCTAGACCGAAATGCCCCAATGCATCTACAGTCTCTCGATTCTAACTTTACAATAATTAAACAACTTTGAGCACATTTTAACAAGACTAAACATATTGTTTTGATCATGGTTTGCCAATATTACAAATTAGAGTTCTAAATACATAAATTCCTAAATTTTTAGAATCTAACAAACTTCCCATTTGGCAATCTGTGACAAAACCCTAATTAAAAGCTCAAAGTTTACAAGTAAAAAGCCCTTTACAAAAATAATGCTCATAAAATCAAATTCAACCCTAACTACTATCCATTTCTGATCATTGTGTTTTATCATTAGACCAAGACACTAATTGGTTTTTGGTGTAGGCAGAGATTGAATGCCAGATCTCTTGTTCGACCATAAAAGACTTTACTAGTTGAGTTAACTAGAATCCATTACTAGTTGTTCCTTCTTTATAAAGTCAAATCCCATATATCATCACTTCCCATAAAATGCCACACTCACGTAATTTGCTCACACAATTTTCTTGTGGGGTGGGCAGGGGCTCTAGGAGTAAGCTTCACACACATATACACTTAAATTATACTAGAGTAAGATTTCTATCTTAAAAAAAAAAAAAAAACCTTAAGAATTTATGAGGAAACATGTTAAACAAGCACATTTTACATCAATCTTCCTATTAATCACTAATTGATTCTTTTTGTGCATATCATTAGTATCATTTTAAAATCATTTTTAATGTTGTTAAACTTTAGAAATAAAATGTCATTTTTATTGCTTTGACTAATCAAAACTATAGTAAGAAAAACGACAATCTATTTCTAAAATTTAACAACATTAAAAATGATTTTGAAATGATACTTGCGGGTGTCTGAGGACCGAGGATGAAGTTGACGAGTTGCAATATTGGTGTGGGGATGCCACGGGCCCGAGGAGGAAGGTCGCTCAAGGAGAGGGAGGGGTGAGTCAAAGGACTCTGAGACACTCTAAGTGGGAAGAAGGATCTGAGGAAAGAGAATAAGTGATTACAAGGGAAGTTTCTAGTTTTGAGTAACCTGTTGCCTTCGCATTAAATGGTGGGCAACAGTTTTATTAGCTGCATTGATGAGGAAGTGACCTAAATAGTGTAAGTCACAGCTAAGTAGACTCCTTCTATCACCTTCTTTAGATGTAAAAAGAGACATGTGTCATGAGGGGAGATTGGTTAGGTAAAGATGGAAGGTTGAGATGTGAAAGAGGGAGGAGTATATAAGAAAAGGAGGGTTTATAGAGAAAAAGGGGCTAGACACAAGTATCAAGAGGTAGAAAAGAAACAAGGAGAACATAGAGAGAAGAGAAGGAATAGTAGCATTTCTTGCATAACTGTGGCCTCCTTAGGCCAGCTTGTATAAAAAAAGGAGCTCATTCATTTAACTATTTTCTTCTTTTTCTTCCTTATTTTCATCCTCGAGTGGAACCTCCCTCTTGTTGTTTGTTTTCTTCTCTTACAAATTTATTGTTTTGGGCCACGATTGAATTGATCTAGCCACTATTCTAAGTGGGCCTAGGCCTCCAGTTTATCTGGTCCCTACAATTGGCATTGTTTGTGGGAAGTAACAAGGTGCTGTGAATTCGTATCGAGTATTTATGGCTAACATAGGCCAGGATAGGGAGGAATCGATTGGCTAGCAAAGGGAGAACCAGTTCGTTAACTTGGAGCGAAGGAGGGATAGGCAACATACCTCAAGAATTATGGAGGAGTCTTACCACACTGAGTGTACTGAGCGGAGTCACTCAAGGACTAAGAGTCATGTCTTACATGATCAGGAGACACGAAAGTTGCAGCAGGAAATAGATCGCCTGCACAGGAAGCTGAGGCGCAAGGAACATGATAGAAGAAGTCCATCCTCCCCACCAAGTGATGGTTCCAAGAGAAATAAGGACCATTCATATCGTTGTAGGTCTAGAACTCTATCTAGTGAGCCCTATTCAGCCTCTTTGCACTAGGACAAGTGGGAGAAAAGCAGTAATAAGTGTGAGAAAATTTTTTCCCACCATGGCATAGGGAATGATGCAATGAGTAAGGCCTTACAGTAGATTTCTAAGTCATCATTCATCAGGAGGAATAACAAGGCCAAACTTCCTCATTGGCTTTCTTAGCCAACGTTTGCCATTTACAATGGGAGGATTGATCCCGTGGAGCATGTCAACCACTTTAATCAGAAGATGCTGGTCCATGCCAACAATAAAGCCCTTATGTGCAAAGTGTTCCCCTCTAGTCTTGGACTTGGTGGCTATGCATTGGTTTGACGCCTTGGAGGAAGGATCAGTGGAGTCTTTCGAGGAGCTAACAAGGGCATTCGGGGCTAGATTCATAACATGCAGTAGGGTCCCCAAGCTAGTAGACTCTTTGCTGTCTATGGCGATGAGGGAAGGAGAGACCCTCAAGACTTACTCGAACAAATATTGAGAAACATATACTGAGATTGATGTAAACTTTGAGGATGTGGTCATGAAGACTTTTAAGGTTAGGCTCCCTGCTGAGCACGAGTTGAGGAAGTTGTTGAAGATGAAGTCTACCTTGAACATGCACCAACTTATGGATTGCATAGATAAGTATAAACGGGTAAAGAAGGACTAGCTACAGGGAAAATGTAAGGATAAATGTTCCCAGAGAAGAGGGATCCTCGGGGAGGAGGATATTAGGGTAATTGCCCCCGAGGGGAGTTTTCTAATCAAACGTCATCTGCGGGAGTTTAGTTGGTTAACTCACTGTTTAAAGAGTCAGTGTATCAGATACTGGAGAAAGTTGAGGGTGAGCCTTATTTTAAGTGGCCCAATAAGATGGGTGGGGACTCATCTAGGAGAAACCAAAGCCTCTATTGCCACTACCATCAGGATAGAGGACATACTACGGAGGATTGTAGAACCTGCGAGATCACCTGAGCCAATTAGTGAAGGTAGGGAAGCTCAATCGGTTTTTACATCAGCCTACAGAACAATTCGGTCACTCGGGAACTGAATTTCATAGGGATAGCGCTCCTTGGCTAACATTGGGTACTATTAATGTGATCTTTGCTAAGCCAGAGAATAGTGGGGGCTTAGGTACTAGGGTTATGTCCGTGGGTGGAGGTTGTGACTTGGAGGCCAGCGATCAGGCTCCAAAAAAAGCTAGGGTGATGGTCACCCCAACCTTGGGTTTCTCTGAGGAGGATAATAAGGGAACTTTCTAACCACATGATGACGCTCTAGTGGTTACCATTAGGATTAGAGGTTATGATGTAAAGAGGTTGCTAGTTGATCAGGGAAGTGGAGTAGAGATCATGTACCTTGATTTGTACAAGGGCTAAACTTGAAGCTTGAGGACCTAGAAAGGTATGATTGACCATTGATGGGCTTTGATAGTAGGATGGTGGTCTCCTGAGGAATGATAAGGTTACCTATACAAGTTGGGGATAAGGAGGTGCAAGTTAACTTCATTGTAGAAGAAGCATTTTCCCCTTACACAGCTATCCTGGTCAGACCCTGACTTCACGTTATGGGTGCCATGTCCTGAACCCTACATCTAAAGGTTAAATATTCTACTCAGGGGAGAGTGGGAGAGTTAGTAGGTAGCTAGGCCAAGGCTAGGTAGTGCTTGGTGTTAGCAATTACACAGCAGCCTTCAGATCCTGCTAGGTGATTAAAGATCTAGTCCCATAACAACTAAAGGGCCCTGTAGGGGGACAGCAGATCGGGGCATTTAGAGAGTTGTCCGAGAAGCTGGAAAAAGTGGTAATAAGACAGGATCAGGAGCAATATTTCTAAGTGGGATCCCAGTTGCCACCCTTGGAAAAAGCAAAGTTGGTGAAGTTTTCGGAGGCCAACATTGATTTCTTTGCATGGAGTACTTATGATGTTCTAGGGATTGACCCTGGGTTTATATGTCACCAACTGAACGTTAATCCCGAGGCTGTGCCACGTAAATAGCCTTCTCAACGATCATCTAAAGATCATACCGAGGTAGTAAGGATAGAGGTAAACAAGTTGAAACAAGTTGGAGCTATTAAGGAGATCTTCTATCCCAAGTGGTTGGCCAATACAGTGGTGGTTAAGAAAAAGAATGGGAAGTAGCAAGTTTGTATGGACTTCACCGATTTGAATAGAGTTTGCCCAAAAGACCCCTTCCCCATTCCTAGAATTGACAAGTTGGTGGATGCCACGGTGGGACACCCTTGGATGAGTTCCTTGGACACTTTCCAAGGTTACCATCAGGAATCCCTGTCATTACCTGATTAGGAGAAGATGGCCTTTGTGCTCTTAATGGGAACTACCATTATCGGGTGATGCCTTTTGGCCTTAAGAATGCAAGATCCACGTATCAGAGAATGGTGGCATGAAGGTTTGAGTCACAGATTGGGAGGAATATGGAGGCATACATTGATGACATGGTAGTAAAGAGTAGGCAGGTAAGAGAGCATTTGGCCGATTTGGGGGAGACATTCTTAGTTCTAAGAGAACATAAGTTACTCCTGAACGCTTCTAAATGTTCTTTTGGGGTGAGCTCGGGCAATTTTTGGGCTACATGATTACTTATTGGGATTGAGGTCAACCCTGAGTAGATTAAGGCTATTAATAGTTTGCATCCTTCTCAAAATCCTAAAGAGGTGCAGAAATTGACTGGATTGGTAACAGCCTTAAATAGGTTCATCTCTTGGTCTGCGGACAGGTTTCGTCCCTTTTTTCAGCTTCTTCACAAGTGGAAGGACTTTTGGTGGATCGAGGAATGTGTAATGGCTTTTGAGGATCTCAAGTAGTATTTGTCAAGTCCTCCAATTCTCTTTAGGCCCAAGAAGGAGGAAGTGTTGTATGCATACCTAGCAATCATGGACTAAGCTGTTAGTCTCGTCTTGGTCAGAAATGAGATGGGATCCAGAGGCCTGTCTACTATATTAGTAAGTCCTTACAGGAGGCCGAGACACGCTATTTACCATTGGAGAAGGCAGTGATGGCTATAGTCCATGCCACGAGGAAGCTTCCCTATTACTTTCAGGCTCACACCATGGTAGTGCTCACCCAGCTTCCTTTGCAAGCTCTTCTAAGGAAATCAGACTATACAGGCAGAATTGCTAAATGGGGAACCATGCTTGGAGCCTATGATGTCAAGTACATGCCTCGGACTGCCATAAAAGGGCAAATCCTAGCAGACTTTGTGGCGGAGTTCACCGAGCATACAATAGAGAAGGAAGAAAAAGCATTGGGGGTAATGGTCACGTCAGCCATCGTTGTCTTCCATTGGGAGGTTTATACAGATGGAGCATCTAATCAAAAGGGAGCAGGGATAGGGATTGTGTTAATCACTCTCGAGAAGCTGATAATGGAGAAATCGTTATGATTGGGCTTCTTAGCTACCAACAATGAGGCCGAGTATGAGGCTCTATTAGCAGGACTAGTTATGGTTAAACAGTTAGGTGGAGATGTGGTGGAGTTGTATTCTAATTCTAGGTTGGTGGTGGGCTAGGTTAATGGAAAGTTTGAAGCTCGAGATGAGAGGATGCAGGGGTATCTTGTTAAGGTATAACATACTTGGGCTCAGTTTGAGAGTTTTGTTTTGAAGTAAATCCCTAGGGGGCAAAACTCTCATGCAGATTCTTTGGCAATGCTAGCCACTTTTCTGGTGTTAAGTCTTCCTCAGGTTGTTGTTGTTGAGGATATGGATAGCTCTAGTCTTACAAGGGTATCCTTGGTTGGAGTGTATAGCCTCCATGTGGGGACAAGCTGGATGAACCCCATAGTAACCTTTCTGAAGTAGGGATTGTTGCCCGAGGACAAGTGGGAGGCAAAGAAGATGCGTAGAAGTACTCCTCGCTATTGGCTATCTGAATAGCAGAAGTTGTACAAGCGTTCTTACTCAAGACCATATTTATTGTGCGTACATCCAGAGGTAGTGGAGCCTTTGTTGGAAGAGTTATAGGAAGGCATATGTGGGAGTCACACAGGGGGTAGGCCTTTGGCGCATAGAGCCCTTAACTAGGGATACTAGTGGCCTAGTATGTAAAGAACCTCCCTGGATTATGTGAAGAAGTGTGACTAATGTAAGAGGTATGCCCCAAATATTCATCAGCAAGAGGGAGTCCTAAATCCATTATCTAGCCCTTGGCCCTTTGCTTAGTGGAGCTTGGATATAATGGGACCATTTCCCCGAGCTATAGGGAATCGAAGATGGCTCCTCGTCGGCACGGACTACTACCAAGTGGAAGCTGAGCCACTTGCTAATATCTGGGATGTGGATGTTAAGAGGTTCATCTAGAGGAATATTGTCACAAGGTTTGGTTCTTCACACATTGATTTTGGATAATGGTCTTCAATTTGATAGTAAAGCCTTATGAAGATATTATGGGGAGTTAGGGATGAGGAACAGGTATTCTATGCCTGCCTATCCTTAAGGGAATGGACAAGCCAAGGCCACTAATAAGGTTATAGTATCTGGGCTGAAGAAAAGGTTGGACGACGCTAAAGAAAAATGGGTGGATGAATTGCCCTATGTATTGTGGACCTATCGTACCACACCCCGTAGATCAACAGGGAGACTCATTTTTCAATGACTTAATGGGCAGAGGCAGTAATCCCTCTTGAGTCTAGATTCCCAACTTTGAGAACTGATTAGTTCAATGTTGAAGAGAACAACCGTTTACTTCTAGATAACCTGGATGTGGCCAAGGAAAGGAGAAAGGTGGCAATGGTAAAGATGACATATTACCAATAGAAACTTAAGCAAGGGTATGATAAGGGGGTGAAGTCAAGGCCATTAACTCTAGGAGACCTGGTCTTGAGGAAAGTGGTGGGGACAACAAAGAACCCTGCCTGGAGAAAACTGGGCCCTAACTGGGAATGACCATATAGGATCACTTCCATTGCTGGCATTGGGGCTTATTACTTAGAAGATTTGGATGAAAATGTAATTCCTCATCCTTGGAATATAAACAATTTACGATGTTATTATTATTAATGTTATGAATTCCTTTGCCAGTCACATCTTGATTAGTTGTGTCTTATTGTGGATGTATTTCTTAAGATAATCAGTTTACATGAAATGTTCTAAGTGTTAAATGATAGGCCATAAATGTATTGATCCCTTGTGATTAAACAAATTAATTAATTAGCCAAGTTATTAATTAATCAATTTATCATGCAAACGCGTGATAGCACAAACAAATTACCAAATACCTAAATATGCAACAGAAATTAAATGACACGGTGATTTGTTTATGAATAGGGAAAAACCTGACGGCAAAAACCCCATCGGGTGATTTTTAGTTCACCACTCTTTAAACTCCACTATTATCACAACAAGCGGTTACAAGTAAAGGAATCTCAAGTATCTTACCAACTTACAGTTGAACCCTTACCCCAATACCCAATTGGACTTGTTCTGTAGTGACAGTTCCCACCTTTGATGCATGGCTCCCAAGTACGTGACTAACCAATGCGCAGATCCCAGTACGCGACTTCAACACCAACTTGAAAGAGAGGTTGGCTGTAAAGTTCTTCAGTTCAACCTACACGATGAATATCAAGAAGATGCTTGGCCACAAAACCCTTTGGTGCAAATACACAGCAACTTCTTCAGAAGAGATGAACTAGGGCAAGAACTTCGTCTTTGATCACAAATTGCTTGAATAGAGTTTGCTCAATACTTGTGCAAATTGTGTCTACTTTGACGGCCCTAAAAACAATCATTTTATATGTGTAGGGTTAGGAGAAAAGGAGGTCCAAAGACATATTCACGGATCCTAAGGAATAAGATAGAAATCTGATTTTTATAAAGCTCGACAAATAGAAGCTGTCGAGAAGCTATCAAGCAGGTGTCGAGCTTATGGGCTTGAAATAGCTTTCTAAAACTTGATAGATGCAGCTGTCGAGCTTTAATGAATTTGCAGTATCAGCTTATTTTTCTTGGATAGACTTGATGACTTCAACACTTGATCTTGAAACCTTGTTTCTTGAAGTATTAAAAACACCTAGAACTACCCAATTACAAGTAAAGTACGTTTTGTTAAAGGATTAGCTAATTTACATAAACAAATGACATATATTCTTAACAAGTGAAAACACATATGTTCTAACAATCTCACCCTTTGGCAATCCGTGACAAAACAACAACAAACAAATGAACATATGAGAGAAGTCATAAATCACTCAACTCATATTCACTTGTTGAATACAATAAAATCTATCCTATCACAAACTCTTGAAAAACTTTGCAAGAAAAGAGTTTATGGCAAGTAGACTTTGACAACCTGTATTTCTGAAACACTTTAAACAAAGCTCATTAAGGCATCTTATGTGAAACAAAAATAATAGATTGCATACAAGTAAAAGAAACATGTGTATAAAGATAGAAAAGAAACAACACATGTAGAGACAGGTGAAAGAAACATACATCCACATATAGAGAAAATAAGTACAATGTATGTAAAAATTGGTCACAAGACCTCATATACAAGAACAATATATCTAAAAAGTAGAAAAGAAAAACAATACATCATGTCCTCACTACATCCCTCAAGAATCAACACTCTCCCCCTAACAAAAATGTCCTATACTAACTCTCCCTCTAAGATGACTACTATCATATCCAAAAATACTCCTATTTTTTGTCACAAGTGACAAAGGGTAGAGTGTCAAGTAGACATCTTATCAGTAAAGCTAGCACCTCTATCATCATCCGAAACGTCATCGTCATTATCACCATCATCATCATCATCCTTAGAATCAGAAGCTGCTGGAGGAGGTGGTGAAGGAGTAGTCTTCTCATCAGTAAAGCTAGCACCTCCATCATCATCCGAAACGTCATCGTCATTATCACCACCATCATCATCATCCTTAGAATCAGAAGCTGCTGGAGAAGGTGGTGAAGGAGTAGTCTTGTTGACACCCTATTTTGCAACCCGTATTTAACCTCACATGGAGGGTAAAAGGGTAATAGGGTAATTTTGCATTGAAAATATGCATCTTGATTCTGGCCATTAGATCCTTAATCTCATTTCACTAAAATGATCTTGATATTGTAATGATCAAATCGACTGGTCATAAGCCTTAATCGGACCACCAGATTGAAAGTTATCATCAAATCAAGTTTTAATGGCTGAGATGCACTATCACAAATTTAGTCATACTATATGTGATTATGAATAATTGATTTCAATTAGTTATAAGTGTAATCAATTTGAGATCAATGACATGTCATAATTTGATTGGTTAGGACTACATTTTATGGTAAGGTTGCATGCACCTAATTAATTAGATAGTTGAACATTAATTATTCAATGACTAATTTGTGCAATTATCTTTTAATTAGAGTAAATTTGGACCCAATTAAGTTTGAAATGGGAGTGATTGGAGTCATTTAATGTTAATTGGGAGCTAATTTGGGACAATTAATGTTAATTGTGCTGAAACCATTTTCTAACAAATGACCTTTGCTCACAATTTCATTAACATCTCTCATAATATTTTGAATCTGTGAATGATGTTAATTTTCTTAGAAACTAGACATCCAGGGTTTCAATTTAACCATAAGAACGAGACAATTCCGATCAGAATTGAGTCAGATATGATTTTTCAAAGTTGGCTCTACAGGCTATTATAGCAGCTATGGGAAAACCGAATTTTGGTTTGCTCCTCACTCCCTTCAATCTTTCCATTTAATGCACCAGATTTTTCCCAAGGCTAAAATGAGGTCTAGGTTCATGATTCTTTGTCAACCCTTATTAATGGCCTTTCAATCATATTTCCTCCACCACTATTATATAAACCCTCTCCTCCTTCATTTCAGGGACAACATGAAAAAACCCCCTCTCTTCTTCCTTCTTGAGTTCTAGTGAAGTTGAGTAGTCTTGTCATATCTTGGTCTTCCTGAGACTCAAGGTATTGAGTGAGACTCACTCTCCCTCTTTTAGTTCTTCTTTTCTTCACCCTTAGGACCTTCACCAAGAGTCTCTTCCTCCACCGTATGGATCTTGCATGAAGGTATAATCTCTTTCCCTAACTTGTTTATTGTATTGCCACGATGAGAATTTAGGATTAAAGCATGATAGTTATTATTTAAATTCTCTTGAATATGTTTGAATGTTCTTAAATGTTCTTATGCGTTCTTTACATGTTCTTGGTTGTTCATCACATGTTCATGCATATCACTAGTTTTGATTTTAAATCTACATCAAAAATATGAAGAACATGTTTGTTTCATAATTCTTTCAAATCCTTGAATCTAGGTTATCACCATCCACACACATTCACTAGAATTTTATTTTTCAATACAAATGCAATGTTTAATAAATTGAATTAGGGTTTATCACATGCACACACATTAAATTCAACATGTAAATTGATTGACATATTAGATGATATGATATGATCGTTGGTCACCATAGTCTAGAAGACCGGTTTCACCGGACAAGGTGGGTACCTAACACCTTCTCACCTTGTAACATAGCCTCCGAACTTAGATCAAGGGTTAGTAGATCAAATGCTTATCCATGTAATTTTCGATTTTTAGATTGTAACTAAGAAACAAAGCCATGTACTTTATCTTAGATTGTATCTAGGACCAAAGTTATGTAATTTTCCTATGATCAATGTAAATTTCAAATTAATAAAATAAGAAAATTTTCAATTATGATTTTCTTATTTTTCCAATAATTAAATAAGTGGCGACTCCATTGTAAAACCCTTAATCTAAGGGAGAAAATATAACTAGTCGAACCTCCATTTTGAGAGGCAATAACACGATTCCACCCATTTACGTGAGTTTTGCCCAACATTCATTAAAACGGGCCGGGGGCGTGGTCTCTCACAGTGGCGACTCCACTGGGGATATTGAGGGTTAAGATTCAATTAGGTTATGGTGGCCAACCATATCATTGTTTGTTTATTGCTTTTTTGTATATAACATGTCTAATATGTCATTATTTTGCATGTCATGCGTTATTTGCTTGAATGAAATTTATTTTATTTGTGTGCTAGCCTGGAAGTCCGGTAGTATTAGCCGTGGATTGTGATCTTCCTGAGACTCACATACCCAGCGGTGAACCTACCACCCGCTGCGACAAGGATCATTATGGTTATGCCATGGTGGTTCATAAGGACAAATTGTACCGTTCGGACCAACGCGGCGCTCCTGGCGTCACAAGTTGGGAGGTACGACGTCCTAGTTTGTGGGAACCTTTAACCTACCTTTTACCCATGTTGTAATGACCCTTAGAACCTACCTTTAGGTCGGTCCACGTAAATTGCATTTCATTATGCATTTGTTTGGCCATTTTTTGAACCATGATGACTCAAGTCCAACGCTTGAGCCCATCATAATTGTTTGAACCATGTATGCTATGAATGAACTCAAGCCCAAAGGCTTGTGATTGGACTCTACTTGGTATGGAAACCGAAAATTGCTTCTTGAATCATTATAAGCCCAATACTTTAGCCCATCAAAGGTGTATACGCATGATCAACATCAAAAGCCAAAAGCTCACAAGATGCATGCATTTCAAGTGCAAGCCCAAGCCATTTTAAGCAAATATCAAAAGATCATAATCAAGGTTCAAGCCTTCCAAGTGCAAGCCCAAGCTATGTCATCATAATCAAGGTTTAAACACACCAAGCCTCAAGCATCCTAAATGGACCAAGAAGAAGCAAGTGGCCCAACTTTGCCTCACTCCACATTTGGTTTGCAACATCATGGTTAAGCTTAAAATTTGTTTGTTTATTCCATGTTTCTATGTTTCTTTGAATTCAAAATTTTCATGTAGGATTTAATGAGCTTTGTTCATGTATATATATTAAGAAAAACAAAAACAAAAAAAACAAAAAATAAAAAAAAATTCAAAAAAAAATTTCAAGATTTCCAAATCTTTCCCAAAAAAAGAGAAAAATTTTCAAATGAAAAAAGTCCTTGGACTAGGGGCATTGAGCCCTTAAGTCATTTAAAAAAAAAAAATTGTTTGAACTAGGGGCATTGGACTTCCTAGTGATTTTTTCAAAAAGACCCATTTTTTTTCTTTCTAAGATTTCAAGATTCTTTAAAGTCGTCTTTTCAAAATGGTACATGAGGATCCCTTGGAAAAAACTTTTTCTAAATTAAGATGTTTAAAGGCTTGAACAATCAACTTGTACTAAGAAAGGATTGATTTCATTTGATTCGTGTAAACACTTTTGCTGAATTACTTTGAATAAAAGAAAAAATGGTCTTACAAGGCAATCAAAGAAAATCTATCCATCAAAAAAATTCAAAAGGCTCATGTATTCATTTCAAATTTCTGAAAACTTTTGTGTCTCCAATAGAGCATTCATACTTTTTCTTTTAAGAGGAATTTATTAAAAGAGCTCGAGTCACTGTGCCTACAAGCAAGCATTGCTTGGGATAGGAGGCCATCTTTGGTAAAACAAGATTATACCTTAATACCTAGAATGATCATTATTCATTGCTAGCCAATTTGAGCCTTTAAACACTTAGCTTCTTTTTCACATGAACCCACAAAATCTAAACCTAGGGTGGGAAAATTCAAAGTATGCATGCTTAAATCTCATGTTAAGGAGGAGTTGACCTTGAGCTTTGAAGCTAATTAATAAAGCTCTCCTAGAGGACATGAAAGACAAGTAGAGAATTCATTAAGCTAAAGATAAGAGATCATCAAAGAAAAATGAGTTTTCACTTAATCAAGGAAGGAGAAATGAAATTCCATCAATGTGATAGAAAAAAAAGTGTGCATCAAGTTTGAAGAGCCTAAAATTCATCATGCCAAGAGGAATACAAGATTCATCCAAAAGAGATTTCATCAAAAAAGGAAAGATTCATCAAGAACAGAAAGGTGCAAGTGCATCGAGGCAAGAAAGGAGTCTAGAAAGTGTATTAAAATGACTGAAAATCATTAAGCTGAGAAATACAAGGAGGGCAAAAGTTCATTCAATAATAAAAAAAAAAAAGCCTGCTAGGCTGAAAACCCAAAAGGGTAGTATAGGCAAAAGCAAGGGCCAAAAAAAGAAAAAAAGAAAAAAAAGAAAGCCCGCTAGGTTGAAAACCCAAAAGGGCGGTCTAGGCAAAAGTTAGGACAAAAAAGAAAAAACAAAGAAAAAAAGAAAGCCTGCTAGGCTGAAAATCCAAAAGGGTGGTCTAGGCAAAAGTTAAGGCCAAAGAAATGAAGAAGAAGAAAAGAAAAAAATTGGAAGATCCTACCAAGTTGGAAACTTGAAGATGCAACTTAAAAAAGAATAATTTTACAAGATGAAAGTCTAGAGGTATGATTCAAAAGGAATGAGCATAAAAATGATTGTTGATACAAGTGACCAATGAAGACTAGTGAGAAGATGACAAAGAAGAAATGGTAAAACTCCTCCAGTACTTGATTTTTGAGTAATACATACTTGCAGGAAATATCATAGGGAATTTTGAGCCTTTTATATCTTTCATTTCATAACCCAAACCTGGCCTACATTACAACCCATGAGTAAAGACCTCCTTGAAGTGTTGCTAGTTGTAGGCACATCTTAAGTTCTAATATTATTTTCTCTTGAATCAAAAAGGAAAAATGCTTGAAATTGTCAAACTCCACAGGATGATATGTCCGAGGACAAAATTTCTCAAATTCTCAAAATGACTCAAAAGAACTTCCAAACCTGGAGCACTCTTCTTATTTGCACCCAACAATGTGATTCATAAATATTATCACATTTCATTTCTTGATTGCCTTTGGAGACTCAATCTAACGATGTTTAAAAGGATGAAGCAAATTTGATTACATGAGTTTAATGATCTTGATCATTCCTAATCAAAGAGATTTGTTTGATTCTTAAACACTTTGATTTGCCAAAATGGTTGTTCAAAGGACCACCTCTTGTTCATAAAAAAAAAAAAAGGAAATTTGTTTTTTTCAAAAAAAAAAAAAAATCATTCTTTTTCAAAATCCAATTCTCTTGAACTACGTTTCGACCTGATCCTTTATGAGAGAGGTACGTAGGCAGCCTTTTAGAGGCTTGATCCCAATTACCCAAACAACCTTGGAGTACAAAGTCAAAACAATGTGAAAAAATTGTTTGGGTGCATGTTAGGTTAAAACCATTTGTTTGCATCAAGCATGTTTAAACTTGGAGCATTGACCTATTTATATTGTGTGCAAGTTTTCATGATAATTGGCTTCTAATTAGCTAGAGAAAGAAAGCTTTTTTGCAGGAACCAAGGATGGCGGACCATGATCTTCTTTCATGTTCCCCAATGGTCACAACATCAAATGAATTCAGTTTCAATTTAAGCATAGAATATGCCCTAAACTAAGGGCATTGGGTAAGTACTTCCAATTCATTTCAATGAATAAATCCATTATTAATTGAAATTATCTTTTTTGCAGGAATTAAGCAAGGACTTATCTAGCAATCTGCATCAACTTCCAGCCAAAGTTAATTCATTCAAAGGATAGGTTTTCCAAAAAAAAAAAAAAAAAAAAAATCATGAATAAATCTTCATCTCTTTTACTCCATCTCCATCTTCATTTTCATCTTCTTCACTTTTTGATAATGAACAAATCTTCAAATCTCAAAAAAAAAAAAAAAAAAAAAAAAAAAAAAAAAAGAAAGAAAGAAAGAAAGATAAAATTTTCAAAAAAAAAAAAAAGATTTCAATTTTGAAAAAAAAAAAAAAAGAGAGAGAAGAAAAGAAAAAAGAGAATTTTCAAAAAGCCATGGGACTAGGGGCATTGGGCTCGAACTTCTTAGGTTACCATAAAAAAAAAATCATCAATCAAAATTTTCAAAAAAAAAAAAAGAAAATAAAAATCTCATCAATAAAAATTTTCAATTCCTTCAAAAAATTCAAGATTTCCGAAAAAAAAAAAAATTCAGAATTTCCAAATTTTTTCAAAAAAAAAAAAAAAAAATCTTCATTAAATTCTTCTTCAAGAACATAAAGTTATGATCCTTTCCCATATTCTCCAGTGGTGCAACATCAAGTCAATTGTCCACCCTCAGCATTCATCGAAGCATGGAATATGTTCCAAACTAGGAGCATTCGCCAGGTATGCCAAAATCTTTTCAATGAATAACTTTGTTACTAATTGAAAATATTTATTTTGCAAGTACTAGGGTAAAAGGCCTCACATACATCGGTATGAATAATGCCTTCTAACTCCATTGGACCACTGGGAAGCACGTCCAAAATTCAATTTCAATGGACCTTTAGGAAGCACGTCCGAAGTCAAACCATTGGACCTCTGGGAAGCATGTCCAAACTTCAATCCGTTGGACCTTTGGGAAGCATGTCCAAACTCAATCCACGGACCTCTGAGAAGCACGTCCGAACTTCAAATCCACGGACCTCTGGGAAGCACATCCAAAGTCAAACCATTGGACCTCTGGGAAGCACGTCCAAACTTCAATCCGTCGGACCTCTAGGAAGCACGTCCAAACTCAAATCCATCGGACCTCTAGGAAGCACGTCCAAATTCAATTTCAAGGGACCTCTGGGAAGCACGTTCAATATTCAATTTTAATGGACCTCTGAGAAGCACGTCCAAACTTCAATCCATCGGACCTCTAGGAAGCACGCCCAAAATTTCAAGGGACCTCTAGGAAGTACGTCCAAACTTCAAATCCACGGACATCTGGGAAGCACGTCCAAAATTCAAATCATCGGACCTCTGGGAAGCATGTCCAAATTCAGATCCATTGGACCTCTAGGAAGCACGTCCAAATTCATATCGAACCTTTGGGAAGCACATCCAAACTTCAATCCATCAGACCTTTGGGAAGCACGTCCAAATTCACATCGGACCTCTGGAAAGCACGTCCAAACTTCAATCCATCGGACTTGTGGGATGCACGTCCAAATTCAAATCCACGGACCTTTGGGAAGCATGTCCAAAATTCAAACCATCGGACCTCTGAGAAGTATGTCCAAATTCAAATCCATCGAACTTCTAGGAAGCACGTCCAAACTTCAATCCATGGACCTTTGAGAAGCACGTCCGAACTTCAAACCCACGGACCTCTGGGAAGCACATCCAAAACTCCAAATCCATCGAACCTCTAGGAAGCATGTCAAAAATCCTCATTTCATCATAACCACTGGTAGGCATGTCTTGTACTCATTTTTTTTTACACAAAAAAAAAAAAAAAAAAAACAAATTGCATGCATGAACTACGTTTGGACCTGATCCTCCCACATAGAGGTACGTAGGCAATCTCCCTCAAGATTCGGTCCACATTTTGATTCATAACATGACCATTTACATTTTTATCTACATGCATCATACATTCACCACGGTTAAATACTGATTGCAAAGTTAGGTGTCTTTTTCATACATTGACATTCACTTCTTAAGCTCTGCCAATGAGGGGCATTCTGTTGACACCCCATTTTGCAAACCGTATTTAACTTCACATAGAGGGTAAAAGGGTAATTTTGCATTGGAAATATGCATCTTGATTCTAGCCAATATATCCTTAATCTCATTTCACTAAAATGATCTTTATATTGTAACGATCAAATCAACTGGTCATAAGCCTTAATCGGACCACCAGATTGAAAGTTATCATCAAATCAAGTTTTAATGGCTGAGATGCACTATCACAAATTTAGTCATACTATATGTTATTATGAACAATTGATTTCAATTGGTTATAAGTATAATCAATTTGAGATCAATGACATGTCATAATTTGATTAGTTAGGACTACATTTTATAGTGAGGTTGCATGCACCTAATTAATTAGATAATTAAACATTAATTAGATAATTAAACATTAATTATTCAATGACTAATTTGTCTAATTATATTTTAATTAGAGTAAATTTGGACCCAATTAAGCTTGAAATGGGAGTGATTGGAGTCATTTAATGTTAATTGGGAGCTAATTTGGGACCTATTAATGTTAATTGTGCTGAAACCATTTTCTAACAAAATGACCTCTGCTCACCATTTCATCGATATCTCTCATAATATTTTGAATCTGTAAATGAGGTTAATTTTCCCAGAAGCTAGACATCTAGGGCTTCAATTTGAGCACAAGAATGAGACAATTTCGATCAGAATCGAGTCAGATATGATTTTTTGAATTTGGCTCTATAGGCTGTTATAGTAGCTACAGGAAAACCGAATTTTTGCTTGCTCCTCACTCCCATCAATCTTTTTATTTAATGCACCAGATTTTTTCCAAGGCTAAAATGAGGTCTAGGTTCATGATTCTTTGTCAACCCTCATTAATGGCCTTCCAATCATATTTCCTCCACCACTACTATATAAACCCTTCCCCTCCTTCATTTCAGGGACAACATGAAAAAACCCTCTCTCTTCTCCCTTCTTGAGTTCTAGTGAAGTTGAGTAGTCTTGTCATATCTTGGTCTTCCTAAGACTCAAGGTATTGAGTGAGACTCACTCTCCCTCTCTTAGTTTTTCTTTTCTTCACCCTTAGGACCTCCACTAAGAGTCTCTTCCTCTACTGTATGGATCTTGCATGAAGGTATAATCCCTTTCCCTAACTTGTTTATTGTATTGCCATGATGAGAATTTAGGATTAAAGCATGATAGTGATTATTTAAATTCTCTTGAATATGTTTGAATGTTTTTAAATATTCTTATGCGTTTTTTACATGTTTTTGGTTGTTCATCACATGTTCATGCATATCACTAGTTTTGATCTTAAATCTACATCAATAATATGAAGAACATGTTGTTTCATAATTCTTTCAAATCCTTGAATCTAGGTTATCACCATCCACACACATTCACTAGAATTTTATTTTTCAATCCAAATGCAATGTTTGATAAATTGAATTTTTATCACATGCACACACATTAAATTCAATATGTAAATTGATTGACATATTAGATGATATGATATGATTGTTGGCCACCATAGTCTAGAAGACCGATTTCACCGAGCAAGGTGGGTACCTAACACCTTCCCACCTTGTAACATAGCCTCCGAACTTAGATCAAGGGTTAGTAGATCAAATGCTTATCCATGTAATTTTCAATTTTTAGATTGTAATTAGGAAACAAAGCCATGTACTTTATCTTAGATTGTATCTAGATCTTAGATTGTATCTAGGACCAAAGTCATGTAATTTTCCTATGATCAATGTAAATTTCAAATTAATAAAATGAGAAAATTTTCAATTATGGTTTTCTTATTTTTCCAATAATTAAATAAGTGGCAACTCCATTGTAAAACCCTTAATCTAAGGGGGAAAATATAACTAGTCGAACCTCCATTTTGAGAGGCAATAACATGACTCCACCCATTTACGTGGGTTTGGCCCAACGTTCATTAAAACGGGCTGGGGGCATGGTCTCTCACAAGTCTCAGAAGCAAACCCACCCATGGTCGTCTGCTGTCATGCAATATGACCAACACGAACGTTCACCTGATACAACTCAGTAGAGAGTGTATCAAGGCGAGCATTCATGCGCTGCAGCTGTGTCATGATGTCTTCAAGAGATACATCGCCTATAGAGGAAGAAGGAGCATACGTAGATGGAGCTGAACGGGATGGAGCTGAACGGGAGGAAGGAGTGGAATCTGACTATCTCAACCTAAACTGAGTTGCACTACATTTTACAGTAGCAGCATCTATGGCACACATGAAAGTGAAATGGTCGGACATAGGAAAAGGAATGGAAAAATGGCATAGAATCCTCGTGATAGCAGAAGGAAAGATGAGCTTATTACGGGTCACCGTATCCAAATGAACATCTATAATAGACAAAATAAAATGAGAGGGAAAATCTATGGTAAGATGCTCAAAAAGAGATAACAAAAATCGAGCACGAGGCTCTCTGATGGAGTTGTAGTGAGAAAGTGGATGGAGTACAAAGTCATCACCATGTTTAAGAATCTAGGACCTTTAGCAAAAGGTCTACATGATGTGAACTGATGCTCACCCCACTCTGAAGGGTGCTCACAGAAAGCAGAAATGAGCTCATCCTTGGACATAGTCCTCAGATGCTCACAAGAAGGATAGTCAGGAAACTCTATCCTAGGAACTCGAAGCACATCCGCAACAAGTTGTGGTGTGATAGGGATGCGCGTGTCTCGAACGCGAGTGAAAAAGAGAGGTACTGAACGATTAATCCCGTGCATGTTGGATTAAAACTCCTGAATGAGCACGAGAGGACATGTGACCGGGACGTCACACAGTGACTCCCATCCCTTACTGTGAATGACAGAGGGAAGGTCAGTGTCGGTGAAGTCCGCCAAAATGACTTGGCGTTCCAAATGAACACCTCGTCTAGAGAAGTTCTTCGAGAATGCCTTGTGGGCATCATCATCACGGAACCGAAGATTAAGAGGAGCAGAATCAGAAGAGGAGGAAGCTCTAGAACGAAGAAGGTTCCGAGCAAGAATGGTTTTTCGCTTAGGTGCCATAGACACTGCTAACATAATAGAATGAGAAAGAAAGAGAGAAAGAGACAATCAGAAAAGTCCTTAAGCAATTCAAATATATCAAATATATTGAATAGAGAGTACGTATGCATGAGTATGCATGAACATGTGACATGCAAAAGAAATTACATCATGGGCTTATATCAATCCAAACCTACCAGCACACAAGCATAGTTCACACATCTAAATGCATGGGAATACCATTCTAATGAAAATGTGATGCATTGCATAAGATTTTGAAAACATTGAAATGAAAACCCATTCCAAAAATGCAAGAAAAACTCATCAATTTTGAAAAACCCCAAAAATTTTCAAAAACCCTAAAACCTAAGATTCAAAACATGAAATGCATGAAGAATGAAGGACAAAGAGATCATACCAAGTGATTTGACGCAAGGAAGGGCCGAAAATCACGTGGGTTGAAGGTTTTGAGTGAGAAAAAGGAGTTTGGGAGATGAACAGCCGCGGACAGATCGAGAGAGATAGAGAAAATGAGAAGTAGATCGCGACAGAAGCTTATATAGGAGCATCAGTAATTCTCGATAGATGAGGTATCGAGAGGTGTCGAGACAGCTATTGAGGTAGGTGTCGAGAAAATGAACGTCAATAGATATAGGTGTCGAGGAGGTATTGAGGAACAAACCACCAGAACTAAGAACAGAGGCTCGATTGATCCACCAAGTGTTGAGAAGGTATTGAGAAGACAGAAACTTTCTTGATTGATCCACAAGGTGTCGAGGATGTGTCGAGATTGCGATAAGAAAAAGCTTGAGAAGCTCGGCAGATAGCTAGGTATCGAGTAGGTGTTGAGCCAGCTTTTAAAAATAGTTTTTTGAGAAGAAGAAAAAAAAACACAGACATGAATGCAATCCAACATGCACCTCAACCAATGATCCAATCAACATAGTAAGCTCTCAAGATCATCTCTCAACAAAAATTTTAAGCACATGGATTCTCAAAAACACACACACACTAAATAAGGCTAACCAATTTTATTTTTCAAAAACGAGTCAGACAGTTTAGTGAGCATACATTAGCACATGTAAAACCTTTGTCATGGCCAAATCACATTGTACCTACACATGTATCAAGAGTAGCAAAAAATATTGTGTGTTGTGTGTGAAAAACATCGCAAGATTGCATATGTGTATACATGTTATGACGATCTGAGATATGAGAAAATAAGTTTAACTCACACACAATAATAACTGTTTGATGAGGACTATCATCTTCGATGTACATCCTATAACTCCTACATCTCCTAAAAAACAGGCTTGCAATCATACTTAAAGCATTTTGATCTTTTTGCTTTTTATTTTTCTTTGCATATTTTCTTTTATTTTAGCAAATCATACATGGGCATATAAAAGAGAGAAAAGAAATACCCAAGATGTTAAGCATAGACATTGCACTTTTGCTATGCCGAAGCATACGGATGTCTTTGACACTGCACTTTTGCTATACCGAAGCATACAGGTGTCATATTATGATTGGCAGGCAACAGTGGTGAGATAGTTATTTATGCCTTTCTCTTAGAATTTTCTACTCCTACCCATAAAAAAGAGTGATATGAGTGTTAAGTTCAAGAGATAACTTAATCTTACTCATCACAAACAAGAACCACAAAACTCACTTGCTTAGTTGTGCATAAGAGTGCTTATCTAAGCTAAAAGAGATACAAAGTTTAGAAACTTTGTTTCAATGGCCATCCAAGGTATACAAGTACCAAAGTACACAAAACACACACTGTTTTTGTATTTTTCTGATTTTTCAATTTTTTTTATTATTTTTATTAAAAAAAAAAAAAACAAAACTGAAAGAAAACACACAAAAACATGTTAAATAAAGCAAAGCATAAAATTAGACTAACTAAAAAAAATGCAAAACACACAAGTAATGCAACAAACAAAAACAAGAAGATAGAAGAAAGTGATGAAATCACTTAGAGTCATTTTTCTTCCACACTTTGGAAAAACCTTTCCTTTGATTGAATCCTTGAACCGGTGGTGAAGGTGAAGAATTGAACCCGTTCAAGTTCGAAAGGAACATAAGGGATTTGAGAAGATCACCAAGAGGAATGAAAGAGGATTGAAGCTGATTCTGGTTTCCAGATGCGATCATGCCGTTGCTCTGTTGAGTGGCTAACCAGTTATAGCAATTTGGTCGAGTATGACCGGCAGCTCCACAATGATGACAAAGATGCTGCTTCTTCTGTTTAGGCTTTTGAGAGTTAGCCTTCTTAGCCTTAAGGTTTTTAACATCTTTCTTATCCTGCTTAGGGGGTGCTCTTAAGATAGATTTACCCTTATCTAAGTTCTCACTAGCTAATTCAATTTTATCATTAGTGTTCTTAATTTCAGTGTTATTAGCAGGAGGAACAAAAACAGTAGCACTAGTAGAAGCAATATGAGAGGAAGAAAGACCATATCCTAAACCTGTTCGATCCGAAGCAGATTTCTGAATGCTGAGCATCTCATCAAGTTTTGCACTTGAAGTCCTCTCCAATTGAGCTCTGACTTGAACCAGCTTTGCTTCAAGCTTTTTGGTCTTTTCAGCCAAGAAATTGTTCTCGAATCTCAACGCTCCAATAGTCTAATTTACCTCATCAAACTTTGTGGACAACTCTTCACGATCAAGTTCCACATGACTTAGCTTCTTAGTGGCCAGCCTATACAGTTTCTCATGCTTCTTAGACAGCTTGTATAGTTTCTCATGGGCTGAATGGATATCATCTTGATCATCCATCTTCTCAAATTTGGATTCCACCAATTCTTCTTCTTTATCCACTTCTTCAACAATCCCTTCAGTAGGATTGACTGTGGTAGTGAAGGCATTCAAAATTTCGTCATCCTCATTGTCAGAATCATCTTCAGGCTCAGTGCCACTCAAGGTTGCAGCAAGTGCCTTACTCTTCCCAATGCTCTTGAGATATGTAGTATATTCATGCTTCATGTGACCGAATCCATGACATCTAAAACACTTTGGTCCTGCAGGAACAGTGTACTGACCACCATCCTTAGCATCATTTTTCCCTTTGTCTTGTCCCTTAAACTGAAAAGAACTGGATTGTCTGCGGTCCTTATCGAAACTCCTCCCATTGGCATTTTTCATAAATTTCTTGAACTGCCTTGTAATGTAGGACTTCATCTTGGAATCTTCATTATCGAAAGACTTATCTATGTCATTGCTCTTTACCTTCAAGGCCATGCTCATGCCTTTACCCGACTTGCCAATTCTGGTTAGCCCTAGCTCATAAGTTTGCAGGTTTCCAATCAGCTTAGTCAAAGGAATCTTATCAATATCCTTTGACTTTTCTATTGCCGTAATCTTGGCATGGAATCTCTCGGGTAGAGATTTGAGCACTTTCCTTACAATTTTGGATTCAGGAATGGTTTCCCCAAGATTGAAAGCAGAGTTCATTATGTCCTTGAGCTTGGTATAGAACTCATCGAACGACTCATCCTTTTCCATTTTTATTTCTTCAAAGTTTGTAGTGACCCTTTGAAGCTTTGAATCCTTGACAGCCTTTGTACATTCATAGGTTGTTTGGAGGATGGTCCATGCTTCTTTTGCAGTTTCAGTAGAGGATATTTTCTTAAACTTCTCATTGGCGACTGCGCTAAATAGGGCATTCAACGCTCTGCTGTTGAAATTTGCCGCCTTGATCTTGGCTTTATCCCAATCGGCCGGCGCTTCGTTTGGCTTAGTCCAACCAATCTTTATAGCTTGCCACACCTTCTCATCTAAAGATTGCAAAAAAGCTCTCATGCGTACTTTCCAGTATGCATAGTTAGTGCCATCAAATAAAGGAGGTATGATTAATGACTGTTCTTTATCCATGACAAACAGGGGTCAATGGATTAACACAGCAAAAATTAAACCTAATCAGAGTGTGCCTGCTCTGATACTACTTGATAGGCCATAAACGTATTGACCCCTTGTGATTAAACCAATTAATTAATTAGCTAAGTTATTAATTAATCAATTTATTATGCAAACACGTGGTAGCACAAATAAATCACCAAATACCTAAATATGCAGCGAAAATTAAATGACATGGTGATTTGTTTACGAATGGGGAAAAACCTGACGGCAAAAACCCCATCGGGTGATTTTCAGGTCACCACTCCCAAAACTCCACTATTATCACAATAAGCGATTACAAGTAAAGGAATCCTAAGTACCTTACCAACCTACAGTTGAACCCTTACCCCAATACCCAATTGGACTTGTTTTGTAGTGACAGTTCTCACCTTTGATGCATGATTCCCAAGTACGTAATTAACTAATGCGTGGATCCTAGTACGCGACTTCAACACCAACTTGAAAGAGAGGTTGGCTGCAAAGTTCTTCAGTTCATCCTACACGATAAAGATCAAGAAGATGCTTGGTCACAAAACCCTTTGGTGCAAATACACATCAACTTCTTTAGAAGAGATGAACTAGGGTAAGAACTTCGTCTTTAATCACAAATTGCTTGAACAGAGTTTGCTTAATGCTTGTGCAACTTGTGTCTACTTTGATAGCCCTAAAAACAATCCTTTTATATGTCTAGGGTTAGGAGAAAAGAAAGCCCAAAGACATATTCACAGATCCCAAGAAATCAGATCAGAAATCTGATTTTTATAAACCTCGACAGATAGAAGCCGTCGAGAAGTTGTCGAGTAGGTGTCGAGCTTACGGGCTTGAAACAGCTTTCTAAAGCTCGATAGATGCAGCTGTCGAGCTTTAATGAATTTGCATTATTAGCTTGTTTTTCTTGGACATACTTGATGACTTCAACACTTGATCTTGAAACCTTGTTTCTTGAAATATTAAAAACACCTAGAACTACCCAATTACAAGTAAAGTGCATTTTTTCAAAGGATTAGCCAATTTACATAAACAAATGACATATGTTCTTAACAAGTGAAAACACATATGTCCTAACATTAAACAAAACCTAGTCCTTGTTCGACTCCTCGGGTCACAAGCCTAGGGTAAATTAACATTGCATGGAATGTTCTAAGTGTTAAACAGAACTTTGGTTATGCTCAGCTCCTTAGACCACGTTCCTTGGGTAAATTAATGCTTTTTTTTTTTCTCATCTTTGAACAGAACCTTGGTTACGTATAATTTCTCGGACCACATACCTTGGTTAAATTAGGGTTTGCTCTGTTCGCAGAAGATAACTAAGACCCTTATCATAATAACCTAATTGTGGAGATGCCTATGAGCATCACTTAACGCATTTGCAAGTATGGCCTTGAAGTATTTTTGGGTAAATTAACCTATGTGTGAAGTTTTCCAAGTCTAGGGTGAAGTTTTAGAGCCTGCTTGCTTTTTCGGGTTACAGTTATAAAACAGATGGACCTTTTTGGGATCCTAAGTCCAATTTAAGGTAAGGGTTGTTTATAGTTTCTATTAAGTGCCAAAACATTACCTTATGGGTCAGTCTAGTAACTTTATTTGTCTTTGTGCCGGAGGAACTAGTAAGATAAGGGAAGTTGATTTAGTTAATTAGAGGTTAAAGATATTGTAAATGTTATAAGGAAAGGAAAATAGCTGAAGATACACTTAAACGAATAAAGCATAAACAAAATTGAGGTAGTAAACTAAAGATCAATCGTTTTCATTAAAATTAGAAAGTTGAATTATAGAAAATTGGGGGGGGGGGGGAGAAGGGCATCAACTATACTTAAACCCATTTGCACATGTGGATGGTTGCCCCTAAGCCTAGAGCTAAGTTATGGTGAGGCTTCCTTCTCTTTCCCTCCCTTTTTTTCTAGATCCTTCTCCTTTTTCTTCCTCTTCAGCTGGGCCACTTCAGCCACCTCCTCTAATTCCACATCCATTATAGTCCTTGGGGCTGGCTGCTCTTGCTCTTTTTCTATGGCTGGTGTGTTAGCTGGAATGCTGGCAAGCTGGGCCAAGGAGGAGGTAGGGGTAGTACGGGGGTCCATGGGGAGGCTGAGGGGAGTTAGGGGTCAAGCGTAAGGCTGGAGAGTAGTGTACTTTATCAGGAGCCCTAAGCTCTAATTCGGTGTCTACCCAGCCACGTTAAGGGCCTGACCCTATACCTCGAGGCAGAAGGCTCGAGCGACGTCCCTGAGTTAGGCAGTTAGACTTTGGGCAATCTTAGTCATACCCGTATCATAGGCGGCTTGCTCAGCCTTAGCCATCTCAACATCCTTGACCACTAGCTATTTTTGGTTTCGTTTAAGTTCCACCACGGTCAAGGCCAGCTTATTCTCGGCCTTCTTTTGAGCCTCTAGAGAATCTACAGCTTGTTTTTCAAAGCTAGACAGGGCGGCTTCAGTGTTTTTCTAAGGCTTCTCTGCCTCGGTCAGCTGGGTGAGAGTCTCTTTAAGCTTTTGGCTAGTCTTGGCATGGGCCTTCTCAACTGTCTTTGCCCTGCCTTCAGCCTTACAAGCCTAGTCTAGAGCCTAGTCCACCCATTCTTTAGCCATGAAGGCTGCTTGTATAGACTGTAAGGTTAATGCATGTTAGTGTCTATATATGTGTTATTTATTTTAGGTAAAGAAGGAAGTGATCATGTACCTTAGCAAGGTCTTTCCTCAGAGACAGGAAGACCTTGCATTTTCTAAAAGACCTAAGCTCTGCATGTCATTGGGCAGGAGGAGGGCTTCCTTTAGACATTCAGCCACTAGACTTGACCTGCCCTGCAGGTGGTCTCTTAGGTTGGCGTCGTCTAGAACCGGGCCCCCCGAGCTCATTGTGAAGGAAGGTCTCCAAAGGGAAGGTTTGTGTGGCTGTTCCCCCTCAGGATTTCTTGAGGTACTGGTGGAGGTACCTTTCTTCTGTTGGGCCCTAGTGGTTCAGGCCTCTTTGGTTGAGGGCTGCTAATAGGAGCGAGTGACTTCTCCTTCCTCAACATCCTCAAGGCCTTTGCCTCCTTGGTTCCTTTTCCTTTTCTTGTTTGCTGCATCACCAGAGGATACGCACCCGGGAGCAGGGGTAGGTGGTCGGGGTAGCACAAGCATCACTAGGATTGTTGGGGATGCACTTTCAGTGTAGGCGTCAGTAGGGCCATGAGGTTTGGAGTTTTTACTTCGAACCCCATCCCTTCTGGAATATGAGCTTCTTCTTGATTGGAGCTAGTTTGGGCGAGACGTGGAGGGAGGTGTGAGGTGCTAGGAGTGTCTTCGGGGTCTTCTTGCTAGTAAAAGACCTTGAAGTCCTTATTTGTCACTTCCTGCTGGACAGGGTCTGGTGTAGGCTCCTTAGCTTCGTCGTCCTAGGGGATAGGGGGCTTTTGTGAGTAGAGGAGCCTGGCTACAAGGGGGGCTGGGAGTAGAGAGTCCTGAGTTCTCGCGAGAGGAGGTTCGGTTAATAGGAAGCCTGGGACAGCTATGTCTATTAAAGCTAACTGAGCGTCTCTGGCTTTAATGATGTTCTTCAGGCTTTGAAAACGTTTGGTGGAGGGCTTGTATCTGAGGATGATGTGAGTAGCTCAGAGTTGACCATCCTTGTGCAGGAAGATCTCTAACCTAAGGATCCAGTTCTGGTCTATGAAGTTCACCAGGTGCTTGGCCAGGGAGATGTAGCATTCGTTTGCCAATGAAAACAATGAGAGTTGTAAGTAAAAAAGAAGGGAGAGGGCTTTTTTTTCAGATTTATAAAGTTAGGTAGTATCCTATATGCATCTATGGTCCTCGAGAACCCTACCTAGTTCCCTTTCTTGGGTGGGACAATGCAATCCATCGTGCTAGTCTTCTGAGATGATGAGGAAGTCTTCGTCCATACCCTTGCTTGAGTTAGGTAGGCAGGAGATCAATCTAACAACGGGGACTTTACATTCGATGTAATATTTGGTTTTTTTCCCCTTTTGGTTGTTATATACCTAGTTTACATCATGCCAGGTAAGGTTGGTCCCCATTTTTCGGTTTAACATATCTACACACCTGAGGACCCTAAAGACAAAGGGAGCATTGAGTGGGGGTCAGCCTATAGTTCATTAGATAGTCCCTAGTGATCCTTCCTATGGGAAGTTCTATCTTGCATTCAATAAAGGCGATCATAGGAATGACCACAGATTCAGGAGGTCTATTCATGACCAGCCATTCACCATATTCGCAATGTTGGATTTCAACACTGTTGGAAATCCGATATTGTGCCCTAAAAACAGCCCTAGCCTCAGGAATATCTACTAGCTTAGCGTATCTACCCATGTAGTTTTATGGTATGAAAGAATAAACTTGTGCAAAAAGAAATGTGAGGATGAACATACCTACGAGTAAAGGGAAAAGTTCTCCTTAGGAGGTTGCTTCAACTCAAATTGCCAGAATGCGTAAATGAACTTCAGCCAGCCCTAAACTCTTCTTATAAAGAGGTAAAAAGTGAGCGGTAATTTTCCTGCTCGTTAATGAGGGAAAATAAGGACCATAGGATCTTGATCGAGCTGTAGAACGTGGGGGGACAAGCAGCCGCCTGATGCCATAAATGTGAAGTTGTGCATTCTGAAGCGCCAAAAGCGTGCTGGAGACAGGTGAAAGGATGTTACCATGTGGGAACGCGAGTAGCACGTGTGTAATTTGTTTGTATAACTAAAACTTTGCTTTTACCTCAGGGTTAATAGCAAAAGTTTTAGGGGGCTATTGTGGGTGCATGAGGACTGAGGATGAAGTTGAAGAGTTGCAGTATTGGAGTGGGGATGCCATGGGCTCGAGATGGAAGGTCGCCCGAGGAGAAGGAGGGGTGAGTCAAAGGACTCTAAGGTGCTCTAAGTGGGAAGAAGGATTTGAAGAAAGAGAATCAGTGATTACATGAAAAGTTTCCAGTTTGGAGTAACCTGTTGCCTCCGTATTAAATGGTGGACAATAGTTTTATTAGCTGCATTGATGAGAAAGTGACCTAAACAATGTAAGTCACAGTTAAGCAGACTCCTTCTACCACATTCTTCAGATGTAAAAAGAGACAGGTGTCATGAGGGGAGATTGGTTAAGTAAAGATGGAAGGTTGAGATGTGAGAGAGGGAGGAGTATATAAGAAAAGGAGGGATTATAAAGAAAAAGGGGCCAGACACAAGTATCAAGAGATAGAAAAAAAACAAGGAGAACACTGAGAGAAGAGAAGGAATATTAACATTTCTTGTATCATTGTAGCCTCCTCGAGCAAGCTTGTATAAAAAACGAGCTCATTCATTTAACTGTTTTCTTCTTTTTCTTCCTTAGTTTCATCCTCGGGCAGAACCTCCCTCTTGTTGTTTGTTTCCCTCTCTTACAAATTTATTGTTTTGGGTCATGGTTGAACTGATCTAGCCACTATTCTAAGTGGGTCTGAGCCGCCAGTTTATTTGGTACCTATAATACTGATGGTACGCACAAAGAAAATCAATTAGTGATTAATAAGAAGATTAGTAACAACTTTAGAAATAACATTTTTTTAAGCCTAAACGTTAATAAATTCTCTTTAATTTTCTTTGACTTCATTTTTGTTTTTTAAAAAAATTCAAATCAGGTTGAATGTCGAGAACCCGTTACTTGATGGGGCAATGAGGGAATACTTACAGCCGAAGTAGGTTGAATATCAAAAAAAGAGTTCGATTAAACTCACACGGTACCTGGCCTGTGGCCTTCCTTAATGTGATGCGATAGGTATAATGCCATATCGAGGGGAAATTTTCATATGCGTTGGTGTTATGCGCATAATTCTGGTTTATATTTTTGCTAATGTATTTCTATGCCTTTTCCCAACCACCCAAAAAAAAAAAAAAAAAAAGGAAAAAGTTGCAACAGTGTTATTTATTTATGGACAAAGTTTAGTTATAAAATTAATTGTAACTTTAGACTATAAACTTACTTAATATCTTTTTATTGGATGTAAATTTTGATAAATCTACCATTGGATTATATCTTCTTCTTATATCCTCCATGCTTGCAAAATTTTAAGAAAATTAAAGATCAATAGTTATGTCATCAATAAATTTTTTAAATTGCAAGTTTTTGTAATTTAAAATTATGCATAAAATATAAGCTTATAGATTATATAGTAAATGATATTCGATTGATACAAAATTTAACATGTATATTAAGGGTATAAAGAATATGCAATTCAACGGTTAAATTTTCAAAATATGTTATAATATTTATTTTATTGAGTGAGCTTATAATTTTAAGCTACAACTAATTTTGTAGCTAAATTTTATCTTTTATTTATTATAGAGGCTAAAACATAAAAAACAAAATTAGCAAATGCTAGTCACAAATTATAAATACACTAAAACTAAAGGATTAATTTGAAATAAGAAAGAAACATGGTCAAAGTTGGCTGGTACTGGTACAAATCATTGGAAAGTCCTCATTCGTCTCCCTTCTCAATTCTGACCGTCTATCTGACTGGGTCTCTCGATTTCTCATCATCTTTAAGTAACGAACTTGCCAAACGTAGCTGTGTTGGATTGTTGTAATTCAGATTCAAAAAAAGAGCTTGAGATGGACACGTTCTACATATCTCATGGATCGCCAACGCTGTCAATAGACGAGTCGATTCCGGCAAGACATTTCTTGAAGGCGTGGCAGGAAAAAGGTTACTGCCAGCGCCCAAAGGCCATTCTCGTTATCTCTGGACACTGGGACACCGCTGTCCCTTCCGTCAATGTCATCACCGGCTTAAACGAAACCATCCACGATTTCTATGGCTTCCCCAAGGATATGTACAAGGTATTCTATACTATACTGTACTATACATCCATAAAACATAATAATATCTTTCTTTTCTTTTCTCAAAAGAAAAATTCTCATTCATACCACGACTGAATTTTTTTTTACCTCTTTAACTATAAGATGATTTTGCTTTATGAAGTTTATAACAATTAGATTCAATAACTAGTATTGTTAAAAATTATAGATAATTTTTCTTATATAGTGAAATATTTTTATGATCAATAAATTATAAACGATTATTTGATATCTTTTAAATTTATTTACAAAATAATTATTTGATATATTTTAAATTTATTTACAAATATAGGCCTATATTTGTACATTTTTATTCATACATACACATAAACATGTAATATTATACATATAAATCTCATATTTGCAAGCTTGTTCACAGGCACATTATGTATTTAAGCTTGGCTGGTTCAATAGTTGTGCTTAAATTTGGATTTGAATTTGACTCTTGTGGTAATAAATAAACATAATCGGCCCCAAACAAACATAATTTGGATTTGAATTTGATTCTTATTTTCCAATTTGAGTTCGAGTGGTTCATATTTGGCTGTAATTATTTTACATATATTTGAAACAAATAATTATGGATGGGTTGGTGTGCACGTTGGTGGGGTTTGGTGGGTGATGTTGACCTTGAAACTAAGATTGAAAGTTTCGTTGTCCTCTTTTTTTTTTTTTTTTTTTGAGATTGAAAGTTTCGTTGTCTTGTTGTGCATTCCAACCTAATCTCTGTTTTGGAAGTTTCATTAGATTACACTTTTATTATTATTATTATTATTTTTTTATTGCTGTCCTTTGGATTGGGATCCATGGATAAAATAATTAAAGTTCCTTGAGTGCCTACTTTTATTATTTTGTTTCCAAGAAGCAGCCCTATGTTGAAAATTTTACTCATACAGATTTGGCAGTTGCAATTCAGTCATGCTTTTAAAAATTTTGCAACTGTCAACTGGCATGACAAGTTTTTTTTATGACCTCTTCAAGAAAAAAAAAAGTTTTTTTTTTTTTTATGACTACTACAAAATTAGCATTCTTCCTTTCCCTTTTGATTGCGAATGGCATCATAACTGAGCTGAATTGTCAGCTGGGGGTTTGCATGTGTTATTGTCTTACCAGCAAAATTATGAACTTGTTTGATATCAGTAGTTGATAATGAAAGTTCTATATTCTTTTCTAAATATTGAACATGGACCTTAAAGTTGTCACACAAATACTTATGCTTGACCGCTTATTGGGTCATAACTAACACATAAAATGCATAATATTTGTTAAGTTCTTGTCCATTGTAAGCTTAGGCATGCTCCTAAACAAGAATAATAAGGTCATTAATTGGACTTGGAAACAAGAAGCTTTAACAAAAGTCAATCTTTTAATTTTCATGACAAAGTGCAGGGGAAGGCACCACCTGAGCAACTTGGCTGTGTAAAGATTTATTTTTTAGAAAATTCATTTATGTTACTATCTTTTTAAATTCTTTTCCTCATTGCCAGCTCAAGTACCCAGCTCCGGGTGCTCCAGAATTGGCAAAGAGGGTAAAGGAACTGCTCATGGCATCAGAATTCAAGCATGTTGATGAGGATAGAAAACGAGGGCTTGACCATGGTGCATGGGTTCCCCTCATGTTAATGTATCCAGAGGCTGATATCCCAGTGTGTCAGCTCTCTGTTCAATCAGATAGAGATGGTACTTATCACTACAAGTTGGGCAAGGCATTGGCCCCTCTTAAGGAAGAAGGTGTCCTCATCATGGGTTCTGGAAGTGCTACTCACAACTTGAGGAACATTGGGGGCAGTTCTGTTCCTTCCTGGGCTATGAATTTTGATACCTGGCTTAAAGACGCTCTTCTTGAAGGAAGGTAATTGATAAGTGATTTGCCACTTTCTTTCTCACTTTTTTTGTCGTACATCTGGTTATATTTTGATTTTGGTATGGTTTGCAAGAAATTGACTGCATCCTATGTTGACATACTATGCTAGATATAATTATAACTTCATAATTGGGCAAGTAATGGCTAGGAGTTTATTAACTTCTAATAATGAGGTGTTTGCTTATATTTTGCATAGATTGGTAAACTGAAAAGGTAGGTAGGGTGGACCTGGTGGTACGTAATTTGCATTTGGCGCTAAGTTTCATATGGTAGAATAGCTTTCCATTTCTAAAGCAATGGCTTAAGGCTTTTTTGTAGTCTAACATTCATTTTAGAATGATGTATTTAGGCTTTTTAGTCCATTTTAGGAGTTACTATGGAAAGTACACTTACAAAATTTTGTGGCATGATTTAAAAATATGTACCTTCTTTAGTGATTCAATGATGGTTTAAATGACAGTTCCTCTCACAAAAATGGGCTGAGGGTGAACGCATTATTCCAAAAACCCACTAGATGCATGTGGAAGTTAGCAATAATTATAGAAAAGAACCTGTTATTAGATATGGAGAAAAAAGAGCAAAAGAATTTTCATATCAAGTGAGAATGATCAATGATATTTGTATGTTGGGGGTTTTCTTTTTGTCCTCACAAATGAAAGCCTTCTCATAAAGGTTGAAGGTTGCCTTCTTACTCTGTAACCACTAGGGCATTAATGAGTCACAAAATGCTAGTCTTTTCGACTTTGAGTGTCATTTGGATGGTCATTCCAGATCTGAGTTAGATTTTGAAATTATTTGCATGAGGAAGATGTTCCTTTGTGAGAACCAAAGTTGGTATCAAACAAAGTTGCTTATTATTGGCAGGGTTTGTCAAATATCTGAGAATGCCAACCACCCAATATAAGGTAGTAAAAAAATACACACCATATGGTTAGCTTCTTTACTCCTCTTTTTTGATTCTTGCATGGAAGTAGAGTATATCTAATTTCATTAACTTTTTGTAGAATGAATTAAGTATTTAACTCTTGCTGTAGATATGAAGATGTGAATCACTGGGATGAGAAGGCACCAAGTGCAAAAATGGCTCACCCTTGGCCAGATCACTTCTATCCATTGCATGTGGCCATGGGTGCTGCTGGTGAAAATGCCAAGGCCAAAAACGTCCACCATAGCTGGGACATGGGTACTCTTTCTTATGCCTCTTACCAGTTCACAGCAGCCACCAGTTGAATTTCCTTTGCAAAAGTGTGCTATTATACCGTATGTGCTGTATCTCCAAATAAGATTGGATACCAACCGGAAGTTCTTGAAGACAAGTTAATCTGTGTTTGTATAATATTGTAACTACCTTATGATAAGTTTATTATATTAAAACCGTAAAGATTTCACCTTAATAATGGCTTGCTTTTGGGGCCCATATATTTAATACTGATTAGTATCTGGTTGGCAAAAATTTGTGGAAAAGTAGTTGATTTTTGTTTTGATATAACATACAAAACTCAAGTAGAAGTAGACATGGGATATCTCAACTCTCCTTTGCTTTTCCCTTTATATTTCCATTTCCATTTATTTCAACTTCCTAATTATTTAGTTTCAACCTTTTACTGTGTTCCGACCCAAAGATAGCTTCAACTTGTTCTAGATTTCAAGGACCGTATTTAATTCCATAGAAAATAGGAAAAAGTACATTTGTAAAATTCCATTTGACGCTCGTATGTGTAATATATATGTACATACCCTGCATGCATATAATTCACATTTTCAAGTTATTTAGATACGCATAAAATGCGGATGTTTTGTTGGATATTCTTGGCGATGTAGCTGTAAAAATGGATGTTTGTATTTTAACTAATAGTTGGAACATATGTAAAACTAGCATTGCTTGGGACTTGGAAAATGAATGCTTTCAACCTGTGTTAAAATTCTTGGATCCACAATGAATAGTTGGGAAATTTGCAGATTCACTCTTCAATATTGGACTAAATGACCATTTCAAAAAAAAAAAAAAAAAAAAAGAAGACTAAATGAGAGGGCTTCTTTTCTATTCAAAAAAAGAAAAAAGAAAAAAAGAGAGGAGTTCTGAAATAAACAAAGAATTAGACAATAGGTTATAGCACGCCAATAAGTTGATTGATTACGAGAATGATTTGATCTGGGGCTATGTGGATGCCCCACAAAGGGGGGAAAAAAAGGCTGATTTAGGGCTTTTTTCCTATTTCTTTTGGTTTATCACACATTGGGTCCTTAACAATATGACTTTTTGTATTCTTGTAAATAGGGTGATGTTTGTGAGTTCATTTTTCTTATTTTCATTTTAGGAATCACCACAAACTATTGGTTTTTTATTAGGTGTGAGTGGTCATCTATTTGTCTAATTCTTTTTAAGTTACCTAATTAACAAAACTAATTTTAAGGATTTATTAATTAAGGTAAATCAAAAGTCTCGAACAAAAGTTTTTGGACTCAGAAGTTCGGTTACGTGTGGGGAAGGTGTTAGGCACCTCACAACGTCTATCCAAAAGATTGTACCTTATTTTAATTTAATTCAAACATTATATTTTGGTAAAGAAATAAGATACTTGGCATTTTAATTTTTGAAAAAGTTTTGCACAACCAACACACACACACAAACTAAGATGTGTGTATGTGTATACATACATACATGCATACATACATGTGAGTATCTATTTACATATAGTATACCATGTGAGTATTTAAGTCAAAGAATATTTACAATCAAAACATGTGAGATGTATACATAAATAGTATGTGAGGGATATTTAGCAAAAAATAACATATACAATAGCATGTGAGTATTTATTTACTATGTAACTAACACGTGAATATTAAATATTATACAAGAATAAATTACAACGTAAAAATAAAATAAGAGAGTTGGAAGGAAAGCACCTTGCTGTCACCAACCTTGCTTTCTCATTTTTACCATGCAAAAAAAGGATGACATTGGAAATGTACTAGTGCCAAAGAAAAGGAAGGGACTGTATAAGCTTTGATTAGTGCCTATTGGTTTAATGGAATTGAACAATAGGCCCAAATCCCTAAATATGCAATCCTAAGGAACGTTTTAAATAACAATGCATGAGCAAGTTTGAAAAAGAAATTATTCTTTTAGAAAATGTTAGTTTTACTATATTTTATTTTAAAAGATTTTGGAAAGAACACAATTTTTTAGAAAGATTTTATTTTGAAAAGAGGAGGTTTTGGAAAAAGCTACTTTCATCATTTCTGGAAGAAAATATTTATTTTGAACAAGCAAAGATTTGAAAAAAAAAAAAAAGAAGGAAATTAGTCTTCATTTTTTTTAAAGAATTTTTTAAAATGCCATAGAAACCGAAAATTTTGAGAAAAAAAATTATTTTCTTTGTAAAGAAAAGCATTAATTTTAAGAAGAACAAAGAAAAGGGAGTTTTTTTTTTTTTATTTTTTTTTTATTTTTTTTAATTTTTTAATTTTTTTAAGATTCATGGATTTACTATTTTTTTTTAAGGAAAAAAGGGTATAGCTTTTAAAAGTACTCATAATTTTATTTGAGAAAATATTTGGAGGAAAAAGCTTTGATTTGGAAAATATTTTTATAAAAGTGGAGGATTGGAAAAAACTCTTTTATTATTAAAAAATTACATGGGCTTTTCATTTGAAAAGATTTGAACCAAAAAAATTCCAATGACTTTTGTGTTGAAGAAAAAGACTTGTGTTGAAAATATTTTTCTTGGGAAAAATTATTTGAGTGCAAAAGATTTTAAAAAGAGAAAAAGCTCCTGGGTTTTATTTAAAAAAAAAAAATTTAAGTTCAAAAGTCCCATGATTTTGAGAAAAAATAATATTCATTTTAAAACTTTTCACATTCAAAAGATTTTCTTCATCATATTTTTGAAAAGAAGTTTCCAACGTGGTAAAAGAAAACATTTTCTTTTGAAGAAAGAAGAAAATACTTTCTTTTTTTAAAAAAAGGTGCCTCAGTTTCGGATTAAAAAAAAGGAAATTAATAAATAATTTTTAGAAAGATCATTTTTTTTATAAAGAAACTCAACTTCTTCTTCTCCATGAACCACTCTACCAAACAAAACCCTCTTCTCTCTTCAACTCCTTCATCTTCTTCTTCTTCTTTGAAGCACTCAACTCCAGTCTTTGCTTCTCGGGCCTTCTTCATTTTGTTTAAAAACATTTGGGCCTTTCTTTTTTAAATATGATTTGGCCTTTACATTTCATGTTTTCAATTTTCATTTTATCATTAGATTAAGTAACTATAATTAAACTAATTAATAATTAGATATCTAATTAAACTTAATCTAATTAAACTATAAAAACCAAAAAAACCTTCTCAGTTCTCAGTTCTCACCCTCACTCTCAACCTCCACTCTAGTCCCTCTCAGCTCTCACAGTCTCCTCTCATAGCCTCCATTCTAATCCCTCTCATAGCCTCCACTCCACGTTGGCTTCCACGTAAATTTGCCTCTACGCCGCCTCCACACGAATCTGTCTTTGCCGCTACCTCGATCTACCTCTGCCACCGCCTTTGCACACTGGCCTCCACATGAATCTACCTTTGCCATTGCCTCGATCTACCTCTGCCACTGCCTCTAGACGAATCGGCCTCTATCGCCACCTCCACATGCCGGCCTCTCCATGCTGGCTTGATCTTTCCATTCTCAGTTTCTCACGGTGACATTTCTCAATAACCCTCTCTCCTTTTTGTATTTTGGGTTTTGTTTAATACTGAATCAATGCTATTTTCTGTGAATCTGTGATTGTGATTTTGAGTTGTTATTTTCTTATTGAAAAATCGATAAACCCATGTGATGTTGAGTTGTTTTTTTCTTTTTGTGACTGTGAATCTGTGATATTGATTGAAACCGAAAACCGACCGAAACCGACTGAAACCGAAATACAACTGAAACCGATCAATTTCCATTTATTTTGGTTGGTTTCGGTTGGCCAAAACTAAAAAAATGACTGAACCAAACCGATTACACCCCTACTCTCTCTCTCTTCCACAAGCGGTGGCTCTGAGGGAACTCAAAATCTCACGCTTGACCCATATCGCAAGAGTAGCACTGTGAATCGAAATTCCTAACCATTGAAATAGAAATGCTAAACCAAAGTGTAACCATCAATGCCACAACCATAAATACAAACACACTCTTCACCTTTAATCCCTGTTTACCTCCACAAATAACACCACCATCGGCCATGCTCAGCTTCTTCTTCTCCATGAACCACTCTACCAAACAAAAATCTTTTCTCTCTTTAACTCCTTCTTCTTCTTCTTCTTTGAAGCACTCAACTCCAGTCTTCACTTCTTGGTCCTTAAGCGCACTTTAAAAAATTGGACATATAGTGGCGTTTGCAAAATGTTGCTATAGGCCGAATTTTTTTTTTTTTTTTTTAAAATTAAGTTATAGCAGCATTTTAAAACATCACTATAGGCCCATATCCTTTAGTGGTGTTTTTAAAACGCTACTATGGACCATTATATATATTTTTTAAAAATTGGCTATAGTAGCATTTCAAAACGCCACTATAGCCAAAATTAAGTATTTTTTTTATTTTTTTTTATTTTTTTAATTTAAATTTTTTAAAATTGAAATTTTAATTTTAAAATTTGAAAGCATTAATTTCAATTTGAATTAAATTAAAAAATTCATAATAGAATTAAAAAAAAAAATACAAACACAAACCCAAAAAATTTAAAATCAAACTCAAACCCAAAAAAATCAAAATCAAACACAACATACTCACAATACAAACACAACATGCTCTAAAATACAAGAATACAAACCCATGTATCTCCTCTCATTCAACAAAACGAACCCAAATCCATTCAAGGAACACAAAAAAACAAGCTCAGAAACATAAAAGCACAAGCTTAAGAACACAAACCCAGATTTAAACATAAGCACAATATCAGCAACACAATAGCACAAATTCAAGCACATATCCAAAATTCAAAATCGCTTATACTACTATTTAATGGGCTTCCCCTATTTGGGATTTTCATTTTTTTTTTGGTTCAAAAATACCCTTACACCCCTATATTTAAGTAGAGACAAAACTAAAGGACAATCCGGTAAATATACAACTCTAACTTCTACTAACATATTGCCTAAAAAATAGGGTCACTCTCTTGTTAATTTTCAAATTGCTTTATCCACTTCTATACTACTATTTAAGGGGCTTCCCCTGTTTGGAATCCTTTTTTTTGGGTTAAAAATGCCCCTACACCCCTATACTTACGTAGAGACAAAACAAAATGACAATCCGGTAAAAATATAATTTTAACTCTCACTAAAACATTGCCTAAAAAATAGGGACACTCTCCTATTGATTTTCAAATTGCTTTATTTTATATATGTATAAAAAATAAAAACACAAAATATTTTCTTCCAAAAAAAAAGTCTCATCGCACATGCGAAGAGCATTTGATGAGACCAGTATTATTATTTTTAAGCCAAAATAGCCAACGTATAAGACGTTCAAAATACTGAAATAAGGTAATTCTCTCTCTTCCACAAGTGGCGGCCCTAAGGGAACTTGTAATCTCACACTTGACCCATATCTCGAGAGTAGCATTGTGAATTGAAATTCCCAACTATTGAAATAGAAATGCTACACCAAAGCGTAACCATCAACGCCACAACCATAAATACAAACACTCTCTTCACCTTTAATCCCTGTTTGCCTTCACGAATAGCACCACCACCGGCCACACTCAGCTTCTTCTTCTCCATGAACCACTCTACCAAACAAAACCCTCTTCTTTTCCCTAGTTTTCACTTCTCGGGTCTCACGTGTACTACAAAAAACTGGACCTATAGTGGCATTCATGAAACGCCACTATAGTTCCTAAAAACGCCACTATAGGTCCATTTGGGCTATAGTGGCGCTTACTATAGTGGTGGTTACTAACTTTACTATTGTACTGTGACTATAGACCTATAGTGGTGTTTTACAAAAGCGCCACTATAGGTCCATACCCTATATTGGCGTTTATAAAACGCTACTATAGGTCGATTTTTTTTTTTCTTTTAATTTTTTATAATTAAGCTATAACAGCATTTTAAAACGTCACTATAACTGGGTAAGTGGAAAAGTAGGGGTAGGTAATAGGTGGGAAAGTTATGATTCGGTGGTTATTTTCTTAGCTGGACCTATAGCGGCGTTTGTAAAACATCACTATAGGCCCTTGTAAGACCTAGGACCTATAGTGGTGGTGGTTATTTTCTTAGCTGGACCTATAGTGGTGTTTGTAAAACATCACTATAGGCCTTTGTAAGACCTAGGACCTATAGTGGTGTTCCAAACGCCACTATAGACCCTTTTATTTTTTTTTTTTAAAGGACCTATAGTTGCATTCATAAACACCATTATAGGACCTTGTAAGACCAGGACCTATGACATCATTTATAAAGGGGATTCAGCTGTCTTATATGCAGAAGTGGTGGGGAAAGTGCGAACCACTTGTTTGTTGGAAGAAGCTCATGCACTACTTCCTTGTAAAAGGAAGGATTATGAAAGCTATGGTTTGTAAATTAGCTTTTAGGGCCTCAGTTTATCAGATTTGGCACCAAAAGGAATTCTCTTATTCATTGTGGTACTCTGTTAGAACAAAGGAGTCCCTTGTGTGTGATATCAAGTGGGTAGTATAAGCTAGGGTGGAAGCCAAATGGTGCTACTACAACTCAATCCTTCTCAGGGCTATATGTTATATATGGGTATTTCCTCACTGTAATTATTAAGCCTTTTGATCAGTTTTGTTAGGTTCTAAGACTTTAGGAACTAATGTATTAGAACTTCAATTTGTAATATGTTGGCAAACCATGATCAAAACATAGAGTCTAGGTTTAGGCTTGCTCAAAGTGTGATTTAATGTAAAATTAGAATCAAGTGATTGCAGGATTTATAAACTCGTGCAGATTTATTTTTCTACAGAATTTCTAATTCAGCCCAAGCCTGTTTAACATGTGGGGTTTTGTGTTTTACTCCAAGTATAAATGGAAAAACCCTAGCTACGTTTGAAAGGCCTTTTGAGAGTTGTGTATTGAATCTTCTGTGAGATCTAGAGGTGTTTACCTTTATACACACATATAGAGTTGTCAAGATCAAAATTCCCATCAAGAACTTGATGATCTTTTCAGTTGCTGCATAAAGAACTTTAAAAAAGACCTGAAACCTTTGAGTGGAGTCTCAAAGTCACAAGTAGGAAAACTTGTGGTTGTAGTAGATCAAGGAAAGAAGTAGTTCGTGAACTCGAAGCTGTTATGTGGTCGTGGTAGTAAGTTTTCTACTCAAGGTAGCAATAGGATGTTAGTGGTCTGAGTTCTATTGTAAAAACTTCAATTCTTTCATAATATCTGTTTTACCTTGAGGATAGCTAGGTTAAATCCTCCCCAGGTTTTTTACTAGTAAGGTTTTCCTGAGTTATCATATCGTTGTGTTCTTTATTTTTTCGCATTATTTACATGATCTGGTTTTATTGTGTTAACCTAGATCTAAAAAATTTATCTAAGTAATTACTTGGCTAAATAACTAGGTTAAACAACTTGTGTTAAGGGGTCTAAAAATGTACAAGTGTATCTGAGCGGGTTAGCTCTTGTGTTTTTAGATCTTTTGATCTAAGAGTTGATCCTTGACCCTTGTTGTCATGGATTCTTTGAAGTTCTTTTTGCTAAAAATCCAGCTTTTCTACTTTTGGTTTATATGGCTTGTTGCATGTGTTAAGTCTTTCCTTGAGTATCTTGGTATAATTACATGTGATGATAATTATGTGTGTTATACAGATTTAACCGCCTTAAAGGTACGCGATTCTTGTCTTTGGTATTTGGATAATGGTTGTTCCAGGCATATGATAGGAAATAAAGCTCTATTCAAGACACTTTTTGAAGGAAAGATTGGGACAATCACGTTTGGAGATGAGATCAAATCTGTGATCAGAGGGACATTCTAGGTTTGCCAATATTTAAAGATGTCTAGTATGTTGATGGGCTGAAGGCTAACTTACTCCGCATCAGTCAGATTTGTGACAATGTATTGAATGTTCTCTTTACCAAGTATGAATGTGAGATACTTGATGGAGGAGGTGATTGCATGTGTATTGGTGTTAGGATAGTTGATAACTATTATGGTATAACACCAAGTATAAGCAACAAGTGCTTTAGTGCGAAGATAAATCAAGTAGACTTATGGCATCAATGGTTGGGACATGCAAGTCACAAGCAATTAGAGAAGATCTCCAAATGTGATGCAATTATTGGTTTGCCCAAGTTTGAAAAGATAGAGAAGTGCATATGTGGACCATGTCAGATGGGTAAACAAGTGAAGTTTAAGCATCTGTTTGTAACTGAACTTTAAACCTTAAGACTTCTAGAGTTGTTACACATTGATCTCTTGGGTCCTGCCAGAGTTTAGAGTTTAGGTGGAAAGAAGTATATTTTAGTTGTTGTGGATGATTTCACTAGATATACTTGGGTTGTGCTTTTGAGAGATAAGGCTGAGGCTCTTGAAAAGATGATACACTTGTGTAAGAAATTGCAAGTTGAAAAAGGTATTGTGATAGCCAGAATTAGAAGTGATTATGGGAGAGAATTTGAGAACACAAAACTGGCTACTTTTCGCAATGATCAAGGCATACATCAAGAGTTCTCTTCACCCAGGACACCACAACAAAATGGAATAGTAGAACGAAAGAATAGGTTTATTCAAGAAATGGCTCATGTCATGCTAAATAACAAGAAGATGCCCAAGTCATTCTGGAGAGAAGTAGTTAACATTGCTTGCCTTACATTCAACCGAGTGTATTTCATACTTGATTCCAAGAAAACTCCATATGAACTTTGGAGAGGAAAGAAGCCTGTTGTCAAATACTTCAAGATATTTGGTAGTGACTGTTATATTTTGTGTGATAGGGAGAACTTAGAAAAGTTTGATGTGAAGAGCGACAAAAGATATTTTCTGGGCTACTTTTCTACTAGTAGAGCATATAGAGTGTACAATCTGAGAACTAAAACAGTCATGGATTCTTCAAATGTGGTGATCTATAATGAACTATGTTCAGAATCTCATTCAGAAGATACTTCTCCAGTTCAAGAAAAGATTGTTGAGGTTGAAGATTCTCTTCCTGAAGATTATGTTGGGAAGCATAGTGATGAAGAACTACAGTTATTGAATGATGCTGTTTCAGAACCATTGGTTTTAGAACCATCCATTTTAGTTCGTGAAACCCAACAAGAACAAAGAGAGCCTAGTTCTTCATCTGAACAAAAAAGGTACCTCTACATCTTTGGTCAAAGGTCCATCTACTAGAGTAAAGTTAAATCACCTTGTCATAAATATATTAGGTAGTCTGAATGATAACATGAGATTGAGGTCTAAAGCCTTGAATATAATTACTCACTCATGCTATCTATCCTAATTCAAACTGAAGAAAGTGGATGAAGCACTTCAAAATGCTGATTGGATTAATTCTATGCTTGAAAAACTTCATCAATTTGTTTGGAATGATGTGTGGGAGTTAGTTCCGAGACCGAAGGGAGTGAATGTGATAGGAACTAAGTGGATTTTCAAAAACAAGTCAAATGAACATGGTACAATTATTAGAAATAAATCATGACTTGTTGCTCAAGGATACACACACAAGTGGAAGGGATTGATTTTGATGAGATTTTTGCACTGGTAGCAAGAGTGGAATCCATTAGGATACTCTTGGCCATAGCAAGTCATTTGAATTTCAAGTTATATCAAATGGATGTTAAGAGTATATTTTTGAATGGGATGTTGCAAGAAGAGGTGCATGTTGAATAACCAAAGGGTTTTGTTGATCCTCATAGACCGGATGATGTCTACAAGTTGAAGAGAGCACTCTACGGGTTGAAACAAGCTCCCAGGGCATGGTATGATAGGTTAATTGCCTATCTCACTGAGCATGGATTCAAAAGATGATTTGCAGATACTACTCTCTTCTTATGAAAGGATAAGAATTATTTTGTATTAGCTCAAATTTATGTTGATGATATCATTTTTGGTGCTACTAATGAGTCTGGTGCTACTAATGATTCTCTTGCTAAATCTTTTGCAGATGAAATGAAGAAGATGTTTGAAATGAGTATGGTTGGTGAACTAACTTATTTCTTGGGATTGCAGGTGAAGCAAACTGATTCTAGAATTTACATTAACCAAGCAAAGTATGCTAGAAATCTTGTCAAGAGATTTGGACTTGAAAAATCTACACTTGCTAGAATACCAATGGTTGCAAATGCAAAGCTAACCAATGATCCTTCAGGTGAGTCTGTTGATGTTACATTATATAGAAGCACAATTGGTTGTCTTCTGTATTTAATTGCTAGTCATCCAGATATTGCTTTCAGTGTTGGTGTATGTTCTAAGTTTCAATCTAATCCTAAAGTTTCACATTTGAATGCTATTAAAAGAATAATTAAATATATTAGTGGAACTTGTGATTATGGATTGTTTTACAGCAAAAAGTCAAATATGTCTCTTGCTGGATACTCAGATGCATATTCGGTCGGCAATGCTGATGATAGAAAAAACACCACTGGTGGATGTTTTTATGTAGGGGCCAATCTTGTTGCTTGGATAAGTAAAAGGCAAAATTATGTCTCTCTGTCAACCACAGAAGTAGAATATATTGCTGCTGGAAGTTGTTGTTCACAGCTCCTTTGGATGAAAAAACTTTTAGATGATTATGAGATATCACAGGACACTATGGTTGTCTATTGTGATAATTCTAGTGCTATCAATGTCTCTTAAGAACCCTGTTCAACATTCTAAGACTAAGTACATAGAGATTAGATATCACTTTATTAGGGATTTGGTTGAAAGAAAGATTGTGGTTATTGAATATATCCCTACTGAAAGTTAGAATGTTGACATCTTCACCAAACCTCTTGATAGAAGTAAGTTTAAGACACTTTGTCAAGTGATTGGTGTGATTATGTGTCCCTAGTCATCCTTGGCTCTTTTGGTCCTTGTGCTTCATCTCAATACTCTTTGTGACCATTCTTCTTTTGATGTTTTGTTTCTTTTTGCTTTTAGGATTTGAATTGCATTACATTCATGCATTTCATGATAGGTTGTTTTTGTTTATTTCTATTAAAAGAAAAAAGAAAAAAGAGGGATGTGTTTTGTACATCTTGGATTTGTAATCAAGGTTAGCTTATTATCTTTACATAAGATGTTGTGTACCTTGTTTAGCTTGAATGAGCTTATTTTTTCTGCACTTTACTAGTTTTAGCTATGTAATGCATGTTGTGTTGGAGTTGTTTATAGTTTTGATCACATGATCTTGATTTTAAAGTCACATGCTTTTGATTATTAGGATTGGAACCTAAAGAGAAAGGTATAAATAACTATCTCACAACTGTTTACTAGCCAATCATGAACACCTTAGTGCATATCATAAGATTTTGTGCTCAAGAAAGTGTAGCACATGCACAAAAAGAACATAAGGTTTAGCCTCAGATTAATAATAAAATTGGTGTGTACATTATTGGGCTATAATAAAGATGACACAAAGAAATAAAATTAGTATGTACATTATTTGGCTTAAATAACAATTTCACAATGAAATAAAAAATGGTGTGTACATTATGAGGAAAAAAAAAAATTACTTGATTGCAAGCTTGTTTTCTAGGAGATGTGAGAGTTATATGATGTAACTCTTTAAGTGATAGTCACTTTCAAACTTATGTGATTAATAATGTAGAAATTGTGATTGATTACTATCTACAAATCACCTCACATGTATCTCATGCTGTTACTAGTTACACAAACTATACAAGTTATTCTTTGCTAAACTCAGTACATGAAATTATGTGTGAATTTGGTTTGGCCATCCAAGATTATATGTTCCTTGATTTTGATACAAAATGTTCATTGTTTGAGTTTTGGGGACAAAAGTGTGAAAATCTTGTTTTTGGAAGATCTAGGTTAAATTCAAGTGTTTTTGGAAAACTTTTAAACTCATACTCATGCATTTCATTCAAGAAATAAAGTGGTTTGAGTGGTTTCTGAATAAAATTGCCTTTGTTTTTCAAAATTTTCAAAATTCCAGATTTTCAATCAATTGAGCCTGTTTTTCGATCTATTGAAAATGCAATTAAAAATTTGGTTTAAAATTGCCTGGCTTGATTGATGCTCGATTGGTGCTCGATCAATCGAATCTATTTTTTGATCGATCGAAGCCCAATTTCGATCGATCGAAATTCGAAAGTTGAGTTTTATAAAAAGCATCTCCTTACGTGTTCTTCACTATTTCAAAAGCTTTTTCAAACTTTTTCTCACTTTCTTTCTTCGACCGATCCAATCTAAGGATTTTTGTCGTTTTCTTCCATAAATTTCTCCAAGGTTTTTGTCCTCAAGCTTTGGTAAGTCTTTTATACCCTTTCTTTTTCAACTTAATCACATGTTTCAAGCTTTTTTTTTTTTTGTTGAAAAATTCGAACATAGCATTTTAGAGATTTTTGTTCATTTCAATTGTTTTTAATCAATTTGGTTCAATGGGTTTTTGTTCTTAGATGATATAAACATGATTCCTATGCATTAATTTTGTTAAATTATTGGTTTAAGAACAACTGAAATTTCTAGGGCTTGGAGCTTTGTGAAATTGGGGATTTTGTTCAATTGGGTTTGATTTGATGAAATTGCCTTGTGATATTGATAAATTAATTCATGGTATGATGTTTCCTAACTAGTATAATGGTTAATTGATCAATTTGGTTTAATTTTTGAAATTGGGTTTTTCAAAATTTGGGGTTTTTGAACTAAAACTCTATGTTCAAGTTAATCATTGGTTTATAAAGTAAAATTGAAAAAATTTCAATGCATTAGAGCATGCATCATATGTGCATTCGTTACATGCATCATATAGATTGTTATTCATTGATATTTTTGTGCTCTAACCCTCTCTAATGCAGTCTGCCCTTGGCTCTTTTCTTTATTTTTGTCTTCCTTTCCTTTAAACCGTTAGCATTATGGTTAGGAAGACTAAAACCAAGAAAACCACCACCCCTTCTACTCCTGAGTTCCAGAGTGATAGGTTTAGAACCATGAAAAACTAAGAAAACTATGAGAAGCTTTATATATTTAGACGGGTATGGGCTGAGCATAAGGTGATTTTAGATGAGCTTGATCCTGAGATATGTAGGAATTTCAAGTGTAGGGGTTGGTTACCACTCTTAAAGGTTGAGCATCCTTCTTCGGTTGCTTTGATTAGAGAGTTCTACTCGAACCTCTCTATCCACTCCGATGATTCCAACATTCAGTTTGTGAAGAGTTGGATAAGAGGTGAAGAGTATGTCATTACTCCTGATGTAGTGGCCTTTGCTCTTGGTGTACCTTTGGTATAGCAGCCTGTGTACCCTTACACTTAGATTCCTCCCCTTGATGACATTATGCCATTCATCTCTGGTACTTCCATTAGTTGGGGTACTAATCCTCGTGTCACTTCTCATGAGCTTACCGAGCTTAATTATTAGTTTTTTAGGATTTCTTGTCATAGTATATGGCCTATATCTCATCTTTATACTATTCCCATAGAGAGATATGCGTTCTTGTACGCTCTTGTCATCGATGCTTTTATGAGTTTTTCCACTCTTTTCATTTGCTCACTTGTTGAGGTTCATAGGAGTAGTGCCAAATTCCATGGTTTATTCTTTCCAGTTTTTATTCATAGAATTCTTTTGGACTTAGGTTTAGAGGACTTTCCCACATTCGAGCCTGTCCATATCATAGCTCCTATAGGTGCCACATTCCTTAGGCAAAGAGCATCTCAGTTGAAAGCTAGCTTTAAGCGCCCTAGAGTAGAGTCTTCTACAGGTGATGCATTGAGCCCTTCTCCATCTGGTAACCCTACTGCTGAGGAGCATGTAGATACTACAGCTGCTGTGGATCCTCCACCATCTACATCGAGCGATTCTTCCTTGCGTGCCATGCTAGATACTATTATGACCGTTCAGGCAGCGCATGGACAGTTTCTGTTGGATGTGCTCAATGAGCTTCATGCTTTATGAGCAGATTTGGCGGGTGCTAGAGGTTCTACTCCACTAGCTCCACCCTTTGATGAGTCATGAGTGCCCTTTGGCAATTCGTCACAAAAAGGGGGAAGTACATTCATTATGGAGATAGGGGGAGATTGGAGATTGTAGATTGTATTTAGGAGCTCATTTGATGTATTTTGTTTTTGGCTTTAATGTATTTTATTTTTATTTTTATTTTTATGAGTTATATATGTTAGGGGGAGACATTATGCTTTATGTTTATGTGCTTTTATTGTTTCTTGTTTCACATATGGTACATTGATTATTGATTTATATTATGAGGTTATTCATGGTATATGTCTTTTATTTTATGTTTTGTGAAATCAAGAAGGTTAAATTTTTTTACTTGTTGTTAGGTTCTAAAGATTTAGGAATTTATGTATTTAGAACTCTAATGTGTAATGTTGGCAAATCATGATCAAAACAAGTTGTTTAGTCTTGTTTAGGCTTGCTTAAAGTTGTGTCTTTTATGTAAAGTTGGAATTGAGTGGCTACAGAAGTATTAGTGACTTTTGGCCTGGCTCGATCGATCGAAGCTTAGACTCGATCGATCGAATATTGGGCAGAACATTTTTTCTGCAGAATTTTCCAACTCAGCCCAAGCCCATTAAGGATTAGGGTTTCAGATCTACTTCTCCTAGTATATAAAGGAAACCCTAAGAATGTTTTTAAAAGACTTTTAAGAGATATATTAGAGTGTCTCTTATGCCTCTTTTGTATTTAGGGTTTTGTATCCAAACCTCTGTAGGGTCTTTGTTGCTCATATTGCTGTTTGTGTGAATCTCTTGTGAGATCTGAGAGGAGCTTTCCTTCACACAAGCTTAGGATTATCAAGCAAAAGATTTCTTCAAAAACTTGATGATTATTCAGTTGTTGCCATAAGAGCTTAAAGATACACAAGCGGGAGTACTTGTACTTGCTGGAGAATCCAAGAAAGAAGGAGTTCGTGATCTCGGAGCTTATAGGTGGTCGTGTCAGTAAGTTTCTACTGGTGGGTAGCAATAGGATGTTAGTGGTTTAAGTCACTATTGTAAAACTTTGATTCTTTCATAATGGATTCAGGTTTACCTTGAGGATAGCTAGGTTAAATCCTTCCTAGGTTTTTTACCGGTTTGGTTTTCCTGGGTGATCATATCTTTGTGTTATTTATATTTTCGTTACTATACATGATATGATTGTTTGATTGTGATAACCTAGATCTGCTATTTGGACTAAGTAATAACTTGGTTAATTAACTAGGTTAATTCGGTTGTGTTTTAAGGGGTTTAAAAACAAACAAGTGGTACCAGAGCAGGTAGCTCTCTTGTTGTAAATCTTTTGATCACTGAGCTGATTCTTGACCCCTATTTTCATGGATAATTTGAAGTGTCTTTCTGATCATGTTTCTGCTCATACTTTTGTTGATTTTATTGATGCCTGTGAAACTCTTTGTAAGGAATTATTGAAATCTATGAAAATTGCTAAGAAATTTAAAGAAGAGTTAAAATTGGCTAATCTTGAAAAAGAGGAATTAATTGTTAGATTAGATGAATATAATAAAAAGAATGAATTTTTGAGAAATCAAATTTCCTCTCAAGATGAGAAGATAAAAAGCTTGGAATAAGAGTTAGTTGAATCTAAAGCTAAAATTGAAAATTTGACTAGTACCAAGCCTGCTCTTGATAACAGAAGTGTTTCTGTTTCTCTTAAGCCTAAAACTGAGAAAGTTTATATCCCTCATTTCAAGAGGAATAATAAAGAAAAAAGGCTTATTTTGCTATGTTAGACAAAGGTAAAAGTTCTTATGTAGACATTGGAGTTTCTAAACCTACGTCCAAACCTACTGTTAGAGAGCATAATAAATTTGTTTTTGTGCTTACTTGACACCTTTGTGGTGTTGTTGGTCATATTAGACCAAATTGTTCTTTGTTGAGGCAAAAACCAAAATCTGAGACTAGATTTGCTGTTAGGAATATTGATGTTCCTAAATTTGTTCCTATTTGTGAGAAAAGATTCTCAAAAGTGAGTGTTGCTGACTTGTCCCTGATTTAATTCTTTCAATTGTTTGTGGACATGTTTTGTTTCTGTTTTTGGTTGTTTTTTTTTATTAAAAAAAAAAAAAATCCAAAAACATTAAAAAATTTCAAAAAGACGAAAATATTTTATTTTGTGTCTAGTTTTTTTTTTTTTTTTTTTTTTTTTTTTTTTTTCTTGGGGATTACATGAATTATAATATCTCTCTCTTGATTTAGAACATGCTTGACATTGTGGAGAAACTTAAATAGTATGTGTTGTATATGTGCTAAGCTATTTCTGATTTTGTGTATGTACTAATTTGTACATGTACTCAAGGGTTAATTAAGAAATTGACATTTCTTGTTTGTGTACTTTCTATAGCTTAGTTAAGCACTGTCATGCATTGCATTTGCATTATTCATTTAGCATAATGTGTGCTTTTTGTTTTTGGTCATAAAGTTTTTTAAAAACCAAAAAGATTTTTTGTGTTTTGTATTTCACATCTTGGATTTATAATCAAGGATTGGTATATTATCTTTACATAACAAGTTTATGTACCTTGTTTAGCTTTGATGAGTTTATTTAATTACACTTTACTAGTCTGAGCTTTGTAGTGCATGTTGTGTGGGAAGATATTTATAGTTTTTTGTCACTTTGTCTTGATCTTGAAGTCACATGCCTTTGATTGTCGGATTTGAACTTTTTGAGAAAGGCATAAATAACCATCTCACCACTGTTCACTAGCCAATCATGAACACCTTAATGCATATCGTAAGATTTTGTACTCGAGAAAGTGTAGCACATGCATAAAAAGAACATAAGGTGTAGCCTCGGTTTAAATGCTTAAAATTGGTGTGTACATTATTGGACTCAAAGCAAAATCAAATAATTAAAATTGGTGTGTATATTATCCTGGCCATTTAATAAGTTTCTGATCAATTAAAATTGGTGTGTACAATATGAGGCAAATTCAAGAAACTTACATGATTGCAAGTTTATGATCTAGGAGATGTGTGAGTTATATAATGTAACTCTTTAAGTGATAGTCTTTTTCAAATTCTATGTGATGAATTTTGTAGACTTTGTGTTTGATTTCTATTCACATATCACCTCACATGTATCTCAAGTTTTTGCTAGTTGCACACACAACACAAGTTACTCTTTGCTAAACTTGGTACATTATATGGTGTGTGATCTTGTCGTGGCCATCCAAGATTATATGTTCCTTGATTTTGATGCAAAATGTGTTTAATGTTTGAGATTTGAGGACAAATTGATTGAAAATCTTGATTTTGGAAGATCTGGGTTAAATTCAAAGGTTTTTTGAAAAACTTTTCATCTCATACTCATGCATTTTATTCATAAATATTGTGCTTTGAGGAGTTTTTGCATTAAAATACTCTGTTTTTCAAAAAACTTTAGGATTCACATGTATTACATTGTTTTTCCATATCTATCTTGCAGTTTTGCAGTCATATCTCTTATTGTTTTCACACATAACATGCATACACTTTGCTAAATTGGGTTCTCAACTTGATTTAAAAATTGATTGATTAGTTTTTGAGTTATGTGCTTGTTATATATGCTATTTTTATGTGTGAACTACATAAAATATTTTTCTTAAGAGATATGATGGAAAATCAATGTACAAATATTTTTTCTACTTATGCAACTGTTTATGAGTCACATAGTGTCAAGTTTGCATTAATTGAAAGAGAGAATATTTTTCTTCATGTATATCCTCACCTTAGTTTTTAACTTTGGTTTGTGTGTCTTTATTTTCCCCCCCTCATTTTTCCCCAAAACTGTTTTTCCCAACACTTGTTTTGTGTTTCCTATTTTATAGGGGGAGAAGCTTGTTTTTACCCTTTGTTGTTCCTAGGGGGAGTTGTCTCTATTTTCTATAGAGTTGAATTGTTTTGTGTTCCTTTCATTCTCTATTTCCTCTTATTCTCTGTTGAGTTGTTACTCTGTGTTTGAGTTTCTTTGTCAATACGTGACGAAAAGGGAGAGATTTAGATGAAATGTGGGAATATGTGTGGAATATACAAGAATGTTTTGTTTAGCGGGAGTTGAAATTTGTTTTTGATGTATCTAACTTAGGGGGAGAGTTAGTTTGCATATTTGTTGATTTACTATTTTTTTGTCACATATGTGTTTATGCGTCTTGTTTATTGTTTCAGGAAAAATACAGGTTGATTCAATTGAGTTGCTGTCTACACTTGCAACTGATGGATAGTAGTTAGGTTGGATTTTTTGTAAAGGGCTTTACTTTGTAAATTTTGAGCTTTTAGTTTGTGTTTTGTCACGGATTGTCAAAGGGGGAGTTTGTTAGGTTTTAAAGATTTAGGAATGTATTTAGAACTCTAATGTATAATGTTGGCAAACCATGATCAAAACAGGTTGTTTAGTCTTGTTTAGACTTACTCAAAGTTGTGTCTTTTATGTAAAGTTGGAATCGAGTGGCTGCAGAAGTATTAGTGACTTTCGGCCTGGCTCGATCGATTGAAGCTTAGACTCGATCGATCGAATATTAGGCAGAACGTTTTTTCTGTAGAATTTTCCAACTCAGCCTAAGCCCATTAAGGATTAGGGTTTCAGATCTACTTCTCCTAGTATGTAAAAGAAACCCTAAGCATATTTTTAAAAGACTTTTAAGAGAGAGATTAAAGTGGCTCTTGTGCCTCTTTTGTATCTAGGGTTTTGTACCCAAACCTCTCTAAGGTCTTTGTTGCTTATATTGCTGTTTGTGTGAATCTCTTGTGAGATCTAAGAGGAGCTTTCCTTCACACAAGCTTAGGATTATCAAGGAGGATATTTCTTCAAGAACTTGATGATCATTCAGTTGCTGCCATAAGAGCTTAAAGATACACAAGTGGGAGTGCTTGTACTTGCTGGAGAATCCAAGAAAGAAAGAGTCCGGGGTCTTGAAGCTTGCACGTGGTCGTGTTAGAAAGTTTTTACTGGTGGGTAGTAATAGGATGTTAGTGGTCTAAGTCGTTATTGTAAAACTTCGATTCTTTTATAGTGGATTTAAGTTTACCTTGAGGATGGCTAGGTTAAATCCTCTCCAGGTTTTTTACCGGTTTGGTTTTCCTGGGTGATCATATCTTTGTGTTATTTATATTTTCGTTGCTATACATGATATGATTGTTTGATTGTGATAACCTAGATCTGAAATTTGGACTAAGTAATAACTTGGTTAATTAATTAGGTTAATTCGGTTGTGTTTTAAGGGGTCTAAAAATATACACTTGTATTTTCCACACATGCGTTTATGTGTTTGTTGAGTGTTTCAAGAATTTATAGGTTAATTCAGTCGTGGCTACTGTCTACTTTTGCGACTAATAGATAGTGGTTTAAGTTAAATGATATTTAAGGTTTTTAAATTTGAATGAGTCGTTTTTAACTTTGAGCATTTTATTTTTGTGATGTGTTTTGTCACGGATTGCCAAATGGGGAGTTTATTAGGTTCTAATACTTTAGGAAGTAATGTATTAGAACTTCAATTTGTAATATGTTGGCAAACCATGATCAAAACATAGATTATAGGTTTAAACTTGCTCAAAGTGTGATTTAATGTAAAATTGGAATCGAGTGATTGCAGAATTTATTGGACAAAATCTACAAGGCTTGATCGATTGAAAATTAGACTTGATCGATCGAAACTCATGCAAATTTATTTTTCTGTAGAATTTCCAATTCAGCCTAAACCCATTTGACGTGTAGTGTTTTGTGTTTTACTCCAAGTATAAAAGGAAAAGCCCTAGCTACGTTTCAAAGACCTTTTGAGAGTTGTGTATTGAATCTTTTGTGAGATTTAGAGGTGTTTACCTTCATACACACACATAGAGTTGTCAAGATCAAGATTCGCATCAAGAACTTGATGATTTCTTCAGTTGCTACATAAAGAACTTTGAAGAAGATCTGAAACCTTTGAGTGGAGTCTCAAAGTCACAAGTAGGAGAACTTGTGGTTGTGGTAGATCAAGGAAAGAAGTAGTCTGTGGACTTGGAGCTGTCACGTGGTTGTGGTAGTACTATGTTCCTTTGATTTGGTTAGATGTGTGCTTGTTGTACTATGTTCCTTTGTTAATAAAAAATTTGTCCATCCAAAAAAAAGTATCATTTCTTTCTTACATGATTGCTTGGCCACCACTTGATTTATATGAAAGAACTTGTTAATATTACTAATTTTATATTAATTTGGAGTTGAAAATTTATCTAACACAGAACCTTCCACCATAATGCTTGTTCTTGTAGCAAAGATGATGTACCTGTACATGGACTATCTGAGGTTATTGTTGGTGTTTTGGGAGGAGGCCAACTGGGTCGTATGCTATGTCCAACAGCTTCGTAAATGGCTATTAAAGTAATGGTTTTGGATATGCTTGAGCATTGCCCCGTAAGTGCACTTTCTTATCATCATATGGTTGGAAGCTTTGATGATAGTGCTATGGTTCGCGAATTTGCGAAAAGGGTTCTATTTTTATGAGATTAGTGATTTTTTAAGTTTCTTTTAGTCAATAGTTTTTGTAAATATATTCTTTTGTTATAATTTGGTAATAATATGTCTATGTTCTTGGTAGATAGATGTGACGTATTGACTGTCACTACAAAAAAACTAGACTATAATGGCGGGCCAAAATTGCCGCAAAAGCCCAAAAAACTGTCGCTAAAGGACCATTTGGCCTATTGCGGTGGTTCTACTTGCTAGCTTTGCGGTGCCGCAATAGCTCTATTGCGGTGATAACAAAAAACGCCGCTATAAATGTATCTTTTAGTGGCGTTTCTGGTTTTTTACGACGGGCAGAAAACTACCGCCATATGAGGTCGGAATTCATGTTAATTGACTTATAGATAACCTGCTGCTATAGGGAACCAATTAAAACGGACTCATTGCACTTTTAGTGGCGGGGAGAAGCGCTGCTATATGTGTAAACCTTTTAGCAGTGGGAAAAAACGCTACTATAGGGCTTCATTTAAATCATAATATATGATCCTTTAGAGGCGCTTTTTGACCGACACTATAGCTCTTTTTTTTTTTTTTTTTACAAACCTGTTACAAAGAATCTGTAATAGTTTTAGCTCTACTAACATAATACCACAAATGCAACTAATTAACAACACCACAAATGTCTCCAACTATAACTAATTATCAAATACATATAACATTATCTATAACTATTATCAAAGTTCTAAAGTATTTAAACAAATCCTTCAACACTTTTGCAAGAAGATGCCCTTGGTACACTTTTGCAAGAAGAACCAGTAATCCAAACTCCATGCCTGCTGGTAATAGTATACTTAGTAGTGGTCACTCGTTTTGCAACTTTCTGCTTCAACCTAGTCACATCTACTTTGGCAAGTGCAATCTCCTCTAGCTCAGCCCTTGTCTTCACATCAGTTTGAAGTCATAAGCATGTGTTATACAAGCATTTAAGATGAAAGGGAAAAGAAAACTACCTTAAGATCTATACAAACCTTAGAATCCATGCCACATGAATTGCAAAATTGTCTAGAAGACATGCACAAACCGACTTCAAGTGCAACTCTAAGATCTCTTTCAGCTTGCAACTGCTCTTGCAATCTTGAAACCTATAGCCACTTAAAAGTCAGAAGACACAAATGAAGTACAGGTGCAATTAATCTATGGTATTAAATATGCTCCACATGAAAACAGGCAAGGTCGATATGGCTTCAACATATAAGTGCTTGTGTGTTAAAAACATGCAAAAAATAAAAATAATAGTTACTTATGTCATACATTGATGCTACAATTACTTTTCCTCAAAGGAATACTAAGGAAGGTTAAATTGAAAAATAAGCCAGATGCTTAAATTGTAACAGATTCAAACACTAATGTATTAATAGAACTTATCTACCACAAATCTCAAATATCTTAACTTTGCACCACTCTTTACCTGTTCTAGAAGAACTCAGATCCAAGGCATAATACAATAACAAAATTCTAGAAATTTGTGCAAAATGCACTACCATCTAACATGCCAATATGCCAGAATGTTGAGCTTGATACAATTACAATTAATAATATGCTTCTTTTAAAAAGTAAAGTTCTTGTAGTTCAATTGTATCTAAGATTGTAGCCCACACTCCTTTACCACAAACATAGTGACCTCACACTTATTTAAAAAAAAAAAAAAAGCAGAGAGAGAGAGAGAGAGAGAGAGAGAGAGAGATTATCAAGTGACTAAACAATATCAACAAAGATAACCATAAATGAAAACAAAATTAGAGAGACTAAAAATCAAGCAAAGCTCCACTTCAACTAGAAAGATTTCTAGAAATAGAAAAACTACGAATGGCTTTTAAATCTACTAACCAGTTTCAAACAATTTTAAGGAGAAGAAATTAACTAGAGAGAGGTTTTGAAACTCTAAGACTCATCATCACTAGACTCATCTCATTGGGCTCATCATCATTGGACTCATCATCATTAGACTCATAAACATCATTGCTAAGCTCTTCATAATCGATAAAGTCTTGTTCAAGAAATTCATCCTCATTGATCAACGATGTATCATAAATGGGTCATTCTTCATTAACTCGAGCCTAAGCATGGTTGTCATTTGCATCATCACATGCATCATCAGTAGTTATATTGTAAGGGACATTCTCAAGATAGGTACCCACTTCATCATTATCATCATCATCATAATGTGAAGCATTAATACCAACATCAAACACCTCTCTAGGTTTTGTTTTGACCACCACTGCCTAATCTTTATGTCTCACATATTCTAGGTAAAACACTTGTGAAGCTTGAGATGCTAATACATAAGGCTCGCTAATTAATTGACCACTTGTGTGTATTAATCGTGAAAAATTGGCAAGGGGAAATTCAAACTCATCTTTTTTGCATCCTCTCCCACTAATAACGTCAACCCATTGACAATTGAATAGTACATATCGATACTTTTTAGAGTAGTTCAACTCAATAATATCGATTAGTACACCATAATAAGTAGCACCACCTTTAGTAATAACATAAACTCCATTGTTTTGAGTTTTCCTAGTTGCCTCAGAGTCTTTGGCGTGAAACTTCACACCATTTATAACATAATGCTTGAACAGTTTTGCTTCATTATCTGGATATCGAGCAAGCCATATGACTTTATCAGAGAGTTTCTTTTTCTTAGATGCATCAATTGACATTACCTAATATAGACAATGCCTTTTATTATAAGTATGCTATCTAAAGTGTTACAACCAAGTTTTATATATAGACATCACCTATTATAAACAATAAAGTTTTATATAAATGCTTTACTTATGAAGTTCCTAAACTTGCTGTAGAATTTCTCCATATGCTGCTTTTGAATAAAATCATTGGTTACATGAAAAGGGATATCAGCCTTGATCTCCGCTATGTGTACACTATGTAGACAAACATGTTAGTGTTAAGTTAAAATATTGTACTTGAATGCCATGAAAGGATACACAATTACATGTTACTTACTTGCGAAATGGGGTGATTTCTTCACAATTGAATAGCACATAACGATGTGCTTAGATCTATGAATTTGAATCTAGTGTAATGTGTTGGTTAAATCTGATTTTGTATCTCATACAAAATACATAGCGGAAGCAACAAACAAGAATTTATTTCATTCATGATTGATAACTTGCACTATATAAATTCTAGAATTTAAGAACAAGATAGCGTACCTTAGTGTGGAGAAATTCAAAAACAAAAGATTATAAGTACTTGGGAACACTTTTAATTTTCACTCCAATTCCACTTTACGCCCAAGAAGTGTGGTCTCTCAATCAATTTCCAAGGGAGAACAATTGAGTGGTTTCACTCACACATACACACCACTTCACAATGGTGTCTCACTTTTTTTCTAATCTCTAATAATAATTCTGTATGTCTCTCCCTTTATATATAACTGATTATCTAATTGGGCCGGCCTATTGGGCCTTTCCAATTGGGCTTTAATGTGTGGCTTGGAGTGGGACCAAAAGGAACAATAAGACACTAGCTCCAATGGGCCTTGGGCTTTTCTGTTAACTCTTGACAAGTTCAAAGTTACCATTAATTATATTTAATACCACTATATAAATATAATTGCACTCTAGGCCTTATTAATAAATTATATCCCAAAACTTTATTATACATGCAACCCCTTCATAAAATATTCGTAGTAATTCAAAGTCATAAATATAGACTGTCACTTTGAAGATTACTACGTCTTAATTCTTGAGTACCCGGTTTAATCCTTTTAAGTTATTCATTATATATTTATGAAATCCAATTTCATAAATATATACTTTAGTAATTTCTTACCAAAGTGGTTAGGCCTAACTCTCTGAATAACTAAACCCATTAAACTTATCTCAAGGGAATATTTTAAATCTCTGTTAAGAGACTATGAATTCCATCTTGAGAATATATGTTCCATCAACACGAAATGTGGCTGCCCAACATACTGAGGTTTTGACTGATACTTTAGATCTCACTCCTGATATATCAAAGCAACTTACACTTCATGATTAGGTCCATTATTTTCTCAGGATTAAAAGTTCATGCAAATATAAGTTGTGAGATTTATTTTTTAATTGACAGTCGTTAGGAGAATAATAAATCTCACAGCGGTCCAGTTCAATATGTCTTAACTCTTAAAACATATTAACACATTAACTAGAAGTCTCCACTTCCATGATTAAGACAAATCATTTTAGTTGATATGTTATAGTCTTCGCAGATGAAATGCCCAATTTCATCACTGACTATGAACTAAAATTCTGAGTTTACAAAGAACTTGTGACTTATATCTTCTGTGACTAAATCACATAAATCACATACTATGCATCTCATGGACTATATGATAATGTCCAAATATTCTTGTTACCATTATTTCAGATAATAATAAAACAACTTTATTAATCACAACATTAAGTCATACATAATGTCATATATAGCATCATACAATAGGATTTAAGGGCATTAATCCTAACATAATGCTCACCATCGCACCCATGGATTCCTCGACATTCCTTACAGGCCGATTGAATGCAGTTTCAACAGATTTAAAATAGTGCGAGCAGAATGCTAAGCATTCCTTTGCTATATACCCTTTTGCAATGGAGCCTTCGGGATAAGTTTTATTATGCACGTAAGACTTAAGTCTTGATAAGTACCTATTGAAAAACCCAAGATCAACAATGGGAAATTGGTGTGAAAAAAAATTAATTAGATAGACAAAGTTATTATACGTGTTACCTCTCTATGGGATACATCCAACGATAATGAACTAGGCTAGCAGCTTTGGCTTCGCTAGCTAAATGCATGACTAGATGTACTATCATTGTAAAGAAAGAAAGAGGGAATATCCTTTCTAACTCACACAATGTCACTGCAATTTTCTTCTAAAGAGCCTCAAGTTCATCCTCATTTAGTACTTTGGAACATATCTCCCTAAAGAAACAAGATAAGCCAATTAAAGGCCTACTTACTTCAGGGAGCAATGATCAGTGTATTGCTATTGGAAAAAGTTGTTGCATTAAGATGTGATTATCATGGCTCTTCATCCCACTAATTTTGAGTTCTTTGAATTTAATGCAACTTAAGATGTTTGAAGAATATTTATATGGCACTCTTACATCCTTCAAAACTTGCAGAAAACCATCATTTTCACTAGCATTCATATGGTAGCAGGCATCTGGCATACATGTCTTATCATTCCCAACCTTGTCTAAGTGAAGTTCACTTCTTATACCCATATCCTTTAAGTCTTGACGTGCCTTCAAGTTATCCTTTGTCTTGCCATCCAAGTTCAACAATGTGCTGATTATATTATCGACTACGTTTTTTTCAATATGCATCACGTCAAGATTGTGTTGCAACACATGGTCCTCCCAATAAAGTAAGGTGACAAATATACTTCTCTTCTTCCACATAGTTAAGGCTTCCTCCCTCTTTTTATTTGATTGGGCAAATTAACTTTTTCCTTCCTAAACACATGATTGACTACAGCATCCGTTTGTAACATGATTTCCCCTCTAGATACCGTAATAGGAGTTGATCTCGTATCAACATGCCTATCAAATGATTATTTTTGCTTACAGAATTTATGATCACTATCCAAGAATCACCTATGTCCAATGTAACTAAATTTCTTTCCATACCTTAACCAGCGAGATTGATTATTATAGTTACAAGGGGGACATGCAAGAGCACCTTTGGTAATCCAACTTGAGATATCACCATATGCAGGAAAATCATTTGTAATGCAGCATGAATTTGGAATGATTTTTTTGAAAGACATATCAAACATTTTTACTCCAACATTCCATAACTCTTTCAGTTCTTCTACTAGGGGTTGTAAGTACACATATATATTGTTCCCGGGCGAGTTTGGACTAAGAATCAATAATGATAGTATGAAAGAAGACCTTTTCATGCACATCCATTGAGGGAGATTGTATGGGTCAAAATGACAGGACAAGTACTAATATTTTCGTACGGGTTGAATCCATCGACTACTAATCCAAGCCTCACATTACGAGGCTCGGATGAGAACTCTATGTACATAGAGTCAAATGATTTCCAAGCTTCAGAATCAGCAGGATGCCTTAGTAATCCATCATTCACACGACCATTGGCATGCCACTTCATATGATTAGTTATTTTAGGAGACATAAATAGTTGTTGCAATCTTGGCTTTAAGGGGAACCACCGTAGGATTTTTGCAGGTTTCTTCTTTTTTTTTTTGGAGGAAGAATTAGTTCTTTGTTGACCTATATACTCATTACTTTCCCATCTTGAACGGTTACAGTTTAGACAAGCTTCAAGATTGGCATTCTCCTTCCAATATAAAATACAATCTTTAGGACAAGCATGAATCTTCTCATAATTCAAGCCCAAATCCTTAATAATCTTCTTAGCCTCATAACAATCTTTTGGCAACTTAGCATTTGAAGGAAGAAAATCAAGCAAAAATTGCAGTAACATGGTAAATGATTTGTTGGTCTAACCATTAAGACACTTTATGTGGTACAAATGCACAATGGCTGACAATTTACTAAAATGCTTACAACCTTCATAACAGGGTTGATTAACATCTTCAAGCAATTTCATAAACTGAAGTACATCTTTAGTAGGACCTTCTGTCGAACATTCTGGGTGTTGTTGCACAGTAGGGACTTCTTCCATTGGCCTAGATGCCATATCTTGTATGGGGAACATGTCATGCAACATGTCACGAAGATCGGCATACTCTATCGGTTTTTCTTGGACATGACTATTAGGAATTTCAGAAGAAGTCTGTACAGATGATGATTCTCCATTAAAAACCTAAGGGTTATAACCCCTACAAATCCCTTTTGACACTAAGTGAGCCTGTATGACATCTATAGGCCACGAATTTGTATGGACACATTTTCTACACGGACACGAAATCATTCCATCTGAGTGTGCATAGTTAGATGCAAAATTCAGAAATCATTGGACTCCATCTAAATATTCTCACGACCTTCTATTCGTAAGTTTCATCCAACCTCTATCCATTGCTATAAAGTGGTTTACAAGAAATACCTATAATGTCATTTCATAAAGCACAAAGCAAGAGTTAACACACATCTCATTTAAACAATTTCACTTTAATCTAAGAAACAAATCATCTTTAATCATTCAATTTCAGTTATGTTCCTAACAAAACAATGAATTCAAATGCATAGAGAAGTTATCAATACATTTGGTAACTATAATATCATTACTGTAAGGTTGAATTTAATCAACCATTCTGTTGGCTTTATTTCGTGCCAAATTTTCTTGTAATTCAGCGTTTAGAAATCCTGTATTTATGTGGAAATCATGTAAGGGTAGTGTGTGAGAGAGTGTGAAGAATTGCTCAAGTCCTTTTCTCACCATATCCATATCTGTAAGAAGGCTATTTGGTGCTTTGGGAAGCAGCTAGGAAGGGACCAATGGTTATTGGTTGATGCTATGGGCTATAGCGGAATCTGATAAGCTAAAGAAGACAAAGGTTCGGCGTAACCTCGTTGAAGCAAGAAGCTTGGAGTGCTTAGGTACATTGGCTAGATTAGGCTTGGAGGGTCTTTTGTTGTTCATGTATCCCAACTTTATTCTTTAGTGGATTATTGACCGCTTGGAGGGCGGCGGAGACCGCTTGGAGGGTCTTCTCCTCTTCGATAACACATCGTTGTGTTGTTCTTGTGTTTGCATCTTTCTTTCCGTAATCTTTACCATTTAATTTCTGCTATGAATGTAATTTTATTTGATTTAGATTGTTTATCAATTCTGTTATTAGCTTATGTTCATTTTCCGCACATATATTATTTGACATTAAGCTTGAATTGATAATTTTGTATTTGGGGGTCTAAACGTTCATAGTGTTTTATACGCTATTTGAATATTCAATTACTAGCAATAGCCTAAAATGAATCAATCAAATAAAAACAACTCAACAATCATCCAATATTACACAAAATAGTCAACACTTCCAATATAAAATAAAACCACCTTATCCATGCAAGCCACCTGCTTGTCCCAATTCAACAACCCACCACAACCAGAGAGAAAGAGAGAGCACCTTAATTATTTCACCATCAGGGATTGAGATCTTGTATCTACCCAACAGTACTACTGCAATTTTCTCTTCTATATATGTCACCACTCACTTGTAAAAAGCAAAGGAGACTTGACAATGACAAGACATTGTATAGATATCATATGATAGGATAATGACATAAGCTGAAGACTTGAGAAAAGATGCACATGGGAATGGAGTCCTGTCTAGTCTATTAGCATACAACTTATAGATATAATACATACAACCTCATCCTCACCACACACTCATTCATTGAAAAACCATATATGGCTCCTAAATCAGTTAATACCATCTTATATCACATACTTTCAACCAACGCATAGCACAATTATAGGACTTTTTGTTAATTAATAATGCTAATTTATATTATAGTAAATTCATTGCAAATTAAAATACTTAAACATGTTACTTAACTAGTTGATATTATAGTGAACAACATTTTCTAAACACAAGTAAAAGACTTTGTAACGCAAATCCTAGCTCTATATTTACTTTAGGAAGAGGAGAAAAGTTGGAAGATAGATTTACTAGATTTACTCCAATATTTATTTAGAGATATAAGTACATTAACGAAAAAGTACTTAGACTTAACCACAATAGAGTTTTGATTTGAAGAAAACTGTTAGCTAAAACAACCACCATTACACTTATTAAGAAAACCACATTTTGAACAAAAGCAAAACCAAATCCAACTCCTCAAAATTCCATCTTGCAAGCTTATGATTTTAGTAGACGGAAAATAATTAAGGTAATGAGAAATATTGTTTTCATGTGTACCAAGTAATAGAAGTTTCTGGATATGCTTTTTAGTTTTAGCTTCTTACTCAATTCTCCTTCCAAGTAATAGAAGATGCACCCATCAAGCTTGGCTAGAAGTAAAATGAAACCAAAAAAAAAAAAAAAAAAAAGATCTTAGGACATCAGGACTACTTGAGGAAATCGTTAAATCAAAAAACTTGTATATATTTTTATCCAACTTGTTATATAATGATAGCTCAAGTGAGATCACAAGTCACGATACAATCAACCAGCTATATAGTGTGATATTTTTATCCAACTTGTAACAAGATTGCAAAAGTGAGATTACAGAACATGGGATGAATCACCAAACACATGGTCAAGCTTCATAAGAAACACTACCAATTAAGACAACATAGATAGGCAGCACTACAACCAAAAGATTATAAATTTTAAAAAAATTGGTTCACTTAGCATAAGAAAATGAACTTTCTTCTAGTCCACATAGTCAAAATCAAATTCACAAGAAACACAATCCCAAATTCTATAACCCCATATACAATCAAACCTAGAAATCTTTTTTCATTTGTTTTTAAAAAAACATGTACAACCTCAAAATGGGTACTCGGGATTTTGGCAAAACAAGTTAGATTTCATGGTTTTCTCAGCATCAAAATATTGCAAATCTCAAACGGCACCAAGAAGAAGAAGATAAATGCATACCTGAAGAAGAAGAGGCTGACTCTAACTCTGTCCGTGACTCAGATTTTGCAATTGCACAATATATGTCACAAAATACACCTAATAAAAAAAAAACTTAATTACTCTACATTTTTTGCATTGCCTCATCAACCAGGAACCACCAAAATATCTTTTCCTTTCCCACATTTTCTCAATAACCAAACAAACCCAAAATGCAATATTTCAAACCCAACCAAACAAACCCACATTTTCTCTTTCTTTTCTTGTTTTCTCGGAAACCAAACAGGGAGTGAGTATAAACTAAAATGCTGTCAAGTTCATAATTGAGATACTCAATCTACCTCTACCTGACTAACCTGAAATGATCTAGCACCATACACCAAAGCTTAAAACCAAATCACTTACATGAAAATTTTAAGCTCATTTAAACCTTCAACAAAACTTAGAACCATCACTTTTTTGTATAGTATTCACCATCATATCTCCAACGTAACAATTCAAACACCCAAAAAAAAAAAAAAAAAAACACAATAAATTAACCAAATAGATCTCAGAAAAAAAAAAAAAACTAAAACCCAAACTTGAGTGGGATGGAATCGAGAGAGAGGGAGAGTACCTCTGGATTGGGAGATGGAGATGGATGTAGAAGCAGGATTCCTTGCACAATGAGTACAGATCAATCAGAAAAAAAAAAAAAAAAAAAAAAAAAAACAAAAAAAAAAAAAAAAAAAAATAAAAACTTACGGATCGGAATGATGTTCTTGGTGTAGAGCTAGTGGACGACCTGGTGGTGATGTTGGCAGTGGACGGTTGTTTGTTGAGCTCGAGGACGAAGTGGAGGGTGGAGATGTTGGTGGAAGAGTGGAGCAGAGCTCAGCAAGGATTTGGGATTGAGAGTTTGGAGAGAGTGAGAGTTTCAAATTGAGAGAGAGTGAAAGTGAGAATGATAAGTGGGAAAAGTGAAAACCTAAGTGGGAAGACGAAAATATTAGAGGGAAATTTTGGGGCTGAAAATTTAAAGGTCTATAGCGGCAATCTAACCCGCCACTATAACTAAGAAAAAGCGCCGCAAAAAGGAGTCCCTATTGCAGCAATCATACAAAACGCCGCTATAGCTCGCATATGGTGGCATTTTTCTCTACCGTCGCTATAGCATCTGCGCAAAATGATGTATTTATTGCGGTGGGTTTTAGGAGCACCAATATATCTAAGTTACCACCGCTAAAACATATCTATGGCGGCGCTTTTATTTTCCGTTGCTGTAGGATGCCGCAAAAGACTATACCTATAGTGGAGGTCCCAAAAACCGCCGCAATAGGTGATATATAGTGGTGTTTTTTGCACCTGCTGCAAAAAAACTGCCGCAATAGTACAGATTTCTTGTAGTGTGTAGAAATTGAGCATGTTGATGTTGCAACCATGGAGATGCTTGAGCAACAAGGAATGGATTGCCAACCTAAAGCCACAACTATCCGAATAATTTAGGTATACTTTTCTTTAACTTTGCCAATTGGTTATTGACTGTTGTCTTGCTAAATATGAGAAAATAAGTTAATGAAATCATTTCCTTATGCATAAGCTTTTTTCCTTTTGAGGAAATGCATTATGTTTTATAAAATCACATAAGTGGATCCTTGAGGAATTTGGTGCTACTTTAGATGCCCACCTTCCCTTAATCTTAGTTTTTCATTCAAGTACTTTTCTGTTATAGGAAGTGTAGAAATGCCAGGGGTTACTTTATTCCCCTATTGTCATCATAACACAAGGACACAAAGGAACTGACATTTTAGAGCAAATTTTGACAGTCTCTTTGTAGTTAGACTAAGCTTGTAAGTAATCCCTTTTCAACCTATTTCTATGATTAGTTAGCTACCTCCTAGAATTTCTCTCCTCTGTCTTGTTATACTTAAATGAATAAGTTCATTCGTAATAATAGAGTGACTAAATTTTATGCAAGCTATCAAGCTACTACAACTTTCCATCCTTTTCCTACAGGCTTAAGACTGACTGTGAACAAAATACATGACACTAAGCATAGATTAAGGCGGAGTTATTAAAATGAATAAGTAATTGTACATATTAATTCATATATTTGTTGCAATAAAATATGACTTTTGGTTCCATGATTCATATTTTGGTTCTTACAGGACAAATATCTTCAAAAGGTTCATTTTTCTCGGCATGCCATTCCACTTCCTGAGTTTATGCAAGTTTACCACTTTTCATTACTATCTAACTGAAGGATTTAGCTAATGTTTTTTACCTTTTATTTTCACGTATCCAATATGAGAGAAATTTTAATTTGTTGATCATGAAACATGGCTACCATGGATAGATGATCTTGAAGGTGCCAAGAGAGCAGGTGAATTATTTGGCTATCCTCTAATGATTAAGAGCAAAAGGTTAGCTTATGATGGGCATGAAAATGCTGTTGCTCATAGTGAGGAGGAGCACTCTTCTGCTGTAGCTGGTAACATGTTTAGTTATTAAAGATTTAAGTGCTATTAATGTTGGTATTTCTTATGTTTAGTTATTAAAATATGCCCTCATTAACCTTTACAAAGGGTGCCCGCTTTTCAACATATAAACCACGATCAAATCCTCCAAGAGCTGCAAAAATTCACAATTAAAAGTTACATAAAAATGTAAGTGTCCACTTATATTAATTAAAAGAATAGAGAGTGACTAGTCTCTTGGTCCAGCTGAAGCTCAACTTAAAAAATAACATCGTTAAGCTAAATCTGACTGCTCTGTAGAAAGAGAGAAAAAAAATGGTCTAATGTCTGGGGTTAAGAGGGTTATTTATTGTGCTCAGAAACACATAAGCACAAGCTCAAGAACACATACCCAAATTTAAACATTAGCACAATATTAGCAATACAATAGCACAAATTCAAGCACAGATCCAAAAAATTCAAAATCACCTATACTACAATTTAATGGGTTTCCCTTGTTTGGGATCCTCATTTTTTTGGCTCAAAAATGTCCCTACACCTCTATATTTATGTAGAGACAAAATTGTAGGTCAATTCAGTAAAAATACAACTCTAACTCTCAATAAAATATTGCCTAAAAAATAGGGTCACTCTCTTGATTTTCAATTTTTTTTATCCACTTCTACACTACTATTTATCTATACTACTATTTAAGGGGCTTCCCCTATTTGGGATCCTCATTTTTTTTTTTTAAATGCCCTTACACTCCCATTCTTAAGTAGAGACAAAACAAAAGGACAATCCAGTAAAAATACAACTTTAACTCCCACTAAAACATTGCCTAAAAAATAGGGCAACTTTCCAGTTGATTTCAAATTTCTTTATTATATATATATATATGTAAAATAAAAACATGATTTTTTTTCAAAAAAAAAATCTTATCGCATATACGAAGTGCATGTGATGAGGCTAGTACTATTTTGTTTAAGCCAAAATAGCTAACATATAAGACGTTGTTCAAAATACTGAAATAAGGTAATTCTCTCTCTCTCTTCCACAAGCAGTTGCGTTGAGGGAACTCGTAATCTCACACTTGATCCATATCGTGAGAGTAGCACTAGGAATTAGAATTCCCAACCGCTGAAATAGAAATGCTACACCAAAGCGTAACCATCAACGACACAACCATAAATACAGACACTCTCTTCACCTTTAATCCATGGTTTTGAAACCCAGACCATTCAATGATCTGTAAAAGAGAGACGTTCAAGATTTTAAAAGTCAGACCGTGGTTCAACCGAGGTTGAACCGTGATGATGTCATAAATAATTTAATAAATAAATAAAATAAAAAATGTAACAAATTTATAGAAATAAACAATATTGATATGAAAATATAGAATATTTGTTCAAAAATATATAGAATAGAAATCTCTTTCAAATATATTTTCACAACTTATATATTTTAGTACTTTTAGTAAAAAAAAAAAAATGTAACAAACCAAATGAAAAAAATGAAAATCTACTGCCACATTGCCCTGAGCCAATAAATGTCTTGTCTCTTTTTTTTTTTTTTTTTTTTTTAATAAAGAAAAAAAAAAAAAACACTTTACCCAAATCAAGGAACTTACTATCACTTTTTATAACCCCTTCAAATTCAAATTTTAAATTTCAAACAAAACAAGAAACAACCAAATCAAGGAACTTACTGTCACTTTTTATAACCCCTTCATATTCAAATTTTAAATTTCAAACAAAACAAGAAACAACCAAAAAAGTCTACAGCCACTTATCAGTTATCGTACCTCATCTTATTTAATTAAAAAAAAAAAAATACTATTTCCAAAGCAACCCCTTAATATGTCATATCACCCTCTATTCAATAAAACATCAGACCCAACTTGCCCTTACTTACCACTCTTTCCTCTTCCCTCGTCTTCTTTTCTCTTTCACTCCTTGAGATTCTCTCTCTCCCCATAATCTCTCTTTACAAACATAGATTTATCCTCCCTTCGACAGAGACTAAACGGCAATAACTAGTGATAGTAGAGCAAGATCTAGTGATGGTGTAGCATTTTGGCTAAACAAGATATCAGACTCTGGCTTCTGGTGAAGAAAAATGAGATGGACCACCGTAGATTTTTTTTCAAAGTATTTGTTATCCAACCAGTAAAATCGTGTCCGGTCTTGCAAATTGGGAGGTTTGACCGCGGTCTAAGTGGTTCGCCGCAAATTAAAATTTTTCGCTGTTATACATTTAAAGAACTGGACTAATGACTGGTTTCCAGTTACCGTAGTCCAACTGGACGGTCCGGTCCAGATTTGAAAATCATGCTTTAATCCTTGTTTGCCTCCACGAATAACACCACCACCGACCTCACTCAGCTTCTTATTCTCCATGAACCACCTTTTCTCTCTTCAATCCTTCTTCTTCTTCTTCTTCTTTGAAGCACTCAACTCCAGTCTTTAATTCTTGGGCCTCACGTGTACTACAAAAAGTTGGACCAATAGTGGTGATCGTGAAATGCCATTATAGGTCCTAAAAACGCTACTGTAGGTCCATTTGGGCTATAGCGGCATTTTCTGTACTGGTGGTTACTAATGTCACTATTGTATTGTGACTATAGGACTATACCCTATAGTGACATTTGTAAAACGTTGCTATAGGCCAATTTTTTTTTTAATTAAGCTATAGTAGTATTTTAAAATGTCACTATAATGGGGTAAGTGGGAAAGTGGGGGTAGGTATTAGGTGGGAAAGTTATAATTTAGTAGTTATATTTTTAGCTGGACCTATTGTGGTGTTCATAAAACATTGCTATAGGCCCTTATAAGACCCAAGACCTATAATGGCTATAGTGGCATTTATGAAACATTGCTATAGGTCATTTTTAAATGACCTATAGTGGCATTTATGAAATGCAGCTATAGGCCCTTTTTTAAGTTTTTTTTTTTTTTTTTTAAAAAGAGGACCTATAGTGGTGTTTTAGCTCCTTTTTTTAATTTTTAATTTTTTTTTTTAAAAATTTATAAGGACCTATAATGACATTCATAAATGCCAATGCCATTATAGATCTTTGTAAGACTAAGACCTATAGTGGCGTTTATAAAACACTGCTATTGGTCCTTTTTATTTTATTTTTTTTGTTTTTTTTTTCAATTGACATTTTTTTTTTTTGGCTAAACTACATATTTGGTCCTTAACCTTTAAGCTATTTTTCAATTTGGTCTTTAACCTTTCAAATGTGTCAATTTGGTCCATAACATTTTGTTATTATGTTAAAATGGTCCCTACCATTAAGTGATGGATGAAAAATACTGATGTGGCTAATAGTGTTATTAAAATATTACTTTTATGCCATGTGGAATTCTACATAAGCTGACACGTGACACTATTTTTTTCTTTTTTAAATCAAAGATAAAATCAATCTACTCTCTTTTTCCTCTTTCTAATCTAACTCTCTCCCTCTTTATTCTGCCTCCATAACTGATGCTCACCACTCTCTAAGTTCCTTCGACATTGCTTGCCACCGACGGATGGTCTCCAAACCCAAAGCTCTTTGTTATTTTCTTTCTTGGCCTACTTTCTCTGTCTCTAAACCCGGTTCGAACTACGATGGCCAAGCTTGAATGCCCTGTCATTGCCACTACTATTTGCAACAGCTTGCCACCTACATCACGGTGGTGGGTTCCAAACCTAGAACCTCTTTCGCAACCTCTTGCTCTCTCACTCTAACTCACTCCCTCTCATCAATTTACCAAGATTTCAGCTAAACCTCTATCTATTTTTGATCTGGTGCCTAAGGAGAAGCTAAAGAGATGGGTTTGGTGATTTCAAATGGGTCAGCTTTGGGTGGATGAAGCACTTTGTATTTATGGGTTTTGTTCATTTGTGCAAGTTGTGTAGGTGGGTATAACTTGATTTGGATTTTGGACTGTATTTCAAAATGGGTTTATGGGTTTGGATGTTTCATTTGGTTTGGGTTTAAGGGTCTGTTTGGTTGTAGGGGTGAAAAAATGGGAGGATGGAAAAGTGGGAGGATAGAAAATATTTAGTTTTCCCTCTTGTGTTTTGGTTGGAGGGGTGGAAAAGTAAGAGGGTGAAAAACTCTTTTGTTTGGTTGGAGAGAAAAATGGAAGGATGGAAAATATGATTTATATAAATTGACTATTATACTCTTGTTACATAATAGGTAAGAAATAGATTTATTTGTACTTATTAAATAATACAAAATTTACCACATTATATATATAAATTTATGTTATTATTTTTATTATTATAATGTAAAAATTACAATAATGTATAACTTGATCAGGTCACGTTGAAAAAAAAAGAAAAAAAAAAAGAAAAAAGAGAAGAGAACTTGGACCGTTGGACATTGGTGTGTTGTGAAGGTAAGATGAGAGAATGCAAAAGTGATAAGAGCAACCGCATCAGTCTGTCTAAAAAATTCTGTCTATTTTACACAAAAAAATTATTTTTTCTATTTTACACCATCATTTTTACAAAACATCTACATTAATTTATCTATTATACACACTTTTTTCATTAAAATAATATTTCTCTTCCATTTTTCTATTATTTCCCAACTATCCCCACCTAACCCCTCCTCTCTTTTTTTTGATTCATAATACCCTTTAGTCCTTATCTCTATCTTAGTATCTTCGACTCTCTTTCTTCTCCTTTTTTTTTTTTTTGAGAATCTTTTTCTTTCCTCTGCTTCTTTTACAATTTGAGTTTTATGCTTTTATTATAGATGATGATTTTGGGTTGGGTTTGATTAAGGGAAGTGATTTTGGGCGGAGAAAGTAAAATTCCGGTTTGGGTTTTTCTTCCTCTTCTTCAGCATCTTCTTCTTCTTCTTTTTTCAATTTCGGTTTGATTATTTATATGAATTTGTATATGGGTTTGATGAATTTAGATCTAGATTTAGAATGATTTTGATGATTTTGTGGTGTGTCCGTGATGATTTTGGGTTGGGTTTCTCGGTGAGCTGAAAAAAAAGTTTTGAGTTGGGTTTTCCAGTGGGTTTTCTAATTGCTTTTCAGTTGATTTTGGGTTAATTTTCTGTTGATTTTGGGTTAATTTTTTGGATTTTGGGTTAATTTTCTATGCTAGGTTGCGGTGTTTGGTGGTGGTGTTGGGGTTGGTGGTTGGGTGGTTATTTTCTACTTCTTTCTTCTTATTTTGCCGCGCTAGGTTGTTGTAGACGTTGGGAGAGGGTATTTTTGTACAAGTGCTGTGAGAGCACTTTCTCTCCAGCATTTTCCTCCCGATTTGGGAGGATGAATTTTGTGGGCCCGGGAGAGAAAATTTTCTCCCGGGTTTTCCTTCCTCCCTATTTTCCTTTTTTTGCCAAACAGTGGAAAATACTGTTTTCCACCCTATTTTCCACCCAATGTTTTCCATTCCACCTAAATTCACCACAACCAAACATAGTGTAAAGGTCTAGGTATTGTTTTGGTTAGCATTTTTTTTTTTTTTTTGGTTTTCTCTAAGTAGAATAGTTGGGTTTTGAGCTTATTGGGGATTTTCTCTGGAATTAATCTATGTATTTTTTTTTTTTCTAATTTTGTCAGTAGAAGAACTAGTTCTTAGAGAATTTTATTTTCTAGGAAATGAAAATGTTTTAAGGTTTGAGAGGAAGACTAACACGTCTAGATTTGGGAAAGCTCACATGGTGGCACCAAGTTTAGAGAATGAGGCCGATATAGAAAATAAGAGAGAGCTTTCAGTTTGGAGATCACTGTTGGTGGCAAGTGGTATTGAAGGAGTTCAAGAGTGTGCTTTGGTCATGGCGGTAGAGAGAGATTTAGAGTGATTTTATCTTTGATTTTTAAAAAATTTATGTCACATGTAAGCTTATGTGGAAGTCCACGTGGCATAAAAATAATATTTTAATAAGACCATTAGCCACATCAGTATTTTCCATCAATCACTTAATTTTAAGGACCATTTTGACACAATATGAAAAGGTTAGGGACCAAATTGAAAAATGGCTTAAAGGTTAGGGACCAAATATGTAGTTTACCCTTTTTTTTAATTGGTTTTTTTTTTTAATAGGACCTATAATGGTGTTTCATAAAAGCCACTATAGCTCATTTCTTAAAATTTTTTAAAAATATTTTATAAGGACCCATAGTGTCATTCATAAACGCCACTACAGGACCTTGTAAGACTAGGACTTATAGTGGCGTTTATGAAACATTGCCATAGGTCATTTTAAAATTTTTTTTGTCAATTTTTTTTTTAAAAGACCTATAGTGGCATTCATAAAGGCCACTATAGACCCTTATAAGACTAGGACCTATAGTGGCATTTATGAAACCCTGCTATAGGTTTTTTAAGATGCAGGAGCTATATTGGTGTTTTTAAAACGCTGCTATAGGCCTAGTGTTTTGAACACCGCTATGGAGCCCACTGAATGCGTCTATAGATAAGCCTATAGCAACGTTTTTAGAAATCGCCACTATAGGGTACCTACAGTGGCCTTTTTGTGAACGCCACTAAAAAAAAAAAAATGCTACTATAGGTAGCTTTTTTGGGTCAAATAGTAATAGTAGCTTGCAATTCTTAATAAATTGTATGATTCTATTCCACCGTTAATTACTAAGCATGCAAATATTGAATCTCGAGTCTAGTTGGAAATAACCTTAGTAGCACAGTGAAATTGGACTTGCTTTTTAAAGCATAGGAATTTTAGTGACCTCAACCTTTCAAGAGTCCAAAACTAAAAATTTTAATATTGGCTAGATGATGTAACTTAATTGAGTTCCCAATTTTACTATGTTATCAGAATAAATTGGGGTTTTGAATCTCTGCTACAACCAAATTCATGGTCAAATACCAAAATGGATATTCAATATGGAGAAATCGAGTTTGTTGTCTTTGCATCTAAAGTTCAAAAACCTTACATGTTTTGAGTCTTTCAAACATACACTCCTGCTTATTCTTTCATGGGATAGTTTTACTTAGTTTGGACCTTAATTCCAACAAGTTGCTAGGATCACTCTTAATTTCACTACCTATACTCAAGACCTAAACATACTCGTTATGTCCACAACATTTTCATAACAAATCTTAAGCACATGCTATTTCTAGTAGTTCTTTGATCATGCAGTTGGTATTAATGTCCCCCAATCTCGTTATCTTCCAATGAATGCAACATCATATTTACTTCTTCTTCTTGAGATGACAAAAATGAATATCTAAACTATTATATTATACTTTGACTCCCCTATTGAAAAAGGGGGGGAGGGGTGGGGTTAGAATTCTTTTGGATCCTTGATTGAGGCATATTTATTATTTCTACAGTCAGATTTGTACACCTTTAACAATGGAGTTTTAGTTCGCAATTTAGCTTGAACAAATCCTTCCTGTTAGGACATATGTGATTCATTGTTAGGAACATATGTCACTATTTTATGTAGTTGGCTAATCCTTTGACAAAACGCACTTTACTTGTAATTGGGTAGATCTAGGATGAGTTTAATGCTTCAAGAAACAAGGTTTCAAATTCAAGTGTTAAAGCCATGCAAATTTGTCCAAGAATCAAGTGAAAAAGTGTTGTTCATTAAATCTCGATAGCTAGCTCACAGCTAGTATCTATCGAGGTTTAAAATAGCTATTTTAGCTCGAGGCTTGACAGCTAGGGTATTTGCCGAGATTTATGAATTTAGATTTTTAGTTCTAATTTTCATCCAATTTGTGAGTGTATGTTTGGGCTTTTTTTTCTCATAACCCTAAACATATATAAGGATTATTTTAAAAGCCGTAAAAGGTGACATAAGTTGCACAAGAGCACAATTCCACGAGTGTGAAGAATAGTGTAACCGGAAACCTAGTTTGCCCTAGTTCTTCTTTTTCTTGAAGAAGCTGCTGTGTTTGTACACCTTAGGGTTTTGTAACCAAGCAACTTCATGATCTTCATCATGTGATGAACTGAAGAACTTTGCAGCTTACATCCTTCTCAAGTTGGTGATTAAGTCGCGTACTAGCATCCGCGCAATTGGTTAGTCACGTACTGGGAGCCGTGCATTGAAAGGGAGAGATTGTCACTACAGAATAAGTCCAATTAAGTATTGGGGTAAGGGTTTAATTGTAGGTTGGTATAAAGTACTGGGATTCCTTTACTTGTAACTGCTTGTTTTGATAATAGTGGATTCTTGAGAGTGGTGACCTTAAAATCACCTGGTGGGGTTTTTGTCGTGTAGGTTTTCCCCATTCGTAAACAAATCACCGTGTCAGTTTATTTTCTGCTGCATACTTAGTTTAATTGGTGATTTGTTTGTGCTACCACGCATATTGTATGTTAATTTGATTAATTAACAAACTTGGCTAATTAATCAATTAATATATCACAAAGGGTCAATACATTCTTGGCCTATCAAGTGGTATTAAAGTAGACACACTCTAATTAAGTTTTAATCTCTACTGTGTGATCTATTGATTGTAGTTTGTCATGGATAAAGGACAGTCTCTTATTATACTTCCTTTCTTTGATGGCACTAACTATGCATACTGAAAAGAACGCATGAGAGCTTTCTTGCAGTCATAGATGAGAAAGTGTGGCAAGCTGTGAAGATAGACTGGACCAAGCCTACGGAAGTGCCGACTGACTGGGATGATGCTAAGATCAAGGCGGCAAACTTTAACAGCAGGGCATTGAATGCTCTATTAAATGTAGTCACAAATGAGGATTTTAAGAAGATATCCTCCACTGAAACTGCTAAGGAAGCATGGACTATTCTCCAGACAACCTATGAAGGAACCAAGGCTATTAAGGATTCAAAGCTTCAGAGGCTCACTACAAGCTTTGAAGAGATCAAGATGGAAGAGGATGAGTTGTTCGATGAGTTCTATGTCAAGCTCAAGGACATAGTGGACTCAGCTTTTAATCTTAGGGAAACCATTCCTGAACCCAAGATTATGAGAAAGGTGCTTAGATCTCTATCGGAGAAATTCCATGCCAAGATCACTGCCATTGAGGAATCAAAGGACATTGACAAAATTCCTTTGATAGAGTTGGTTAGTAACCTGCAGACCTATGAGTTGGGTTTGACAAGGATTAGGAAATCGAGTAAGAGCAAGTGCAAGGCATTGAAGGCCAAAAGCAGTGATACTGATGAGTTTTCTAATGATGAAGATTCTAAGATGAAGTCCTAAATCACCAGGCAATTCAAGAAGTTCATGAAGAATGCCAATGCAAAGGGCTTCGACAAGGCCTGTAGACAATCGAGTTCTTCACAGTCTAAGAGCCAAGACAAAGTGAAGAAGGATGCTAGGGATGGTGGTCAGTATACTATTTCCTCAGGACCAAAGTGCTTTGGGTGTCAAGGCTTTGGTCACATGAAACAAAAGTCCCCTACTTATCTCAAGACCATTGGTAAAAGCAAATCACTTGCTACTACCTTGAGCGACACCAAGCTTGGGGATGACTCCGATAATGAGGATGATCGAATCTTAAGTGCCTTCATTGGCACTATAAATCCTACTAAGGGGATTGTTGAAAATGTGGATGAAGAAGAGGAATTAGTGAAGTATAAGTTTGAAAAGATGGATGAGCAAGATGACATCCACACAGCCTATGCAAAGTTATACAAGGTCTCAGAAAAGCATGAGAAGTTGTATAGGTTGGCCACCAAGAAGCTTAGTGATGTGGAGCTTGAGCGAGAAGAAGTCTCTACAAAGTTTGACGAAGCCAATCAGATTATTGGAGTACTATGGTTTGAGAATAATTTCTTGGCTGAGAAGACCAAGAAGCTTGAGGCAGTATTGTTCCAAGTCAGAGCTTAGTTGGAAAGGACTTCAAGTGCTAAGCTAGATGAGATGCTCAGTCTTCAGAAATACTTTCGATTGAACCAGTTTAGGGTATGATTTCTCTTCTCCTAGTATTGCTTTTACTAGTACCACTGTTTTTGTTCCTCCTACTGATAATGTTGAAACTGAGAACAATAATGTTAAGAATGAATTAGCTAGTGAGAACATAGACAAGGGTAAATCTATCTTAGGAGCACCCCCTAAGCTTGATAAGAAAGAGATTAAGAACTCTAGATGCTCGATAGCTCCTTGATCCATCGAGCTTGTTTTTGTTGTGGACACTGTTGGATAGCTACTCAATAGTTGTATTTCTTCTTGCCTTTAAATCTTGACACCTCTTGACACCCCTCGATTTGTCGAGAATTATGAGAAGTCTATATATAGGGTTTGCTCTATTTCAGATCTCATTTCTTTGATCTCTTTTGACAGTTTCTCTCTTTTCTCACTCCAAAACTTCTCAAACTTAAACCCTCACATTCCTCACTTGATCTTCGGCCTAAATCAAGTGTTCTTCATCTGGTATGATTCTTTCTCACTCATTAATCATGCATTTCACTCTTTTCTGACCTAAGTTTTGAGTTTTGAAGAATTTTTAGGGGGTTTTTCAAAATTGATGAGTTTCTATAAAAATTTTGGGATGGATTTTGTATATTTGATCTTAAAACATCATGCATTGCATCGCATGTGCATTATAACATTGCTTTATACATTTTAGATGTGTGTTTACCTTGTTGAAATAAATGTGTGTTGGTAGGATTGGATTGGGCTGAGCCTATGATGTTTTTTTCTATTCCATATCACATGCTCATGTATTTTCATGCACACGTACTTTACATTCTCTGTATTCTTATATAATGACTGTATTGGTACTTTTCTGATTATCTCTCTCTCTCTCTCTCTCTCTCTCTCCTTCCTTCTTTCGGTTAGTTGTTCTATGGCACCTAAACGAAAATCTACTTCGTCCGGGAACCCTCTTCATTCTGGGGCATCCACTTCTTCTGATCCTACTTCCTCACATGTTTGGTTCCGTGATGCTAAAGCCCGATAGGACTTTTCGGAGACTTTTCTCGATGAGGCGTTCATTTGAAATGCTAAGTCATTTTTTCAGACTTCTCCAACACTGACCTACCCACTGTCATTTACAGTAGGGGTTAGGAGTCATTGTGTGACATCCTAGTCACTTGTCTATCCATGCTTATCCATGAGTTTTACTCCAACATGCATGGATTTGATTATTTAGTACCTCTCTTTTTTACTCGCGTTCGAGGTAATTGTGGTCATATTGGATATTATATTCGATGTGCTCCATGTCCCCAGGGTAGCACATCCTAACTACCCTGGTTGTGAGCGTCTTTAGCCTGTGTCTAAAGACAAGCTTATGTTAGCTTTTTGTGAGTGTCCTTCTGATTGGGGTGATCGTCAGTTCACTCCTTGTTCGGTCTTTGCTAAAGGTCCTCATTTTCTTAACATGGTTATGACTTTTGTTTTGCATCCTTTATCTCATTATAACTCTATTATCGAGCCCCATGCTCGATTTTTGCTTTCCTTTTTAGAGCATCTAACTGTAGATTTTCCCTCTCATTTTATTCTTTCTATCATAGATGTATATAGGGATATGACGACTCATGATAAGCTTATCTTCCCTTTGGCTATCACGAGGATTCTACGCCATTTCTCTGTTCCCTTTCTCATTTCCATGTCATGTGTGCCATAGATGTCGCTACCATTAAACGGAGCAAGGTACAGCTATGTTTGAGGCGATTCGAGACAGCAGCTCCTCCCACTTCTTCAGCTCCAGCCACCTCTGCTCCCTTTTCTTCTTTGGGTGGTATGACTCTTGATGTGATCATGGCACAACTTCAGCGCATGGATGCTCGCCTTGACACTCTTAGTGATGAGTTATGTCAGGTGAACACCCGTGTTGGCCGTATTGCCAGACGGTAGGCTCGCCTTGGTGGCTTCGTAGAGTCTCCCTCTCCTCCTCCTGAGTCATCTAACGACGATGATGACTTCGACGACGATGATGATGATAAGGATGCTAGCTCTTCCAGCACTGATGAGATGTCTACTTGATATACTTACCCTTTGTCACTCGTGATAAAAAGGAGGAGTAGTTTTGGATATGAAAGTAGTCATACTCATAAGGGAGGGTTAGTATAGGAGATTTTTGTTAGGGGAAGTGTATTTTTTGGAGAGATGTAGTGAGGATTGTATGTATCTTTTTCTTTTCTCTCTTTTTTAGATACATTGTTCATGTACTTTAGATCTTGTGATCGTATTGTGATAGCAAATCTTGTACTTGTTGATATATATATATATATATACATTTGAGGTTATTATTACAGTTATTTCACCTATCTCTGTGTTGTTTCTTTTCTCTCTTTATACACAAGTTTCTTATTTATTATATGCAATCTATTATTTCTATCTCACACTAAGATGCTGTGATGAGTTTTGTTTAAAGTGTTTTAGAAATACAGGTTGTCAAAGTCTACTTGCTATAAACTCTCTTCTTTCAAAGTTTTTCAAGAGTTTGTGTTAGGATATATTTTATTGTATTCAACAAGTGAATATCAGTTGAGTGATTTATGACTTCTCTCATATCTAATTTGTTTGTTGTGGTTTTGTCACGGATTGCCAAATGGGGAGATTGTTAGGACATATGTGATTCATTATTAGGAACATATGTCACTATTTTATGTAGTTGGCTAATCTTTTGACAAAATGTACTTTATTTGTAATTGGGTAGATCTAGGATGTGTTTAATGCTTCAAGAAACAAGCTTTCAAGTTCAAGTGTTAAAGCCATGCAAGTCTGTCCAAGAATCAAGTGAAGAAGTACTATTCATTAAATCTTGACAACTAGCTCATCAACTAGTATCTATCGTGGTTTAAAATAGCTGTTTCAGCCTGAGGCTTGATAGTTGCTCAACAGTTAGGGTATCTGTCGAGATTTATGAAGTTCAGATTTTTAGTTTAGATTTTCATCTAATCCGTGAGTGTATGTTTGGGCTTTCTTTTGTCATAACTCTAAACATATATAAGGATTATTTTAAGGGCCATAAAAGGTGATGCAAGTTTTACAAGAGCAAAATTCCACAAGTGTGAAGAATAGTGTAACCGGAAACCTAGTTTGCCCTAGTTCTTCTTTCTCTTGAAGAAGCTGCTGTGTTTGTACAACATAGGGTTTTGTAACCAAGCAACTTCATGATCTTTATTGTGTGATGAACTGAAGAACTTTGCAGCCAACATCCTTCTAAAGTAGGTGATCAAGTCGTGTATTGGGATCCGCATAATTGGTTAGTCATGTACTGGGAGCTGTGCATTGAAAATGAGAGATTGTCACTACAGAATAAGTCCAATTGGGTATTGGGTTAAGGGTTCAACTGTAGGTTGGTATAAGGTACTGTGATTTCTTTACTTGTATTTTGATAATAGTAGATTCTTGGGAGTGGTGACCTTAAAATCACCTGGTGGGGTTTTTGTCTTGTAGGTTTTCTCCATTCGTAAACAAATGACTGTGTCAATTTATTTTCCACTACATACTTAGTTTAATTGGTGATTGTTTGTGCTACCATGCATATTGTATGTTAATTTGATTAATTAATAAACTTGGCTCATTAATCAATTAATATATCACAAGGGGTCAATACATTCTTGGCCTATCACTTTCAATCCTTCAATTATTTTGGGCCCTAAATTTTGAAAGGTGAAGATTTATTTCATTTTCCTGTGGCTCTTGCCTTGTCTCTATGAATGAGTTCTTTATGTTTTTGTGGTTATTTCATTCTTTCTCAGGTATTTAGTGACCTCCTAAGTTGCTTCAGGCCCTTTTCTAGCATTGTTGAATGGGACAGCTTGAAGGTAATAGGTGATGTATGGTTTGGAGTTGATGTAACACTCAAGGTATCTCCCCCACTTTCTTGCTTCTTTTATTTAAATTATTGCTTGTTTTATCCCTCACGGTCATAGTTAAACTCCATTGTTTATGAATGAAAATTTGAGAACTATAGGGAAGTATTCTGATTCTTCAACTTGGTAACAATCCAAGGTTGATGGTTTTAATCTTGTGATCTAATTGTTTCCATGGTGCATTTGGGAAACCTGAAAGCAAACTAGAGTTCCCCAAGTCACAAATTATTGATGTCTCTTTGAATTACTTTGCAGGTAAGTTACTATATGAGCACTTTCAAAGTGGGACCTCCATGAAAGTTGCCAACTTGACATTTGAAAAGGATAATGTTTATATGGTATCACATATGAGGACAACATCAAGAGATTTCACATAGAGCTCTGATTTTACTTACTCCTTGGAAATTACAAACAAGGGCATCAAGACACTGTATGAAAAGATTTAAAATCATCTTCTAGCTATTGATCTCTCATGCAATAGATTTGATGGAGAAATTTCACAAGTCTTTGAAAATCTAAAGGGGCTTCATTTGCTCAACTTATCCAACAACATTTTTTTTGGTAATTTAACGGAGCTTGAATTTTTAGACATTTCTCAAAACAAGCTCTTAGGAAAATCCCTCAGCAATTATTGCAACTCACATTCCTTGAGTTCTTCAATGTCTTAAATAACCATCTTAGAGGGCCTATTCCACAAGGTCAACAATTTTCAACATTTCTAAATGGTTCATATTTGGGAAACATAGAATTTTGTGGTATCCCTTTGACAAAAAATGCAAAATTTCTTAGACACCAACGAATTCCAAACATGATGAAGTTTTAAATTTCCCAAGTAAATCTGTCTGGGTAGTCATTAAGATGGGATATGGGAGTGGGTTAATAATTGGGTTCGTCATTGGGCACAACCTCGCCATAAGAAAGTTGGGGTGGTTTGTCAAGAATTTAAGAAGGCAGTAAAAATGAATGGAGGGAAAATATGAAGGGGTTTTCAATCACCAAGATTTTTGTCAGAGATTTTCACTCTTTATTTAAGTAAATAAAAGTCTATGAAAGTCTAAAGTATGTCCATAATGTTCTACGTTGATGTGTATTTTTGCATTGTACTTTTTCTTTTTACAGTTTTGGCGGCATTAACATGTTTGATATATGTAGTGGGCCTTTTTGTTATATTGGGCTGGGCTGCCTCCTGTGGTATTAGGCCAAAGTATTCTGAGTAAAGGAGTTGAGACCGATCCAATTGTAACTCAATTTGGTCCAACTTGTGCGCAAACTATGCCTTGTTTGCCAGAGGCATGCTTACAGCAGGTAGAGTTATTCTAGATGAGTCACGGCAAATAGACATGATAATAATAAAACAAAAAGAAAAGAAGTATTTCGGCTCCTTAATTAAAGTGAGTAAATAACCCCTAATTAAGAAGGATGATCATAATAACAACAATAACTTTTATGAAGAGAACAAGAGAATAAGTGGATTGCATATGGGTTAATCAAAAAAGAAAGAAATCAGATCAAGTTTGATTCGCAGGACCGAAACCAAAGAGAGAAGAACGTTTCCTTTCAATACAAATAATCTCCCGGGGAAATCCTACCATGGAAATTAATCACTTTGAGGGAAACGGACCTAAATGGTTGGTGCCTAAGTGAACTTCTTGCTTCTGGTAGAGAGCAGGATTTTGAGAGGGAGAGAGGGAATTAACCTATTGGTGCATGCCTGCCGATCTAATTCTCCATTTATTTCTTTCTTCCTTTTTTAATTTTTCTCTTATCTTTCCTTTCTTTCCTCCACACTTGCTTTCTATTTCCTGTTTTTCCCTAGAGGTTCTTGTTACCATGATTTCGTGTTGTTGTTCCCCCCTTTCTGGGCATGGCAAGGCCCTTCCTTTATAGTGCTTACCGTGATCAGATTTTACTATTTTAGCCCTTAACCACCTTTGTTTGGTTTGGGTGTAGTTGCCGACCATCACTGGTCCGTCTGTGTGCCACTCTTATCATCGGACTAGGAAAACTATTTTGTTTGTTAGTCTACCGTGGCACCTTTTCCTGCCACAGTGTGGGTGCTCTCTCTCATTATCCCTCATGGCATGCACCTAGTGGTTCCAACTCAGCCTTGATTCTTTTGGGTGGTATGTCATCCCAGCAAGACGTACCCCTTAAAAGAGCTTGAGCAGGAACCCTAGAATAGGTTTTTCCCCCTCCCCTCTGCCAAACCATGCCCTCTTACTTCTGGCCCATGACCTCACTATATCTCGTATTGGTTGGGTACAGGCTGGTGATGTCTAGGACTTGCGCGTGCCTTCCTTCCATATGTGTTCAAAATTTGTCTGCTGCTCATGTGTCCGCTGTGGTCTGGAGGCTTGCTTGCCCAGTCTGCCATCCGTCCTTGACCTTTTATGTGAGCTGCTTTCTGATTTCCCGCTCCTCTTAGGGGCTGGGCTTTTATTTGAAATTAGGCTTTGTCTTTCTTTCAGCCTACTCCTTGTATGCCATCATTTCCTGCCGTATCATTCTATCATTCTTGCTGTGACATTTATTTGACCCAATCCTGCTGGACCTCTTTGGGCCTGTTGTTTATTCTTTCCCCAATGGTTTAGCATGGCCATTGGTTCTTTATTGCGTTACTTGTAGGCTCTTATGTCCTATTTGTTTTCTCTTGGGTATCCTTGGCCCATTTTCTTTTCTTGGGCTTCCTTGACCATTTTCCTAACTCTGTGTTCCCATGGGCTTTTACTATCTTCATTAGGCTTCCTCGGCCCAATTACCTTGTCCTCATCCTTGGGATTCATGGGCTTGCCATCAATCCCTTACTTTCTTTACTTGCATTACTTTGGGCCTGCTGTGGCCCATTCTCACTTTTCTTCATCATATACTGCCCATGGGTTTGCTATTTCTTTCTTTCTTTCTGGGCTCCTTTGAGCCCGTTTGCTTCCTCAAGACCATTTGTTTATTTTATGGACCTATGACCCATTATTCCTGTCGCTTGGGTTTAATGGTTTTTTCTATCTATTTACCAACTCCTTTCTGCCCGTGTTGTTGGGCTTCTTCTTTCTTTTTGACTTCCAAAATGACTATCAACATTTAGCCCCTTGAACATATGAAGCGTTCTTACGGTTTATATGTGAATAAGAGACTTTCCTACCTTTTCTAACTCTCTTCCTTCTTTTCTTCGCGGGTTTTTTGAACAGTGGACCCCTCCTCATACACACACACACACACACACACACATATATATATATATATATATATATGCATATATATATATATATATATATGCATATATATATATATATATATATATTTTTTTTTTTTTCCTTTTCTTGCCGTGAACATTGTTGTCTCTTTAAATTTCCCAGATTAGCAATTATTCTGAAACACAGCCGCCCTTTTATCAATTTCATGCCTTTTCTAATGGATGACCCATCTCCTCCTTTCATGCCAGCATTAATGACCCTGGTATTTAAGAGAGAGTCTCTTCGTACTCCAAACACAAACTCCTTCTTCTTTTCCAAAGCACTCTCTCTGTTCCCCTTTCTTCACCGCTTCCTCTTCCTCAAACACTTCCTCAAACAATCCTACCCATTTACTCCGATCAAATCCCTGTCCCATGACACAGATGAAAAGTCAAAGCTCTTCTCGTCGTAAAGGAAAAGAAGCCATCTCCGATCCTCCTGCCACATAGGAGGTAGGTGAGGAGGCCGCGTATTTTAAGTCGGACCATTCTGATGAGGAAAAAGCACAGCGGGCTTCGGATAGTGAGTGCACCCCTCTGATCGATCCCTGGTACGATGTCCACCCCAATTTCCTAAAGATTCCCAATGATTATGTGTCGTGCTGTGTGTGGCTCGCTCTTTGCCGGCGAAAAACCGATGTTTCTTGGGCCTTGTTGGCCTCCCCGATCCCTGATCTTGTCATTCACCAAGGCACTTCACTCCCCGTGCCTATTCATTTTGAATTTGTGTCGGGTATCGCCTTGGGTTGGAGAGAATGGGTAGATAATGAGTTATCCGACACAAGTTTCATGGTGTTGTTACAACGGGCCAGTGTTTTGAAGGCCATCGTTTCATCCCACTGCTTATACAACTTCCGGGACCTTTTCAACCTCTGTCACTTGGTCCGCTGGTTGTGTACCACCACCTATACCTTTTTCTTCTCCTGCGGTGAACTTACCGTGACCCTAGAAAACGTGGCCAACCAGTTACTCTTGCCTATCCTTGGCGACGTTGATCCTGCCACTTTATAACTTTCTCCAGAGGAAGAGGCCGTGGAGGCCAAGTTGAAGAAGAGGATGAGTGGGAATGCCAAGTTGTCATATTAGGTTAGTTCCTCTTCTAAAATCTCCATAACCGCCAGTCGTGTGGCTTTTGTTGCGTTTTGGCTTTGTAAATTTGTTTTTGGCTTTCAACCCCATTATGTTGTGAAGCCTTTATATTTCCGTTTAGTTATCAAGATATCTGTTGGGGTAAGTCTGTCGTTGGCTCCTATGTTCCTAGGGCATTTGTATGTCCAATTAGATATCCTACGGAGTGATGAGAGTCAGGTAGGCTCTTGTCACATAGTCACCTCTTCCGTTCATAGTACTATCTTGCAGCACCTGTTGTATGAGTATTGTGCTTAGCATTTGTCGAAGTGTAGGCCCATTCATTTTGCTAAAGAAAAGTATCAGTTATGTTCGCAAGCCATTATTGATTTTTGTGGCAGATTTGAGTCTGACTTCCCATTGGCTTTTCGTTGGATTAGTCTAAAGCTAATTGACCATTCTGCTGTTGAATCCTTTGATAAAGGCATTAAAATTTTCTTAGAGAGCTTACAAAAATTTGGGTACGGGTTATACATGTGTAGATTCTGCTATGGGTTTGTTTGTTGATACTACCGGGACTACCACCCCTTTGGCCAGTTTTGATGAGATAGGGATCACTTATTTGGCGGCCACCAATGCTAGATGGTTACCTTACTTGGCCGACGAAGGCATTAGGTTTGTTCATTATCTTGCCAACCGAGTGAGAAGACAATTTGGATTAGATCAGGACATTCCTGATGACCTTTCTTTTCTTATGGAATCCCCTACTTCCGTCCGACCCTTCTTACAGCATACTGCCTTTGAATTCTGGAGCCAGCGCTTCACTACAATTACCGTTCTAGGCTCATTGAGGAAGGGCCTTTACACTCCTACCATGCATGGATATTGGCAGGCAGTGATGACTTAGTTTGAGCAAGAGTTAATGGGTAGTTGTGTTTTCTCCCTCATTCCTCTTGATGGGCTTACTGCAATTATTTTGGCTAATCCTTGGTTGCTCTTGCCCTCCAAGTTCATGTTAGTGTATGCTAGGAAGCAGAGTTGGTCTACCATCCTTAAGTGGGATGAGGAAAAGAGAGGGTGGTACTGGCACACCGGTGATTATCCTCCAGGTTGGGAGAAGAAAGTTAAAGTGACGAACATTCCTGTGCCGGGCAAGAAGGGTCTTGCCGAGCTTAAGTCTGCAAGCAAGTCCAAACCTGCTACTCTGCGGCCACTTACAGATGCTCCCCTTTCCAGCAGGACGCGAGGCATTAAGAGAAAGACAACCCCTTACCCTACGTTTGCTGCTGAGCGGAGAGTACGTCATCTCTAATTCTGCTTTGTCCTTTACATATATATTTTTTTGACTTTCCTTGTGGCTAACCCTAACATGCTTGCTGACTTTTTTTTTTGAATTTGTCTTTTGTTCTCCTCTTTTTGCAGTCTAAGCATAAGGAGGATACATTTGTCACCCATCCCATACTGCTTGACAATACTCGTTCAAGGTACATTTTTTTTTTTCATGTGTTTCATCTGCCATATGCTTTTGTTTACCTCATCCCCTTAAAAGTCCTTTGATCTTCATATCTTTTTTTTTTTTTTTTTTTTTTTTTTTTTTTTTTTTTTTTTTTTTGTCTTCTAGGATGAGCCAAAGCCTTTCTCTATATACCATCCCACAGCCGAGGAGCTTTCTGCCTCCATGGGTGTACCCATGGAAGGCTTTTTCGAAGGGGTTGACGTAGCATTTGTAGCACTTGCCCCTTTTGCTACTATACATAGAGTTCCTGCTGAGGCTCCTACCCCTTCCACTAAGCCGGTACCTATAGATGAGGGTACTCATACTGGGAAGGTTAGTGAGGCCACTCCCATTCTTGTTGAGACACTTATTCCCTAAGAGGGGGTCACTCCTCCTACTGTTGTTCAAACTAAGGTTGCTTCTCCCATCACACCCCTTGTCATCTCCACCAGTGACCCATTCGTAGCTCTATCTCAGGCTGTGAAGGATGGTTCTTCATTGGTAGTTACCCCTTCCTCCATTCCCAGCTCTGCTACATGTGGGCCTGATGCAGACTTGTCCTCTGAGGGGTTTGAGGACATTCTTGAGGATCCTGAAGATGAGCCCGTCCTGAAGAAGAGGATTTCTAACTTTGACAAAGAGGAGAGTGCTGCCCCAGAGACTGAATCCATAGGTATGTGCCTTTTTTTTTTCCTTTTTATCTTGCTAAGTTCACTCTTCCTCATACATATGTATTTGCATCACTCCTTTGCTACGGTCTCCTTTTATTTGTATGCCCATTTCCCTATTTACAGAGACCTTTGAGGGGCCAGGAGTTGCAGCAAATGTAGGTATGCCCTCAGCTGCTCTTTCTGCCACACCCATAGCACCTGTTTCAGCTGTTCCCATAGCGCCCGTTTTTGCTGTACCTTATGTACCTGTTTCTGTCGTTCCCATAGCCCTCATTCTTACGGGTCCTAGTGAGTTTCCTTTCCCTTATCTCCTTCTTCATTTCTTCCTTGTGAGTTTGTCCTTTTTAGATCACGGCTTCTCATTTCATGCTTTGTTCTTTCTTGATAGGTCCACTTCCTGCTGCCCTTTCTCAGTTTGAGGTGGGTAGGAGTTTTGCCACCATTTTGGATCTTGTGAGCGAGTCCACAGCCTTCTTTTCATGCTTTGATTAGCCTGAGGTTAATGAACTTGATCCTGTAGATTTCTAGGGTTCTGGGCCTCCCTATGTAGACTTCCATGGTTTCAGGGTTCTTGAGGATTGTGCTTCTCATTTGGTGGCAGTCTACAGTAGCTGTGGTGACTTTATGCAGGGATTCCATCTTGGCCGTTCGGCTAGAGAGCACTTCTTGAAGATGCTAGGGAATGTGCTGAACGATATTGAGCATAACTTTGTTGATATTGTTTCTGCCGAGAGGATCTTGCAGTGGAGAGCCGTGATTCAGGAGCTTGTTAGTGTGGGTATTGCTGTGGAATTTGTTTTGGATCGCCTCTGTGAGTTTGCCCGAGCCCTTTTTATGAAGAAGGTTTAGCCTGTTGTTGATGCCATTGATACACGTCTTGAGGCTTTAAGGAAGGAAGTGGCAGACTTGGAAGGTCGTTGCGAGTGTCTTCTATCTAGCATTGGTGGGCCTAGCTACTTTGGAGATCAGCCTCTCATTTTTGGACTTCGTTGATGACAATGTAGTCCTCCTCCCTTTTTTTTTTTTCGTGTTGTTTTTCTTATTAGGATTAATGCCCTTAAATCCTATTGTATGATGCTATGTATGACATTATGTATGACTTAATGTTGTGATTAATAAAGTTGTTTTATTATTATCTAAAATAATGGTAACAAGAATATTTAGACATTATCATATAGTCCATGAGATGCATAGTATGTGATTTATGTGATTTAGTCACAGAAGATATAAGTCACAAGTTCTTTGTAAATTTAGAATTTTAGTTCATAGTCGGTGATGAAATTGGGCATTTCATCTGTGAAGGCTATAACATATCAACTAAGATGATTTGTCTTGATCATGGAAGTGGAGACTTCTAGTTGATGTGTTAATATGTTTTAAGAGTTAAGATATATTGAACTGGACCGCTGTGAGATTTATTATTCTCCTAACGACTGTCAATTGAAAAATAAATCTCACAACTTATATTTGCATGAACTTTTAATCCTGAGAGAATAATGGACCTAATCATGAAGTGTAGGTTGCTTTGATATATCAGGAGTGAGATCTAAAGTATCGGTCAAAACCTCAGTATGTTGGGTAGCCACATTTCGTGTTGATGGAACATATATTCTCAAGATGGAATTCATAGTCTCTTAACAGAGATTTAAAATATTCCCTTGAGATAAGTTTAATGGGTTTAGTTATTCAGAGAGTTAGGCCTAATCACTTTGGTAAGAAATTACTAAAGTATATATTTATGAAATTGGATTTCATAAATATATAATGAATAACTTAAAAGGATTAAACCGGGTACTCAAGGATTAAGACGTAGTAATCTTCAAAGTGACAGTCTATATTTATGACTTTGAATTACTACGAATATTTTATGAAGGGGTTGCATGTATAATAAAGTTTTGGGATATAATTTATTAATAAAGCCTAGAGTGCAATTATATTTATATAGTGGTATTAAATATAATTAATGGTAACTTTGGACTTGTCAAGAGTTGACAGAAAAGCCCAAGGCCCATTGGAGCTAGTGTCTCATTAGTCCTTTTGGTCCCACTCCAAGCCACACATTAAAGCCCAATTGGAAAGGCCCAATAGGCCGGCCCAATTAGATAATCAGTTATATATAAAGGGAGAGACATACAGAATTTTTATTAGAGATTAGAAAAAAAGTGAGACACCATTGTGAAGTGGTGTGTATGTGTGAGTGAAACCACTCAATTATTCTCCCTTGAAAATTGATTGAGAGACCACACTTCTTGGGCGTAAAGTGGAATTGGAGTGAAGATTAAAAGTGTTCCCAAGTACTTATAATCTTTTGTTTTTGAATTTCTCCACACCAAGGTATGCTATCTTGTTCTTAAATTCTAGAATTTATATAGTGCAAGTTATCAATCAATCATGAAATAGATTCTTGTTTGTTGCTTCCGCTATGTATTTTGTATGAGAAACAAAATCAGATTTAACCAACATTTCTTCCCTCATCACTCTGTCTAGCACACTTTATTTTTCCTATAGCACTTATTTGGTGAGTTTGCCATAGTTTGGATTTGTAACTATGATGCGACACTTTGCTATTGCCTTTGCTATTATTATTACATAGAATGCTAATACTTCATAATTTTTCATTACATAGTCATGAAAGCACATTACAATCTCATAGTCACTTGAAGGAAAGAAAAAAAAGGTAAAGGAAACATAAAATTCTTTAGCGAAAAAAGGATAACTACATAACCTTTTATCTTCAGGCATAATAACGCTTCAGCCATTTCCCATTGATGGGATCCATTAGGTCTCTGCCATCCATCTGAGTCAAATGGTAATACCCACTTGGATGCGCCTCCCTTATCACAAGGGGTCCTTTCTATTTTGGTGCAAACTTTGATGGTCTTGCCATATCTCGCCTGACGTAGTCTGCTACTTTTAACACAAGTTGCCTTTCCACGAACACTTTCTCTTTAGTCATCCTGCCATAGGCTTCAGTCATCCTTTGCTTGTATCTGCGGCTGAGTTCTTGGGCTTCTTCCCTCTTTCCATCAAGTCCTTCTAGGTCTTCGTATCTTTCTGCTGCAAAGACTACTTTTTCTTTTTCTTTCTTCCGCATCTGCATAACTCTTAGGGATAGAGTCATTACTTTTGTTGGACTCATTACCTCTGTTCCATAGACCAAGGAAAAGGGTGAAAACCCTGTGGCTAACTTTGGTGAATTTCTATAAGCCCAAAGAGCATCTGGCAGGTGCATTGCCCATCTTCCTGTATATTCTTGGCTTATTTTACTGATAATCTTTATGAGGGTCTTGTTTGTTGCCTCCGTTTGCCCATTTCCTTGAGGGTAATAAGGTGATGAATGGTGGTGTTTGACTTGGTAGAACTCCAGCATCTTCCTTACATCACTATTGACAAAGGGTGTGCCATTGTCACCGATAATCCTGTGGGGTACCCCAAACCTTACAATTATGCTCTCCTTGATGAAGTTTGCCACTGCTCCTCCTGTGGCTTTATGGAGTGGCACTGCCTTTGCCCACTTAGTGAAGTTCCGTAGCCACGCGATGGTGGGTTAACTGGTCCCATCAAGTCGAGCCCCCAAAGTGTGGAAGGGCCATGGGGTGACCATGCTATGTAATTTATACGGATGAGTGTGAATCAAGTTGGCTTGTATTTGGCAATTATGGAATTTTTTCACAAATTCTGCCGCATCTTTTTTCATGGTAGGCCAATAGTAGCCCATTTGCAGCAGGCATCTATAGAGCTTTTTCTTTCCCTGGTGCTCCCCACACTCTCCTGAGTGTACTTCTTTTATCATTTCTTTTGCTTTTTTAGGGCCCAAACACTTTAAGGTGTCCCCATCGTACCCCTTTTTGAAAAGGATTGTATTATTCAAAAAGTACCGCGTTGCCAACCTCTTAAGCTTGTATCTTTCACTTTGTTTTTGTGGCAGGATACCTTCTGTTAAGTACTGTATGAATATACTTTTCTAGTCTTTGCTGATGAACATAGCGTAACTTTCCTCTCTGTTTGCTGCAAGCTGGTAGGTCCCGCACTAGGTTTGGACTCGGTCTGCATCTTTACCCATACTTGGCCAAAAGAAGCCTGTCCTTTGAAGTCTGCGGTAAAGGCTGACCTCCCTGCAGGATCCGTAAGTCTTGTCATGTACTTCTTTCAACTTTGTTTAGGCCTTCTTCTACCCTACGCATTTGGACAAGACCTTACCTAGTATTCAGTGGTACAATTCTTCTCTCACCAGGGCGTAATCTTTTAGTACCTTTAGTTTTGCGGTGTCCTCTCCTTTTATCAACACTTCCCTTATGGGAATCCGCCAATCCCCTTCACACTGTTCCTCCTGGAACCTTTCCTTCAACACCTCAATAATGGATTCTTTCCTCTTGCTGACTTCTACCTTGGTGCTATCCCCTTCGAACATTATTTGTAAGCCTAGTGCGGCTAACACGTCTGCAAACTGGTTTTCGTTCCTTGGAGCATATTCTATTTTGAAGGTTGAAAACTCTTCTTCCATCTTTTGGTCCATTGCTCTATACGGGGCTAGGCTGGGTTCCTTTAAGGAAAAGCTCCCCTTGGCCTGGCAGACGACTAGGTTCGAATCACCTAATACCCTTAAATGCTGGACTCCCATTTCGAGTGCCGTGGCTAACCCGATTAGGTAGGCTTCGTATTTTGCCGTGTTGTTTGAACAGGGGAATTCGAGTTTAAATGATAGTGCCACTGCCTTATCTTCTTCATGGTACAAAACTACTCCTATTCCCCCTGATTGGGTGGTAGAAGACCCATCAAATTTCATTACCCATTGTTTTCCAACCTCTTCTGCCATGACTACTTCCCTTAGAACTTCATCATCTAGTAGGAATTCTTCCTCTCTTGAAAACTGTGTCAATAGATATGCTATAGCCTGGCTTTTCATCACCTTAGGTGTCCCTATTCTTAAGTCGTACTGTGACAATTGTAACAACCACTGGGATATTTTTCCAGAGAGGATTTGTTGCTGCAACAAAGCTTTAATGGCATAGGACTTGGTCATTAGCCATACTTCGTAGGCCAAGAAAAAATGACGTAACCTCTGCGAAGCATACATAATAGCCAGACACGCCCTTTCTGCCTTTGGATAATGAGTTTCTGCATCTTTTAAGGCACGGTGATGTAGTACACTGGTTGCTTAACGCCACCTCCATCATCTTGGGCAATTAATGCACCAATGGCATACGAGTTAGTGGCCAAGTAGAGTAGCAATAGTTTTTTGTGGATTAGGGCCTGTACCGTAGGGAGGTTCATCATAATCTGCTATAGCCTCTTGAAGGCCGTCTGCTGCGCTTCCCCCCATTCAAAACTTTGCTTTTTCCTAAGAAATTTGGTGAAAGCAGAAGTGATTGATGCCAACCCAGGGATGAATCTCCAGATATATAAGACTTTCCCTAAGAAGCTCTTTAACTCCTTTACTGTGACTGGGGGTCTCATAGTTGCTATGGTCGTGGCTTTAGCCGGGTCCACATCTATTCCCATACTATGAACCAGGAAGCCCAAGAATTTCCCAGAGGACACTCTAAATGCACACTTGAGAGGGTTCATTCTTAGTTTGAAGGCTCTACGCCTTTCGAATATCCTTTTCAACATGTAGAAGTGCTCTTATCTCCTCCTCGATTTAACCATTATGTCATCCACATAGTCCTCTAGTTCCTGATGCATCATGTCGTGAAATATGACCGTCATTGCTTACTGATAAGTTGCACCTGCGTTTTTCAACCCAAAGGGCATTACAGTGTAGTAGAAGTTGCCTACGGGTGTTCTGAAAGCAGTTTTCTTTGCATTCCTTGATGCCATTTTGATCTGATTGTATCTACTGAACCCATCCATAAATGAAAACATGGCGCTTCCTGCCACAGAGGACACTCCAAATGCACACTTGAGAGGGTTCATTCTTAGTTTGAAGGCTCTACACCTTTGAATACCCTTTTCAACATGTAGATGTGCTCTTATCTCCTCCTTGATTTAACCACTATGTCATCCACATAGTCCTCTAGTTCTTGATGCATCATGTCGTGAAATATGGCCGTCATTGCTTGCTGATAAGTTGCACCTGCGTTTTTCAACCCAAAGGGTAACACAGTGTAGTAGAAGTTGCCCACAGGTGTTTTGAAAGCAGTTTTCTTTGCATCCCTTGGTGCCATTCTAATCTGATTGTATCCACTGAACCCATTTATGAATGAAAACATGGTGCTTCTTGCCACAGAATCTATTAGTAAATCCATATTTGGCAATGGGAACTCGTCCTTCGGACAGGCTCTGTTGAGATTTCTGAAATCCACACAACATCTTATTTGTCTGTTCTTCTTCTTTACTAGTACTATGTTAGATAGCCAGCGCAGGTGTTGAATAGGCTTGATGAATCCTGCGGCTAGCAATTTCTGTACTTCTTTGATTATTTGCCTTTCTATTTTAGTGTGGAATATCCTGACAGGCTGGGCCACTGGCTTGGTCTCTGGGTCCATATTCAACGTATGCGCAACTAGTCTAGGGTCTAACCCTAGCATTTCACTGTAATCCCATGCAAAGACGTCTTTGAACTCTTTTAACAGCAGTGTCAGCTCTGATTTTTCCTTTTCTGTCAGACTTGCACTAGTTGAGATAGGCCTTGGTTCTTGTGAACCGGACCCCTGGTCAACTTCCTCCAACTCTTCTTCTGCCACCACCTATGCATCTTTTTCTGCCATAACTTCCTCATCTTTCTCTTTTTCTTTCTTCAAACTTTCTTGAGCTACGCAACACGCCAAACTCCCGTGCCACATTCTTGGGTGGGGCCCGCTTGTATTTCACTTGTGGGCCCCGTACACCTTTATAATTTGTACACAATCCTGTCATCAGGGCCCCGGACCCTGACACAATGCGGTGTGTCATCTGATTCTGCGGCGGGCACTTCTTTTTTTTTCTTTTTTTGTGCCAGTAACTTCCTTAGATCAGGTTCCAGATCACTTTGGATATCTCTCCACTTAGGTATGAAACTACCTCGTGGTTTTGATATTGAGCTTTCCCCGGATGGAGCCCATTGGTCCTAGAACATAGTTTCCACTAAATGAGCCTTTACCTACTCGAATGGCGAGGGATTTGCTGCTATGCATATCATTCTACCACTCAACCTTCCCTTCACACACGGTGGTATATGGATGGGACTAGCCGGTGTTTGTGTAAGCATGACCTTCCTAGTAGCATGTGATATGAAACTTTTGTTTTTACTACGTGGAACCGCGCTAAGGACGTTATGGGGCCCACTTTCAACCACAGCTGGATGTGGCCTATGGTGTATTTGCCCCTTTCGCCAAACCCTGTTACTTCTATTGGGCATCCTTGAATATTTCTTTCTGAAATTCCTGCTGCTTGTAGAGTGCTTAATGGAATGAGGTTTACGGAAGCACTTGTATCTACTAAGGCCTTCTTGATGGGGATTTGATTTATGGATGCTGCTAGGTAGAGGGGCCTCCTGCGATCTGGGTATCCCACTTCCATATCCTCATTACTAAAGGTGATTTCATTTGACTCTTGTAAGAAGGCTCTGTCATCTGGGATTTTCGCGGATAATCATTCTACTCCTGCCCCGGAGGTGATGCCCACTAGAGCCTTCGTGGCTATCTTTCTTTTCTTTGTTGTGAGCCCTAGCTGGTTAAATAGATTTTTGAATTTGGAGCTTTGCTGTAAAGTGGTAATTGCCGCGGCAGGCAGGGCTGGATTCTTTTCTTCGACCTCCCCTGGATCTGTGCAAATTACTATTGCTGCTACACCCTTCCCTTTGAGGTTTGAGAATGAGTTTCTTTGAACCTCTTTGATCCTGCAGTGCACCAATCCGCGGAGTGCCCAACATTCTGCAATAGGACGTTGTACGTAGTTGTGCTAACGGCAGAAGTATATGTCCCTCCGCTCCTCTTCTGTGGGCTTTCTAGAAACTTGATTAGGTTTGAAAACTTCGTCTGCTATCCACTTGTCTAGCAGCACATCTAATTCTTTTGGAGTGCATGTTATTGGTGGGGGAGTATCGTATTCCGTCTCATTAGTAGACACTGCTATAGTCTGCGGAGGGCTTCTTTTGGCCGTGCTTGGTTTTACGGACTGGGCAGTCTTCTTGGCCTTTTGCAACAACTGTGCAAACTGGGAGATTTCTAAGTTTTCCAGGACTGCCTTGTACTCCCTGATCATGTTTGTCATACACATTTCCACCAATGTTCTTTCTTCACAATGATCATAGCAATCGAGTGCTATGTCCTTGAACCTTTTGATGTATTCCATCAAGTCCTCACCACTCCTTTGCTTGGTTGCTTGCAGAGTTGCAAGTGTTATTGTTTCTTCTTTGTGGAAGTATTTAGTGCAAAATACATCCAGCATGTCATCCCAAGTTGGGATGGATCCTGGCTTTAGGCCAATGTACCAGGTGTATGCCCGGTCACATAGTGATTTGGAAAACTCTTGAAGACACAAGTCTTCGTCTACGGCGTAAGGGCCAAAAGTATCAATGAACTTGCTCACGTGCTCAACGACACTTCCCTTCCTGCCATCATACTGTGTAAAGGCTCGTGGCTTGCACCTCTTGGGGTACGATTTACTGAGTACCCTTAGTGGGTAAGGAGGTCTTTGTATTTAGAATCTCTCCCTAGGTGCTCTGGCTCTCTCTTGTTACAGGAGAGCCGCTACTGCGGCCATAGTAATGAAATGTTGTTCCGCATTCTGTGGGACACCTCCTACTGGTGTTTCCTCTTTGTCTGCCGCATGTTCTGGGTCATGCTGGCTTCATTTCTCCTTTGTTTTGTCCATTTTCCGCTGATAGATTTCTTCTATCATTTGCTGCTGTGAGTGTTGCAAGGACTGCAAGACTTCAATGAAGATGTTGGCATTGTCAGTAAGGATTCTTGGTTGTGGCTAGGGTTCAGCCCCCATTTCGTTGGCACCTTTCGCATGGTTAGGCTTCTGCTGGTAAGGCGTAGTTGGCCTAGACTTTGCTTGTGAGGATATGACACTCATGTTTCGCTTTGTCCTGGTCTTTGGAGGCATTTGTTTGTAAGGGCTTCTGTCCCTATCTGCTTCTCAACTCCCTAATGGAGTTGCCAATTTAATGTAGTGGGCCTTTTTGTTATAATGGGCTGGGCTGCCTCTTGCGATACAAGGCCCAAGTATTCTGAGTACGAGAGTTGAGACTGGTCCAATTGTAACTCAATTTGGTCCGGCTTGTGCGCAAACTATGCCTTGTTTGCCAGGGGCATGCTTACAACAGGCAGAGCTATTCTAGATGAGTCACGACAGATAGACATGATAATAATAAAACAAAAAGAAAATGAGTATTTCGGCTCCTTAATTAAAGTGAGTAAATAACCCTTAATTAAGAAGGATGATCATAATAACAACAATAACTTTTATGAAGAGAACAAGAGAATAAGTGGATTGCATATGGGTTAATAAAAAAAGAAAGAAATCAGATCAAGTCTGATCCGCAGGATCGAAACTAGAGAGAGAAGAATGTTTCCTTTCAACGTGAATAATCTCCCGGGGAAATCCTGCCATGGAAATTAATCACTTTTAGACCCACCTTTCAACAAGACATTGCGCCAAGATGGTGCTCACTGACCTCTCCGGTAGAAGATGAATGATGGGCTCAAAGGCCGCAGCACGAATATGAGCCTTCATCGCCTCAACTAGCTCCCCATACCACTCAACCACCTTGTTAGTACTGCCCCTACCAAAATATGAGGATATAGCTTGCAAAAAAGAGTATGGTGATGTTAAATTCACAATTTGGATCAAGGAACAAGGAAAAGAAGTTTCAAATTTCCAATAAGGTGCAAATGGTGTTAAAATCACATTTTAGATGCATAAATGATGAAAAGAAGTGTTAAATTTGCAATTGGATGAGAAATAAGAGAAAAAAAAGTTCAAAATTGCTAAAATAGGGATTCTACCTAGCAGTGTGCATACGTGAGCCCAAGCCTGCATAAACAGACATAAAGCCCGCGTGCAGAGGCTGAAGCCCATGTACGTAGGATCTCAAGAACAGGCCTGCATACGCAAGAAGAGAGGCTGTGTACACATGAATCTAAGCCGCGTATGCAGGATCAAGTCCTCGTACGCATGAACCAACGTAGAGAGTGTTCTTCAATAGTTTCAAGCATATCTCAACCAAAATCCATCCTAAACATTTTCCTACCCCTCATAAGTTGTTAGTTTTTCATCTAAATCCATCCCATAACAAAACCCAAGCATTTACGATTCCAAAAACATATTAAAATGGAAGATTAGAGGAAAACTCAAAAATGAGAAAAAAAGAATGAAAAAATCACCAATTTTGCTCGAGCATTTGCCGGAAGATGATCCTTTGGCCAATATGTCAAGGAAGGATCAGATTGAAGGCATCGCTTGAGAGCATGTAGGAGATTTTCTTGGACTTGGGTGCCATGGAGAAGAAGTTTTGGGAGAAAGAGATTGGAGAGGGAAGGATCAGATTGTGAGAGAGAAAGAGAGTGGGCCGTAACTTTTTGTAGAGAGAAATAGAAGTTGGAATGTTAGAGAGAATATGAAGAGGTGAGGAAGATAAAGAAAAAAAAAAACTGTTGGTAACAGTTGAGGAAATATGAAGAGGTGGGAACACACTTGGTGACTAAACTACATGTAGTTTAGTCCACCACTATACTATGTGTAGTTTAGTAAAAAGAAATTCATATATCCCCATGGAGTTCCCAAGAGGCTAGAAGTACAAAGAAAAATTCAAGAATATGCAAGAAGTGACAAAAACCTTCAACATCCCCAATGAATTCCCAAAAGGTAGAAGCAAAAAATCCAAGAACATGTTGAAATGACCAAAATACCCTCAATTGAGTAGAAGACATAAAGATCGCACTAGCATCCACAGTAGATTGAAAGTATCAAGAGTATCCTTTAAAGGACCATAAGTCACCAAGAGAACTCCCTTGAGAGTTCAAGTTTTTAAAAAAATACTCAGTAAGGTACAATATCATGAAGGGACTCCCCTGTGAGTCCAAGGTACAATAGCAACCCCCTCATGAGTTGTGAAGAAGATAATCCCAATAGAGTTGATGAAACCCCCTTATGGGTAGAGTCAACACAAGTTCCCCAGTAAGCCAGGAAGGAAGAAAGAAAATCTTCTCCAGTGGATCGCACATTTTTTAAGACTTCCATGTAGGTTAGAATCACCAAACTTCTTAGCAAGTTCCTTTTTCAACAAGAAGGCTCCCCTGAGGGTCACCAAAGTTTCAAGAAGATCATACTCCCTAGTGAGTTCCCTTTTATCATCCCCAGTGGACCATTCACCTAAGACTCCTTCGGGGGTCAAAACAAGCAGACCTGTGCACATATCCTAATGGAATTGAACATGTAGGCACAGTGGAAGAGGTAGAGATAGAGATAGAGACCAAGGTCACCCCGAGGCAAGAGCCTCACAAGAACAAGTAGAGATAGAGATGGAGAGGCCAATAGGTGGAAGCCACCTGAAGAAGTTTGAGGCCAGAGCCCTAGATGGACACCACAGATATATATATATATATATATATATCCTTTTAAGTTCATAAGAGCACCCTTGTTTGTTTGTTTGTTTGTTTAAGCTCGTAAGAGCACCTTTGTTTGTTTTTTCGTTTTAAGTGACTCTAGGATAGTGAGTCACTTACCTTTTGCTTGCAATTGGCAAAAAAGGGTTATGGGATATTGTTGCTCATTTCTCGAGCAACAAAGGTGGGAATTCGGACATATAAATACCATGCGACTCTACAAAGTCACACTTCACCCCATGTATGTGTGATGTGTGTCATGTTTGTGGATTGGGCATGATTCGTAAATCAAAACAAAATGTTTTGTCGCTTGTTCTTTTGATTTCATGAATGAAGATTACGAATCAAAAGAGGGATATCTGTAGATAGTACCCATTACGACTCGGGCCTCTGTTTCCCAATGATGCTAAAATTCTAAGACTCAAGGTTGGTTTATGTTGGTTAAAACTGGTTTTGTATCTCATACAAAACACATAGCGGAAGTAATAAACAAAGATCTATTTCATTCATGATTGATAACTTGCATTATGTAAATTTCAGAATTTGCGTACCTTGGTGCGGTGAAATTCAAAACAAAAGATTATAAGTCCTTGGGAACACTTTCAATCTTCACTCCAATTCCACTTTACGCCCAAGAAGTGTGGTTTCTCAATCAATTTCCAAGGGAGAATAATTGAGTGGTTTCACTCGCACATACACACCACTTCACAATGGTGTCTCACTTTTTCTCTAATAAAAAATTCTGTATGTCTCTCCCTTTATATATAACTGATTATCTAATTGAGCCGGCTTATTGGGCCTTTCCAATTGGGCTTTAATGTGTGGCTTGGAGTGGGACCAAAAGGACCAATACGACACTAGCTCCAATGGGCCTTGGGCTTTTCTGTCAACTCTTGACAAGTCCAAAGTTACCATTAATTATATTTAATACCACTATATAAATATAATTGCACTCTAGGCCTTATTAAAAAATTATATCCCAAAACTTTATTATACATGCAACCCCCTTCATAAAATATTCGTAGTAATTCAAAGTCATAAATATAAATTGTCACTTTGAAGATTACTACGTCTTAATCCTTGAGTACCCGGTTTAATCCTTTTAAGTTATTCATTATATATTTATGAAATTTAATTTCATAAATATATACTTTAGTAATTTCTTACCAAAGTGGTTAGGCCTAACTTTCTGAATAACTAAACCCATTAAACTTATCTCAAGGGAATATTTTAAATCTCTGTTAAGAGACTATGAATTCCATCTTGAGAATATATGTTCCATCAACACGAAATGTGGCTGCCTAACATACTGAGGTTTTGACCGTTACTTTAGATCTCACTCCTAATATATCAAAGCAACCTACACTTCATGATTAGGTCCATTATTCTCTCAAGATTAAGAGTTCATGCAAATATAAGTCGTGAGATTTATTATTCCATTAACAGTCGTTAGGAGAATAATAAATCTCACAGCGGTCCAGTTCAATATGTCTTAACTCTTAAAACATATTAACACGTCAACTAGAAGTCTCCACTTCCATGATCAAGACAAATCATCTTAGTTGATATGTTATAGTCTTCGCAGATGAAATGCCCAATTTCATCACCGATTATGAACTAAAATTCTGAGTTTACAAAGAACTTGTGACTTATATCTTCTGTGACTAAATCACATAAATCACATATTATGCATCTCATGGACTAAATGATAATGTCCGAATATTCATGTTACCATTATTTTAGGTAATAATAAAACAACTTTATTAATTACAATATCAAGTCATACATCATGTCAAACATAATGTCATTCATAATATCATACATAACATCATACAATAGGATTTAAGGGCACTAATCCCAACATATCTCCCATTTGCCCTAAAGACTATTGTGCACTAATCTAACTCCCATTCCCTCCAAATGCGACTCGAAGGTCCTTTGAGACAAGGCTTTGGTAAAGGGATCTGCTAGATTATTTGCACTTTCAATCTTTGCTACCATCACATCTCCATGAGCAATAATGTCTCTAATGATGTGGTACTTTCTCTCAATGTGCTTTCCTTTCTTGTGATTCCTTGAATTTTTTGATTGTGCAACTGCACCACTATTGTCGCAAAACAATGTGATGGGAACTTGTTCCATTCTCATTACACCAAGGTCAGAAAGGAATTTCTTGAGCCATACAGCTTCTTTTGCTGCTTCACAAGCAGCAACATATTCTGCTTCCATGGTGGAGTCTGCAATACAAGATTGTTTGACACTCCTCCATGTTATGGCCCCACCTCCTAAGGTGAATACACATCCTGACATGGACTTTTTGAAATCTAGATCCGACTGAAAATCTGAATCTGTATAGCCAATGGGTATCAAATCCTCACACCGATAAACAAGCATATAATCTTTCGTTCTCCGTAGATACTTGAGAATATGCTTTACAGCTTGCCAATGTTTTGGTCTTGGATTTGATTGATATTGGCTGACCATGCCTACTGAATAACAAATATCTGGTCTAGTACAAAGCATGGCATACATGAGACTTCCTACTGTAGAAGCATCAGGAACTTGTCTCATCATTTCTTTTTCCTCTTGAGTTTTAAGCCTTTGGTCATCAGACAGAGGAACTCCATGTCTGAAAGGAAGTAATCCCTTCTTGGAGTTTTGCATGCTAAACCATTCTAGAACCTTATCTATATATCTAGCCTGTGATAAGCCTAACAACCTATTCTTGCGATCTCGCCAAAGCTTGATCCCTAGAATAAAGTTAGCCTCACCTAAGTCCTTCATATCAAATTGGTTTGACAACCAAACCTTTACCGATGACATTACCCCTACATCATTTCCAATGAGTAGAATGTCATCAACATAAAGCACTAGGAACATTACTACTTTATCTCGATGTCTTTTGTACACACATGGTTCATCAAGATTTTGTTCAAAACCAAATGACTTGATTGCTTGATCAAATCTAATGTTCCATGACCTAGATGCTTGTTTAAGTCCATAAATGGACCTTTTTAACTTGCATACCATATGCTCTTGGTTCTTTGCTATAAAACCTTCCGGTTGCAACATATAGATTTCTTCTTCAAGATTGCCATTAAGAAATGCAGTCTTGACATCCATTTGCCAAATCTCATAATCATAATGAGTAGCAATAGATAAGAGAATTCTGATAGATTTAAGCATGGCTACTGGCGAAAAAGTTTCATCATAGTCAATACCTTCTTTTTGTGTATACCCTTTCGCCACTAATCTTGCTTTAAAAGTTCCAACCTTTCCATCTACCCCTCTCTTCCTCTTGTAAACCCATTTGCAACCAACATGTTTAATGCCATTAGGCGCCTTTACAAGATCCCAAACTTGATTGGAATACATAGAATCTAATTCAGATTTCATAGCTTTGATCCAATGATGTGCATCTATATCATTCATTGCCTCTTCATAAGTGTAGGGATCTGATTCAGCCTCTTCTGAGATAGCTTCATAAGTTTCTCCCAAACCTATGAATCTTATGGGAGGCCGAACAATTCTTCCACTACGACGAGGCACCTGTGTACTAGACATCTCATGAGTAGTATCTTGTGGTGTATCCAATACAACCACATCATCCCTAGTTTCATCTTTTGGTTGTTCAACTAAAGGTTCATTCATTTCAGCCAAAACAACTTTATTTCTAGGATCTAAATTATTCATATAATCATCTTCCAAAAATTTGGCATGTGTGCTAACAAACACTTTGTTATCTTTATGATTATAGGAGAAATAACCCTTTGTTTCTTTTAAATACCCTAAAAACATGTATACTTCGGTTTTAGATTCCAACTTATCAGACTTCCTTTTCAACACATGTGCTGGACATCCCCAAATGTAGAGATATTTCATACTAGGCTTACACCCACTCCACAATTCCTTAGGTGTGTTGGGAACAGATTTTGATGGAACTAAATTCAAAATATGCATTGCAGTTTTTAGTGCATATCCCCAAAAAGAAACTGGTAAAGTTGAGTAACTCATCATGGACCTAACCATTTCCAAAAGAGTCCTATTCCTTCTTTCTGCTACACCATTCTGTTGGGGAGTTCCAGGTGCAGTCAATTGAGATATAATCCCATTTTGAGTTAAGTAATCCTTGAAATCCCTAAGAAGGTATTCGCCACCACGATCAGATCGAATAGCTTTTATGCGTTTACCTAATTGATTCTCAACTTCAGCCCTAAACTCTTTGAACTTTTCAAAGGCTTCAGACTTCCGTCTCATTAGGTACACATAACCATATCTTGAGTAATCATCGGTAAAAGTGATGAAGTACTCATAACCTCCTTTTGCTTGGGTTGACATAGGACCACATACATCTGTATGAACTAATTCAAGCAACTCTTGGGCTCTTCTACCTTTTGTATTAAAAGGTCGTTTGGTCATTTTGCCTTCCAAACAAGATTCACAAACTGGAAATTCATCAAAGTCCAATGGCTCTAAAAGACCATCTTTGATCAGTCTTTGAATTCTATTTGGATTAATATGACCCAAACGCAAGTGCCAAAGATATGCTTCATTAGTAGAAGGAAACTTTCTCTTTAATGATTTTACATGAGAATTATGATCTAATTCAGAATTATATAATTCATGCTTATCAGGAGTTAAAATATAAAGACCATCCACAATACTGCCAGAACAGATAAACACTTTATCCTTCTTTATTACAACATTGTCTTTTAGGATAACATAATATCCATGTTTACCTAAATAAGTTGCAGAAATTAAATTTTTACGAACATTAGGTACATACAAACAGTCTTCCAATACTAAAACTCCAGAGTCAAAACATGAATTAAACATTCCAATAGCTACAACTAGAATCCTGCTCCCATCAGCCAAGGTAAGAAACATTTCCCCTTCATTCAGCTTTCTGGTCTCCTGAAACCCCTGCAAGGATTTGCAGATATGATTAGTACAACCTGAATCCACACACCAGGAATCTGTGGGATTCTGTACCAAACATGTTTCAAGAAGAAATGTACTTTTCATACCTCTATTCTTGGTAGCCTTAAATATTGGACAATTCCTCTTCCAATGTCCTTTCTCACCACAATGGAAATACTTTCCTTTGGTTTTCTTTCCTTTGTTGGCAACTCCTAAGGCAACTTGTTTACCATCTTTCTTAGTGAAGTTCTTCTTCTTCTTCTTCTTACCTTTGCCTTTCGACTTAGTTTGAGAAGTAGAAGCTTCACCAACATTGGCTTCAACACTAGAAGTGCCAAGGATGCCTTCCGCCACTACCAACTCATTCATCAATTCAGACAATGTATAAATCTTTTTGTTCATATTATAGTTAAGTCTGAATTCCTTGAATGATTCTGGTAGTGACTGAAGTATCATATCCACTTGGGATTCTCCATCAATATCGGCACCTAAAACTTCCAATGTATTTAGATTAGAGATCATCCTAAGACAATGCTCCCTCACTGAAGTACCTTCAGCCATTTTGGTATTATAAATCTGCCTCATAGTTTCTTACCTAGTAGAACGGCCTTGCTCACCAAACATCTCCTTCAGACTGAGCATAATGTCTGAAGCTAGTTTTACATCCTGCATTTGATGCTGTAGAACATTTGAAATAGATGCTAGGATATAGCACTTAGCCATCTCATTAGATTTCTGCCAACGATCGTATCGCTGTTTTTCCTCAAGAGGAGCATCTAATGATGGAAAGCTAGGACATGGTTGAGTAAGCACATATTTGTGCTCTTCAGCAGTAAGAACAATGTCCAAGTTTCTTTTCCAGTCAACATAGTTGGATCCAGTCAGTTTGTTTTGATTAAGAATAGCAACAAGTGGGCTAAATGATGTCATGATTTTAAATCTGAAAATAACAAACATGAATATAATAAGTAAACTAGACACTATCAATTTAGCATATATTCACATAATATGGAACCTTATAAAACCATAAAATAATATATGCAACGACAAACCAATCTATGTCTATAATTCCTTGGTATCAAGTTTATTATAAACACATTAATTGATTGAGAACTATTCTCATTATTAGTGCTATCATGATAACTCTTATCATACACTAATAATATGCCGTATTAGCTTTAGCCTCTAAGTGATAATGACATAGCTCCTTTGGGAGGTTAACATTGCACTTAGTCTAGTGTACACTATTATCTAGAATCATGTGTAACCACATTTCATTTCCCTTATAATGTTTAAACTTGTAGTACCATGGAACAAAAACACCCTCCTTTGGGATCGCGAGACATATACGTCAAGACGAGGTGCTTATCCATACTACTTTAAACAGGTAGTTCAATCTTATAGTACTTGAAGTAAACACCCTCCTTTGGGATCGCAAGGCATATACGCCAAGACGAGGTGTTTACCTACACTACTATGAACCAATAATGGAGGCCGTGAGATCCAACCCTTGTATCTCTCTCCCACTAGATGTTTTAAATTAAAGGTTTTTATGATCAAGAACCATAATAATGCTAGAAACCCTTAAAATCATAATCCTAATCTCATTAGGAATAAATTTCATTAAATGAATACTTTAATCCTAGCATTTAACGTAATAATCAATTCATGAAGTTAAGCCTTGAATCCTTTATAAACAATTTACATATAAACCCATATTATAACATATGACAATTATCACACCATATATATACAATATACGGATTCAATGTTTCCAAGGCAATTATTTCATGCGTATAAGATGGCCATCAAGAACTTGCATATAAAAAATTGAATGCATTTGAAACCATATAACTATATATAATGTAATAATCAATTCATGAAGTAATATAACATACGGATTATTACATTACATATAACTTACATGAAAACCTATATGATTTCAAGATGGCAATCAAGACAATAACTATTAAATTGTCTTTTATAGCCAAGCGGTGCAAGAAAGTCCAACCAATGCAATCAATTGGTTCGTGTACATGACAATTATTTCAATAACTGTATCCGAACAACTAGAAGTTTATGGCCAAGGATAAATATATATGCACCAAGCCATGTATATCATCTAGAAGTTTATAGAAACTTCAATCTATATATAACCGAATGGTTCTTTAATCATTGTTATATGTAGCAAGGATTCAAATGAATCCTTTAAGACAACAAAATGCAACCGTGGGCCAACATAAATACTTTTGAAGACGGAATTCCATATTAAAAGGAATTCACTTCACATCAACGCAAAGTCAATCTCCAAAAATAAATTATGAAATCAAAAATCCTATAAATGTGATTATATAGAACAATCACGGCAGATTCAAGAATCCCATCATGCAAAGAAAATGATATTCTTTGATTTTGAAATTCAATCACATGCTATACAATCATGATATGAAAACCTGGCTCTGATACCAATTGTTGGTTAAAACTGGTTTTGTATCTCATACAAAACACATAGCGGAAGCAATAAACAGAGATCTATTTCATTCATGATTGATAACTTGCATTATGTAAATTTCAGAATTTGCGTACCTTGGTGCGGTGAAATTCAAAACAAAAGATTATAAGTCCTTGGGAACACTTTCAATCTTCACTCCAATTCCACTTTACGCCCAAGAAGTGTGGTCTTTCAATCAATTTCCAAGGGAGAATAATTGAGTGGTTTCACTCGCACATAGACACCACTTCACAATGGTGTCTCACTTTTTCTCTAATAAAAAATTATGTATGTCTCTCCCTTTATATATAACTGATTATCTAATTGGGCCGGCCTATTAGGCCTTTCCAATTGGGCTTTAATGTGTGGCTTGGAGTGGGACCAAAAGAACCAATAAGACACTAGCTCCAATGGGCCTTGGGCTTTTCTGTCAACTCTTGACAAGTCCAAAGTTACCATTAATTATATTTAATGCCACTATATAAATATAGTTGCACTCTAGGCCTTATTAAAAAATTATATCCCAAAACTTTATTATACATGCAACCCCTTCATAAAATATTCATAGTAATTCAAAATCATAAATATAAACTGTCACTTTAAAGATTACTACGTCTTAATCCTTGAGTACCCGGTTTAATCCTTTTAAGTTATTCATTATATATTTATGAAATCTAATTTCATAAATATATACTTTAGTAATTTCTTACCAAAGTGATTAGGCCTAACTCTCTGAATAACTAAACCCATTAAACTTATCTCAAGGGAATATTTTAAATCTCTGTTAAGAGACTATGAATTCCATCTTGAGAATATATGTTCCACCAATACGAAATGTGGCTGCCCAACATACTGAGGTTTTGATCGTTACTTTAGATTTCACTCCTAATATATCAAAGCAACCTATACTTCATGATTAGGTCCATTATTCTCTCAGGATTAAGAGGTCATGCAAATATAAGTCGTGAGATTTATTATTCCATTGACAGTCGTTAGGAGAATAATAAATCTCACAGCGGTCCAGTTCAATATGTCTTAACTCTTAAAACATATTAACACATCAACTAGAAGTCTCCACTTCCATGATCAAGATAAATCATCTTAGTTGATATGTTATAGTCTTCGCAGATGAAATGCCCAATTTCATCACCGACTATGAACTAAAATTCTGAGTTTACAAAGAACTTGTGACTTATATCTTCTGTGACTAAATCACATAAATCACATACTATGCATCTCGTGGACTAAATGATAATGTCCGAATATTCATGTTACCATTATTTTAGGTAATAATAAAACAACTTTATTAATTACAATATCAAGTCATACATCATGTCAAACATAATGTCATTCATAATATCATACATAACATCATACAATAGGATTTAAGGGCACTATCCCAACAGTTTAGAGCCCAATTATATTACAAATTGATTTGAGAGATATTAAAATGGAAAATATAACTTTTTAATGAGCTAAAAATATATTTTTGGAAAATAAAGGCTAAAAGAAACCCTAAGCTTGCATACGCAGGCATGAACCTGCCTCTGCAGCCTAAGAGCATGTGTATGCAGACACGAGTCTGCACGTGTAGGTAGGGTTTCAGAAACACAAGTAAGACAAGTTTTTTGCATCAAAGATTGAGGTTTGGAACAAATCCCACATCGCCTAGGCGTTGTTCCAAACCCATATTTTCACAATATAAATAGCCATATATGGTACCTTTCAAAAACACACAAAAATCTTATAGGAAAATACTAAGATTCACTAGAAATTATGAATCAAAGAGGGAGTTTTTTACAAAACATCCTCAAGTCAATTTTATTTGGTTAAGGCCTTTTTTGGCCTTGATATTCGAGTTTTAATATTACTAATTACTTTCTTATTGGTTTGTGATAAATTTGACTGAGGGGAACGGTCAAAAAGTCAAACCTAGGAGCTTTTGCTTTGAGGTATTCTCTTTTTAACCTTTCTTTCATTTTTTTTTTTTTTTTACTTTTAATTTTGTCTTTGATCTGTTTCTTTGTTTGTTTTATGCTTATAACATGTTTGGTTAGACTAGATTTATGTTTTCTTTATGTTTTAAGCATGTTAGGTTGCTATAATTTATGTTTTGAATCTTGTTCAGTTTTGTGCATTTTTTAGGGTTAAGCATCCTTGACATGTGCATGTAGGGTTGTTCATGCGTATGCAAGAACTAGCCCAGAAACCCTAATTTTGTTTTCTTCTATTTTTGCTTCATTTTCACATGTTTACTTTTGTTTAGGCTCCTTTATATTTTTGTGTTTTTAGAGCTTCTATTTCACGTGTTTAATTAGATGATTGCCTTCACATGCTTAGATTGGGGATTGTTTTTGTGTTGTCCTTATTTCAATACCATGATCATGCATTCATATGCTCATGCATAATGCCATAGGTGTTGAGTTGCTGCAAGGTAAGTCATGCATCCACATGAACATGCATCTTTGAGTAGGGTTTTGTTTAGATGTGAATATGCTTGTTTGATGAAGTTGTGCTTCCTCATATGTTTGTTTAGACCTCTTAATGCTCACATGTTTTTGCCTTGGATGGATAAGATGATATGATGATAGGGTTTGTGATGAAACATGATTAGATGTATGATAGGATTTGTGATGAAACATGACTAGATGTATAATTAGGGTTTGTGTTGTGATGAATGCCTTGATGTCATGACATGTATGCTAGATGTATGATAGGTTATGCCATGATTAGATGCATGTTAGGTCTTGTTTGATTGCCATGATAGATGAATGATTAGGGATGATTGATGCCATGTTGTGTGTTTAGATGCATGTTAGTATGTGTGTGAGTTAGATACAATACTGAGTATACCTTTAATAGGGTTAAGACATAAGACACAATGATGGGAAGCCAACTTTAGGGTTGAGCGATTTTGGGTGCCTGACACCTTCCCAAGATCGTACCTTAACTCCGAATCCATATCTCTAGTAGTAAGATCAAAAGGTCCTTCCTTGAGAGGACGCTATATATATGGTTCCTAGGACATTGTAAAAACTAGGTGGTGACTCCCCGTTGTTTCCACAGTGACAAGTATCCTATAGAACCAACTGGAAGTGGGCTAGCTTGAGGAATAAGGAATGGGCAGGCACTTAGAAAAGGCAGGGGGGGGGGGGGAGGTGTAATGTGGGAGGGTGTGGAAAGATATTGAGGGAAAGACCTAGAGAAGAACAAGAGAGAGAAAATGGCACTAGTTGAATAGAGACAAGATTTGTTTTAGCTCTTTGGTTAGCTCTTTGTACCTCAGGAAAATAGTTTATTTGTCATTGGATAATTTATTATCCTTCCTTTCTTCTTAATCAGTTGTTTAGGTCTCCCATTGTGGAACTTGTACCTTCTATTTCTTATAAATAAATTGTGTAGGTCAGCTATTGTGTAGAGACAAGATTTGTTTTAGCTCTTTGGTTAACTCTTTGTACCTCGGGAAAATAGTTTATATTAGGCACAATGTTTGTTTTTTGACCACCATAATTGGCGCTGTTTGTGGAAAGTTCCACCAAGCAGTAGGTTTAGAAGTTAGTTCCAGTAAGAGGATAGAAAATTAGTCAAGGAGTGGGCTTGCTCACCTTTATTGTTTGAGCATCTTGAAGGACTTAGTCCACGAGAATAGGCATGTACGGTCTAAAATGCATAAGGAGACTCAGAAGCAATCCTCGTGGGGCCACAATAGGGAGTTTACCTCCCTCCCACATAGGGAGAGGTCGTCACTAACTCCATGGGACCCTCTTAATCTAGTAGTGGTAAGGAAATCAATAGGCTGAGGGAGCAAGTATTGGTCCTATAGCGAAAGGCTAGGAGGGATGAAGACCGCCTCCACCAAAGAATCCCTAGCCCTGCCTTAAGTCATCCCTGGAGGGAGGAAAGTAGCATGGAGGAATGTCGAAGAGACCGTGATATAAGATAACTTCCACCTCATAGAGAGAGAACAACTTCTTCGCCTTGGAGGTATAGGAGGGAGGAGTACCCATTACATAGGGAGAGGATTAGGACACCTCCCCCTCAGTATCCGGCATTCCAGGATCTCAGAGAGCCTCTTACCCTTCAAACCTTGAGGAACGACACTATGAGCAAGGCACTGCAGTAGATATCTTGTTCTCCATTCTCAGAAGAGATAGAAAGCACATATCTATTGTAGAGGTTTACTAGGCCTACCTTCACCATTTATAATGGTAAGACCAATCCCATGTGTTGGGTTAAGATAGCTTGACCCCGATTAATTAATTCAATTACCTAAGTTGATTAATTAGGTTCAATTGCATGCAAATTGGGAAGGCACCAACAAATCACCAAAAATACTAAATGCAGCAAAAAATAAATTAGACACAGTGATTTGTTAACAAATGGGGAAAACCTCACATGGCAAAAACCTCACTGAGTCATTTTAAGGTCACCATTCCCAAGAATCCACTAATCAACAATCAAACGGCTACAAGTATAAGGAATCTTACCAATTACCCTGGCCTATCCCAAAATACCAATCTACAGTTGAACCTTCGCTGCAATACCCAATTGGACTTGATCTTGTAGTAGTCTTTTTCCCTTTGATGCATAAACCTCTAGCAACTTGAATAGATGTTGTTGCCTGCAAAGTTCTTCACTTCATCAACAATGAAGATCAGGAAACACTTGGTTACAAAACCTTATGGCGTATTGTAAAGTTGTTATTTACAACTATTTTGTGTTGGCTTTAATTCCATTCCAAATTTGATTGTAATTATGTTCAATCATATTTACCATGTATTGTATGTGAGATTTTATTGTAAGAGTTATGTGTGAGACAGAGTGTGAACACTCGAGCTATTATTGAATACCAAGTGGATTTCGAGAGAAGATTCACGAGAAGATATCCCGCGAAATAAGCCATGTGCAAAGCACATGACTAGAATGTGAAGAGTCATGACAACTGGTTTTCGTGAGTAATGTGCAAAGCACATGACTAAAATGTAAAGAGTCATGACAGCTGGTTTTCGCGAGTAATTCAATGGTAAGGCCTTCCTGAGAAATACCTGCAAAACTTTTGTTTTGCTATTTTGGCATATCTGTTCTAGCATGTCTTCACCCACACTATATATACCCTTATTACCCACATATTATAAGGAGTACTTTTCAGAGAGAAAACCTTAGCATACACACTTGAGAGTTAGAGATTGTCTTACACACAATCATCTACACAATCCTTTGTTGTTTCCCTCTACTTCTACTTCTCCATATTCATATCCTTAAGAGGTTAATAGCTTAAACATTTACCACACCCAATCTGAGTATAAAATAAGGTTTTGGTGTTACTGGGAAGCATTGGAAGAAGCCAATCATTGTTGGATGTACAATCAAGCTGAATTACGTGATTTGAGAAAGTTAGAGAAGACAAGGCTTTGTTAAGTCAGTTGGTAGCAGGAGCTTGAACGGCTCAAGTACATAGGGTAGACTAGGCTTGGAGGTGTTATTCGTGTACTCCAACTTATTCTCTAGTGGATCAATTTACCACTTGGAGGGTGACAAAGAGGTTTTTTGTTGAGTTCTTTTGTTTCCTCTTCGATAACACTTCTCGGTGTTATTTGTGTTTGCATCCTTCTTCCCTACTCTTTTAGCTTTCATTTTATTGTTAATATTTGATGAATATGGCTTTTGTTCACTTGCATTTACTCTATTCTACACTTAGTTTAAATTAGAGTAAATGCAATTGAGCTATAACTTTTATTTACGGGTCTAAACAAGCTCTTGTTTTTTCACACAATTTCGAGCTTTCAATTGGTATCAGAGCAGATACATTTGTTATGGTTTCATTACTTAAGTGTGATCCTAGACCCCATTTGAGATGGATCAATTTCAATCCTTCAATGCACCTCCCTACTTTGATGGGAGTAATTACGCATGTTGGAAAGTCCGTATGAGGGTATTTCTATGTTCTATTGATGATAGTGTTTAGGACGCTGTCGAGATAGGATGGACTAGGCTGGAGGTTGCCAAATCCACATGGGGTAAGGCAACCCTTACGACAGTTAATGCCAATAGCAAGGCTTTAATGCAATTTTCTGTGGTGTTTCACCTGACGAATTTCACAGGATCTCTTATGTTACGATTGCCGATGAGGCATGGCAAATCTTGGAGACCACCTACGAAGGCACTAGAAAGGTGAAGGACACCAAGTTGCAAATGCTTACCACTTATTTTGAGGAGCTATAGATGAGTGAAGACGAGTCATTCGACTCATTTTATGGAAAGCTAAATGAAATGGTGATTGGTAAATTCAACTTGGGAGAAAAGACGGAGGATTCCAAGATTGTGAAGAAGATTCTACGAACATTGCCAGAGTGCTTTCGTGCAAAGGTTACTACCTTTGAAGAGAGCAAGGACCTTGATGAGATTAAAATTCAAGAACTCATTGGTTCTCTTCAAACTTATGAGCTATCTCTACCATCATAAAGGAAGAGCAAATCTCTTGCTCTCAAGACAATCAATGAGAGATTGGAAGCTCAAGACTCCTTGGATGAGGATGAGGTTGAAAGGGAAGTGGCATAGCTTGCTAAGAACTTTCGTAAGTCCTTAAAGTTTAAGAGGAATGGGAAGTCTTTTGAGAAGGGAAAATTCTCATATTTCAAGAAGGACAAGAAAGACTTCAAGAAGAAGGATTCCAAAGAAGAAGAAAATAGTTCTAGCGCTAATGTTTCCAAGGAGATGAAGTTTGTTAAGGCTAAGGAACCAATGGTAGTGATTCCAAGTGTTAAGAATGTGAAGGTTGAGAAGAAGTCAAATGGAATTGCTTAAAAGGTTTTGACAAAACCTCAAAATCCATTTGTGGCGAAACCTAAGGCTAAAGGGAAGTCTCTTCTGAAGTCTCAAAGAGGTCCTCAAGTTCAACACTTTTGCCACCACTGTGGGATCCAAGGACACACTAGACCTAATTGTTATAAGCTTCACGCAAAGCAGAAAGCAGATTCTCAAAGATCAAGAGGATAAGGAAGAGGGAATTAGAATGCCAAGCAATCAAAAGGACGACAAGTTAATCCTGGTATTGGTGATGTGATGAATATGATAGACACCATCACTTCTTGTTTGGCAAACTTCACCCAAAGGTTTGAGAATCACAACTCAAGTACCCAATCCTTCAAGGATATCACCCTAAACGCACGTGCCGTGTGGGTGAAGAAGGGTACACATAAGCATTAGAACATGTCCATGGATTAATTTTTTCGATATGTTGTGTTTTCATTTTAGCATTTTTTTTTCAAGTTTGTTTTGTACTTGTTGTTTGTGTTGATCTTACTTTTCATGTTCTGTTTTTGAGTGTGTTGAATGCATGTGCTGTGTGGGTGAAGAAGGGTACGCATGCATAAGCATTAGAACATGTCCATGCATCAATTCTTTCGATATGTTGTGACATTGTTTGGTTGTTTGGTTATGTCTTCATTTTAGCATGTCTTTTTTTAAAGTTTGTTTTGTACTTGTTGTTTGTGTTGATCTTACTTTTCATATTCTGTTTTTGAGTGTGTTAAAAAATTTAAAAACCATAAAAAGTGAAAAAATCTCCAAAAATTTTGATCGCTTGTGTTGTGTATATCACACATAAGTTTGGCCTAGTACCATCGTACTAATGGTGTAGTATATTTACAAGCTTAACTTGTTATGTATGCACATTTTCTAAGTGTGAGCGACATCTAGAAATCTATGTTTTGATTGTTGTAAATCGATCTTCAAGCTTGTCATGAATGATTGATCAATAGACTTACTTGATCTTGATACATGCGTAGACTTGTGCCTATATATCTCTTCATATTTTTTTTTTCTTTTTTAAGAGTTCTACAAATGTCAATCTCGAAAAGGGAATTATGAGCTAAAAAAGCTATCGAACATACTAGTATTTGACTAGGAAAAAGAGAAAGTGATTTGTACTAAATGTATGGTGCCAAAGCCAAAGTCAAAATTGTCAAAGTTCATTCAAAATATTTATGGCATTGATTCTCAAAAATTTGAGTTGTTTTGATTAAAAGTATGTAAATTGAAAGCACATCAAAAAGCTTTCAATCAAGTGTAATCACATGAGTGAGGGGTCATATATGTTCATTTCTACAAGTGAGATAGGTCACTTGACTTCGTACTAGTCGTGTATGACTTTATTGAAACTTCATACTAGACTATAGACTAGTTCATAATTGATCTACACATAACACACAAGTCTATTGTACAATGAATGCTTATTTCATTTATGTGATTGTATGTGTTCAAATGTGATGTGTATACTTTATTGCTTGTCGATCAAATTCAAAAATATTTTTGAGTATTTTATATGTTTTTGAAATTGTTTTTACGCTTTCGTGTTTTTGAGTTTTTTTTCATGTACGGTTGAATTTAATCAACCATTTTGTTGGCTTTATTCCATGCAATTTGCTTGTAATTCAACATTTAGAGACATTGTATTTGTAAGGTTGAATTTAATCAACCATCTTGTTGGCTTTATTCTGTGCCAAATTTGCTTGTATTTTAGCATTTAGTAACCTTGTATTTAGGTGAAAATCTTGTAAGGGTAGTGAGCGAGAGAGTGTGAAGAAATGCTCACGATTGTGCAAAGAAACAGGGACTCGCGACTAGATCTCGTGAGTAGCTTGTGGCTTGCAAGTCGCCAGAAGTTGCACACGTGCTAAGCATGCCAGAAGCTGAAGAGTCGCGCCAGTTGTTGCACTACAGGACAAAAGTCCCAGGCTGGCCAAGCTATTAGCTCGTAGCTTGAACTTGCGACTCAACCTAGTTGTGAGGTCAAGTTGCCAAAACACTTTGTTTGGAAAAAACTGACTCTTTGCATTCCATTCTCACCCTAGTATAAATACCCCTCATTCCCACGAAATGTAGAGAGCTTCTAGAGAGAAACCCTAGAGAAAAACAAGATTGCCTTATCCACAATCTTCACCTAAAAGACTCTTCAAATTCCTCTACTCTCTTCCTCTCCATTGATACAATCTTGAGAGGTTCTTAACCAAATCCTTTTCTCACCACACCCACGTCTGTGAGAAGGTCTTTTGGTGCCAAGGGAAGCAGTTTGGAAAGGACCAATGGTTATTGGTTGATGCTATGGGCTAAAGTGAAATCCAATAAGTTAGAAAAGAAAAAGGTTCGGTGCAATTTTGTTGGAGCAAGAAGTTTGGAGGGCTTAGGTACCTGGGTAGATTAGGCTTGGAGGATCTATTGTTGTTCATGTATCCCAACTACATTTTCTAGTGGATTATTGACCGCTTAGAGGGCGGCAGAGAGGTTTTACGCAGAGGACTTCGGTTTCCTCTTCGATAACACATCGTGTGTTGTCCTTGTGTTTACATCTCTCTTCCCTTTATCTTTACCATCTAATTACTGTTGTGGTTGTGATTATTTATGGTTTAGATTTTTTATCAATTCTGTTATAAGCTTGATTATCATTTTCCGCACATACTTTGTTTGATATAAAGCTTGAATTGGTAATTTATTGTTTGGGGGTCTAAATGTTTATGGTGTTTTTAACACAATTTTAACTTTCAGTATTTAGGTAGGAATCATGTTAGGGTAGTGTGTGAAAGAGTATGAAGAAAAGCTCAATAGTGTGCAACTCAGCAGGGCCTCGCAATTGGACTTGCAAGTCACCAAAAGAGTCACACGTGTGAAGCATGCAGAGGAGCTGAAGAGTCACGCTAGCTATTTCACTACTGGACAAAACTTCCAGCTGGCTAGGCCATTATCTCGCGACTCAGACTTGCGATTTAGCCAAGTCGCGAGGCCAAGTCACCAGTTCACTCTGTTTGAGAAAAATTGACCTTTTGCATTCCAAACATACACTAGTATAAATACCCCTTTTACCCATGTATTATAGAGAGCTTCTAGAGAGAATTTTGAGAGAGAAACCCTAAAGAAAAACAAGATTGACTCATCCACTATCTTTATCTTTGTTTCCCCAAATTCCTCTACTCCCATCCTCTCCATTGTTACATCCTTGAGAGATACATTTAGCCAAATTCTTTTCTCACCATACCCATATCTGTGATAAAGTTATTTGAAACTTAGGAAGAAGTTAGGAAAGGACCAATTGATATTAGTTGATGCTATAGGCTATAGCGGAATTCAGTAAGCTAGAGAAGAAAAATGTTCGGCGTAACCTCGTTGGAGCAAGAAGCTTAGAGGGCTTAGGTACACTAGGTAGATTAGGCTCAGAGGGTCTTCTGCTATTCATGTATCCCAACTTGATTTTCTAGTGGATTATTGATCAATTGGAGGGTGGCGGAGAGGTTTTACGACGAGGACTTCGGTTTTCTCTTTGATAACACATCGCTATGTTGCCTTTATGTTTGCATCTCTTTTCCCTTTATCTTTGCCATTTAATTTCTACTGTGGATGTGATTTTATTTGGTTTAGATTATTCTATCAATTCTGTTTTAGCTTTTTTACATATTTCGCACGTACATTGTTTGTTAATAAGCTAGAATTGGTAATTTGTAATTTGGGAGTCTAAACGTTCAAGGTGTTTTACACATATATTTGAACATTTAGTTCATATTGCTTATTTCATGTTTTTTAACAAAAAAAATCCTTCAGAGGTATTTTCACGAGAAGCTTCGTGAGTAAGCTCTTCCCACGAAAATGAGGTTGGCAAAAATTGAAAACGCAAGATTTTAGACAGAAACTTTCGCGACAATCTTGCGAGATAATCTATCATGCAAAAAGTTTTGTGCTTCAATGGCATTTTTCGTGAGTAACTTCGCAAGAAACTAACCCATAAAAAATGCGTGTTTTAAGTTTTTAAAGGGCTGATCATGAAAGTTTTTCAAACATTCACCCTTTGCCTCCTTCGAGCCTCTTTCAACCCTAAACCTATTTTCTCCCAAAAACCCAACAAAAACTCAAGTAAAATCTTCTCAAAGTCTTCTTTAAGGTATGTTTGATCATTCTTTACTCTTTAATTTCTTAGATTAAGCCTTAGATTCTAGGTTTTTATGAGTTGGGTATATTTTTGAAAGGGTTAGGAAACTTTAAGTTTTGTGCAAGTTTTTTTCAATTTCTTGATTGGGCTCTATTCCATTTGCTTTGTTTGTGTTTGTGTTGGCCCCTTGTGGCATTTTAACATGTGTTTAGGCAAGCTTTACACATGTTCATGCATTGCTTACATGTTAGTTGTGTTGGTGCATACCATGTGTTTGATGAAATGCCCAAATGGCATTTTGGTGTTATTTTGGACTCTAATGAGTACCAAACTTTGGGAATTACCATGATTATGCATGTTTATCATGTTTTGATTATTGGTTGTGTATTTTACATACTTTGACTCAAATGTGCTTAGTCATGCCTTGATCATGCATCACATATGCACACCACATGCACACTTGACGCACACACTTGTTTACTTGACATGTTTTGCATATCACTCATGCTAGATAAGTAATGTTATATGTTTAGCACTCATAACATGTTCTTGTGATGTTTTTTTTCATGTTTTTATGTTCTTTTTAGGACTTTTATGTTTGTTTTATGGACTAACTTGGTACTAATCAAGTTTGTGTTCTTGTTTTGTGTTTAGTACTTGTCTCTTTGTGTCTGTGAATGATTTTACAGATGTCTCCTACTAAGCATTTGGCCTCAAAAAGGTCATTCAAGTGCCCATGCTCTGATTTAGAAAATTTTTGAAGTGTTAAGGTAGATATGGCCTACAACGACTTCTACAAAAGGGCACCGATCATCATGGAAAGGGTTGTAAATATGGAGACCCTTGAAAATACAACCCTCTTCCTAAGCACGTGTATGAGCACCCAATCGCCTTGATCGTCTCATTGCATAGGTTGAGCAGATGTGTAGTATGCTAGAATCTCACATACAGAACACCTTGACTCATTTTACCTAAATCGAAGGCCAGATCACTGCACTTTCGTCTTAGATTGATGACATGACGATAGAGCAGTAGTGGCAGTAGCAAAAGGGCTCCAAATTCGAGTCTGAGCAGTTCTAGCCTCTTTGGCCATTCCAATCAAAAAGGGGGAGAAATTCTACATAATTTAAGGGGGATCATAGCATAGCATATTGTAGATATTGGTTTATTTTTGTGGTGGTTTAGTAGTTTACTTTTGTTTTAGTAGTCTACTTTCATTTATCTTTATAACTCTTGGATATTTACATTACTTTCTTTTAAAGCTTTAAAGTACTCTAGTTTAAAACTTCAGTTTATCTTTACTACTTTGTTTATGTATCCATGCTTTGTAGCTTTTTAAAGTACTTTTAGATTAAAGCATACATTATCTTTAGTACTACACACTTGTGCCTTTGTTGGATCTTGTATCCTTGATGCAAATACCTTAGTGTTTTGCATTGGTTGTGTTCTAGACATGCAATTCATTTTTTTTACGTTGCTCTTAATTGCATTTCATGTCCAGATGATCATCTACTAGCTAAATGTTCATTGTAGTCATTCTTTAATGATTGTTCTTGTTTGATCAAGTTACACTTCATAGTTTATATCTTGTTATTTACCTTGATTGCATTTTACTTGTTCCTATACATACCTTGTATTCAACTTGTCATAAGCTTAATAAAAGTTTTGTTTGTGTGACAGTGTTTCAGGATATAGGTGTATATGGTGCAAGCGCTTCACAACTTCTATAATTAGGGGTTTTGTCATAGAATAGCTAAAGGGGGAGATTGTAAAGTTGTTATTTACAATTATATTGTGTTGGCTTTAATTTTGTGCCAAATTTGATTGTAATTATGTTCAATCATGTTTACCCTGTATTGTATGTGGGATTTTATTGTAAGGGTTGTGTGTGAGAGAGAGTGTGAAGACTCAAGCTATTATTGAAGACTAAGTGGATTTCGTGAGAAGATTCCCGAGAAGATATCCTGCGAAGTAAGCCACATGCAGAGCACATGACTGGAATGCGAAGAGTCATGACTGCTAGTTTTTGTGAGTAATTTGCGGGTAAGGCCTTCTTGCAAAATACCTGCAAAACATTCTGTTTTGCTATTTTGGCATATTTACTCCACCATGTCTTCACTCACACTATATATACCCTCATTACCCACATATTGTAAGGAGTACTTTTCAGAGAGAAAACCCTAGCATACACACTTGACAGTTAGAGATTGTCAAACCCACAATCATCTACAGATTCCTTTGTGGTTTTCCTCTACTCCTACCTCTACATATCCATATCCATATCCTTGAGAGGTTGATAGCCTAAACACTTACCACACCCAATCTGAGTGTAAAGTAAGATTTTGGTGCTACTGGGAAGCATTGGAAGAAGCCAATTATTGGCAGATGCAATTGGGCTGATTTGCATGATCTGGGAAAGTTAGAGAAGACAAGGCTTCGTTAAGTTGATTGGTAGCAGGAGCTTGGAGGGCTTGAGTACATTGGGTAGACTAGGCTTGGAAGGTCTTTTGTTATTTGTGTACTCCAACTTATTCTCTAGTAGATCGATTTACCGCTTGGAGGGCGGTGAAAAGGTTTTTTGCCGAGTTCTTTTGTTTCCTCTTTGATAACATGTCTCGGTGTTATTTGTGTTTGCATCCTTTTTCCCTACTCTTTTAGCTTTCATTTTATTGTTAATATTTGATGAATATGGCTTAGAGTAGTTTTATTGTTTGTTCGCTCGCATTTACTCTATTCCGTACTTAGTTTAAGTTAAAGTAAAAGCAACTGAACCATAATTTTTATTTGGGGGGGTCTAGACAAGCTCTTGTGTTTTCACACAATTTTGAGATTTCACGTACAAACGCAGTAGCTTCTCATAGAGAAAATAAGTCTCTTAGTCTCTGTATCTGTGTGTAATGGCTCTTAAAATAAGTCTTATATATGTCTAGGATTGTGAGAAAAGAAACCCTAAATAAATACAAAAGCCTGGGTAGGATTTCAGATCTGGAAATTTTGAAATCGTAATTCTCAAAAGATCGAGCTACTGTCAAGCTATCTATTGAGCTTCACATTAAGTCTTGATAGCAGGCATCTGTCGAGCTATTTGTCGAGACTTAATGAACAGCTTTTCTTCACTTATTTCTTGGACCAATCTTCATGTCTTTAATACTTGACTTGAATCACATGTTTCTTGAAGTACTAAACCTATCTTAGATCTACTCAATTACAAGTAAATTGAATTTTTTCAAAGGATTAGCCAATTACAATAAGATATGACCCTAACACCATGGAGCACGTTAGCCATTACAACCAAAGTATGGAAATCTACTCTAAGAATGAGGCCCTAATGTGCAAGATTTTCCCTTCTAGCTTGGGGCCTACCATGATGAGATGGGTTGATGGGCTAGAGAAGTATTCCATTCATGGTTATGATGAGTTGATAAGAGCATTTAGAGCAGTTTTTGTAATACGTAGTAGAACTCTGAATCCATTTGACTCTTTACTCACCATATCCATGAAGAAAAGTGAAATCCTTAGGGTTTACTCAAATCCTTATTAGGAGTTGTACAATAAGATTGACAGAGATAACAAAGTAATTATGGCTAGTACCTTCAAAGTGGGGCTCCCCATCAACTCCAAGTTAAGGACTTTGCTTGCTTTAAACCCAGTCATGGATTTGCACAAGTTGATGGAATGGGTAAAAGAATATAGAAGGTTGAAAGATGATCGGTTGTAGGATAAGGCTAAGGCTAAGGCACCTATGGTTGAGAAGAAAGAGATTAGAGTGGACCACTTTTCTTATCCAAGAAGAGATTTCTTCCCCCAAGTGCAAAAGTTGAGGTTTAAGATGTTAGGTTCACTGTATAAAGAATAGGTGTATTAGATTGTAGAAAAGATTAAAAAAAAAGTGAAAGCTCGAAAATGTGTTGAAAACACAAGAGCTGTTTAGACCCCCAAATAAAAGTTACGGCTTGATTGATTTTACACTAACTTAATTCTAAGTGCAGAATAGTGTAAATGCGAGCAGATAAACAAACAAGCTACTCTAAGCCATACTCATAGCAACACAGTAGTAAAATGGAATGTAAAAGAGTCAGGAAGAAAGATGAAAACACAAGATAACACGCCGATGTGTTATCGAAGAGAAAATCGAAGAACTCGGCGAAAAACCTTTCCACCGCCCTCCAAGCGGTAATCAATCCACTAGACAATTAGTTGGAATACATGGATGAGCAAGGGACCCTCCAAGCCTAATCTACTCGATGTACCTAAGCCCTCCAAGCTCCTACTCCAACAAGGCTTCTCGAAACCGTGTCTTGTCTAGCTCTCCGGATCCCGCAACAAGCTCCATGTTGCATCTGCCATCCTTGGCTTCTTCCAATGCTTCTTAACAGCACCAAAACCTCACTTGACACTTTGAAATGGTGTGGTAAGTGTTTGGGCTATCAACCTCTTAATGGTATTGAAATGGAGAGGTAAGAGTTGAGGAAAATCCACAAGCAATTGTGTAGAGAAATGTGAGTATAACAATTTCTAACTCTCAAGGTTTCTGGCTAAGGTTTTCTCTTAGAAGCACTCCTCAACATTTATGGGTAATGTGGGTATAAATAGTATAGGCACAGAAAGTGTGTATCAGAATTAATAGTTTGGCAAAACAGAATGTCTTGCGAGTGTCTCGCAGGAAGGCCTTACTTGCGAGCTACTCGTGAAATACAATTATCGCCATCTGTCCTGACTCTTTGCATTCCAACCATGTGTAGGGCACATGGCTCACTTCGCGGGATGCTTAGTCGCGAGCTACCCGCGAAAAGTCCTCAGTCTTCAATTGCTTGAGTCTTCACACTCTCTCTCTTTATAACACAACCCTTACAATTAAATCCTACAATAAATACAGGGTATAAAAGATTGAATGAAATTACAATTAAATTTGACACGGAATAAAAGCCAACAAAACACATAGTTGTAAACCACAACTTTACAATCTCCCTATTTGGCTATTCCGTGACAAAACCCATAAAACAGACTTTAGACTTAAACGTGAGTTTGGGAACAATGGTAAAATTCACTCATACCTAATCTAGAAACTATGAAGCACTTGCACGTATCTACTTGTGACCTGAAACACTTGCACACAAACAAAACTTTCATTTAGCTTATGACAAGTTGAACACAAGGTATGTACATGAGCAAGTAAAGTGCGATCAAGTTTGTAAACACTATAAAACATGTAAGCATATCTTGATCATACAAAAACAGTCATTAAAGAATGACTACAATGAACATTTAGCAAGTAAATGCTCATCCAGACATGCAATGAAATTAAAAACAATCACAAGGATTAATTGTATGTCCAACACTCAACCAATGCAAAATACATGAAGTATTTGCATCTAGGAAACAAGATCCTACTAGGGCACAAGAGTAAGGTACTTAAGACATATTAGCAATATCTTAAAAGTACAAAAAAAAAAAAAATGCTACAAAGCATTGAGATAAACACAGCTACTGAATATAAACTGACATTAAAAACAGGGTATTAAAGGGTATTAAAGCTTTAAAAGAAAGCAGTAAAAACAATAAACAAACAGAAACTTCTAACTTCTCCTCCCCCTATTAGCGAAACCATCTCCCCCTTTTTGTCATGGAATAGCTAGTCTCCATGTTCTTCTCACTTTCTTTGAATTTGGTTCATTTATGTTTGGAGAGAAGTGAACTTTGTGTCAAAGCGAATGTGCTAGGAGTGCATGTTGGTAGCTAATCCAGATATTTTGGTATTAATTTCTTTAAGTGTAGCCATGATGTTGTCTAGCTATTCATCATAGGCATGGGAGGTAGAGGTTGAACTTCCCGGAGCAGCATGACTTTCTTGCTTAGTACTCTTCTTGGTGTGACTCATACTTGCATGGAGAGTATGAATGTTAATCGGACTTGGCCTTGGGTATGGGCGCTCATTTTTCGAGGGATGGACACCTTTAAGCTTCAAAATCCTTGAGATAAGGCGACAAAAAGAATACAATTCTTTAAGGCAGTTCAGTCAACTGTCTTTACTAGAATGTGAAAGATATGAGAACACACATCAATCTCTTCGTCAGTGATCAAATCATGTAAGAATAATGCTCGACTGAGATTCATGTAGCTTGTGCTTGACAAAGGATAGAGGTTGCTACACGTGATTATTGTGAGCAGTCTCAATTGATTCCTAATTGACTTCCACACTAATTGACTTCCTATTGTTTGCCACATGATCATTGTGAGCAGTTTCAATTGATCATTGTTTGCCACACTAATTGACTTCCTATTGGAGAATTCCAAATTAGCTCCTAAAGCTTCTCTAAGAACCTCTTCATCTAGATTTAGCTCATCATATACCGGTAGTATAGGGAGTATTGGCCAGTTAATGTTTAGGATTTCCGCCAAATAAATCGGTGTTACTAAGAAACTCTTTCCTTGAACCCAACATTTTAGCTCCTCTCCGTCAACAATAGCATTGGCATAGAACTCTTTCACCAAGTTCTCGTATGTGTCATCAAGATTGCAAAGGAAAAAGTTCCAATCCTTGGTGGTAAACCATTGTGGTTGGTGTCAAGAAGAGATGGCTGATCAACAGCTCTTTTAACCAACAATGGAGCTTCTATAAAGTAGTTCTCAAAGTTTTGAGATGAAGCATAAGATCTGAAATAGGTCTGATCAAAAATTCCTATTGGTGATCGAGTCCTCTTTGGCCTTGGTGAAAGGTTATCAACATCAATCACAGGCTCCTTTCCTTTGTTGTTGCCTCCTTTCACTGCTGAAGTTTTGAATGGAGACATCTGCATACATAGTTACTAGGAAAGGAAACAAATGGACAACAAAAATAACAGACCACAAAACTTGATTAGATCCAAGTTAGTTCAAAACAAAGGTAAGACAACCTAAAACAGAGCATAACTAACTCAAAACAACATGCTAAAATAGATAAAACATGTAAACATAAACACAATGCATGAAATTAGGTAATTGTGCATGTGTGTGCATGAGGTGATGCATGAGGATGCAACATGAGATGCATGAGGTGTGCCCAGAAGGGCCTAGTGTGTGCATGGAATGGCAGTAAGGCACAAAATGGGCAAAGTGTGTAAAATACACAAAAACACACAAACACTGACCAAAACATGGTAAACATGATCAATCATAAGTAAACCCAAGTATTAAAACTCAGTTAAGTCCAATTCAATACAAGAGTGTCACTAGGATATTCTGTCAAACACCTAACATGCAACAATACATTCCAACTAAGAACAATGCATGAATATGGTGAAAATTGCCTAAATACAAGTGTAGAATGCCACACGAGGCCAACACAGATGCACAAAGATTAAATGGGACTTAGCCCAATCAAAATTTTGAAAACAATTTCACAAAATTAAGAACCCCAACCCAGTTTTCAAAAATCCCCAATTTTTAAAAACCTAAGCTAAAAACTGCATAATCTAAGACAAAAAAGAAGATAATGTTTAGGAAAACATACCTTGAAGTGATTTTGCAGAGATTTTTGGTTGAAAATTATGGGGTTTGAGAGAAAAATGATTTTGGGTTGAGCGAGGTTTAAGAGAGGCAATGCAAGGGAAAGACAAAGTCTTTGAAAACATGTCAAGTCAGCTACATAAAAACTGAAAACACGCATTTTTCACAGGTTAGGCAATAGCAAGACAGTAGCGAGAATGGCTATTGAAGCGCAAAAGTGTAAAGTTGTGATTTACAACTATGTTTTATATTGGTTTTATTCCATGACAAAATGTGTTATAATTGCTTTAATTTTTTTCCCTGTAATTTGTGAGATTTTATTGTATTGGGTTTAGTATCAAGTTGGTGAAGACTCAAGCTTAATTGAAGATCAGTGCATTTCGCGACTAGCTCGCGAGAAGTTTATGAGAAGGGTTCCCGCGAAAAGGGCATGTGAGGAGCACATGACTGGAAGCTGAAGAGTCATGCCAAGTTGTTGTTTTCGCGAGTGTCTCGCGGGTAAGACCTTCCCGTGAGGTAGTCTCGAAACATTCTGCCTGGAGGATTTTAAAGAGTGACTTTCTTACCCTTCACCCATACTATATATACTCTCATTACTCACAAATGTAAAGGAGGCCATTCAGAGAGAAAAACCCTAGATAGGTTTTCTACAACACACACACCCATCTTTTAGAGAGAGAGAGCTACTCATCCTTAGTGAGAAATCATTGTAGCCTCTTCTCTATCCCTCTCCCATTGTCATACCTTGAGAGGAGATTTGTACACAAACACAATCCACACCTATTTAGAGGGTTGAGAGTGCTATGGAGCTTGGGAAGCTTTAGGATTTGTCAAAAGAAGCCGGTGAGGCTTGGTGGATGGAATCCGACGTATTACGGGGTTTGGAAAGATAGACAAGACACGGTTCCGAGAAGTCTTTTTGAAGAAGGAGCTTAGAGGGCTTAGGTACATCGGGTATATTAGGCTTGGAGGGTCTCTTGCTAACTCATGTATCCCAACTAATTGTCTTGTGGATTGATTACCGCTTGGAGGGTGGTGGAGAGGTTTTTCACTGAGTTCTTCAGTTTTCACTTCAATAACACATCGGCGTGTTATCTTGTGTTTGCATTCTCTCTTCCCTTACTCTTGTGCTTTACTTTTATTATTGGCTGTTCATGTTTATGTACTAGAGTAGTATTGGTTGTTTGCATTTCATTTACTCTTGTTTCCGTACTTAGATAAGTTAAAGTAAAATCAACCGAGCTGTAATCTTTTTATTGGGGGTCTAAACAGCTCTTGTGTTTTCAACACATTTTCGAGCTTTCAATTGGTATCAGAGCGGGTACACTTATTGTGGTTTAAATACCTAAGTATGATCCTCGACCTTTTGTGTTTAGTTGCCATGGATTGTGCTTTGTATGCCTCTTTGTATGATTTCGTTGGTGATGAATGTAATGTGCCACGTGTTTGTGAAAATGCCTCTATGAGTGATAATCCTCATGGTTGTGATGCTATGTTACATGAATCGTTGGGTGTTGTTGATATTCCTAACACCAAACTCTTAAAGAAAAATGCTAAGAAGTTTCAAAAGAGTTTAAGCAAGTTATTTTGTGAAAATGATGATTTGATTGCTAAGCTCAATGAATTCAATAAATTGGTTGAAAAATATAAGAAACTTGCTGAAAATTCTCTTAAAAAGCTGAAAGAGTTTGAATGTTTGAATATGGACTTGGATGTTGAACTTGTTTTGTTTAACAAACTTGTTGATGATCTTAAATCTGAAAATGAATCTTTTAAGATGCATGCCAAGTGTTTGATTGCTGAACTTGTTGCTAAAAAGGAAGATAATGTATGTTGCAATCATGTTGTGGTGCTCGATTTTGTACCTAATATGAGTTCTATCTCTAAAGATAAATCGGTGTACATTCCTCCACACAAAAGAAACCAAAAAGTGGAGAGAAAAGCTCTTAAGCCTAAGCCTCTGTTTAGGTCACAATCTAGCTTTGGATGGATCTAAGTTTGTTCCAACTTGCCACTATTGTGGTGTGAGTGGTCATATAAGACCTCAATGTCATAAGTTGAAGAGAGAATAAAACCAAGTTACTAGATCCATTCCTAAAAAGCCTAATGGACCTAAACACATTGTTTGTCACCATTGTGGTGCCTTTGGTCATCTTAGACCTCATTGCTCTAAGTTTCAAGCCCTTAAAAGAATCAAAAGAAAAGAGAAACTTGAGCTTCTTGGAAGTTGTGCTAAAAAGAGTAAATCGGATTTGAGTAAAAATAGCATGTTGTTAAAGAAAGTGTTTAATGCTCTTAACTCCTTGACTATGTGCATCTCCGGTTCTCATTCTTCCAACCCTCATCTCACTTCTCATGAGACACTCATTCCAAATAATCATTCCATTTGGATGAGGAAGGGTTCTTATGGTTGAGCTTTTGCTCTTTTGTTCCTTCATCTAATTCTTTCAATCTTTGTAGGACCCTTCATGCATTAGGTGTTTCATTGTCATGCATTTGTGCATCATGCATCTCTTTATATGCATAGTTTTGTTTTTTTGTTTTTAATCTTACTTTTATATCTTTGTTTTATGTGTGTAAAAATTCAAAACCACATAAAAAGTGAAAAATTCAAAAAGTTTGATCGTATATGTTTGAGCACATATCACATGTGAGTTTGGCTTAATACCTTCGTACTAATGGTGTAGTGCATTTATGAGCTTAGCTTGTTTTGTATGCACATTTATCTGTGTGGAAGAAATCTTGAAAACTATGTGCTATTGTTATAAATAGATCTTCAAGCTTGTCATGAATGATTGGTCAATAGTCTTGATGATCTTGATACTTGTTTAGACTTGTGCCTATATCTCTTCCTACTTTATTTATTTTTTTTGTTTTGCAAAAGAGCTCACCAAATATAAATCTCCAAATGAAAAGAGATATTGAGCTGCAAAAGCCTGTCGCACATACTAGTATTTGACTAGAAAAAAGGGAAAGCGACTTGTGTTTTGAAATGTATGGTGCTCAAAAAGCTAAAGGCTAATTCTAAATGTAAAGTTGTGATTTACAACTATGTTTTATGTTGGCTTTATTCCATGACAAAATATGTTGTAATTGCTTTAATTTTGCTCCTTGTAATTTGTGGGATTTTATTGTATTGGGTTTAGTATTAAGTTGGTGAAGACTCAAGCTTAATTAAATATTAATGCATTTTGCGACTAGCTTGCGAGAAGTTTACGAGAAGGGTTCCCGCAAAAAAGGTCGAGCTTAATTGAGGAGGGCATAACTGGAAGCTGAAGAGTCGTGCCAGGCTGTCGTTTTCGTGAATGTCTCACGGGTAAGGCCTTCCCGCGAGATAGTCGCGAAACATTCTGCTTTGGAGGATTTTAAAGAGTGACTTTCTTACCCTTCACCTATACTATGTATATCCTCATTACCCATAAATGTAAAGGAGGCCATTCAGAGAGAAAAACCCTAGATAGGTTTTCTACAATACACACATCCATCTTTTAGAGAGAGAGCTACTCATTCTTAGTGAGAAATCATTGTAGCCTCTTTTCCATCCCTCTCCTATTGTCATAACTTAAGAGGAGATTTATACCCAAACACAACCCACACCTATTCAGAGTATTAAGAGAGTTTTGGAGCTTTAAAGCTTTGGGGATTTGCCAACAGAAGTCGGTGAGGCTTGGTGGATGCAATCGGGCGTATTGCAGGATCTGAAAAGTTAGACAAGACACGGTTCCGAGAAGTCTTGTTAGAGTAGGAGTTTGGAGGGCTTAGGTACATCAGGTAGATTAGGCTTGGAGGGTCTTTTGCTAACTCATGTATCCCAACTAATTGTCTAGTGGATTGATTACCGCTTGGAGGGCGGCAGAGAAGTTTTTCGCCGAGTTCTTTGGTTTCCTCTTTGATACCACATCGGAGTGTTATCTTATGTTTGCATTCTCTCTTCCTTTACTCTTGTTCTTTACTTTTATTGTTGGTTGTTTATGTTTATGCACTAGAGTAGTATCGGTTGTTTGTGCTTCATTTACTCTTGTTTTCGTACTTAGATAAGTTAGAGTAAAATTAGCCGAGCCATAATCTTTTTATTGGGGGTCTAAATAGCTCTTGTGTTTTCAACACATTTTCGAGCTTTCAAAAAGCTTTCGCAAGAAGGTTTAAGTCACGAGACAGTTGCGATTGCCTCTGTAAGAATTGAAAAAATTCCAGTTTTTGCCTAAAAACGTTTTGCAAGAAGTGTTTAGTTGCAAAATACTCGCAAGGAAGTAGCGATACTTTCTGCATAAATTGACCAATAGTTTATTTCCCTTTAGCACATTTCGCGGGAAGCTCTAAGTCACGATCTTTTCACGAAACAACCTCTGAACCAGTTTTTGAAGAAAAAACACAAGAATGCATTTTGAACAAAAACTAAAAGCACGAAAATATAAAATCACTTTAAAAAACATATAAAACACTCAAAAATATTTTGGGTTTGATCAACAAGTACTTGAGCATACACATTACATTTGAACATGTATAATCACACAAATGAGATAAGCATTATTTGAATCAAAGTCTTGTGTGTTGTGGGTGAGTATCACAACTGATACTAAGTCAAATGGACTATCTTTATTATAGAAATGAACATATATGACCTTCCACAAAATGATTACAAATCTTAGAAACTTTTCATTTGGCTTTTGCATAAATCATAACATTTGATCCTTTTTGGAAAATACATTTCTTTTTGAGATCGGTGCTTGAAATTTTTGATATTTCAACATTGAGAGTAAGCCTTTGGCTTTTTGAGCAACATACATTTCAATACAAAAGTCGCTTTCCCTTTTTCCTAGTCAAATACTATTATGTGCGACAGGCTTTTGCAGCTCATAATCTTTTTTTTTATTTTGAGATTTACATTTGGTGACTCTATTGCAAAAACATAAAAGTAAATGTGAGAAGATATATAGGCATAAGTCTATGCAAGTATCAAAACCATCAAGGCTATTGACCAATCATTCATGACAAGCTTGAAGATCTATTAACAATAATCACACTTAGTTTTATAGATTTCTCCCACAATGATATATGTGCATACATAACAAGTTAAGCTCGTAAATGCACTACGCCATTAGTACGAAGGTACTAGGCCAAACTCACATTTGATAAACAAAACACAAGTGATCAAACTTTTTGAAGATTTTTCAATTTTTTATGGGTTTTTGAATTTTTTGAACACACTAAAAAACAGAACAAGAAAAGTTAGATCAACAAAAACAGGTACAAACCAAAACAAGTAAAAGAAACGGTCTAACTAAACACGTGAGACCTAAACACCAGGTATGCAACAATGAGCAAAATGGATTCACACAAAAGATAGAATTCAAGGAATGATATTGACACCAATGGTCTTACGCAAAGACTCAAACCTTGGATGATCAAGAGGTTTAGTAAATATGTCTGCCTTCTAGTTGTCAGTGTTGATGAACTCCAAATGCACAGTCTTTTTCTCCACTAAATCTCGAATGAAATGGTACCTGATCTCAATGTGTTTTGATTTCGAGTGTTGAACTAGATTTTTTGACAAATTTATGGCACTCATACTATCACAAAACACACACATAGTGTCTTGAGTAATTCCATAATCATGTACAAGCTTCTTCATCTATAATAATTGTGCACAACAACTCGCCGCTACAATGTACTCAGCTTCAGCCGTTGATAGAGAAACTGAATTTTGCTTTTTACTCATCTAGGACACCAAGTTATTTCCAAGATAAAAAGCCACCGGAAGTGCTTTTCCTATCATTAATACACCCGGCCCAGTTGGCATCAGAATATCCAGCTAGGCAATCATTCGGGTCTCTTGAATACCAAATTCTATAGTCAAATGTGCCATTTATGTAGTGGATAATTTGTTTGACTGTTGTCAAGTGTGACTCTTTGGGTGCTACCTGAAATCGAGTACATACTTCTACACTGAAAGCAATGTTTGGTCTGCTAGTAGTGAGATAGAGAAGACTACTGATCATACTTCGATAAAGTGTTGGATCCACTTCTACACCTACTGCATCACAACTCAATTTTGCTGAGGAACTCATGGGAATGGAAGTGTGTTTCTTAGAGTCTAAGCTGAATCTCTTTACAAGATTTTTGGCGTATTTCTCTTGAGAGATAAATATCTCATCTTCTCGTTGTTTCACTTGAAGCCCTAGGAAGTAGTTTAGCTCTCTCACCATACTCATCTCAAATTTCCTTTTCATTTCCTCTGAAAATTCATGAGCTAAGTGATCGATTGTGGATCCAAAGACAATGTCATCCACATATACTTGAGCAACAAGGAGAGATCTTTCATCTCTTTTGACAAACAAAGTTCGATCGGCTTGATCTCTCTTGAAACCATGATCCAAGTGGTATGTGGTGAGGCGATCATACCAAGCTCTTGTGCTTGTTTTCGCCCATATAATGCATTTTTCAGCCTTAATGCATGGTCCAGAAAGTGAGAGTCTTAAAACCACTTTGGTTGCTCAACAAACACTTCATTTAAAAACCTATTCAAGAAAGCACTCTTCATGTCCATTTAATATAACTTGAAGTTCATAATGCTTGCTATGGAGAGAAGAATTCGGATTAACTCTAGTCTTGCAACTAGAGCAAAAGACTCATCAAAGTCTATGCCTTCAACTTGAGTATATCCTTGAGCCACCAATCTAGACTTGTTTCGGATAACTGTTAGGATTAGTGCCCTTAAATCCTATTGTATGATGCTATGTATGATATTAAGTTTGACATTGTGTATGACATTATGTATGACTTAATATTGTGTTTAATGAATTTATTTTATTATTATCTGAAATAATGGTAACATGAATATTTGGACATTATCATATAGTCCATGAGATGCATATTATGTGATTTATGTGAAGAGTCACAGAAGATATAAATCATAAGTTCTTTATAAACTCAGAATTATAGTTCGTAGTCAGTGATGAAATTGGGTATTTCATCTGTGAAGACTATAACATATCAATCATGATGATTTGTCTTGATCATGGAAGTGGTGACTTCTGGTTGATGTGTTAATATGTTTTAAGAGTTAAGACATATTGAACTGGACCGCTGTGAGATTTATTATTCTCCTAAAGACTGTCAAATGAATAATAAATCTCACAACTTGTATTTGCATGAACTCTTAATCTTGAGAGAATAATGGACCTGATCATGAGGTGTAAATTGCTTTGATATATCAGGAGTGAGATCTAAAGTTATGGTCAAAACCTCAGTATATTGGGTAGCCACATTTAGTGTTGATGGAACATATATTCTCAAGATGGAATTCATAGTCTCTTAACGGGGATATAAAATATTCCCTTGAGATAAGTTTAATGGGTTTGTTATTCAGAGAGTTAGGCCTAACCACTTTAGTAAGACTAAAGTATATATTTATGGAATTGGATTTCATAAATATATAATGAATAACTTAAAGGATTAAATCGGGTACTCAAGGATCAAGATGTAGTAATTTACAAAGTGGCAGTCTACATTAATGACTTTGTATTACTACGAATATTTTATGAAGGGGTTGCATGTATAATAAAGTCTTGGGATATAATTTATAGATAAGACCTAAAGTGCAACTATATTTATATAGTGGTATTAAATATAGTTAATGGTAACTTTGGGCTTGTTAAGAGTTGACAGAAAAGCCCAAGGCCTATTGGAGCTAGTGTCTTATTGGCCCCTTTTGGTCCCACTCCAAGCCACACACTTAAGCCCAATTGGTAAGGCCCAAAAGGCCAGCCCAATTAGATAAATTGGTTAGATACAAAGGGAAAAACGTTCAGATTTTGATAAGCAAGAAACATCATTGTGAAATGGTGTGCATGTGAGTTTTTGTTACTCACTAGTCATCCCTTTGTTACCAATTGAGAGACCACACATCTTGGGCGTTAGTGGAATTGGAGTGAAGATTAAAAGTAGTCCCAAGTGCTTCAATCTTTGTTTTGAAATTCACCGCTTCAAGGTACGATCTCTTGTTCTCAAATTCTGAAATTTACTTAGTACGTGTTATCAATATCGAATGAAGTAGATCCGTTTAAAACTTATTTTCCGCTGCATTTATCTTTATTTCCATCAATAACTTCATCATCTTCATCAGTGTGTTCTTGAAGATCCACTTGGTGCCGATTACAAGTGTATCCTTGGGCCTTGGTACCAACTCTTATACATCATTTCTAATAAATTGATGCAACTCTTTGTGCATGGACTCTACCCAATTCTCATCCTTCAATGCTTCCTCCACTTTCTTGGGTTTAAATTGAGCAAGATAATAGTTGTATGTCACATGATTCACACTATAAGCTAATCCTTTTCTCAACCGAAGTCCTTCATCTAAATCACCAATGATATTGCTTAAGGGATGATTGAGAGTTACCCTTAACAATGGTCTCTTGGAAGTGAAAGGTTCCTCATCATGAGAGATTGAAGGTTGAACTTTCGGAGGGGTGAGTGGACTAGAAGATCCTTGAGTTGATCTAGTCTCCCTTCTTGATATAGAAGGTGTAAACTCCTTTTCTGGTGATTCTTTCTCAGCATCCTTACCTTGAGACATGTTGTCATCACACTCATTCTTCTTAAGATTTGATCCTTCACCATCATCATCAATATCCTTTTTCAGAGATAGTGTCATCAATGACCACGTTTATCGATTCCATCACCGTCTTAGTACGCTTATTGTACACTCTATATGCTCGGCTATTTGTGGAGTAGCCTAGGAATATCTCATCATCACTTTTAGCATCAAATTTTTCAAGATTCTCCCTATCATTGAGAATGTAACACTTGCTTCCAAATATTCGGAAATATTTCACCTTCGGCTTTTTCTCCCTCCAAATTTCATATGAGGTCTTCTTTGTTCCTGCTCAGAAGTAAATCCTATTCCCAATGTGACACAAAGTATTCACTGCTTTAGCCTTTTGTGGAATGTTTTTGTTGAGTAACATTACTCTTGCCATTTCTTGGATCACCCGGTTTTTTCTTTCAACCACCCCATTCTGTTGAGGAGTTTTTGGAGTTGAAAATTCCTTCTTAATGCCGTGTTCATTGTAGAATGCTTCAAACTTTGCATTTTCAAACTCCTTCCCATGATCACTTCTTATTTTAACTATGGGAACTCCCTTTTCATTCTGCAGCCTCTTGCATAGCCTTTCCATCTTGTCACATGCTTCCGACTTCTCTCTAAGAAAGTCCACCCAAGAATATCTTGAGAAATAGTCAACAACCACCAATATATAGCGCTTTCCACCATGCTTTCTATTCTTGTTGGACCCATTAGGTCCACATGCAGTAACTCCAAAAGGCAAGAAGTAGCAATCACATTTACTTTAGGATGGCTTGACTTTGTTTATTTTCCCAATTAACATGGACCACAAACATTCTTCTCAATTTTTCCAAACTTTGGTAAACCAACCACAGATTCAAGTTTCAAGACTTTTGCCACTTATTTGTAATTAGCATGTCTAAGTAGTTGATGCCACAACTCCAAAAGATTCACTCGAGCACTCTGACATGCTATGCTTGGTTTGGGAATGACCCCATAACAATTGTCGGTGGTCTTAAGTCCCTTCAAAACTTGAACACCTTCTTCATTCAGGATTAGACATCCTTTCTTTGAAAATTGGACTAAGAAGTCTTCATCACAAATCTAAGTGATACTCAGCAAGTTCACTTTCAATCCCTTATTGTATAGCACATTAGTTAACAAAGGCAGTCCTGGAATATCCACGGTTCCCTTTCTAAGAACTTGTGAGTGACTACCATCTCCAAATGTCACAAAACCATCTTCCTTCTCTTTAAGAGTTTTGAACAAAGATTTATCTCCAGTCATATGCCTTGAACAATCGCTGTCAAGATACCACAAATTTAGATTAAACACTTTCAATGCAGTATAAACAAAAAGACAAGCATAAGATAGGCATTCTTGACCATCAAAGCAAGACCCATCTTTCTTTACTTCATTCATAGATGAGTGTAGCTTTCTTTTCAGACAATCAAGTTTATCACACAAATGTCTATTCCTTCTCTTATATTCATCAATTAAGGAATTCAACTCACATAATCTATTATAAATATCATGATTCCTATGAACTAAAGATTTTAGAATATGTATAAAGATTCTAGCATGTTTCTTTGATTTGAATAACTCTAAAAGCTCATTACAAGAACAGTCTCCAAATATGCTCATAGAGTCATTTTCACAAACACCTTTACTATGCTTCATTTGGCCTTTGCCATATCACTTTTCATGGCATACTAAGGGGTCTAGGATCACACTCAGGTATTTAAACCACAGCGAGTGTACCCACTCTAATACTAATTGAAATTTCGAAAATGTGTTGAAAACACAAGAGCTGTTTAGACCCATAAATAAAAGTTACGACTCGATTGATTTTACACTAACTAAATTCTAAGTACGGAATAGTATAAATGCAAGCGGATAAACAAACAAGCTACTCTAATCCATACTCATAGCAATACAGCAGTAAAATGGAATGCAAAGGAGTATGGAAGAAAGATGCAAACACAAGATAACACACCGATGTGTTATCGAAGAGGAAACCGAAGAACTCGACGAAAAACCTCTCCGCCTCCCTCCAAGCGGTAATCAATCCACTAGACAATCAGTTGGGATACATGGGTGAGCAAGAGACCCTTCAAGCCTAATCTACCTAATGTACCTAAGCCCTCCAAGCTCCTACTCCAACAAGGCTTCTCGGAACCGTGTCTTGTCTAGCTCTCCGAATCCTGCAACAAACTCCATAATGCATCTGCCATCCTTAGCCTCTTTCAATGCTTCCCAACAACACCAAAACCTCACTTAACATTCTAAAAGGGTGTGGTAAGTGTTTAGGCTATCAACCTCTCAATGGTCTGAAAATGGAAAGGTAGGAGTTGAGGAAAATCCACAAGAAATTGTGTAAAGAAATGTGGGTATAACAATTTCTAACTCTCAAGGTTTCTGGCTAGGGTTTTCTCTCAGAAGCACTCCTCAACATCTGTAAGTAATGTGGGTATAAATAGTGTAGGCACAGAAAGTATGTATCAGAATTGACAATTTGGCAAAACAGAATGTCTCGCAAATGTCTCGCGGGAAGGCCTTACCTACGAGCTACTCATGAAACACAGTTGTCGCCATTTATCCTGACTCTTCGCATTTTAGTCATGTGTAGGGCACATGGCTCACTTCACGGGATGCTTAATCGTGAGCTACCCGCGAGAAGTCCTCAGTCTTCAATTGCTTGAGTCTTCACACTCTCTCTCTATCACACAACCTTTACAATTAAATCCCAAAATAAATATAGGGTACAAAAGATTGAATGAAATTACAATTAAATTTGGTACAAAATTAAAGCCAACAAAACACATAGTTGTAAATCACAACTTTACAATATGCCCTACTTTTGATGGCCCTACTTTTGGGGTCACACGACAGAGGATTACCGAATCTTGAAGGATCATCTTGGTTAGCTCAAAAAAGTAAGACATCTAAAGGAATTCATAGTGATAGGCCACAAACTGAATGACCCCTTGTGATAAAACCAATTAATTAATTAGCCAAGTTTTTAATTAATCAATTTATTATGCAATTGCGTGGAAGCACAAACAAATCACCAAAAACTAAATATGTGGCGGAAATTAAATGATACGGTGATTTGTTTACGAATGGAGAAAAACCTCGCGGCAAAAACCCCACCGGGTGGTTTTCAGGTCATCCCTCCCGAAATTCCACTATTATCAAATCAAGCAGTTACAAGTAAAGGAATCCCAAGTACCTTACCAACCTACAGTTGAACCCTTATCCCAATACCTAATTGGACTTGATCTGTAGCGACAGTTCCCACCTTTGATGCACGGCTCCCAAGTACGTGACTGACCAATGCGCGGATCCCAGTACGTGACTTCAGAACACCAACTAAGGAAGAAAGGTTGGCTGCAAAGTTCTTCAGTTCATCCTTTATGATGAATAGCAAGAAGATGCTTGATTACAAAACCCTACGGTGCAAATACACAGAAACTTCTTGAAGGAAGATGAACTAGGTCAAGAACTTCGTCTTTTGATCACAATTTGCTTAAACAGAGATTGCTCAATGATTTTGTAACTTGTGTCACACTTGACGGCTCTTAAAACAATCCTTTTATATGTTTAGGGTTAGAAGATTGGAAATCTGAAATTTTAAATCTCGACAGATAGCAAGTGTCGAGGTAGCTGTCGAGAAGGTGTCGAGTTTTAAAAACTTTGCACTTCAGCTTGCTTTTTCTTGGACAAACTTGATGACTTTAACACTTGACCTTGAAACTTTGTTTCTTGAAGTATTAAAAACACCTAGAACTACCCAATTACAAGTAGAGTGCGCTTTGTCAAAGGATTAGCCAATTTACATAAATAAGTGACATATGTTCTTAACAAGTGAAAACATATATGTCCTAACAATCTCCCCCTTTGGCAATCCGTGATAAAACCATAACAAACAAATGAGCATATGAGAGAAGTCATAAATCACTCAACTCATATTCACTTGTTTGAATACAATAAAATCTATCCTAACACAAACTCTTGAAAAACTTTGCAAGAAGAGAGTTTATGGCAAGTAGACTTTGACAACCTATATTTTTAAAATATTTTAAACAAAACTCATCAAGGCATCTTGTGTGAAACATAAATAAATAGATTGCATACAAGTATAAAGAACATGTGTATAAAGATAGAAAAGAAACAACACATGAAGAAAGAGGTGAAAGAAACATTCATCCACATATATAGAAAATAAGTACAATGTATGTAAAATGGTCAAAGGACCTCATATACATGATCAATGTAAGAAAAGAAAAGATACATATAAAGCCTCACTACATCCCTCAGAAAAGTCAACACTCCCCCTATCAAAAATGTCGTATACTAACTTTCCCCCTAAGATGACTACTCTCATAACCCCAAAACTACTCCCTCTTTTCGTCACGAGTGACAAAGGGTAGAGTGTCATGTAGACATCTCATCAGCAGAAGTAGCATCCCCATCATCATCATCATCATCATCATCATCCTCAGAATCTAAAGCTGCTGGAGTAGGTGGTGAAGGAGTAGCCTCTAGAGCAAATCCACCCATGGTCGCTTGCCGTCGTGCAATATGACCAACACGAACATTCACTTGATACAACTCAGCAGAGAGTGTATCAAGATGAGTGTTCATGCACTGCAGCTGCGCCATAATATCTCCCAGAGATACATCGCTCGAAGAGGAAGAAGGAGCAGATGTAGATGGAGCTGATCTGGATAGAGCCGAATAGGAGGGAGGAGTGGCATCCAGCTGTCTCGACCTAAACTGCGCCTCACTACGTTTTACGGTAGCGTCATCTATGGCAGATATGTGTGTGAAGTGGTCGGGCACAGGAAAGGGAATGGAAAAATGGCGTAGGATCCTCGTGATAGCGGAAGGAAAGATGAGCTTATCACGGGACGCCGAATCAAGATAAACATCTATGATAGACAGGATGAAGTGAGAAGGAAAGTCTATGGTAAAATGCTCTAAAAGTGATAGCAAAAATCGAGCATGAGGCTCTGTGATAGAGTTATAGTGAGAAAGAGGATGTAGAACAAAAGTCATCACCATGTTGATAAATCTAGGACCTTTAGCAAAAGGCCTACATGATGTGAACTGATGCTCACCCCAATCAGCAGGGCGCTGACAAAAGGTGGAGATGAGCTTATCTTTGGACACAGTCCTCAAACGCTCACAAAAAGGATAGTCAGGAAACTTTATCCTAGGAACCTTAAGCACATTTGCAACTAGCTGCGGTGTGACAGGGATGCGTGTACCTCGAACGCGAGTGAAAAAGATAGGTACTGAATGATCTATCCCGTGCATATTGGAGTAGAACTCCTGTATCAGCACAAGAGGGCAAGTGACCAGGATGTCACACAGTGACCCCCATCCCCTACTGTGAATGACAGAGGGAAGGTCAGTATTGGCGAAGTCCGCCAGAATGACTTGGCATTCCGAATGAACACCTCGTTTAGAAAAGTTCTCCGAAAATGCCTTATGGGCATCTCCATCACGGAACCGAAGGTTAAGGGGAGTAGAATCAGAAGAAGTAGAAGCTCCAGAACGCAGAGGGTTCCGAGTAAGAGTGGATTTACGTTTGGATGCCATAGACACTACTAACGTAAAAGAATAAGAGGGAGAGAGAGGAAAACACTTAGAAAAGTTCCCAAAACAGTTCAAATATGACAAATATATTGAACAACAAGTACGTATGCATGAGAATGCATGAGTATGTGACATACAAAACAAAAATTGCATCATGGGCTCAGCCCAATCTAATCCTATCAGCACATAGCATATAGCACACATCTAAATGCATGTAAATATCTTATAATGCACATGAAATGCAATGTATGACATTTTAAAAGCATTTAAGTGAAAACCCAACCCAAAATTTCAAAAAACACTCATCAATTTTGAAAAACCCTAAAAATTTCAAAAAAAAAAAAAAAAAAAAAACCAAAAACTAGGTTTCAAAACATGCAATGCATGAAAAAGGAAGGGAAAAGTGAACTTACCAAGTGATTGAAGCAAGGAATGGTCAAGATCCAAGTGGGTTGGAAGATTTGAGTGAAAGAAATGTGTTTGGGAGAGAAAGAGCCATGGAGAGATCGAGAGAGATCGAGTCAGAAATGAGAGAAATCGTGATCAGACCTTAAATAGACACCTCAGTAATTCTCGACAACTGAGGTGTCGAGAGGTATCGAGGAAGCTGTCGTGAAAGCTATCGAGAATTTGGCCGTCGACAGATGGAGGTATCGAGAGGTATCGAGATGCAAGATGAATTTCAGATACGAGATGCTTGATCGATCGCACAGGTGTCGAGAAGGTATTGAGGAGACAAAAGATTTCTCGATCGATTCACAAGGTGTCGAGACAGGTGTCGAGAAAGAAGACATAAACACAACAAGTGAATCTCGATCGATCCATCAGGTGTCGAGAATCTATCGAGGGGACAGAAACTTTCTCGATCGATCCATCAAGTGTCGAAGAGGTGTCGAGATTGCGATAAGAAATGGCTTGAGAAGCTCAACAGATGACCAGGTATGGAGGAGGTGTCGAGGAGGTGTCGAGCCAGCAGTAAAAAGCAGTTTTTCGAGAAGGGAAAAACACAGACATGAATGCAATCCAACACACATCTCAACCAAAGATCCACTCAACATATAAAGCTCTCAAACACATCTCTCAACAAAAATTTAAGCACATGGATCCTCCAAAACACACACACACACGCTAAACAAGTCTAACCAATTTTATATTTCAAAAACAAGTTATGACAGTTTAGTGAGCATACATTAGCACATGTAAAACCTTTGTGATGGCCAAATCACATTGTACCTGCACATGTATCAAAAGTAGCAAAGAATATTGCGTGTTATGTGTGAAAAATATCGCAAGATTGCATATGTGTATACATGTTATGAAGATCTGAGATATGAGAAAATAACGTTTAATTCACACACAATCATAACTGTTTGATGGGGACTATCACCTTCGAGATACATCCTATAACTCCCACATCTTCTAGAATACATGCTTGCAACCATATTTAAACATTTTTTAATCTTTTTGCTTTTTATTTTCTTTGTATGTTTTCTTTTTATTTTAGCATATATCATACATGGGCATATAAAAGAGAGAAAAGAAATACTCAAGATGTTAAGCATTTGACATCGCACTTTTGTTATGTCGAAACATACGAATGTCTTTGACACTGCACTTTTACTATGCCGAAGCATACATGTGTCATATTATGATTGGCGGGCAACAGTGGTGAGATAGTTATTTATGCCTTTCTCTTAGGATTTTCTAGTCTTACCCGTTAAAAAGAGTAATATGAGTGTTAAGTTTTAAGAGATAACCTAATCTTACTTATCACAAACAAGAGCCATAAAGCTCACTTGCTTAGTTGTGTATAGAGATGCTCATCTAAGCTACAAGAGATACAAAGTTTAGAAAACTTTGTTTCATTGGCCATCCAAGGTACACAAGTACCAAAGTACACAGAACACACACTGTTTTTGTATTTTTCTGATTTTTCAAATTTTTTCTTCAAAAACAAAATAAACAAAATTGAAAGTAAACACACAAAACATGTTAACAAAGCACAGCAAAAACTAGACTGACTCAGCAGAAAAGCAAAACACATAAGCAATGCAACAAACAGAAAAACAAGAAGGGAAAAGAAAGTGACGAAATCACTTAAAGTCCTTTTTCTTCCACACCTTGGAAGAGCCTTTCCTTTGATTGAATCCTTGAACCAGCGGTGAGGGGGAAGAATTTAAATCGTTCAAGTTTGAAAGGAACATGAGGGCTTTCAGAAAATCTCCAAGAGGAGCAAGAGAGGATTAAGGCTGATTTTGGCTTCCAGATGCTATCATGCCATTGCTCTGTTGAGTGGCTAACCACTTATAGCAATTTGGTCTAGTATAACTGGCAGCTCCACAATGATGACAGAGATGCTGCTTCTTTTGTTTAGGCTTTTGAGAGTTAGCTTTCTTAGCCCTAGGATTTTTAGCATCTTTCTTATCTTGCTTAGGGGGTGCTCCTAAGATAGATTTACCATTGTCTAAGTTCTCACTCGCTAATTCAGTTATAACATCAATATTCTCAATTTCAGTGTTATTAGCAGGAGGAACAAAAACAGTATTGCTAGTAAAAGTAGTATTAGAGAAAGAATGACCATACCCCAAACCAGTTCGATCCGAAGCATTTCTAATTGCTAATCATCTCATCAAGCTTTGCACTTGAAGTCCTCTCCAGTTGAGCTCTTACTTGAACTAGCTCCGCTTCAAGCTTCTTGGTCTTCTCAGCCAAAAAGTTGTTTTCAAATCTCAGTGCTCCAATAGTTTGATTCGCCACATCAAACTTTGTGGACAGCTCTTCACGACCGAGTTCCACATCACTGAGCTTCTTGGTGGCCAGCCTATATAATTTCTCATGCTTTTCAGAGAGCTTGTACAGCTTCTCATAGGTTGAATGGATATCATCTTGATCATCCATCTTCTCAAATTTTGACTCCATCAGTTCTTCTTCTTTATCTATTTCTTCAACAATCCCTTCAATAGGGTTGACTGTGGCAGTGAAGGCATTTAAGATTCTGTCATCCTCATTGTCGGAATCATCTTCAGGCTCAGTGTCACTTAGAGTTGCAGCAAGTGCCTTGCTTTTCCCAATGCTCTTGAGATATGTAGGACACTCATGTTTCATGTGTCCGAATCCATGACACCCAAAGCACTTTGGTCCTGTAGGAACAGTGTATGACCGCCATCCTTAGCATCCTTCTTCCCTTTGTCTTGGCTTTTAAACTGAGAAGAACTGAACTGCCTGCGGTCCTTGTCGAAACTCCTTCTATTGGTATTCTTCATAAACTTCTTGAACTACCGGGTGATGTAGGACTTCATCTTGGAATCTTCATCATCGGAAGACTCATCTGTATCACTGCTCTTTGCCTTCAAGGCCATGCTTTTGCCTTTACTTGACTTGCCAATCCTAGATAACCCTATCTCATAGGTTTGCAAGTTTCCAACCAGCTTAGTCAAAGGAATCTTGTCAATGTTCTTTGATTCCTCTATTGCCATAATCTTGGCATGGAATCTCTCAGGTAGAGATCTGAGCACCTTCCTTACAATCTTGGGTTTAGGGATGGTTTCCCCAAGATTGAAGGCTGAGATTACTATGTCCTTGAGCTTGGCATAGAACTCATCAAATGACTCATCCTCCTTCATCTTAATTTCTTCAAAGCTAGTAGTGAGCCTCTGAAACTTTGAATCTTTGACAGCCTTTGTTCCTTCATAGGTTGTCTGGAGGATGGTCCAAGCCTCCTTAGCAGTTTCAGTTGAGGATATCTTTTTGAACTCCTCATTAGTAACTGCGCTAAATAGGGCATTTAACACTCTGCTGTGAAGTTTGCCGTCTTGATCTTAGCATCATCCCAATCGGCCAATTCTTCTTTTGGCTTAGTCCAGCCAATCTCTACAGCTTGCCACACCTTTTCATCTAAAGACTGCAAGAAAGCTCTCATACGTACTTTCCAATATGCATAGTTAGTACCATCAAATAAAGGAGGTATAACTAAAGATTGTCCTCTATCCATGACAAGCAGGGGTCAATGGATCAACACAGCAAAGATTAAACCCTAATCAGAGTGTGCCTGCTTTGATACCACTTGATAGGCCACAAACTGAATGACCCCTTGTGATAAAACCAATTAATTAATTAGACAAGTTTTTAATTAATCAATTTATCATGCAATTGCGTGAATGCACAAACAAATCACCAAAAACTAAATATGCAGCGGAAATTAAATGACACGGTGATTTGTTTACGAATGGGGAAAAACCTCGCGGCAAAAACCTCACGGGGTGATTTTCAAGTCACCACTCCCGAAACTCCACTATTATCAAATCAAGTGGTTACAAGTAAAGGAATCCCAAGTACCTTACCAACCTACAGTTGAACCCTTACCCCAATACCCAATTGGACTTGATCTGTAGTGGCAGTCCCCACCTTTGATGCACGGCTCCCAAGTACATGACTAACCAATGCGTGGATCCCAGTACGCGACTTCAAAACACCAACTAAGGAAGAAAGGTTGGTTGCAAAGTTATTCAGTTCATCCTTTATGATGAATAGCAGGAAGATGCTTGGTTACAAAACCCTATGGTGCAAATACACAGCAACTTCTTGAAGGAAGATAAACTAGGTCAAGAATTTCATCTTTTGATCACAATTTGCTTGAACAGAGATTGCTCAATGATTTTGCAACTTGTGTCACATTTGATGGCTCTTAAAACAATCTTTTTATATGTTTAGGGTTAGAAGAAAAGAAGGCCCAAAAACATATTCACGGATCTCAAGAAAATCAGATTGGAAATCTGAAATTTTAAATCCCGACAGATAGCAGGTGTCGAGGTAGCTATCGAGAAGGTGTCGAGCTTTAAAAACTTTGCACTTCAGCTTGCTTTTTCTTGGACAGACTTGATGACTTCAACACTTGACCTTGAAACCTTGTTTCTTGAAGTATTAAAAACACCTAGAACTACCCAATTACAAGTAGAGTGCGTTTTGTCAAAGGATTAGCCAATTTACATAAATAAGTGACATATGTTCTTAACAAGTGAAAACATATATGTCCTAACACATAGCACGAGATAGCCCTAGCCCTGAGATGGGAAAGGGGCGAGTTCGTCGCAAGCCATAGCTCCCTCTCTGGGACACATGGGGTCATCCATGCCGCTAAAGCCACGAGCCAACCAAGGCAAGTAGCTTTCTGAGTTTTGATTGTGGCCCTGGTTTTGTACTCGGAGATGAGTCCCTTCCCTTCTAAAAGGGCATGGTGGGAAGAAGAATGTTTAAGTTTTTCAAGAATGGATAAGAAGGGTATTATTCAACCCCATGATGATGCATTGGAGGTTACTTTGTGAAGTACGGGATTTGATGTAGAGAGAGTAGTGATAGACCAATGGAACGGGGTTGAAATTATGTATCCCGATCTATACGAGGGTTTAAGCTTGACCCCTAAGGACTTAACCTAGTGTGACACCCCTCAGTGGCCTTTGAGGGCACCATGGTGACACCAACTGGCCAAATACAGTTAGTCGTGGAAGTAGGCGGAAGAAAATAATTGGTAGATTCCATAGTGGTCAACTCCTACTCTCCCTACATGGTTATTCTCGGTCGTTTGTGGATCCATTCCATGGGGGCTATGCCTTCTTCTTTACTCTAGAACGTGAAATTCCCGACTAATTAAGGTAATTACGAGCTTTGGGGAGATCAGAGTGTAGCTCGATAATGCCAAATAGCTGCTTTTAATCATAAATAAACAATGGAAACCAAGCTTTCCAAGCTGTCATAGCAGCTATAGTTCCCCCAAAGAATCCATGTGAATAGTTGAAGAATATGTATATAATGTTGGAAAATCTGGTTTTGCATCTCATACAAAACACAGAACGGAAGCAACAATCACAGATCTACTTCATTCATAAGAGATAACATGTAACCTTGAATTCTAAAACAAAGAATAGAAAGCATACCTTGATGCAGTGAAATTCAAAACAAAAGATTAGAAGTACTTGGGAACACTTTTAATCTTCACTCCAATTCCACTAACGCCTAAGAAGTGTGGTCTATCAATCAGTACAAGGGAGAAAATAAGAAAGTGGCTTTCGCTCACACATACATACCATTTCACAATGATTGCTCTTTATCATGTTACTTACAAAATTTTGTATGTTTCTTTCCTTATATATAGCTAATTATCTAATTGGGCTAGCCTTTTGGGTTTTTCCAATTAGACTTAAGTGTGTGGCTTGGAGTGGAATCAAAAGGGAACAAATAAGACTCTAGCACCAATGGGCCTTGGGCTTTTCTTTTAACTCTTGCCAAGTCCAAAGTTACCATTATATATATTCAATACCACTATATAAATATAATTGCACTCTAGGCCTTATTAATAAATTATATCCCAAAACGTTATTATACATAAAACCCCTTCATTAAAATATTCGTAGTAATACAAAGTCATGAATGTAGACTGCCACTTTGAAGATTACTACATCTTAATCCTTGAGTACCCGGTTTAATCCTTTATGTTATTCATCATATATTTATGAAATCTAATTTCATAAATATATACTTTAGTAACTTTTTACTAAAGTGATTAGGCCCAACACTCTGAATAACCAAACCCATTAAACTTATCTCAAGGGAATATTTTATATCTTTGTTAAGAGATTATGAATTCGATCATAAGAATATATGTTCCATCAACATTAAATGTAATTGCCCAATATATTGAGGTTTTGACTCTGACTTATAGATCTCACTCCTGATATATCAAAGCAACCTACACCTCATGATTAGGTTCATTATTCTCTCAGGATTTAGAGTTGATGTAAATAGAAGTCGTGAGATTTATTATTCATTTGACAGTCGTTAGGAGAATAATAAATCTCACAGCGGTCCAGTTTAATATGTCTTAACTCTTAAAACATATCAACATATCAACTAGAAGTCTCCATTTCCATGATTAAGACAAATCATCTTTCTTTCATGCTTTCATGTTGTTTGGTAGTTTAGTTTTTTTTTTTTTTTTTTTTCAAAATAAAAATAAAAAGGAAAAATCAGAAAAATACAAAAAAAGTGTGTGTTTTGTGTACATTGGTACTTATGTACCTTGGATGGTCATTGAAATAAAATTTTCTAAATTTTGTATCTTTTGTAATTTAGATAAGCATCTCTATGCACAACTAAGCAAGTCAGATTTGTGGCTCGTGTTCGTGATGAGTAAGATTAAGTAATCTCTTGTACTTAGCATTCATATCACTCTTTTTGACGGGAAGGACTAGAAAATCCTAAGAAAAATGCATAAATAACCATCTGACCACTATTGCCCGCCAATCATGAATGACATCTGTATGCTTCGGCATAGCAAAAGTGCAATGTCAATGACATTTGTGTGCTTTGGCATAGCAAAATTGAAATGTCAAATGCTTAACATCATTGGGTATTTCTTTTCTCTTTCTTATATGATCAAGTATGATTTACTCAAAAAGAAAAATACGCAAAGAAAAATATAAAGCAAAAAGAATAAAAATGCTTTATATATGATTGCAAGTGTGTATTCTAGGAGATGTGGGAGTTATAGGATGTACCTCGAAGGTGATAGTCCCTATCAAACAGTTATGATTGTGTGTGAGATAAAGTGATTTTCTCATATCTCAAATCATCATAACATATATACACTTATACAATCTTGCGATGTTTTTTATACACAACACACAATATTTTTTGCTACTCTTGATACAAGTGTAGGTATAATGTGATTTGGCCATCACAAGGTTTTACATGTGTTAATGTATACTCACTAAACTATCTTGACTTATTTTTTAAACATAAAATTGGTTAGACTTATTTAGTGTGTGTATGTGTGTGTGTGTGTTTTTGGGATCTTTGTGCTTAAAATTGTTGTTGAGAGATGATTTTGAGAGCTTAAAATGTTTATTGGATCATTGGTTGAGTTACATGTTTGATTGCATTCATATATGTGTTTTTTCATTCTTGAAAAATTGTTTTTAAGCAATCTTGACATCTCTTCGACACGTGGCTATCCATCGAGCTCTTAAGCTATTTCTTATCACAATCTCAACACCTCTCAATAACTAGGTCGATCGATCGAGAAACCTCCTGTCCCCTCGATAGCTTCTCGATAGATGTTCGATCCATCAAGGTTGGCTTGATAGCATCTCGACACCTCTCGATCGATCGAGATCCTCTTGCATGCATTATTTTTCACATGTTTTGCATCTTTCTATTATCTTGTCATCCATAACATCTTGTTTCATTACATTCATGCATTTTTTTTAGATTCTTTATGCCCCCTTGAACATCTTTGATCATCTTTATATTTCTCGGGTGAAGCGTTCTAGTTTCTTGTACCCTTTGTCAATCATGCCAAAAAGGGGGAGAAATTGTAGGGAATATGTGGTTTCTTTTTAAGATTCTACATGTTACAGGGAGAAATTCATGCCTCTGTAAGGGGGAGCTGTGTTTCATCTTATTAAGAGGAGTGTTTACCTCTTTCTTCTTGTACACCGGTTTTGGGACCATGTTTACATACATTGTACTTATCTTTTTTATATGTTGATGTATGTTTCTTTCACCTGCCTTTACATGTGTTATTTCTTTTCTATCTTTATGTACATGCTTTTTATTACGTGTATGCAATCTATTATTTCTGTTTCACACTAAGATGCCTTGATGAGTTTTGTTTAAAGTGTTTTAGAAATGCAGGTTGTCAAAGTCTTCTTGCCATAAACTCTCTTCTTGCAAAGTTTCTCAAGAGTTTGTGTTAGGATATATTTTATTGTATTCAACGAGTGATTTGAGTTGAGTGATTTATAATTTCTCTCATATGTTCATTTGTTTGTTGTGGTTTTGTCACAGATTGCCAAAGGGGGAGATTGTTAGGACATATGTGGATAGGTCAACATTTTATGTAATTGACATATCCTTTGACAAAGTGCACTTTACTTGTAATTGAGTAGATTTAGGATGTATTTAATACTCTAAAGAATAAGAGTTTAAGTCCAGTATTGAAACCATGCAAGTCTGTCTAAGAAACAAGTGAAGAAGTGCTGATTCATTAAAACTCGACAGATAGCTATCGAGGTATCTATTAAGGTTACGGGAATTCAGATTTTAAGATCTGATATTCGGCACATGCTTTTGTATATTTTTAAGGTTTCTTTTCTCACAACTCGAGACCTATATAAGGCTTATTTTAGAGGCCGTCACATAAGAGAATACAAAGAGAACGAATGCAAAAGGTAACCGATGCCTTATTCTCTCTGAAAAGAAACTACTGTGTCTTTGCGCCTTAGGGTTTTGTAACCAAGTACTTCTTGATTTTTATTGTTGATAAAGTGAAGAACTTTGTAGCCAACATCTTCTTCAAGTTGGTGTGTTAGTCACGTATTGGGAGCCGTGTATCTTTGGTTAGTCACGTATTAGGATCCGTGCATCAAAAGGGTGATGTTCATATATTAAAGAGTTTAGAGGTTCTGAAGCGATAGAAGGTTTCTGCTGTAAGTTCATCTACGGAGTTTGTAGAGTCTAGGGACAAAGGTTTTGTACTAGATCTGAAACTTCTCTTTACTATAATGAATTACTTTTCAGGAAGGTTTCCCCCCAGGTTTTTTCACTGTGAAACTAGTTTGTTTCATTGGTTTTCCTGGGTAATCATATTTTGTCTTATTTATTTTTCCGCTGCATGATTTTAATATGATATTGATGTTTTTTTGTTTTAACAAGTTTTATTCATAATAAACATAATTAACAACATGGATTTAAAACTTGTTAATTCTATCAACCGGAGTCTAAATTTCCCAACAGAAATAAAGAAACAGAAGATTGTAAGGAAGCATGCAAAATGCATGCGTACGCAAGCATGCCCAAACCCTAACCTAGAAGCAACAAGAACAAAAACAGAGCAGAAACAAAAGCTATTAAATATAACAACCTAACATACATTAAAATATAAAACAGAGAAATCTAAACTTAAACAAACATGTTATATCACAAATGAACAAGAAAAACAAGGAAAACAAAAAGATTAAAACAAGAAAAATCTAAGAAATGAAAAAGGAAATAGAGAACTTATACCCAAAAAACTAGAGTTCTTTGGCTTGATTTTGACCATTCCCCTAAGTCAAATCTATTCACAATCAAATAAAATTAATTAGAAAACTCTAAAACTCAAAGATCAAGACCAGAAAATGTCTTAATCAGAAGAAAATGGACTTGAGGATGTTTTGTGAAAAAATCCCTCTTTGATTCACTATTTCTAGTGAATCTTAGGTTTTCACTTAGGATTTTCTATGTGTTTTGAAAAGCTACCATGTATTGCTTTTTATTCAAAAACAGGATGAAAGAAAACTAAATTGGATGAGTTGGGATAATCTTTGCAAGCCTAAAGTAGATGGGGGTATGGGTTTTAAATAGCCGAAACCTTTCAATTTGGCTTTAATAGCTAAACAAGATTGGAGATTGCAAATGGGTCATAATTCCCTTGTTTATCGTGTCTTCAAAGCAAGATATTTTCCTACATGTGATTTTGTTGATGCGTCACTTGGTAATAATCCATCGTATGTATGGCGTAGTATTATGGCTTCCTAAAAGCTTGTGCAACATGGATTGAGGTGGCAGATTGGTAATGGCTTCAACGTGTAGGTGTGGAAGGACAAATGGCTACCAAGTTCCTCAACTTTTAGAGTTGTTTCCCCAAGGCTGAATTCCCTATTGGATCTTCATGTTTCTGAATTTATTGGGCTATCTCGGGATCAATGCCAAACATATCTTCATAATACCATGTGAATACTTCTTGGAATCCTATGAGAAGCTCTTTGAGATCTTTTCTTTCTTTTTCATTTAAGGTTGAGCCAATTTTAATTAAACGTGGTTTTTCAGCATTTCCCAAATTAAGAGTTTCAAAAGTTGGTTCCATAGGTTCAAATTTCTTTTCTAGTTGCTTATTAATTTCATTTTTCAATTTATTAGAATCATTTAAGTGCAAAATTTCAATATTATGGGAGACGTCAAAATAAGACAAATCAGAATTCATCTTATTGAAAATGTTGAAAAGTACATCTGAACTTGCAAATTCATTTCCCACATTCTTAGAGAACCCAACCTAAGCCCAATTATTAAGTTTCCCAACATCAAGCATGATAAAGGCAAAAGGATCACTTGGCTCCTCGATGGTCATGGTGAGCACATCCCCCTCATCTTTCAGCATAGCTCCCATTGATTCAACATCCATGTAGTCCACACAGTTGATCTCTTCTTGAACTTGATCACCATAGTAGGCTTTTCGTTGAAAGTGAGCTTTTCATTGAAGAATATCTTCCAGCCGGGATTCACTTTTCCGTCCTTGTCCACCCAAAGCTTAGGAAAGCCATAAAAAGGGAAGTCCCCGCCTTCCTTCACAAAGTTCCAATGGTGATTGTCTCCACATCTAACCAAAAGGGAGAGCGGTCCTAAAAAGGCACACATTTAATGTGGATCCATTATAAATAAGCACCATTAGAACCTTGGCACCCATGCACTCGATGGTGATTTACAAAGGTCTAGTGTGAGTGGTCCCTTCGGGAGGGAGTTCTTCATCGAAAAAGGTGAGGAAAGGATGAGATGGAGCCTCAACCTTTATGAGAGATAGCACTTCTTGTGGAGTAGTTTCTATGGGCACCTCATTTCCATTCAAAGCATCCAAGAGAGCACTATGATGCTTGTGAGAAGCCATTTGTTGGAAAATCTGGTTTTGTATCTCATACAAAACACACAGCAAAAGCAACAAACATGAATCTATTTCATTCATGATTGATAACATGCACTATGTAAATTTTAGAATTTAAGAACAAGATAGCGTACCTTGGTGCAGTGAAATTCAAAACAAAAAATTAGAAGTACTTGGGAACACTTTTAATCTTCACTCCAATTCCACTTTACGCCCAAGAAGTGTGGTCTCTTAATCAGTTTTCAAGAGAGAATAATCGAGTGGCTTCACTTACACATACACACCATTTCATAATGATGTCTCTCTTTTTTTTTTCACTAATGAAAAAATTCTGTATGTTTCTCCCTTTATAACTAATTGATTATCTAATTGGGCTAGCCTATTGGGCCTTTCTAATTGGGCTTTAGTGTGTGGCTTGTAGTGAGACCAAAAGGGGCCAATAAGACACTAGCTCCAATGGGCCTTGAGCTTTTCTGTCAACTCTTACCAAGTCTAAAGTTACCATTAATTATATTTAATACCACTATATAAATATAATTGTACTAGGCCTTATTAATAAATTATATCCCAAAACTTTATTATACATGCAACCCCTTCATAAAATATTGTAGTAATACAAAATCATGAATGTAGACTATCACTTTATAAATTACTACATCTTAATCCTTGAGTACCTGGTTTAATCCTTTAAGTTATTCATCATATATTTATGAAATAAGTCATGAATGTAAACTACCACTTTATAAATTACTACATCTTAATTCTTGAGTACCTAGTTTAATCCTTTAAGTTATTCATCATATATTTATGAAATTCAACTTCATAAATATATATTTTAGTAACTATTTACTAAAGTAGTTAGGCCTAACATTCTGAATAACAAACCCATTAAACGTATCTCAAAGGAATATTTTGTATCTCTGTTAAGAGACTATGAATTCCATTTTTAGAATATATGTTTCATTAATACTAAATATTGCTGCCCAACATACTGAGGTTTTGACCATTACTTTAAATCTCACTCCTGATATATTAAAGTAACCTATACTTCATGATCATGTCCATTATTCTCTCAGGATTAAGAGTTTATGTAAATATATAAGTCGTGAGATTTATTATTCAATTGATAGTCGTTAGGAGAATAATAAATCTCACAGCGGTCTAGTTCAATATGTTTTAACTCTTAAAACATATCAACTAGAAGTAACCACTTCCATGATCAAGATAAATAATCTTAGTTAATATGTTATAGTCTTCGTAGATGAAACACCCAATTTCATCACCGACTACGAACTAAATTCTGAGTTTACAAAGAACTTGTGATTTATATTTTCGGTGACTTTTCACATAAATCGCATACTATGCATCTCATGGACTCTGTGATAATGTCTGAATATTCATGTTACCATTATTTCAAATAATAATAAAATAACTTTATTAATTACAATATTAAGTCATACATCATGTCATACATAATGTCATACATAATATCATATATAGCATCATACAATGGGATTTAAGAGCATTAATCCTAACAATCTCCCACTTGCCCTAAAAACTATTATGCACTAATCTAACTCCCATTCGCTCTAAATGTGACTCGAAGGTCCTTTAAGGCAAGGCTTTGGTAAAGGGATCTGCTAGATTATTTGCACTTTCAATCTTTGCTACCACCACATCTCTACGAGTAATAATATCTCTAATGATGTGGTACTTTCTCTCAATGTGCTTTCCTTTCTTGTGATTCCTTGGATCTTTTGATTGTGTAGTTGCTCCACTATTGTTGCAAAACAAAGTAATGAGAACTTGCTCAATTTTTACTACACCAAGGCCAGAAAGGAATTTCTTGAGCCATATAGCTTCTTTTGCTGCTTCACAAGCAGCAACATATTCTGCTTCCATGGTGGAGTCTGCAATACAAGATTGCTTGACACTCCTCCATGTTATGGCTCCACCTCCCAAGGTGAAAACACATCCTGGTGTGGACTTTTTGAAATCTAGATTCGATTGAAAGTTTGAATTTATATAGCTAATGAGAATCAAATCCTCACTATGGTAAACAAACATATAATCTCTCGTTCTCCGAAGATACTTGAGAATATGTTTTACAGTTTGCCAATGTTTTGGTCCTGGATTTGATTGATATTGGCTGACCATGCCAACTGAATAACAGATATCTGGTCTAGTACAAAGCATGGCATACATGAGACTTCCTACTGCAGAAGCATAAGGAACTAGTCTCATCATATTTCTTCCTCTTGAGTCTTAGGCCTTTGGTCATCAAACAGAGGAACTCCATGTTTGAAAGGAAGTAGACCTTTCTTGGACTTTTGCATGCTAAATCGTTTTAGAACCTTATCTATATATCCAGCTTATGATAAGCCTAACATCTTATATTTGCGATCTCGCCAAAGCTTGATCCCTAGAATAAAATTAGCCTCACCCAAGTCCTTCATATCAAATTGGCTTGACAACCAAACATTTATTGATGACATTACCCCTACATCATTTCTAATGAGTAGAATATCATCAACATAAAGCACTAGGAACATTACTACTTTATCTTGATGTCTTTTGTACACATATGGTTCATCAAGATTTTGTTTAAAACCAAATGACTTTATTGCTTGATCAAATCTGATGTTCCATGACCTAGATGCTTGCTTAAGTCCATAAATGGATCTTTTTAATTTGCATACCATATGCTCTTGGTTTTTTGCTATGAAACCTTCTGGTTGCATCATATAGATTTTCTCTTCAAGATTGTCATTGAGAAATGCAGTCTTGACATCCATTTGTCAAATCTCATAATCATAATGAGCAGTAATGGATAAGAGAATTTTGATAGATTTAAGCATTGCTACTGGTGAAAAGATTTCTTCATAATCAATACCTTCTTTTTGTGTATACCCTTTCGCCACTAGCCTTGCTTTAAAGGTTTCAATATTTCCATCTATCCCTCTTTTCCTCTTGTAAATACATTTGCAACTAACAGGTTTAATGACTTTAGGCACTTTTACAAGATCCCAAACTTGATTGGAATACATGGAATCTAATTCAGATTTCATAGTTTTGACCTAATGATATGCATCTATAACATTCATTGCCTCTTCATAAGTGTAGGGATTCGATTCAGCCTCTTTTGAGATAGCTTCATAAGTTTCTCTCAAACCTATGAATATTATAGGAGGCCGAACAATTCTTCCACTACGACAAGGCACCTGTGTACTAGACATATCATAAGTAGTATCTTATGGTGTATCTAATATAGCCACATCATCCCTAGTTTCATCCATTGGTTTTTTTTTACAAGTTCATTCATTTCAACCAACACAATTCTACTTCTAGGAGTATAATTATTCATATAGTCATTTTCCAAGAACTTGGCATTTGTGCTAACAAACACTTTATTATTTTTATGACTATAGAATAAACCTCCAACAGTTCCTTTTGGATACCCTACAAAGAAAATCACTTCTATTTTAGACTATAACTTATCAGACTGTAACTGATCGTTGGCAAAAATCTAATGAAATGGCCAAGTGCTACATACTAGCATCTATCTCAAATGTTCTACAGCATCAAATGCAGGATGTAGAATTAGCTCCGGACATAATGCTAAGTCTGAAGGAGATGTTTGGTAAGTAAGACCGTTCTACAAGGCAAGAAACCATGAGACAAATTTATAATACCAAAATGGCTGAAGGCAGTTCAGTTAGGGAGCATTGTCTCACAATGATCTCTAATCTGAATACATTAGAGGTTTTAGGTGCCGACTTTGATAGAGAATCCCAAGTGGATATGATACTCCAGTCACTACCAGAATTATTCAAGGAATTCAAACTTGATTATAATATGAACAAAAAGATTTATTCTTTGTCTGAATTAATGAATGAATTGGTAGCGGCAGAAGGCATCCTTGGTACTTCTAATGTTGAAGCCAATGTAGGTGAAGCTTTTACTTCTCAACTTAAGTCGAAAGGCAAGGGTAAGAAGAAGAAGAAGAAAGACTTCACTAAGCAAGAGGGTAAACAAATTGCCTTAGGGGTTGCTAACAAAGGAGAGAAGCTCAAAGGAAAATGTTTCCATTATAGTGAGAAAAGACATTGGAAGAGAAATTGTCCAATTTTCAAAGCTGCCAAGAATAAAGGTATGAAAAGTTCATTTCTCCTTGAAATATTTTTAGTGTAGAATCCCACAGATTCCTGGTGTGTGGATTTAGGTTGTACTAATCATATCTGCAATTTTTTGTAGAGGTTCCAGGAGACCAGAAAGCTTAAGGAAGGAAAATTATTTCTTACTTTGGCTGATGGGAGCAGGATTCCGGTTGTAGTTGTTGGTGTTTATAATTTATGTTTTGAGTCTAGAGTTTCAATATTGGAAGACTGTCAATATGTACCTAATGTTCGTAGGAATTTAATTTTTGCAACTTATTTAGGTTAACATGGATATTGTGCTATCCTTAAAGACAATGTTGTAATAAAGAATGGTAAAGTGTTTATCTGTTCTGGTAATATTGTAGATGAGTTTTATATTTTAACTCCTAATAAGCATGAATTATACAATTTTGAATTAGATCATGACTCTCATATAAAATCATTAAAGAGAAAATTTCCTTCTACTAGTGATGCATATCTTTGGCACTTGCGTTTAGGTCATATTAATTCAAATAGGATTCAAAGACTGATCAAAGATGGACTCTTAGAGCCCATGGACTTTGATGAAATTCTAGTTTATGAATCTTTTTAGAAGGTAAAATGACCAAACGACCTTTTAATGCAAAAGGTAGAAGAGCTTAAGATTTGCTAGAACTAGTACATTCAGATGTATGTGGTCCTATGTCAATCCAGGCAAGAGAAGGTTGTGAGTATTTCATCACTTTTACTGATGATAACTCTAGATTTGGTTATGTGTACCTAATGAAATGGAAATCTGAAACCTTTGAAAAGTTCAAAGAGTTTAGGGCTGAAGTTGAGAATCAATTAGGCAAACGCATAAAGGCCATTCGATCTGATCGTGGTGGCGAATACCTTCTCGGGGATTTAAAGGATTACTTAACTGAAAATGAGATTGTATCCTAAATGACTGCACCTGGAACTCCACAACAAAATGGTGTAGCAGAAAGAAGGAATAAGACTCTTTTAGATATTGTTAGGTCTATGATGAGTTATTCAACTCTGCCAATTTCATTTTGGGGATATGCCTTAAATATTGCAATGTATCTTCTGAATTTAGTACTTTCGAAGTTTGTTCCTAAAACACCCGTTGAGTTGTGGAATGTGTAACACCCGCCTCATTTAAATTGAATTTATTTGCTTCTAAAGTGAACTTGATGAATTATTTAATTTATTTTGAAGGTGATATTATTTTATATTATGGTTACTACAAAGAAAATAAATAAAAGAGGATGTAACGGGAAAGTTATTTTGTGGATTATTCATATTTTATTTTTAGTCTCCTTATTGTTTAAGGAAAAGGATAAGAGACTAAAACCTATTTTGATTATGAGTTTAAGTGTTATTGGAATTCTTAGAGTTCTAGCCCATATAAACAACCTTAATATGAGTTTTAGTGGGAATTAAAGTCTTGAAAGCTTATTTAAGTCTAGTAGGCTTTACCCTAGTGGAAACAGTTTTAACGTGTGAAGCTGAAGGGTAAAATAGTGTATTTGTGAAACGTATAGAGAGAGAGAGAGAGTGCAAAATTAGAAGAGACAAATTCTGCATTTGTGTGGTCGTGTGATCAGGTATATCTTTCTCTCAAACCCTCATGGAAATAACCTACGTTGCTAGAGTAGTTTAGTAGATTGCTTTACTGTCCCTTTTGAACTCTTGAATTAGGAGAAAAGCCCTTGAGTGATAGCTGCTAGAATTTACGCATGGTGGTGGGGCTGGATTCTTAATCTTGAAATCTATACGTGGTCAAGTTCTAAATTATTTTTCAATGCATGCTTCAGGTCTCTACGTCCTAGGGGTAGGAATTAATTGTTAAGTCCACTGTGTTCTTTCTATGGCTACGGGTAGGATGGATCCTTAAATATTATTTATATGTTAGATAAAATTTCTAACACTCAGTACGTGCTATGTTTCTATGTCCTACGGGTAGAATTTTCTATGGATGATATATTTATTTTGGGTTAATATGATTTACAAGCATGTGAATATTCGGAAGCCAACTTGTACTGGGAGAATTTTATAACATAGAGGTTTATATATTCGACTCATTGGAATTGTCTACTAGGCATTGATTTTGGAGTACTTGATAAAGCAATTGAGTACTAGATAGCTATAGTTTCAGTATAAGTAGTGAGATACAAATTTTAAGAGTGAAATTTATATTTCGTTGCTACCTTAGTGTATCCCTTCTTATTGAGTTGTCTTGTGTTTATTTAGGTTCTAGTTGATACTGTTTCAGACAGTTGAGGTGAAGCTTTGTTTAACAACTAGAGGTAAGTGGATTTCAGAACATGACGTCTCTCAAGATGTGTATATTTATATATACTTTTGGTAAATATATATATATATATATATATATATACATATAATTGCAAAAGTGAAGTTTCCAAAAACTTATACCATTGTCAATGCTATTACATACCTAAATTTTATTATTTCTTGTATATTACTTTGAAACTGTATAAGTTAAGAATGACTCAAAACTATATTTTTGAGAAAGTATTTGTTATATGATATATGATTGGTATTGACAATGATGTGTTAAAGAAAGAGTGTTTTCAAATGGTTAGATAGACAGTCTGCAACCTTTGCCAACACAGGGTTAAGTGTTGGCCTTCGGCCGATGTAGTGTTATTGTGGTGTGGTGCAGTGTTATTGTTTGCTCTTTGGAGCCAGTGTTGCCTCTTTGAGGTTAGTGTTATTGTTCCCTATGGGAATCACCCACCGAGTGTTTAGCAGCTTATGTCTTTGTCTAGCTAATGTTTAATGTTTTCCGTATCAAACTACTGTTATATTGTTATTGATCTTTATAAGTGGAAAAATTGTTTATCGTTATAATATACTGTTTCTACCTATTTAGTGTAATTTTTACTAACTAAAGTGATTATTATTTTATTTAATGATTTTAGCCTTATAGTTAAGGGGTTTATTCTTGATAGTTTTACAAAGTATATTATATCACTGTTAAAGCTATTTGTAAATGTTTCGTAAAGCTTATATTTTATCAATGATACTAATATTTTGTTTTGGAAGACATCCTCATGTTATGTAGTCTCTTATTGGGCTTCTAGCTCACCCCCTTTTCTCCACCCTTTCAGATTAGAGTATTGGAATGTCTTTTGGGTGGTAGATCATTGGAGCCTTAGATTGACGACTTCTTTTGGAGCTATGTTAGTTGGTGAACTATTTTAATATTTTTTTTGGATAGTGAGTTTGACATTTGTGGAACTATTTGAGATTGTATTTGGAGACTTTATTGTTAAAGTTTTTGTTTTATGGATTTCATAGGAAAGATTTTGATGGTTTGAAGTATATTTTGTGGATTTTTAATTACGCTCTGTTCCATTATATTATTGTTGATTATTTATAAGACAGGTTGTGCATCTAAATCCTCGCTTTGGGTTTGGGGTCGTTACAGAATGGACATAAGCCTAGTATGAGACATCTCCATATTTGGGGTTGTCTAGCACATGTGTTGAAAGGAAAGTCTGACAAGTTACAGTCTAAAACAGAAGTGGTTTTCTTTGTAGGGTATCTAAAAGGAACAGTTGGAGGATTATTCTATAGTCATAAAGATAATAAAGTGTTTGTTAGCACAAATGCCAAATTCTTGGAAAATGACAATATAAATAATTATACTCCTAGAAGTAGAGTTGTTTTGGCTGAAATGAATGAACCTGTAAATAAACAACCAATGGATGAGACTAGGGATTATGTGGCTGTATTAGATACACCACAAGATATTACTTATGAGATGACTAGTATACAGGTGCCTCGTCGTAGTGGGAGAATTGTTCAGCCTCCTATAAGATTCATAGGTTTGGGAGAAACTAATGTTTGGGATTCCATTTATAAGCTATCTCAAAAGAGACTGAATTGAATCCCTACACTTATGAAGAGGCAATGAGTGATATAGATGCACATCATTGAGTCAAAGCTATGAAATCTGAGTTAGATTCCATTTATTCCAATCATGTTTGGGATCTTGTAAAGGCGCCTAACGACATTAAACCTGTTGGTTGCAAATGAGTTTACAAGAGGAAGAGAGGGATAGATGGAAAGGTTGAAACCTTCAAAGCAAGGCTAGTGGCGAAAGGGTATACTCTAAAAGAAGGTATTGATTATGAAGAAACCTTTTCACTAGTAGCAATGCTTAAATCTATCAGAATCTCTTATCCATTGCGGCTCATTATGATTATGAGATTTGGCAAATGGATGTCAAGACTGCATTTCATAATGGCAATCTTGAAGAAGAAATCTATATGATGCAACCAGAAAGTTTCATAGCAAAGACCCAAAAGCATATGGTATGCAAGTTGAAAAGGTCCATATATGGACTTAAGCAAGCATCTAGGTCATGGAACATCAGATTTGATCAAGCAATTAAATCATTTGGTTTTGAACAAAATCTCGATGAACCATTTGTGTACAAAAGACATTGAGATAAAGAAGTATTGTTCCTAGTACTTTATGTTGATGATATTCTGCTCATTGAAAATGATGTAGGGGTAATGTCATCTGTAAAAGTTTGGTTGTCAAGTTAATTAGATATGAAGGACTTGGGTGAGGCTAACTTTATTCTAGGGATCAAGCTTTGACGAGATTGCAAGAATAAGATGTTAGGCTTATCACAAGCTGGATATATAGATAAGGTACTAGAACGGTTTAGCATGCAAAACTCCAAGAAAGGATTACTTCCTTTCAGACATGGAGTTCTTCTGTCTGATGACCAAAGGCCTAAGACTTAAGAGGAAGTAAATATGATGAGACAAGTTCCTTATGCTTCTGCAGTAGGAAGTCTTATATATGCCATGCTTTGTACTAAACCAGATATTTGTTATTCAGTAGGCATGGTTAACCGATATTAATCAAATCCAGGACTAAAACATTAGCAAGCTGTAAAACATATTCTCAAGTATCTACAGAGAACGAGAGATTATATGCTTGTTTACCATTGTGAAGATTTGATTCCTATTGACTATACAGATTCAGATTTTCAATCGAATCTAGATTTCAGAAAATTCACATCAGGATGTGTTTTCACCTTAGGGGGTGGAGCCATAACTTGGAGGAGTGTCAAGCAATCTTGTATTGTAAACTCCACCATGGAAGTAGAATATATTGCTGCTTGTGAAGCAGCAAAGGAAATTGTATGGCTCAAGAAATTCCTTTCTGTGATTGGTGTAATAAGAATGGAACAAGTTCCCATCACATTGTTTTGCGACAATAGTGGTGTAGTTGCACAATCAAAAGATCCAAGGAATCACAAGAAAGGAAAGCACATTGAGAAAAAGTATCACATCATTAGAGACATTATTGCTCGTGGAGATGTGGTGGTAGCAAAGATTGAAAGTGCAAATAATCTAGCAGATCTCTTTACCAAAGCCTTGCCTCAAAGAACCTTCGAGTCACATTTAGAGGGAATGGGAGTTAGATTAATGCACAGTAGTCTTTAGGGCAAGGGGGAGATTGTTGGGATTTGTGCCTTAGAATCCTATTGTATAGTACTATGTATTATATTATGTATGACATTATGTATGACTTAATATTGCAATTAATAAAGTTGTTTTATTATTATTTGTAATAATGATAACATGAATGTTTGGACATTATCATATAGTCCATGAGATGCATAGTATATGATTTATGTGATTTAGTCACAAAAGATATAAGTCACAAGTTCTTTGTAAACTCAGAATTTGGTTCGTAGTCGGTGATGAAATTGGGCATTTCATCTGCGAAGACTATAACATATCAACTAAGATGATTTGTCTTGATCATGGAAGTGATGACTTCTAGTTGATATGTTGATATATTTTAAGAGTTAAAACATATTGAACTACACTACTGTGAGATTTATTATTCTTGTAATGATTGTCAATTGAATAATAAATTTCACGACTTTCATTTACATGAACTTTTAATCCTGAGAGAATAATGGACTTGATCATGAAGTGTAAGTTGCTTTAATATATCAGGAGTGAGATCTAAAGTAACAGTCAAAACCTCAGTATGTTGGGCAGCCACATTTAGTGTTGATGGAACATATATTTTCAAGATGGAATTCATAGTCTCTTAACGGAAATACAAAATATTCCCTTGAGATAAGTTTAATGGATTTGTTATTCAGAGAGTTAGGCCTAACCACTTTAGTAAGACTAAAGTATATATTTATGAAATTGGATTTCATAAATATTTGATGAATAACTTAAAAGGATTAAACCGGGTACTCAAGGATTAAGATGTAGTAATTCAAAAAGAGGCAGTCTTCATTCATGACTTTGTGTTACTACGAATTTTTTATGAAGGGGTTGCATATAAAATAAAGTCTTGGGATAGAATTTATTTATAAGGTCTAGAGTGCAATTATATTTATATAGTGGTATTAAATATAATTAATGATAACTTTGGACTTGTCAAGAGTTGACAGAAAAGATCAAGGCCCATTGGAGCTAGAGTCTTATTTGTTCCCTTTTGGTCCCACTTCAAGCCACATACTAAAGCCCAATTGGGAAGGCCCAAAAGGCTAACCCAATTAGATAATCAGATATATAGAGAGAAACATACAGATTTTAATATATATGTATTGGTATGTATGTGAGTGTTGGACACTCTTCAATTCTCTCTAGAACAAACTCATATATCTAATTGAGAGACCACACATCTTGGGTGTTAGTGGAATTGGAGTGAAGACTAAAAGTATTCTCAAGAACTTTTGAATTTTCGGTTTTGAATTTCACTGCTTCAAGGTATATAATTTTATTCTCTAATTCTGAAACTTATATGGCACATGTTGACAATTGTGAATGAAGTAGATCCGTTAATTTAATTTTTCCGCTACATAGACTCTTATTTCCATCACCTTTTCCTATGTTCCTTCCAAGGTAATCATTCTCTAAAAAGGATGGCTTATAGTGTTTCCTACTCCTAGTAATGTTTGCTACATTGTCCTCGGGGACTCTTTCCTTCAACTCAGTCATTCCTTTAAGTGTATCCCTCATATAGCCATCTCATTCTTCAAAATCTCATCTTCTTCATCCCATATTCCTTATATTTCTACTGCGTTAACTTCTACAGTTTGTATCAACTTTGAACAATCCTAATCAACTTCTTATATTTGCTCTCAATTCAGATGTAGAAGAGGAGCTCAATGATAATTAGGCAAATGGTTCTTCCTAATGTTGGGCTTGGTGATGATATGTGGATTTGAGAGGGTTCAATTGTCTATGAGGTCTTGTATTCATGCTTGAGGTAGAAGCAATTGTCGGTTTTATGGCCAGGTTTCTGATGGAAATGGCAATATTCATTGAGGTTTCAAGTAGGAGGCATAGGATTAGGCATAGGTGTGAGGTAGAAGGGTTTAGTGAATCATTTGGAAGTTAAATTCTTATATGCTTGGGCGAGGGACATTCCTAGGTCAGAAAATTCTCGACAGGATTTCTTTGTGAAGCTTGGGTAGGCTAAGGTTTGTTGAGGTATGATTGCACTTATGTTTGCAGGAGTAGGTGCTTTAGAAGTGGCAACTCCTCCTCTATATGTCTTCTTGATTGGGGGCTTGCTCTCACCTTTCTCTAATAACCCATTATTAATGGCATCCTCGATTCTAGTTCCATAATCATACAGCTCTCCAAAAGAACTAATAGGCGATGATAGGAACCTACTATTATATGCTGGAAGCAAATTCTTGATAATCATGTAAAATTTTGGTTTTTCTCATTTGGCCTATTAACCATCCTGAATGCCTTATCTTTCCACTTTTTCATGTATTCGAAAAATATCTCTCGTACTCCTTGCTTGGTAGTCTCCAAATCCCTTAAAGTCACATTAATCATAGTATTGAACAACTCTACTAGTTCATTCCACACCTTGGTCTTAGTTTGGTCCAAGCTATAGTACTACCTCGATGCACCTCCCGTAAGTGAGAGAGAGAAAGTAGCATGCAACGTTTGCTTCTCATCCAATCCTTTCATTTCAGTAATGCTTAGATACCTCCTAATATGTTGCTTTGGGTCTTCAATCCCATCAAACTTTTTTGCATCAGAAATCTTGAACTTTGGAGGCAATGCATTGGGAGTCATGGAACTTATTGTTAGGATTAGTGCCCTTAAATCCTATTGTATGATGCTATGTATGATATTAAGTTTGACATTGTGTATGACATTATGTATGACTTAATATTGTGTTTACTGAATTTGTTTTATTATTATCTGAAATAATGGTAACATGAATATCAGGACATTATCATTTAGTCCATAAGATGCACAATATGTGATTTATGTGAAAAGTCACAGAAGATATAAATCACAAATTCTTTGTAAACTCAGAATTATAGTTCGTAGTCGGTGATGAAATTAGGTATTTCATCTGCGAAGACCATAACATATCAACCACGATGATTTGTCTTGATCATGGAAGTAGAGACTTCTGGTTGATGTGTTAATATGTTTTAAGAGTTAAGACATACTGAACTGGACCGCTGTGAGATTTATTATTTTCCTAATGACTGTCATATGAATAATAAATCTCACGACTTGTATTTGCATGAACTCTTAATCTTGAGAGAATAATGGACCTGATCATGAGGTGTAGGTTGCTTTGATATATCAGGAGTGAGATCTATAGTAATGGTCAAAATCTCAGCATGTTGGGTAGCCACATTTAGTGTTGATGGAACATGTATTCTCAAGATGGAATTCATAGTCTCTTAATGGAGATATAAAGTATTCTCTTGAGATAAGTTTAATGAATTTGTTATTCAGAGAGTTAGGCCTAACCACTTTAGTAAGACTAAAGTATATATTTATGGAATTGGATTTCATAAATATATAATGAATAACATTAAAGGATTACACCGGGTACTCAAGGATTAAGATGTAGTAATTTACAAAGTGGCAGTCTACATTAATGACTTTATATTACTATGAATATTTTATGAAGGGGTTGCATGTATAATAATGTCTTGGGATATAATTTATAGATAAGACCTAGAGTGAAACTATATTTATATAGTGGTATTAAATATAGTTAATGGTAACTTTGGACTTGTCAAGAGTTGACAGAAAAACCTAAAACCCATTGGAGCTAGTGTCTTATTGGTTTCTTTTGGTTCCACTCCAAGCCACACACTTAAACCCAATTGGAAAGGCCCAAAAAGCCAGCCCAATTAGATAATTGGTTAGATACAAAGGGAAAAACGTACAGAATTTTCGAAGTGAGAAAAACATCATTGAAAGGTGGTGTGTATGAGAGTGTAAGTTACTCTTTTGATCATCCCTTTGTAACCAATTGAGAGTCCACACTTCTTGGGCGTTAGTGGAATTGGAGTGAAGATTAAAAGTATTCCTAAGTGCTTCAATCTTCGGTTTTGAAATTCACCGTTTCAAGGTATGCTCTCTTGTTCTCAAATTCTGAAATTTACTTAACGCATGTTATCAATTTCAAACGATGTAGATTCGTTATTTTTCCGCTGCGTTCATACTTATTTCCATCAAATGGTATCAGAGCGGTCATCAATTTCGAATTGTATAACATGTTTTGTGAATTTTGGAATTAGAATTGAACGGTTTTAGACCCCTTAAAACACAACCAGATTGGTTAGCCTAGATTAATTAGCCAAGTTGTTACTTAGTCAAATAATGCAATTCTAGGTTAAAGCAATCCAATAATCATATCAAGATATAAAGCAGCGGAAAATAAATGAATACAAGATATGATGACCCAGGAAACCACACGGTAAAAACCTGGGGAGGATTTGACCTAGCTATCCTCAAGGTAAACCTGAATCCACTATGCGAAAGAATCGAAGTTCATACAGAAGGACTACAAGCTCTCTGCTTGACTTCCTAATGCTACCCACCAGTAGAACTTACTGATATGACCACGTGCAAGCTCCGAATCCATGGACTCCTTCTTTCTTGGATTCTTAAATCAGCTACAAGCACCCACGCTTGATATTCTTTAAGTTCTTGAATCTGCAACTGAATGATCATAAAGGTTTTGATAATATCTCCACCTTGAAAACCCTAAGTTTTGTGTAAAGAAAAGCTCCTCAAAGATCTCACAAGAGATTTACACAAAACAGCAATATGAGCAACAAAGGCTTAGAGAGCTTTGGGTACAAAACCCTAGATACAAAAGAGGCACACTCTTCTCTCTCTCAAAAAAAGTCCCAAAAACGTTCTAGGGTTTTCCTTATATATAGGAGTGTTTTACTTGATCCTCAAGACGTTTAAATAGAGTTTGGGCTGAACTGGAACTCTACAGAAAAATAAATCTGTACGTGGTTCGATCGATCAAGTCTAATTTTCGATCGATCGAGCCTTACAGATTTAGTCCAATAAATCTGCAATCACTCGATTCTAGTTTTACAAATAAACATACTTTGAGCAAGCCTAAACAAGACTAAACATATTGTTTTGATCATGGTTTGCCAACATTACACATTAGAGTTCTAAATACATAAAATCCTAAATCTTTAGAACCTAACAAACTCCTCCTTTGGCAATCCGTGACAAAACACAAATTAAAGCTAAAAGTTTACAAAGTAAAAGCCCATTACAAAAATAATGCTCATAACAACAAATCCAACCTAACTACTATCCATCAGTTGCAAGTATAGACAGCAGCTCAATTGAATCAACCTATATATTTCCTGAAACACTCAACAAACACATAAACGCATGTGTGACAGAAAAACAGTAAATCAACAAATATGCAAACTAACTCTCCCCCTAAGTTAGATACATAAAAAACAATGTTAACTCCCCTTAAACATAACATTCTTGTATTTTCCACATATATTCCCACATATCAACTTTCTCCCCCTTTTTGTCACGTATTGACAAAGACAACTCATACAAAGAGTAAACAATCAACATACGCAACAAAGATTCAACTCTATAGAAAATAGAGACAGCTCCCCCTATGAACAACACAGGTTAAAAAAAACTTTGCTCCCCCTATCAAAAATAGGAAAAACAAAAAAAAATTTTAGGAAAAACAGTTTTAGGGAAAAATAAAGGAAGTGGGGGAAAATCAGCAGCAACAGCAGCATTACAAACAGGATCAGGTACATCCTCACCAGCAGGACCAAAGTTAAAAACACACAAACCAAAGCTAAAAACTAAGGTGAGGATACACATGAAGAAAAAATATAATCTCTTTCAATAAAATGCAAACATGGCACTATGTGACCCATAAACAGTTGCATGAGTAGAGAAAATATTAGCACATTGATTATTCATCATATCTCTTAAGAAAAATATTTTCTACAATTCACACATAAGAAATAGCATATACTAGAATGTACAAAACTTAAAAATTAATCAATCAATTTTTAAATCAAGTTGAGTACCCAATGTAGCAAAATGTATGCATGCTATGTGTGAAAACAATGAGAGATATGACTGCAAAATTGCAAGATGGATAAAAAAAACAATGCAATGCATGTGAATCCTAAACACAAATGATGCATAAAAAAAATTTTGGTCAAAAACATAGAAACTGATAATTTTTCAGTTTCGATCGATCGAGAATCGATCGAACATCAATCGAGTCAGGCAGACTCAACCCTAAAATTTTAATCGCAATTTCGATTGATCGAAAAACAGGTTCGATCGATCGAAAGTCTGGAAAAATCATATTTTTGAAAAACAGAGCATTTTTATGCAGAAACTTCCTCAAAGCACATTGTTTTAAAAAAAAAATGCATGAGTATGAGATAAAAAGTTTTTCAAAAACACTTGAATTTAACCCAAATATTCCAAAATCAAGATTTTCAATCAATTTGTCCTCAAAGCGCAAACATTATACACATTTTGCATTAAAATCAAGGAACTTTTAATCTTGGATGGCCACAACAAAATCACACACAATAAAATGTACTAAGTTTAACAAAAAGTAACTTGTGTAGTGTGTGCAATTAGCAAAAGCTTGAGATACATGTGAGGTGATATGTGAATAGCAATTAATCACAAAGTTTACACAATTCATTACATAAAATTTAAAAGAAACTATCACCTAAAGAGTTACATCCTATAACTCCCACATCTCCTAGAACAAAAGTTTGCAATCATGTAAGTTTCTTGTATTTTTGCCTCATAGTTATGTGAATTGGCATCAAGCCTAATAGTACACACAATTTTTAATTAAGTGAATTGGTATCAAGCCTATTAGTACACACCAATTTTAAGCATTAAGCAATTAATTGAGGCTACACCTTATGTTCTTTTTGTGCATGTGCTACACTTTCTTGAGCACAAAATCTTATGATATGCACTAAGGTGTTCATGATTGGCTAGTGAACAGTGGTGAGATGGTTATTTATGCCTTTCTCAAAATGATCAAGTCCGACAGTCAAATAACATGTGACTTCAAGATTAAGACAAAATGATAAACACCATAAACATCTTTCCCACACAATATGCATTACAAAGTTTCAACTAGTAAAGTGCAATAATTAAGCTCATCCGAGCTAAACAAGGTACATAAACTTGTTATGTAAAGATAAGGTGGCCAACCTTGATTTCAAATCCATGATATACAAAACACAAAAATCTTTTTGGTTTAAAAGATTTTATGACCAAAAACAAAAAGCACACATTATGCTAAATGAACAATGCAAATGCAATGCATGACAATGTTTAACTAAGCTATAAAGGGTACACAAACAAGAAATATCAATTTCTTAATTAACCCATGAGTACTTGTACAAACTAGTACATACCCATACAAAATCAGAAATAGCTTAGCATACTATTCAAGTTTTTCCACAATGTCAAGCATGTTCTAAATCAAGAGAGAGATATCATAACTCATGTAATCCTCAAAAAGAAAAACTAGACACAAAATAAAATATTTTTGTCTTTTTGAAAATTTTCAATGTTTTTGGATTTAAAAATAAAAAATAAAAACAACCTAAAAAACAAAACAACCAAAAACAAAAACAAAACATGTCCACAAATAATTGAAAGAATTAAATCAGGGACAAGTTAGCAACACTCACCTTGGAGAATCTTTTCTCACCCATCTAGCACGAGTCTTCGGCTTTGTAGGTGAAAATCCATGTGAAGCAGAGTGTATTTGAGGGATTATACCAAACTTCTAAGAGAGACTGAAATCCTGCAAATTCCTTTCACAAGCCAACAAGCTCAAATTTTTCAAAAGAATATGAAACAATTTATATGGACTTATAGCAGGAGAAATATCATCACATATCCTAGATTGAAACACAGAATGCTTAAATTTCAATTTATGACAATTAGGACGAATGTGACCAGAGACACCACAAAAGTGGCAAACAGGAACAAATTTAGGAACATCAGTATTCCTAACAACAAGTCTAGTCCCAGATTTAGGTTTTTGCCTCAACAAAGAACAATTTGGTCTAATATGACCAACAACACCACAAAGGTGACAGGTAGGCACAAAAACGACAGGTAGGCACAAAAATAGATTTCTTTTGCACACTAACAGCAGGTTTAGACATAGGTTTAGAAACTTTAGCGTTAACATCAGAACTTTTACCTTTGTCTAACCTAGCAAAATAAGCCTTCTCTTTATTATTCCTCTTGAAATGAGGGATATAAACTTTCTCAATTTTAGGCTTAAGAGAAACAGAAACACTTCTGTTATCAACAACAGGCTTGGTACTAGTCAAATTTTCAAGTTTAGTTTGAGACTCAACTAACTCTTGTTCCAAGCTTTTCATCTTCTCATCTTGAGAGGAAATTTGATTTCTCAAAAATTCATTCTTTTTATTAGACTCATCTAATTTAACAATCAATTCCTCTTTTTCAAGATTAGCCAATTTTAACTCTTCTTTAAATTTCTTAACAATTTTGAAAGATTTAGATAATTCCTTACGAAGAGTTTCAAAAGCATCAAAAAAATCAACAGAAAAAATATTGTCCTTTTTATTCAAAACATCATAGGCATCAATAGAATCAGCAGAAGTATGAGCAGAAACATGATCAGAAAGACAATTCAAATTATCCACGACAGCAGGGGTCAAGGATCAGCTCTGAGATCAAAAAATCTCAAACAAAAGAGCAACCTGCTCTGATACCACTTGAACGGTTTTAGACCCCTTAAAACACAACTAGATTGGTTAGCCTAGATTAATTAGCCAAGTTGTTACTTAGTCAAATTATGCAATTCTAGGTTAAAGCAATCAATTAATCATATCAAGATATAAAGTAGCAGAAAATAAATGAATACAAGATATGATGATCCAGGAAACCACACGGTAAAAACTTAAGGAGGATTTAACCTAGCTATCCTCAAGGTAAACTTGAATCCACTATGCGAAAGAATCGAAGTTCATACAGAATGACTACAAGCTCCCCGCTTGACTTCCTAATGCTACCCACCAGTAGAACTTACTGACACGACCACGTGCAAGCTCCGAATCCACGGACTCCTTCTTTCTTGGATTCTTCAATCAGCTACAAGCACCCATGCTTGATATTCTTTAAGTTCTTGAATCTGCAACTGAATGATCATGAAGGTTTTGATAATATCTCCACCTTGAAAACCCTAAGCTTTATGTAAAGGAAAGCTCCTCAAAGATCTCATAAGAGATTTACACAAAATAGCAATATGAGCAACAAAGGCTTAGAGAGCTTTGGGTACAAAACCCTAGATACAAAAGAGGCACACTCTTCTCTCTCTCAAAAAAAGTCCCAAAAACGTTCTAGGGTTTTCCTTATATATAGGAGTGTTTTACTTGATCTCCAAGACGTTTAAATAGAGTTTGGGCTGAACTGGAACTCTGCAGAAAAATAAATCTATACATGGTTCGATCGATCGAGTCTAATTTTCGATCGATCGAGCCTTACAGATTTAGTCTAAAAAATCTGCAATCACTCGATTCTAGTTTTACAAATAAACATACTTTGAGCAAGCCTAAACAAGACTAAACATATTGTTTTGATCATGGTTTGCCAACATTACACATTAGATTTCTAAATACAAAAAATCCTAAATCTTTAGAACCTAACAAGAATTTATAGTTTCATGTTGTTTGAAGATTATGCATTTAATTTTTTGCATGGTTGATGAAACTATGATTTGATAAAAACTGATATTGATGTTATGATGTTGTTTAAATTTGAATTTAAGTATGTTAAATTGATCTTTAAGACCTTAGCATCAATGAATTTCAGTTTTGATATCATTCTTTGACCATCATGTTCGTATGAAAGTTGTTTGTTTAAGAAAACACGAAGAAAACTGCCTTAGAAAATTTCTAGAAATTTGAGTTTTGCAATTTTCGATCAATCGAAAATCACTTTCGATCGATTGAGTGAGACAGTGATCAGACTTTTTAAAAAGATTGATTTTCGATTGCTAGTCAATTGATCGAATTTGTTTTTCGATCAATCGATAGGCAATCGAGTATCAATCGAACAAGTCAGAAGGTCAAGTTCGAATTTTTTAATTTTTTTCGATCAATCGAGGGGCACATTCGATTGATCGAAAGAAATAAAATCAGAAATTTTTCTAAGTGTTCTCACATGTAAAAGTACTAAGACTATGTGTAATTAGATTATGCACGGTTTATAATTAAAAACCTTTTCTTTAAAACATCTAGTGGGAGAGAGATACAAGGGTTGCATCTCACAGCCTCCATTGTCGGTTTAAAGTAGTGTGATTAAGCACCTCGCCTTGGCGTATATGCTTTGCTCCCTTCAGAGGGTGTTTGATTCGTGGTACTACATGTTAAACTTCTTAAAGATAGATGAAATGTGTTTTAACATTGAGAACGACCACGTTTCTGTGGAGCTACTTGGTGATTCACATTGATTCTAGGTAATGGTGTACACTAGACTAAGTGTAATGTTAACCTCCCTTCGGAGCTATGTCATTATTACTTAGAGGCTGAAGGGAAAACGACAAATTATTTTTGTTTGGTAAGAGTTACCATGATAGCATTAATAATGAGAATGTTTCTCGCCTATTCATAGTGATTGGTATGACCTCGCTTCCGAGGAATATTAATTGCGAGATTGGGTTGTCGTTGCATATATTATATTATGGTTTTATTAAGTTTCCATACTATATGTTTATATGCTAAATAGATAATGTCCAATTTATTGATTATATTCATGTTTATGGTTTTCAGATTTAGAACATGGCATCATTTAGCCTACTTGTTACTATTCTTAATCAAAACAAACTGACTAGATCTAACTATGTTGACTGGAAAAGAAATTTAGACATAGTTCTTATTGCTGAAGAGTATAAGTATGTTCTTACTAAACCATGTCCCAGCTTTCCTTCATTAGATGCTCCTCTTGAAGAAAAACAACAATATGATCATTGGCAGAAATCTAATGAAATGGCCAAATGCTACATCCTAGCATTTATCTCAAATGTTCTACAGCATCAAATGCAAGATGTAGAACTAGCTTCAGACATCATGCTAAGTCTAAAGGAGATGTTTGGTGAGTAAGGTCGTTCTGCAAGACAAGAGACCATGAGGCAAATTTATAATACCAAAATGGTTGAAGGTACTTCAGTGAGGGAGCATTGTCTTACAATGATCTCTAATCTGAATACATTGGAAGTTTAGGTGCCGATATTGATGGAGAATCCCAAGTGGATATGATACTTCAGTCGCTACTAGAATCATTCAAGAAATTCAAACTTAACTATAATATGAACAAAAAAAAAATTATACTTTGTCTGAATTAATGAATGAATTAGTAGTGGCAGAAGGCATTCTTAGTACTTCCAATGTTGAAGCCAATATTGGTTAAGTTTCTACTTCTCAACCTAAGTCGAAAGGCAAGGGTAAGAAGAAGAAGAAGAAGAAGAAGAAGGACTTCACCAAAAAAGAGGGTAAACAAATTGCCTTAGGCGTTGCTGATAAAGGAAAGAAGATCAAAGGAAAGTGTTTCCATTGTGGTGAGAAAAGGCATTAGAAGAGAAATTGTCCAATATTCAAGGCTGTCAAGAATAAAGGTATGATTAATACATTCCTTCTTGAAATATGTTTGGTACAAAATCCCACGGATTTCTGGTGTATGGATTCAGGTTGTACTAATCATATCTGCAATTTCTTGTAGGGGTTCTAGGAGACCAAAAAGCTTAAAGAATGGTTGTTTCTTACTTTGGCTGATGGGAGCAGGATTCTAGTTGTAGCTATTGGAGTGTTTAATTTATGTTTTAAATCTAGAGTTCTAATATTAGAAGACTGTTTATATGTACCTAATGTTCGTAGGAATTTAATTTCTGCTACTTACTTAGGTAAACATGGATATTGTGTTATCCTGAAAGACAATGTTGTAATAAAGAAGGATAAATTGTTTATCTGTTCTGGCAATATTGTGGATGGTCTTTATATTTTAACTTCTGATAAGCATGAATTATATAATTCTGAATTAGATAATAACTCTCATGTAAAATCATTAAAGAGAAAGTTTCCTTCTACTAGTGATGCATATCTTTGGCACTTGCGTTTGGGTCATATTAATTCAAATAAGATTCAAAGACTAATCAAAGATGGACTCTTAGAGTCCATGGACTTTAATGAATTTTTAGTTTGTGAATCTTGTTTGGAAGGTAAAATGACAAACAATCTTTTAAAGCGAAAGGTAGAAGAGCTCAAGATTTGCTAGAGTTAGTGCATTCTGATGTATGTGGTCCTATGTCAATCCAAGCAAAAGGAGGTTATAAGTATTTCATCACTTTTACCGATGATTACTCAAGATATGGTTGTGTACCTAATGAGACGGAAGTCTGAAACTTTTGAAAAGTTCAAAGAGTTTAGGGCCGAAGTAGAGAATCAACTGGGTAAACGCATAAAAGCCATTTGATCTGATCGTGGTGGTGAATACTTCCTGGGGTTTTCAAGGATTACTTAACTCAAAATGGGATTGTATCCCAATTGGCTGCACCTGAAATTCCCCAACAGAATGGTGTAGCAAAAAGAAGGAATAAGACTTTTTTAGAAATGGTTAGGTCCATGATGAGTAACTTAACTTTGCCGATTTCTTTTTGGGGTTATACTTTAAATACAGCAATACATCTTTTGAATTTAGTCCCATTAAAATTTGTTCCCGAAACACCCATGGAATTGTGGAGTGGGCATAAACCTAGTATGAAATATCTCCACATTTGAGGTTGTCCTGCACATGTGTTAAAAGGGAAGCCTGATAAATTGGAACCAAAATCAGAAGTGTGTTTGCTTGTAGGTTATCCAAAAGAAACTAGGGGTTATTTATTCTATAGTCGTAAAGATAACAAAGTTTTTGTTAGTACAAATGCTAAATTCTTGGAAAATGACTATATGAATAATTTTATTCCTAGAAGTAGAGTTGTGTTGGCTGAAATCAATGAACCTGTAAATGAACAACCAATGGATGAAACTAGGGACGATGTCGCTGTATTAGATACACCACAAGATACTACTCATGACATGTCTAGTACATAGGTGCCTCGTCGTAGTGGGAGAATTGTTCGGTCTCCTATAAGATTCATAGGTTTAGGGGAAACTTATGAAGCTATCTTAGAAGAGGCTGAATCGGATCCTTACACTTATGAAAAGGCAATGAATGATATAGATGCACATCATTGGGTCTAAGCTATGAAATCTGAATTAGATTCTATGTATTCCAATCAAGTTTGGGATCTTGTAGAGGTGCCTAACGGCATTAAACCTGTTGGTTGCAAATGGGTTTATAAGAGAAAGAGAGGGATAGATAGAAAGGTTGAAACCTTTAAAGCAAGGCTAGTGGTAAAAGGGTATACACAAAAATAAGGTATTGATTATGATGAAACCTTTTCTCTAGTAGCAATGCTTAAATCTATCAGAATTCTCTTATCCATTGCTGCTCATTATGATTATGAAATTTGGCAAATGGATGTCAAGACTACTTTTCTCAATAGCAATCTTGAAGAGGAAATCTATATGTTGCAACTGAAAGGTTTCACAGCAAAGAACCAAGAGCATATGGTATGCAAGTTGAAAAGGTCTATTTATGGACTTAAGCAAGCATCTAGGTCATGGAACATCAGATTTGATCAAGCAATCAAGTCATTTGGTTTTGAGCAAAATCTTGATGAACCATGTGTGTACAAAAGACATTGTGATAAAGTAGTAATGTTCCTAGTGCTTTATGTTGATGATATTCTACTCATTGGAAATGATATAGGGGTAATGTATCAGTAAATGTTTGGTTATCAAGCCAATTTGATATTAAGGACTTGGGTGAGGCTAACATTATTCTAGGGATCAAGCTTTGGCGAGATCGCAAGAATAAGATGTTAGGCTTATCACAAGCTGGATAAATAGATAAGGTTCTAGAACGGTTTAGCATGCAAAACTCTAAGAAAGGATTACTTCCTTTCAGACATGGAGTTTCTCTGTTTGATGACCAAAGGCCTAAGTCGCAAGAGGAAGAAAATATGATGAGACAAGTTCCTTATGCTTCGGCAGTGGGAAGTATCATGTATGCCATGCTTTGTACTAGACTAGATATCTATTATTTAGTTGGCATGGTCAGTCGATATCAATCAAATCCAGGACCAAAACATTGGTAAGTTATAAAGCATATTCTCAAGTATCTACGGAGAACAAGAGATTATATGCTTGTTTACCGAATTGATGATTTGATACCTGTTGGCTATATAGATTCAGATTTTCAATCTGATCTAGATTTCAGAAAATCCACATCAGGATGTGTTTTCACCTTAGGAGGTGAAGCCATAAGTTGGCGGAGTATTAAGCAATCTTGTATTGCAGACTCTACCATGGAAGCAGAATATGTTGCTACTTGTGAGGCAACAAAGGAAGCTGTATGGCTCAAGAAATTCCTTTCTGACCTTGGTGTAATGACAATGGAGCAAGTTCCAATCACATTATTTTGTGACAACAGTGGAGCAGTTGCACAATCTAAAGATCCAAGGAATTATAAGAAAGGAAAGCACATTGAAAGGAAGTACCATATCATTTGAGATATTGTTGCTCGTGGAGATATGGTGGTAGCAAAGATAGAAAGTGCAAATAATCTAGCAGATCCATTTACTAAAGTTTTGTCTCAAAGGACTTTTGAGTCACATTTGGAGATAATAGGAGTTAGATTAGTGTACAATAGTCTTTAGGGCAAGTGGGAGATTGTTAGGATTAGTGCCCTTAAATCCTATTGTATGATGCTATGTATGATATTAAGTTTGACATTGTGTATGACATTATGTATGACTTAATATTGTGTTTAATGAATTTATTTTATTATTATCTGAAATAATGGTAACATGAATATTAGGACATTTATCATTTAGTCCATGAGATGCATAGTATGTGATTTATGTAAAAAGTCATAGAAGATATAAATCACAAGTTCTTTGTAAACTCAGAATTATAGTTCGTAGTGGGTGATGAAATTGGGCATTTCATCTGCGAAGACTATAACATATCAACCACGATGATTTGTCTTAATCATAGAAGTGGAGACTTCTGGTTTATGTGTTAATATGTTTTAAGAGTTAAGACATACTGAACTGGACCGCTGTGAGATTTATTATTTTCCTAATGACTGTCATATGAATAATAAATCTCACGACTTGTATTTGCATGAATTCTTAATCTTGAGAGAATAATGGACCTGATCATGAGGTGTAGGTTGCTTTGATATATCAGGACTGAGATCTATAGTAATAGTCAAAACCTCAGTATGTTGGGTAGCCACATTTAGTGTTGATGGAACATGTATTCTCAAGATGGAATTCATAGTCTCTTAACGGAGATATAAAGTATTCCCTTGAGATAAGTTTAATGAGTTTGTTATTCAAAGAGTTAGATCTAACCACTTTAGTAAGACTAAAGTATATATTTATGGAATTGGATTTCATAAATATATAATGAATAACATTAAAGGATAAAACCGGGTACTCAAGGATTAAGATGTAGTAATTTACAAAGTGGCAGTCTACATTAATGACTTTGTATTACTACGAATATTTTATGAAGGGGTTGCATGTATAATAAAGTCTTGGGATATAATTTATAGATAAGGCCTAGAGTGCAACTATATTTATATAGTGGTATTAAATATAGTTAATGGTAACTTTGGACTTGTCAAGAGTTGACAGAAAAGCCCAAATTCCATTGGAGCTGGTGTCTTATTGGTCCCTTTTGGTCCCACTCCAAGCCACACACTTAAGCCCAATTAGAAAGGTATAAAAGGCCAATCCAATTAGATAATTGGTTAGATACAAAGGGAAAAACGTACAGAATTTTCAAAGTGAGAAAAATATCATTGAAAGGTGGTGTGTATGAGAGTGTAAGTCACTCTTTTGATCATCCCTTTGTAACCAATTGAGAGTCCACACTTCTTGGGTGTTAGTGGAATTGGAGTGAAGATTAAAATTATTCCTAAGTGCTTCAATCTTCGGTTTTGAAATTCACCGCTTCAAGGTATTCTCTCTTGTTCTCAAATTCTGAAATTTACTTAACGCATGTTATCAATTTTGAATGATGTAGATCCGTTATTTTTCTACTGCGTTCATACTTATTTCCATCACTTATGCCACCCATATTGTAGAGACAATCATTCATTCCTTGAGTCTTATGAAAGACTAATTGCATCTTGTCCATCTTTTCCTTCATGGCCATAGTATCCACGATGAGTTTCTTAAATTGCTTGTTTCTTTCATATTCAGCTTTATCCCTTTCTTCCCAATCTTCATCTTCATCATGTATTTCCACTTGTATGGACTCCTTAAGCTTGCTCTCCTCTAGCTTGGTGAGACGACCCCCTATTTTCTTAAGAACTTTGCTTTGTTCTTCTATTGCCTTGAATATCTTTTGTACGGTTGCATCATCGATTGAAGCAGCCATTACTTCTCAAGATGTTTCCCCTTGCAATGTCTCTTCTTGAAATACCTTTTCTTGATATGTTTCCTTAATTTTGATCAAATGCCTTTTGTCTTTTTCTCAGACCCAAATTGGAGTAGGGACGTGCTTTCTTGATCTTGGTGGTGCAATGGTGCTTGAAAAGAAGCCCTATTGTATTAACTTAGACATTCTTAGAAATTCCTTAAGTCCATTTTAATGACGGCCTAATTACAACATCACTCCCTTTCCTCTCATAAACCTTGTCTTTGTTTCATTGGGTTATAATTCATTTAAAATAAAGCTCTCATTTTACTCTCTTGGGCTTTCATTAGAATGTGCTTAGATATTTTCAACCATTTGGCTCAAATATGGGTTTACAATGTATCCATCACCTTCGGGCTCTTCCTCTTTCCATTGATTATCATCATTTTTTTGATGTAGCCCTCTAGCTAGGATATATTGTAGCCTTCCTTTCAAAGTTCATGAATTTCTCATCATTTTGGGCCTAAGCATGCAACAATGAGGCATGAGATTAGGGAATTTCATATTGGCTTTATAGGATGTTGGATGCTAAGTCCATAGCATATATGTTACCCTAGGCCCAAGTTTCTTTTTCAAGGGGCCTTTTGATTTTGGGCTTGTGATAAAAACTAGGCTATGGTCTTATGAACCATTCAAATTAAGATATAGCTTTGGATCTTTGGGATAAGCCTCTTATATGTGAGAGCTTCTTTTCTTTTATCCCAATATCTTAGGGTATGCCATAACTTTTTGGATCATCCTTAAGTTTTTACGTCTTTTATTTGTCTTTAGAATTAAGTGAACACAAGATATATGGTTGAAAATGCAAGAGATATAAAAGGGTACCCTTTCATGGATAGGATCTAGGATCTCTCTAAGTGTGTAGGCTTTCTAGAGCTAAATGGATAGATTAATAGGTCAATCACAACTAGGTGGGCTAAGATTCCAACCGAGGGCCTAAGTGGACCTTTGTGGATTGGTTACATACAATTAATGTACTCAAAGCCCATCATAGGCAATGGCACAAATTGTAAGTTGGTGGGATGAACTTCAAAAGAGTTTGGCCTGAATGGAGCATACTTATCTTCCTACTCATTACAAACCAGGGTAAAAGGACGAAAGAACCAAGTAAAGTATGTGCAAACAAGTATTGAACTAACCTTTATTAAGATTAAGAAATAGGACACATTGGAATTAAACTCTCTATCCTCAGCGGAGTCGCCACTGTTGGTGCAATGCGTGGAGGAGTATGCCTCATCCGAGTGGACTAGGGTAGAGAAAAGAAATGGAGTCACCACATAGTTTACGTCTAGGAACCATATATATAACGCCTTTACGTGGAAGGATTGATCTTACTACTAGAGCATGGGTTCAGAGTTTAGGTATGGGGATGGGAAGTTGTTAGGCACCCAACGCCACTCGACCTGTGAATCGGCTTCCACTCATTGTGTCATACATCTTAATCACATTAAAGTTGTTAGGAAATTTAGACCCCGGTTGATAGAATTAACAAGTTTTAAACCCAAGTTGTTAATTAGATTTATTATGAATAAAACTTGTTAAAACAAACAAACATCAATATCATGTCAATAATGAATGCAGTGGAAAAGTAAATAAGACAAGATATGATGACCCAGGAAAACCAATGAAACCAACTAGTTTCACAATAAAAAAACCTGGGGGGAAACCTTCCCAAAAAGCAATCCACTATAGTAAAGAGAAGTTTTAGATCTAGTACAAAACCTTTGTCCCTAGACTCTATAATCCCCGTAGATGAACTCACAGCAGAAACCTTCTACCGCTTCAGAACCTCTAATCTCTTCAATATATGAACGCCACCCTTTTTGTTGCATGGATCCCAGTACGTGACTAACTCCTTTGCACGAATCTCAAAACATGACTCATTCACCAACTTAAGGAAGAAGAATGTTGGCTACAAAACTCTTCACTTCATCAACAATGAAAATCAAGAAGCACTTGGTTACAAAACCCTAAGGCGCAAAGATGCAGTAGGTTCTTTTTGAGAGAATAAGGCATCAATCAACTTTTTGCATATGTTCTCCTTGTATTCTCTTATGTGACAGTCTCTAAAATAAGTCTTATATAGGTCTAGGGTTGTGAGAAAAGAAACCCTGCTCAAATACATAAGTCTGGCCCAAAAATCAAAAAGCTGAAATTTCATAACCTTGACAGATAGCAGCTATCGAGAAGGTGTCGAGCAGGTGTCGAGGTTTAATGAATCTTGACAGATAGCAGCTATCGAGGAGGTGTCGAGAAGGTGTCGAGGAGACAGAAACTTTCTCGATCGATCGACCAGCTATCGAGATTGCGATAAGCATCAGCTGAAGATCTCGACAGATAGCCAGGTGTCGAGGAGCTATCGAGAAGCTATTGAGCTATCTATCTGCAGGTGTCGAGATATCTGTCCAGCTTTATTGAACCCCTTTTCTTCACTTGTTTCTTGGTCCAATCTTCATGGCTTTAATACTAGACTTGAACAACATGTTTCTTCAAGTATTAAACACAACTTAGATCTACCCAAATACAAGTAAAGTGTGTTTTGTCAAAGGATAAGCCAACTACATAAAATATGTCCTTAACAAAAGTCATTTTCAATATTGAATCTTAAACTCACACACACACTAACATTCATCTAGCAATCAAATATGACATCAATCATCCTAAAAACCCTAACATACATCTAACATGGCATCAAGCCTATCATACATTTGTCATGCATATCATATTTTCTTATCCAAACAACAAACAATCAAGATATCACAATGGTAGAAACATGGTAGCAAGTTATATGGCATAAACATAGGCATGGTAGAATCAAACAAGCACGTGATAGGCATCTCAACATTAAAACATATCATTCAACCAAGCATGTTCATATCTGTGAAAGACTAGAAAATTTGGTGCTGTCAGAAAAGGGTTTAGGCATTGGCACCTTCCCTTTTTTGGATTATATATGGAGTCACCACTTATTATTTTGTTTTTATAAAAAAAATAAGAAAAAATATAATACAAATTCACATGTCCAAAATACCTTAAATTTCATTAATTTATTATACAAATACAATTTGGTAGAATATCTTTACAAGGCTTTGTTCCTAAATACAATCTATGTAAAAAATATACAATCTACCAAAACAAAATAAAGCACTAATCCTACCAACCTAAAATTCTAAGGTTTGGGGGCTAGATTATAGGATGGGATGGTGTTAAGCACCCAGCCCGCCCAAACAGAATCTAGTCTTCTAGACTTTAAATGAGCATTAAACATCCATATTCAAAGTATGAAATGATATGCAACAAATGCCATGTCAAATCCTAGATCTAGGGTTAAACTTCTATTTAAGAACCTTAGATCTGCAATTTTGCTTTATGTAAAAATGATTTGATGAGAATGCTTGGTGAAAATTTAGATCTGAGTTTTTTGAGAAAGAAAAAAAAGAGAATGAATTTTTAATAAAAATTCAGACCTGATTTGAATTCTTTAAATATGAGAGAAAAACATATTTTTGTTTTGAAAACAATAATTTTTTATGAGAAATGCAGATCTGGTTTTTTACTTAAAAAACAATTAGATTTTTATTTGGAAAAATACAGATCGGATTTTTTTATTAAAAACATACCATATTTTTATAAAGAAAATACAGATCAGATTGTTATAAATAAAATATAGATCTAATTTTTATAAATAAAATACAGATCTGGTCTAGGTTTGAAAAAGAATCAAAAAGAAGAATGCAGATCTGACTTTTGTTTTGAAAAAGATGGAGAAAAATTGCAGATTTGATTTTAGTTTAAGAAAAACATGAGAAAAATTGCAAATCTAATTTTATTTTTGAAAAACCTAGAGAAAATTTCCAAAATCTAAAAGCTTAAACAAACAAATAAATAAACAAACAAACAACAACAACATCACATTCATGGAAAATAAAGCAAAGATGAAAGCATGCTCTTGGAATTAAAATAAATATTGTTATGGAAGTAAGGTTAGAATCATACTTGCATGAACATAATCCACTAGCGAAGAACTATCCTAGAGATCAAATAGTGAGTTTCTAAGGATTTAAGTGAAGCCTCTTTACACAAAAGAAATTCTTAAAGCAAAGCTTCCATAACTTCTTTAATGTAAGGGGAGAGAGAAGTCTGAAAATGGGTCCTAATTTCTTATTTTAGTTCCCCAATTGTAGAGGTTTAATGCTTAAAAAAAAAGTTGGATTGGATCAAATACAAATTAGGTTGCATTCTTATCCCTAAAAATTTGAAATGGATGCGTTTTATCATGATCAAAACATTTCTAGGCCGGGGCTCAAAGCTATGCCAATTGGCACTTGAGAAGTGCTGATCGGCACTTGCCTTGTGCCAATTGGCCCTCGAAGAGTGCCTGTAGGGGTAAAGGCCCAAATTCGATATTGGGCCTTGGGCCTTGGCTGAGAACACGGGTGATCCGAGGACGATAAATAGTAGCAAATGGTTTAAGCTCATAGCTTCATGAGCATGATATTAATGAGAGGATGGTCCGAGGAGGAATACCTCATTGGATAGGCTAAACACAAATCTGATGTAGATCCTAATGATCAAGGTGACCTTCTAGGAAGCTCCAGTGGCAAGGACGTACTTCTCAAGTGTACCAGAAAGTAGAAGCTAGGAGATACTTAAAGAAAAGCTGCTGCCACCGCATTGAATTCCCTGTAGCTAACTTTCTAGCCGCATTTATGTGGAGAAGACCCCTGAACAGTGCTGTCTGGGCTACCATAACTCACAAAAAGCCAAAGAGGGTGTCTAATGGGACAGACACTCAAGTAGTGGCTTGGATGATCAACAAATGGAATGCCAAGATCATTGGGAGGGAGATATATAATGTAAGAGACCATTGATGGAAGGAGGATGGGAAAATCAGAAAAGAAACACTGTAGCAATCTAGAACCAGACTTGTAATCAAACTTCTAAAGCAATACATAAGAATCAGTCTCCTCGGACTCCGTTGAGGACATTTTTCCTTAGTGAAAGTTCATTATTTTCCTTTCTTTGTCATCAAGATCTGTTTATTTGTTGTGTAATTCATTAGGATACTAGGAGACTATCTCAAATTTGTTCAAGCTCACTTGCAAGGTCACTTAGCTGACATCTTTGGAGCATCGGTGACTTACTTTGTTTTCCAAATCAATTTACACCATTACTTGCATTATCTGAATGTTGCATTTTTAGGCTTCATCTCTTGGAAATAAAAGTCCTCCTAGCAATGCTGGTGGTCCTTCTAGTCTTCCTCCCCATTTTTCGGCATGGCAATATAAAGTAATGAATCTAGATGGATCTTTCAACTTTGGGATCTTGACCAGCTAGAGTATATGTCAAATGTCCCTTGGATTGACCTAGTACATTCCCAAATCTTTTAGTCTTCCTTCTCATTCTTTGTCCATTGAGTTATTTCTAAACTTATGGCCTTATGCTCTAGGTGGGTGTTGATGTGGTGGAAGAAAGCATGTGGATTATTGAAGGCTCGCAATTGGTGGCACGCATGCAATCTTCCCAATATGTACTCAACGAAGTGAATTAGGTAAAGGATGACACTCCCTTAATTATTTTTGCTTGAAATTCATAGTAATGAACTTAACACCGGTCTTTGGTGATTTTACAGAGCAATCAAATGGTAGCTGTAGAGGCCAACATAAGATCCTTGGAAGAGGGAATCAGAAATCTTGAATTTCACAACTGGCAACAAGAATCTCGGTTTTATGCAAGTCAATAGTGAGAAAGAGACACATAGGGTGGTTCCTCTAAGGGTGGGTCTAGAAGATCTTCTCGCAGGCAGACTTAAAGTCCGAATGATGCTTGACTTGTATTTTAATTTTCCTGCAAAAGACAAAATATTCCTTAGTCAAAAAATTTGTATTAATTTCCACTTTTAGCTCCTTATCCTTAGATGACTTTTACCCTTGCTAAAATTTAGATGAAACAAGTTTAGAATTCACTTAATGAAACTTTGTAGTGTACAATTTGAACTTATCTGACCACTCCTGATGTGATTGGTACTCACCTGAATGAGGCAAGGCAGAATGCTCCTAGTTTGAAAACTTATGTTGAAAACTTATGCATGATGATTTTTTTTTTTTTTTTTTTTGATATAAAGCTCCTCCTCTTCTTTTTCTTCTTCTTCTTCTTCTTCTTCTTCTTCTTCTTTTTTTGAAAAAGAGATGGTTGATTTGATTTGTTTTTGAAAGGGGATAAGGCATGGTCGAATGCCCCTAATTTAGAAAACGAATGAACAATTTTGAAAAATTTTGAAGTACGTAATTTAATCTCCTTCCTTTTTTTTGAAACAAATGATGAAGATATTGATTTCTTTTTTTTTTTTGAAAGATAAACAAGGCATGGCCAAATGCCCCAGTTTGACAATCAATGTGAATTTTTGAAAGATTTTATGGCATAATTACTTTTTAGAATGAAGAAAGGGGCCAAAACGGGCCAAAAACATGCCTAAAAACACAAAAAATTCAAAATTCCCATAAGGGGAACGAGTGCCATTTAGCACTCTTGGAGTGCTAACTGGCACTTTGGGGTGTTGATTGGCACACCCAATCTTGCCCCGACTTTTCGCATTTTTTGACGCATTTTCCTTCTTTTTTTGAAAAATATTTTTATCCGTTCTGGACTATGTAACACTTTTCCAATCAGCTTCAAACTCTCTAAACTTATTTAAACATGGTTAAATACTAGGACAACCTATCTTAGCATTAACCTGCAAACAAATCTTTGCATCAAAAAGCTATCAAGAAACAGTAATCACATACAAGAATTATTAATGGAAAACAATCAAAATCCTCCTCATTCAATCACACATGATATCAATAGATGGGTTTGTAGCTTTGATTTTGTCACCAAGACCAATTTTACTACCTACAAGCTAGAGGGATCAAGGCTTGAAGGAATGTCAAGGTCAAGTGGGATTTTCTTCGTGCTGCTATGAAGTTCTGGGATACTAAAAACCATGTATTCTAGTTTAACACTGCTGAACTTTGTCCTACAATTGAAGAATTTTTTACTATTCTAGGTTATGAACCTGGCAAAAAATCTGTAGCAGTTTCTTGTGATCCCAAGCATACGGAGATTTTATCCAATGCCCTGGGCCTTTCAACTTCAATTACCAGTAACATGATTGAAGGCCACATAGTGAATCTTCATGCAGTTGTCACAAGGCCTACTGATAAACGTACTCATGGTCTGTTTGTCAACATGCAAAAAAAGTTGGTTTAGCTCTTTGCTCCATAGGAAAAGTCTTACTTTGCTCTGGAAGACCTGGTTTTGTAGATGCTTGAGTCATAGGTATTGTGAGTCAGGTTATGGATGGTGATAATCCTACTTCTTTGATCTTGGCAGAAACTCTTTTAGGGTTGGTGGAAAATGACAACAATTCCTCGAGAGTCCCTTGACTTTGTAGATATGGTTGATGGAAAGACCGGACATGATAGTTACACCCATTATTGCCAACTATGGTCCTTGTTATTTCCCTAGCAGGGCTGTATTCCAAACCAAGTGTCAAACTAAAAGCGATTGGGTGAAATTTTTGGACAAGAAATCCAATATCTCAATTTGATGGGATTGTTATTAGTGGAAGTGCCCACCTCCTTTGTTGCGATCTCCAGGATTAGATCATATCTTCTTAGTTGGTTTAAGGAGGGTGACTTTTTATAAAGCTAATAGACTCTTGAGACAATTCTAGTATGAGCAAGGAATGCCTAATGGTAGAGGAAGAAAACCTTTTATTCCTGTGGACACAACTTCTACTTCTGTAAGGAACATGTTGTTGGGCTTAGACATGGTTGATCGAGTTGATCAATCTTTTGTTAAGGTTTACTTTCATAGGATGATTGTGGAATACTTTAACTGGCTGGTGAACATGATTAGGGATAAAGAGATTGACATGGCTTCTATGAGAAAATAGTTTCTTGAAGATAACCAAGACAAGCGAGGGGTAATAATATGAGTTCAAAAGGAGAGATAAAGATGATGAGGTACTTGCTACAGATGGAACCAATGAACAATCAAAGAAGAAAATGATGAAGAAGACATGGTTCTCTTTTCTTTTTTTGGCTTTGAACATGTTTATTTAAAAAGTTAGTTTGAAACTTTTAGCTTTAGGAATTATTTAGGACTTTCAGCTTTAGGCTTTTGTTTAGGGTTTGGTTTAAGGTTTTGTTTATGTAATGGCATGGTTTGTGTTGATGGAATGGTTAGATCTTAGCAAAAAAATTTCTCTTCTTTTTTTATTTGATGGGTGAATGGTGGGTTTGGGTAAGTTGTGATCGAACTAATATATGGTTGCCTACGTACCTCCTTGGTAGAAGGATTAGGTCACCACGTAGTTTATTTTATTTGCCTTAATATTTGCCTAGGCCACCCTTTCAAGTTTTCAACCTAGCAGGCTCTTTCACTCTCTTTTTTTTACTCTCCTTTTGCGTAGATCGCCCTTTCATGTTTTCAACCTACCATTTTTAGCCTTAATTTTTTCATAGGCCACCCTTTCGGGTTTTCAACCTAGCAGTTCATTTTTTTTTTTTAAATCAAACCTAGGAAAGAAAATGACATAAACTTCAACCACTTCAGACATGGCCATTCCTCATACCACCTCAGACATGGTATTTCTTCAATTGATCCATATTATTCGACTCAGTAAAAGGGTTTGCATCTGAGTCCATCAACCTTACTGCTCCCCCAGAGTATATATGTTTGATGATATATGGACCTGCCCAATTTTACTTAAATTTCCCATTTGTTTCCTGAATTGGGGCTCGAGTCTCCTTCAGCACTAGATCTCCTATCTTCAAATCTCTAGTTCTTACTTTCTTGTCAAAGGCTTTTCTAAGTCTCCTTTGGTAGCATTGAATGTGATACAAGGCCTTGAGCCTCTTCTCATCCATCATACATAACTGGTCATATCTACTTTGTAACCAATCTACTTTGGGGATTTCACTCTCCAATACTATTATCAATGAACGAACACCCATCTCAATAGGAAGGACTGCCTCCATCCCATGCACCAATGAATAAGGAGTGGCTCCTGTGGATGACTAAATTGATGTCTTGTACCCCCAAAATGCATAGGGTAATTGTAAATGCCAATCCTTTTAGTTCTTTGTACTCTTCTTCAAGATCCACCCTGTGTTCTTGTTTGCAGCCTAAACCGCTCCATTTGTCTAAGGATGGTAGGGTGATGATTTGTGGTGCTGAATATTAAACTTAACTCATGGACCTCCTCAAATACTTGTTGTGCTTCTTTAGTAATCACACAAAGGAGATGGATTCCATCATAGGATCTTCTGTACAGCCTTTCACCATAAATAATGTAATTAGTGGACAACCTTCTGATAGTCAATTGGTCATTCTTATCTGTAAACTTCAGGTATGTCCCATCCTTGAGGTACTGTAAGATGTCTGAATACCATTCACCTTCCCTATTTATTTTTTCATCTCCTTCTATTGACATACAATAAGCTAGCTCTTCTTTTTGTTCCACCACTATTGGCCAAGCTTGGTCTTCCTTGGGCCCATCCATCATGGATGCCATTGTTGCTAAAGCATTCGCAATTTGATTCAGCATTCTTGCCACATACTGGTATTAAATCTTTCCAAACTTTGATGCTAATTTCTAAAGATATTCATGATAAGGCATTAGCTTTTCTTCCTTAATCTTCCATCGGTTTTGAATTTGAGAAATTATCAAAGCTGAGTCACCATACACTTCTAACTCTTCTACTTCAAGACTAAGGGTTGCTTGTAACCCCATAATACAAGATTCATATTCAGTGGCGTTATTAGTGGCAGGGAAGTTGAGCCTATTAGAGAATGGGATATGTGTTCCTTTTAGAGAAATTAGGAGAACTCCAATGCCATTTCCATTCTAATCATTCCATGGTTCTAACTCTATCCCTATGATATCCTTATCTAGAAAGTCCCCTTGGATTTCTTCAGCTTCTTTGGGTGAACAATGGGCTAAGTGATCGGCAATTGCTCTTCCCTTTACAGACTTCTGAGTCACATATTTGATATCGAATTCTAACAAAAGAAAAACCCATTTCGCTATCTTCCCATCTTGCACCAACTTCTCCATTAGATATTGCAAAGGATTCATTCTTGCAATCAACAAGACCTTGAAAGCAAGCATGTAATGTCTGAGTTTTTGGGTAGCCCATACAAGTGATACACATGTCTTCTCAAGTGCTATATATTTCTCTTCATAAGCCAACATCTTCTTGCTATATAATAAATTTCATTTTCCTTTCTAGACTTCTCTAGATATTAAGTAAGCAAAGCCCCCATTGCTATATTTATGGTTGTAAGATATGGCAATAATGGCTCTTTAGGTACCGATGGAACCAGTATAAATGGCTTCATCAAATAACTCTTAATCTTCTCAAAGGCTTCTTGACTGTGGGAATTTCCTTCCTAAGTAATCGAAAAAGTGGTTCACATGTCAAGGTGGGCTGGGCTATAAACCCTTAGATCTCCTTCTCAATCTTGGAGGCTTCATCTCTACAATTGCCTTGATCTTCTTGGGATCCACCTCAATTCCTCTCTGACTTATTATAAACCCCAACACTTTCTCGAATGTCACACCGAAAGTGCACTTCTTCAGATTCAAAAGCAACTTATAAACTCAGATTCTCTCAAAGAACTTCTGTAAAGCCGATATGTGCCCTTCACGGTCTTTAAACTTCACTATCATGTCATCCACATAAACTTCTACTTCATTGTGTATCGAATCATGCAACAGAATAGTGGCTACTCGTTGGTAAGTGGCAACAGCATTCTTAAGGCCAAATGGCATGACATTGTAGCAATCGGTCCCCCATGAAGTAATGAAGGAGGTCTTTTCCATATCTTCTGAAGCCATCTTTATCTAATTGTATCCCGAAAAGCCATCCATGAATGACAGCAGTGCATGTCCTGCCATATTGCCAACCAAGATATCAATATGAGGCAAGGGAAAATCATCCTTTGGGCTTGCCTTATTAAGGTATCTAAAGTCTAACACATCCTCATTTTCTCGTCCTTCTTTGGTACCATAACCACATTAGCTAACCATTCTAGGTAGTGGACCACCCTTAAGAATCTTGCATTGTATTATTTCTTGACTTATTCCTTGATCTTAAGAGTCCACTTTGGCTTCATCCTTCTCGGCTTCTGCTTGACTGGCTTCATGGCCAGGCCTATTGGAATGCAATGTTGCACTATATCTGTATCAATCTCGGGCATGTCCTCGTACAACCATGCAAAAACCTCTTTGAACTTCTTCAATAGTGTAACTAATGCATCCTTCTCAAAGGAGGTTAAGGTCTTACCAATGTGGACCATCTTCGGTTCATCATCAGCTTCTAGGTTAACAGATTGAGTTTCTTCTTTTATAGGTTCTACATGTCCTTGTTTTAATTCCTCATTATTAAAAGTTTCTTTACTAATTTCTAAAATATAAACATTCAAAGCCAACAAATAAACAAAATCAGAAATCATATTATAAGAAGTAGAGTTCTTAACAAACTCAACAGGAATGTACTCCATAGGAATAGAAACACGATCACAAACAGACTTCTCCAGAGGGTCTTCCATGGGGTAGGTAGCTCCCTCCCATGCCCAGTTCTTCAACTTAGTTGTGGCTTCGACGATGGCAGCTAGCTCCCAATGAGTTCCTTCCTCCTTCAACATCAACACTCTAGGGTCTTCATCCATATAATCTGGGCTTTCACCATCAACTTCGATGTTTGCAGGCTTGTCAAATGCATAGCCATTCGGGTGAACTATACTATCCATCTACACCTTAAATAAATCTTGCTTCCCTTTATTGCTTGGGCAGACATATTGGGGCAAGTATTCTGATTTACTCTATACTATGGATCATTAGATTTCTATCCAGTGTCGCCAATCTTGCATCTATGTCATCTTCTTCATCTGTGTATGCAATCAACGAGCCAAATTCTGAATTATGAAACGAACCAAGCTCGGGAATCTCCCTACCATGCTTATCATATCGGGGGCCTGATTTTGAACTAGCATTTGTAATACAATGTAAAGTTGTGATTTACAACTATATTTTATGTTGGCTTTATTCCATGACAAAAAAGTGTTATAGTTACTTTAATTTTGTTCCTTGTATTTTGTGTGATTATATTGTATTGGGTTTAGTATTAAGTTGGTGAAGACTCAAGCTTAATTGAAGATCAGTACATTTCGGGACTAGCTCGCGAGAAATTTGCAAGAAGGGTTCCCACGAAAAGGGCATGTGAGAAGCACATGACTAGAAGCTAAAGAGCCGTGCCAGGCTATCAATTTTGCAAGTATTTCGCGGGTAAGGCCTTCCCGTGAGATACCCGCGAGACTCTTTGCCAGAAGGTTTTTTAAGTGTGACTTTCTTACCCTTCACCCATATTATATATATACCCTTATTACCCACAAATGTAAAGGAACCATTCAGAGAGAAAAACCCTAAATAGGTTTTCTACAACACACACACACATATCTTTTAGAGAGAGAGAGCTACTCATCCTTAGTGAGAAATCATTCTAGCCTCTTCTTCTTGCCTCTCCTATTTTCATACCTTGAGAGGAGATTTGTACCCAAACACAACCTACACCTATTCAGAGTGTAGAAAGTGTTTTGGAACTTGGGAAGCTTTGGGGATTTGCCAAGAGAAGTCGATGATGCTTGGCAGATGCAATCGGGTGTATTGTGGGATCCGAAAAGTTAGACAAGACACGGTTCCAAGAAGCCTTGTTAGAGTAGGAGTTTAGAAGGCTTAGGTACATTAGGTAGATTGGACTTGGAGGGTCTCTTGCTATTCCTATATCCTAACTTATTGTCTAGTGGATCAATTTACCGCTTAGAGGGCGGCAGAGAGGTTTTTCGCCGAGTTCTTCGATTTCCTCTTCAATAACACGTCTCGGTGTTATCTTGTGGTTGTATCTCTCTTCCCTTACTATTGTGATTTACTTTTATTGTTTATTGTTCATGTTTATGCACTAGAGTAGTATCGATTGATTGTGCTTCATTTATTCTTGTTTCCACACTTAAATAAGTTAGAGTAAAAGAAATCTAGCCATAATTTTTAATTAGGGGTCTAAACAACTCTTGTATTTTAACACAAATCTGAGCTTTCATACAACTCCAATCCGAAGGTCACCCATAAAGGTATTCATCATAGTCTCCACCCTCAGCTTCTACATCATCCTCTATGTCTCCATCATAATAGTCCATGTTGTCATCAAAATGGTCTTCATAGAAAGGTCCTGCATCTTCATCGTCTCTATCACTAGGGGGTTCACCCCTATCATTTTCACTATTCTGGCTACCATAGTCTTCACTATTACTTCTTTCACCATCACTATCATTACTGTTATTGTCTCCACCATCATTGTCTCCACTATCATCATTGTTGTTGTCACCACTAATATCCTCTTCACTATCACTACCTTCATCATCATCACTAGGGGCTTTTCCCCCTTCATCATTTTCATCATCCGTTCTTGTTTCATATGGGTTCTTTAATGCATGTTGGCAAGCCTCCCAACATTCTTCCTCCTCTATGTTGAAGATAGCATCTTCCAATAGCATAGTCATTGCATCAGGATCCATGTAATCCGCCCAATTAGTTGGGACCCAATTTGTATTTTCCTTCTTTAGTTCTGGAAGCTTATTATCACAATCTAGGAATAATTCAAATCTAGGCACCATTGTTTTCGACTTAGGATTGTATCTTAGTTCAGGAAATCTCCAATAACATTGACTATCTCCAACTTTGACAAACTTTCCATTCAATGTTGGATTGTAAGGCTTTAAGGGTTCTAGAGGACTAGGAAGTCCCTTTGCTTTATCCTTTGCACAAGCCATCCTCCTCACTTTCATCTCTAATAAGCCATCATCGGTAGGTTTGTAACCTAACCCGAAAGGTGGTGTGGCCATAAGAATTGTCAGAACTCGAACAGCTACCTCTTTCACGGTCTTCCTAGGTTTATCCCTAGAAAATAACTCATCTTTCTCATCATTTCTACCACCTTGTTATTGCTATAGGGATCAAAGTCCATAAGGATCTTTTCAACCTTGTCCTCCCTTCTTTGAAAACCAAGCTTCTCAATTTGAAAGCCATCTAGGGTTAGTGGCTCATTCTCAAAATCGATACCAAAAATGGGCTTTGGTAGAGTTAAAGTGTCACCATATATAGTAACTATAGCTCCTTCATGTGGAAACCGAACCTTTTGGTAAAGGAATGAAGGCACGGCCTTTGTATAATGAATCCATGGTCGCCTAAAGAGCATGTTGAACTATGTTTAGTACTTGAAACTCTACCTTTTTTATCATTGGCCCTATAGTGAGCTCCAATGTCACAACCTTTAAAACCTCCCTTCTACTGTTGTCATATGCTCTCACATGCTAATCAGACGGCACAAAATCTTCAATACTCAAGCCTAGGCAACACGCGGTTTTTAAAAGACACACATTCAGAGCATTTCCATCACCAATTAAAACCATTGGTATCCTCTTTCCTTTGGCGTCTACAGTAATGTGCAATGGGTCATTATGGCACTTCCACATCTTAGTTAAGTCTCTATCTAAGTAGGAAATAGTAAGCTCCCTACTTATGGACCCAATCATAACATTCAAATCTTGAGAAGCAGCGATTGTAGGGACTTGGATTTGATTGATAAGGTCCACTAAATTCTGACAGTGTTTATATAAGGCCATAAGTAAACCCCATAAGGATATATTGGCTTGCATCTTCTGCAACTGCTTGAGGACCTCATCCTCTTTATTAGGTGTCTGTTAGGTTGCCTTCTTCAAGGCTTCTACCGGTTTGTCTGCCTCCAAATGTGGGGGTTTGAAGTGTCTACCCCTTATGAGGTGGGCAATTTTTGTTGGGTTATTTGATTCAATGTCTTGGGGTATGAAGTGCCTCTCCCCATATGAGGATGTTGGATTATCTAATTAGGGTTTGAAATGTCTCCCTCCATATGTGGATGTTGGGTTATTTGATTGAGGTTTAAAGTGTCTCCCCATATATGTTGATGTTGGGTTATTTGATTAAGGTTTGAATGTCTCACCCCATATATGGATGTTGGGTAATTTGTGATTTCTGCAGTATCCTCAGTCCATATATCGTATCCTGCTGCGGACATCATGCCCATTAGCTCTTCACAAGTCATCATAAAGCATTCAGGTAGGTCATAGATCAATTCAGACGGATCCTCTTCTCCTTCCTCCTCAGAAATCAAACAGTTGATTCTTTGTCCTCTCCCAAAATTTTGGTTAGGCAAGGGGTTATTGGTGATATTGGTGATATTAGACCCAATCATAACATTCAAATCTTGAAAAGCAACAATTGTAGGGACTTGGATTTGATTGATAAGGTCCACCAAATTCTAATGGTGTTTATATGAGGCCATAAGTAAACCTCATAAGGATATATTGGCTTGCATCTTCTACAACTACATGAGGATCTTATCCTCTTTATTAGGTGTCTGTTAGGTTGCCTTTTTCAAGACTTTTACCGGTTTGTTTATCTCCAAAATGTGGGGGTTTGAAGTGTCTCCCTCTTGTGAGGTGAGCAATTTTTATTGGGTCATTTGATTCAATGTCTTAGGGTATGAAGTGCCTCCCCCCATATGTGGATATTGGATTATCTAATTAAGCTTTGAAGTGTCTCCCCCCATATGTGGATGTGGGGTTATTTGATTGGGGTTTAAAGTGTCTCCCCCTATACGTGGATGTTGGGTTATTTGATTAAGGTTTGAATGTCTCCCCCATATATGGATGTTGGGTAATTTGTGATTTATGTAGTATCCTCACTCCATATATTGTATCCTGCTGCGAACATTATGCCCATTAGCTCTTCCCAAGTCATCTTAAATCATTCAGGTAGGTCATAGATCAACTCAGAAGGATCCTCTTGTCCTTCCTCCTCAGAAATCAAATAGTTGATTCTTTGTCCTCTCCCAAAGTTTTGGTTGGGGAAAGGGTTATTGGTGATATTAAACCCAATCATAACATTCAAATCTTGAAAAGCAGCGATTGTAGCGACTTTGATTTGATTGATAAGGTCCACCAAATTCTGACGGTGTTTATATGAGGCCATAAGTAAACCCCATAAGGATATATTGGCTTGCATCTTCTACAACTGCTTGAGGACCTCATCCTCTTTATTAGGTGTCTGTTAGGTTGCCTTCTTCAAGGCTTTTACCGGTTTGTCTGTCTCCAAATGTGGGGGTTTAAAGTGTCTCCCCTTTGTGAGTGGGCAATTTTTGTTGGGCCATTTGATTCAATGTCTTGGGGTATGAAGTGCCTCCCCCCATATGTGGATGTTGGGTTATTTGATTAGGGTTTAAAGTGTCTCCCTCTATATGTGGATGTTGGGTTATTTGATTAAGGTTTAAATGTCTCCCCCCATATATGGATGTTAGGTAATTTGTGATTTCTACAGTATCCTCACTCCATATATTGTATCCTGCTGCGGATGTCATGCCCATTAGCTCTTCCCAAGTCATCATAAAGCATTTAGGTAGGTCATAGATCAACTTAGATGGATCCTCTTCTCCTTCCTCCTCAGAAATCAAACAGTTGATTCTTTGTCCTCTCCCAAAATTTTGGTTGGGCAAGGGGTTATTGGTGGTATTAGGCCTTATAGGTAGTGCAATCACCTTGGTGTCTATTAAATCTTAGATTGCATGACGAAGGTTATAACACCTATTAGTGTCATGACTTGGTCCTTGATGGTAGGCATACCTTTTACTCACATCAAACTTTGCAAGTAATGGGTTTGGGATTGGTCTTGAGTCTAAGGGTTTCAGTAACCCTTTTGCTTTTAGTTTTTCAAATACTTGACTCATTGGCATATAAAGTTCATGAAATTCCCTCCTAAGCCTTAGCGGCGGTCCTTGTGATATTTGCACTAGGGCAATAAGGTCGTAGGGATCAGTTTTATATATATTAGACACTTCTGTAGTTTTAGAGCTAGAAGGCCTAAAATTATTTTTAAATTTATGCATCCTTATTTTTTATGGTCCTATTAGTTATTGCATCCTCAATCTAAATACCAGCAGCAATTAAAGCTTTAAAATTTGGAAAATACTGAGCAAACAAATATTTATGGTATATAGGTAACAAGTTTTTTACAACCATGGATAATGAAGGTTGAAAAGGACTCCTTCGGCTCTTGTTTAGTGGTCTCCAAGTCTGTTCTTGTCACGTTTACTTCTATATTGTACTTGTATTGGTTATGGAACTCCCTGCAAATGTCTTCCCAGTTTCTGGCTTGATTGTCTTCCATATTGAGGAACCATTTAAGAGCAGCTCTAGTTAAGGTGTTTTGGAACATTTGTGCCAACATTTCTTCAGTAGCTCCCAGAGGCTGCATAGCCCTTATGTACATCTTTAATTGGGATTTGGGGCAGTCAATGCCATCGAACTTGTCCAAGACTGGCATCTTAAACTTCAAGGGCAATCTTACGCTTGGGAAAAGAGAGAGCGATTGATAATCCATGAGGTCTTCCATCTTGCATGCCCTTTTGATCATCTCCTCCATCTTACTTATCTTCTCATTAATCTTCTTTTCACTCTCTGAGATAGGGGGATTTTGATCAATCTTGTTTTCCTCATAGCTACCCTTTAGGCTTTGAAATTGCTATATTATAAGGTTCATGTCTTCCCTCAACTAAATTTGGCTTGCCACCATAGTGTTTAGTAGCTCTTGAGTGCTCATTGGCTTTTCAGTGTTTTAGTGCTCCTCTCCTTCTACCATGGTGACAAAGTCTTCAGATTTCTTGTGGCTTGGGCTGTCTTGCAAGTTGAACATGGGGTTAAGGTGTTGTAATTGTGGGGTGCCTTCTATACTCAAGGCCTTCAGTATTGTGATAGGCTTGGAACTGGAACTGTTGGCTTAACTGTCATTCTTGGATTCTCTTTGGAGTCTTCCCTCTGATCTTGACCAAATTCTCCCCTAAGAAAAGGCTTGGTTGGGTCAAACAAAGCTAGGTCTCCATTTATATCAATCTATCAACCAAAAAAACACATACATAATGCAATGCAATTTTAACCGAACTGGCTTAAGGATAGTTTCTAAGTCATTACATTGTAGGGTGGGTTTGTTGTTGTATTGTTTTCCATAGCTAGGACGTTACACCTCCTAACTTGTAATGTAATAAACATTACGTTGGTCCATGTACTTGTACTTAGTGCTTGCGTATTATTTCCAACCTGCGTACGTGTACTTAGTGCCTGCATACGCGGACACGAACCTGCATGTGCATACTGCCAGGCAGAAACTCTAATTTCACTTTTGTTTAATCTATTTCACTTTTGTTTAATCTATTTCTCATCCAAATGAAAATCTAACACCTTCTTTTCAACATTTTGCAGATTTCACCCCCATTTTTAGGCGGAGGCAGTACCAACAGTGTGGCAGCATGGTACAAGGTCCTTTCCATAGAGACGAGGGCCTACATTCGTGTAGTGGATTTTGAGCCGATCATCTGCTTACTACTGGAGAGATCTGTTAGTACCATTCTAATGTAGACTTTGGTTAAAAGGTGGTGGGACACTACCCATACCTTCCACATTACTAATAGAAAGATAACTATGACTCCCCACAACTTCCACCGCATAACTGGCCTTAGGTACGATGGGGCCCTTATAAACTTGGAGGGTGAGTCGGGCATCCAGTTAGGCATTAACTTGCTCGAGAGGTGGAACTCCAATGAAACAATCCAATACTTCTGAATGTTCAAATAGCGTATAAAACACTATGAGTGTTTAGACCCCCAATTACAATATTATCAATTCAAGCTTAATGTCAAACAATATATTTACGGAAAATGAACACAAACTAATAACAGAATTGATAAACAATCTAAACCAATTAAAATCACATCCACAGCAGAAATTAAATGGAAAAGATTAAGGGAAGAGAGATGCAAACATAAGGACAACACAACGATGTGTTATCGAAGAGGAAACCGAAGCCATCGGCAAAAAACCTCTCTGCCGCCCTCCAAGCTTCTTGCTCCAACGCGGTTATGTCGAACCTTTGTCTTTTCTAGCTTACCGGATTCCACTATAGCCTATAGCATCAACCAATAACCATTGGTCCCTTCCTAACTGCTTCCCAAAGCACTAAAAAGCCTTCTCACAAATATGGGTATGGTGAGAAAATGATTTGGGTAAGAACCTCTCAAGGATGTAACAATGAAGAGGGTGAGAGTAGAGGAATTTAAAGAGTCTTTATTAAAAGATTGTGGATGAGTCAATCTTGTTTTTCTCTAGGGTTTCTCTCTAAAAATTCTCTCTGGAAGCTCTCTACATTTCGTGGGTATAAAGGGTATTTATACTAGGGTGAGAAAGGAATACGAAGAGTCAGTTTTTCCAAAACAAAACTAGCTAGCGACTTGGCCTCACGACTTGACTGAGTTGCGAGTTCAAGCTGTGAGTTAACTGAATGGCCAGTCTGGACTTTTTATCCTATAGTGCAACATCTGGCATGACGGTTCAGCTTCTCTGCATGCTTCTTTTATGTGCATCATATGGCAGCTTGCTAGTCGTAAGCCACTCACGAGATCTAGTTGCGAGTCCCTGCGTCACGACACATTCTTGAGCATTTCTTCACACTCTCTCACGCACTACCCTTATATGATTCCTACCTAAATACAGGGTTTCTAAGTACTGAATTACAAGCAAATTGGCATAGAATAAAGCCAACAAGATAGTTGATTAAATTCAACCTTACAATCTCCCCCTTGGGCTATTCCGTGACAAAACCCTACAACAAACTCTAGACTTAACGTGTGAGTTGGGATCAGTTGATCAAAACTTACTTACACCTAATTCTAGAATCTTTGAAGCTCTTGAACCATAAGAGCAAGTATCTTCTGAAACACAACAAGACAATATGATCATTTTATGCAAAAAACTTGTAATGCATATGGAGCAAGCACAATGCAATCTAGCAAATGAAAATAAGTAATAAACCATGGCTTGACCAAAAACGAACAATCACTATAAATGGTGATCACAATGCTCATTCACACATGGAATGAACATCCGGACATGTAAGCTAATAAGCTCAATCGCAAAGTATCATTTACATGTCCAACACTCAACCAATGCAACAACACAAGGTAATTACATTAAGGATATAAAATCCAACACAAGGTAAAAGAGTGACATACTTAAAGAAAATACATGACATTTAACAACAAGTACAAAAGCTACAAAGCATGGTTACAAAACCTTAAAAGCTTACAAAAGCAAAAGGTACAAAACGCTTAAAATAACACTGAATAACATAACACAAACACTAAAATATGCTAATATGAAGTAAAATATTAAACATAGGCCTGTTTGCTGAAATCTCCCCTTTTGATCTAGCTTTTTCTTCCCCTATCATTGTACTTCCCCTATCAACATCATCTCCCATTTTTTGTCATGGAATAGCTAGTCCTCATCTTCTTCTAGCTTTCTTTGGATCTGATCCAATCGAGTTTGGAGAGAAGTGAACTTCATATCCCATCAAATGTTGTGATGATGCAAGATAAATGCGAGTCCAAACATCTTGGAGCTCAACTTGTGGACAGATGCCACAATGTTGTCTAGCTTCTCGTCAAATGAGGATGAACTAGAGCGCGAACCACTATGAGATGTTGAAGTTTCCGTTTTGATTCCCTTCTGACTATGACCAATGCTAGCGTTAAACATACACATGTTGATTGGAGCCAGTTTTGTGTAGGGAGACTCATCTATTGATGGATGAATCCTTTTGAGCTTCAATATCCCAGAAATGAGCTCGTAAAAAGGAACGCATGTCCTTGAATCAGTTCGTAGAACTGTTTTGCGCAAAACATGAAAGATATGTGCACAAATGTCAATCTCTACATCAGAGATCAGATCATGAAGAAACAAGGCACATTCGAGGTTCATATACCTAATGCTAGATAATGGGTACAGGTTGTGAAACATGATGATTGTAAGCACTCTCAATTTCGGAGGAAGAGAGGAAACACTGATTGAGTTCCCATTTGATGAGAATTCCAAGTCTTTTCCAAGAGCATCCTAAAGTAGGTCCTTATTGTTAGGATTAATGCCCTTAAATCCTATTGTATCATGCTATGTATGACATTATGTATGACTTAATGTTGTGATTAATAAAGTTGTTTTATTATTATCTAAAATAATGGTAACAAGAATATTTGGACATTATCATATAGTCCATGAGATGTATAATATGTGATTTAGTCACAGAAGATATAAGTCACAAGTTCTTTGTAAACTCAGAATTTTAGTTCATAGTTGGTGATGAAATTGGGCATTTCATCTGCGAAGACTATAACATATCAACTAAGATGATTTGTCTTGATCATGGAAGTGGAGACTTCTAGTTGATGTGTTAATATGTTTTAAGAGTTAAGACATATTGAACTGGACCGCTGTGAGATTTATTATTCTCCTAACGACTGTCAATTGAAAAATAAATCTCACAACTTATATTTGCATGAACTTTTAATCCTGAGAGAATAATAGACCTAATCATGAAGTGTAGGTTGCTTTGATATATCAGGAGTGAGATCTAAAGTATCGGTCAAAACCTCAGTATGTTGGGCAGCCACATTTCGTGTTGATGGAACATATATTCTCAAGATGGAATTCATAGTCTCTTAACAGAGATTTAAAATATTCCCTTGAGATAAGTTTAATGGGTTTAGTTATTCAGAGAGTTAGGCCTAACCACTTTGGTAAGAAATTACTAAAGTATATATTTATGAAATTGGATTTCATAAATATATAATGAATAACTTAAAAGGATTAAACCGGGTACTCAAGGATTAAGACGTAGTAATCTTCAAAGTGACAGTCTATATTTATGACTTTGAATTACTACGAATATTTTATGAAGGGGTTGCATGTATAATAAAATTTTGGGATATAATTTATTAATAAGGCCTAGAGTAAATTTATATTTATATAGTGGTATTAAATATAATTAATGGTAACTTTGGACTTGTCAAGAGTTGACAGAAAGGCCCATGGCCCATTGGAGCTAGTGTCTTATTGGTCCTTTTGGTCCCACTCCAAGCCACACATTAAAGCTCAATTGGAAAGGCTCAATAGGCCGGCCCAATTAGATAATCAGTTATATATAAAGGGAGAGACATACAGAATTTTTATTAGAGATTAGAAAAAAAGTGAGACACCATTGTGAAGTGGTGTGTATGTGCGAGTGAAACCACTCAATTATTCTCCCTTGAAAATTGATTGAGAGACCACACTTCTTGGGCGTAAAGTGGAATTGGAGTGAAGATTAAAAGTGTTCCCAAGTACTTATAATCTTTTGTTTTTGAATTTCTCCACACCAAGGTATGCTATCTTGTTCTTAAATTCTAGAATTTATATAGTGCAAGTTATCAATCATGAATGAAATAGATTCTTGTTTGTTGCTTCCGCTATGTATTTTGTATGAGATACAAAATCAGATTTAACCAACAATTGGTATCAGAGCCAAGTTTTCATCTCATGATTGTATAGCATGTGATTGGATTTTAGAATAAAAGAAAAATGGTTTCTTGATAATATCGGGTTCACACCAAAGGATGTATATTCTCTTGATTTGTTCAAAGTGGTCTATAATTAAAGAATTGTGCCGTGTTCTAATTGAAATTACCTAGGAGATATAGTTCTATATCAATAACTATTGTATTGATTACTTTAGTTATTGTACGGCTTGGCTAATTTTAGACAATTGATGGATTCCTTCGATGCATTACTCAATATATTATACATATGTATTTTGCACCGATTGTAATATTAATGGTAGTTATTGATTGTTGAAGTAACCGTTTTGTAACTACCATGTGCATGAACCATGTTGATTGCACCGCTTGGCTATTCATGCTTTTAATTGTTTATCATGTGTCAATTGAAAGTTGTTGCCATGATAGCCATCTTGTACATGAGAATTCTTGGTGGCCATTTTATTTAGATGTGATAAATGCCTTGAATCCGTATGTTACATATATATCTTTATTTATATGGTTTCATATGCATTCAATTTTTTATATGCTTTGGATGTTTTGGATCCGTATATTAATGTGTGTTTCATAAGTTGTAATTTATATGGAGATGCACGGAGATATATATGCTATCATATTAATGCTAGAATAAAGTATTTTGGTTTCCTGTTACAATACTTTAATGAAATTTATTCCTAATGAGATTAGGATTATGTTTTTAAGGGTTTCTAGCATTATTATGGATTTTGAACATAAAAACCTTTAATTTAAAACATCTAGTGGGAGAGAGATACAAGGGTTGGATCTCACGGCCTCCATTATCGGTTCATAGTAGTGTGGGTAAGCACCTCGTCTTGGCGTATATGCCTTGCGATCCCAAAGGAGGGTGTTTACTTTAAGTACTACGAGATTGAACTAACCTGTTTAAAGTAGTGTGGACAAATACCTCGTCTTGGCGTATATGCCTCGTGATCCCAAAGGAGGGTGTTTTTGTTCCATGGTACTACAAGTCTAAACATTATAAGGGAGATGAAATGTGGCTACACATGATTCTAGATAATGGTGTACACTAGACTAAGTTTAATGTTAACCTCTCAAAGGAGCTATGTCATTATTACTTAGAGGCTAAAGCTAATACGGCATATTATTAGTGTATGATAAGACTTATCATCATAGCACTAATAATGAGAATAGTTCTCAATCAATTAATGTGTTTATAATAAACTTGCTACCAAGGAATTATAGACATGGATTGGTTTGTCGTTGCATATATTATTTTATGGTTTTATAAGGTTCCATATTATATGATTATATGCTAAATTGATAGTGTCTAGTTTACTTATTATATTCATGTTTGTTATTTTCAGATTTAAAATCATGGCATCATTTAGCCCACTTGTTGCTATACTTAATCAAAACAAACTGATTGGATCCAACTATGTTGACTGGAAAAGAAACTTGGACATTGTTCTTACTGCTGAAGAGCACAAATATGTGCTTACTCAACCATGTCCTAGCTTTCCATCATTAGATGCTCCTCTTGAGGAAAAACAGCGATATGATCGTTGGCAGAAATCTAATGAGATGGCTAAGTGCTATATCCTAGCATCTATTTCAAATGTTCTACCGCATCAAATGCAGGATGTAGAACTAGTTTCGGATATTATGCTCAGTCTGAAGGAGATGTTTGGTGAGCAAGGCCGTTCTGCAAGGCAAAAAACTATGAGGTAGATTTATAATACCAAAATGGCTGAAGGTACTTCAGTGAGGGGGCATTGTCTTAGGATGATCTCTAATCTGAATACATTAGAAGTTTTAGGTGCCGATATTGATGGAGAATCCCAAGTGGATATGATACTCCAGTCACTACCAGAATCATTCAAGGAAATCAGACTTAACTATAATATAAACAAAAAGATTTATACATTGTCTGAATTGATGAATGAGTTAGTAGCGACGGAAGGCATCCTTGGTACTTCTAGTGTTGAAGCCAATGTTGGTGAAGTTTCTACTTCTCAACCTAAGTTGAAAGGCAAGGGTAAGAAGAAGAAGAAGAAGAACTTCACTAAGAAAGATGGTAAACAAGTTGCCTTAGGAGTTGCCAACAAAGGAAAGAAAACCAAAGGAAAGTGTTTCCATTGTGGTGAGAAAGGACATTGGTAGAGGAATTGTCCAATATTTAAGGCTGCCAAAAATAGAGGTATGAAAAGTACATTCCTTCTTGAAACATGTTTGGTACAGAATCCCACAGATTCTTGGTGTGTGGATTCAGGTTGTACTAATCATATCTGCAAATCCTTGCAGGGGTTTCAGGAGACCAGAAAGCTGAATGAAGGGGAAATGTTTCTTACCTTGGCTGATGGGAGCAGGATTCCAGTTGTAACTATTGGAGTGTTTAATTTATGTTTTGAATCTAGAGTTTTAGTATTGGAAGACTGTTTATATGTACCTAATGTTCGTAGAAATTTGATTTCTGGAATTTATTTAGGTAAACATGGATATTATGTTATCCTAAAAGACAATGTTGTAATAAAGAAGAATAAAGTGTTTATCTTTTCTGGCAATATTGTGGATGGTCTTTCTATTTTAACTCCTGATAAGCATGAATTATATAATTCTGAATTAGATCATAACTCTCATGTAAAATCATTAAAGAGAAAGTTTCCTTCTACTAATGAAGCATATGGCACTTGCGTTTGGGTCATATTAATCCAAATAGAATTCAAAGACTAATCAAAGATGGACTTTTAGAGCCATTGGACATTGATGAATTTCCAGTTTGTGAATCTTGTTTGGAAGGTAAAATGACCAAACGACCTTTTAATGCAAAAGGTAGAAGAGCCCAAGAGTTGCTTGAATTAGTTCATACAGATGTATGTGGTCCTGTGTCAACCCAAGCAAAAGGAGGTTACGAGTATTTCATCACTTTTACCGATGATTACTCTAGATATGGTTATGTGTACCTAATGAGACGAAAGTCCGAAACCTTTGAAAAGTTCAAAGAGTTTAGGGCTGAAGTTGAGAATCAATTAGGTAAACACATAAAAGCCATTCGATCTGATCGTGGTGGCAAATACCTTCTTGGGGATTTCAAGGATTACTTAACTCAAAATGGGATTATATCCCAATTGACTGCACCTGGAACTCCCCAACAGAATGGTGTAGCAGAAAGAAGGAATAGGACTCTTTTGGAAATGGTTAGGTCCATGATGAGTTACTCAACTTTACCAGTTTCTTTTTGGGGATATGCACTAAAAACTGCAATGCATATTTTGAATTTAGTTCCATCAAAATCTGTTCCCAACACACCTAAGGAATTGTGGAGTGGGCGTAAGCCTAGTATGAAATATCTCCACATTTGGGGATGTCCAGCACATGTGTTGAAAAGGAAGTCTGATAAGTTGGAATCTAAAACCGAAGTATGCATGTTTTTAGGGTATTCAAAAGAAACAAAGGGTTATTTATTCTATAATTATAAAGATAACAAAGTGTTTGTTAGCACACATGCCAAATTTTTGGAAGATGATTATATGAATAATTTTGATCCTAGAAATAAAGTTGTTTTGGCTGAAATGAATGAACCTTTAGTTGAACAACCAATAAATGAAACTAGGGATGATGTGGTTGTATTGGATACACCACAAGATACTACTCATGAGATGTTTAGTACACAGGTGCCTCGTCGTAGTGGGAGAATTGTTCGGCCTCCCATAAGATTCATAGGTTTGGGAGAAACTTATAAAGCTATCTCAGAAGAGGCTGAATCGAATCCCTACACTTATGAAGAGGCAATGAATGATATAGATGCACATCATTGGATCAAAGCTATGAAATCTGAATTAGATTTCATGTATTCCAATCAAGTTTGGGATCTTGTAAAGGAGCCTAATGGCATTAAACCTGTTGGTTGCAAATGGGTTTATAAAAGGAAGAGAGGGGTAGATGGAAAGGTTGAAACCTTTAAAGCAAGACTAGAGGCGAAAGGGTATACACAAAAAGAAGGTATTGACTATGATGAAACTTTTTCGCCAGTAGCCATGCTTAAATCTATCAGAATTCTCTTATCCATTGCTGCTCATTATGATTATGAGATTTGGCAAATGGATGTCAAGACTGCATTTCTTAATGGCAATCTTGAAGAAGAAATCTATATGATGCAACTGGAAGGTTTCATAGCAAAGAACCAAGAGCATATGGTATACAAGTTAAAAAGGTCCATTTATGGACTTAAACAAGCATCTAGGTCATGGAACATCAGATTTAATCAAGCAATCAAGTCATTTGGTTTTGAACAAAATCTTGATGAACCATGTGTGTACAAAAGACATCGAGATAAAGTAGTAATATTCCTAGTGCTTTATGTTGATGACATTTTACTCATTGGAAATGATGTAGGGGTAATGTCATCGGTAAAGGTGTGGTTGTCAAACCAATTTGATATGAAGGATTTGGGTGAGGCTAACTTTATTCTGAGGATCAAGCTCTGGCGAGATCGCAAGAATAGAATGTTAGGCTTATCACAGGCTGGATATATAGATAAGGTTCTAGAACGGTTTAGCATGCAAAACTCCAAGAAGGGATTACTTCCTTTCAGGCATGGAGTTCCTCTGTCTGATGACCAAAGGCCTAAAACTCAAGAGGAAAAAGATATGATGAGACAAGTTCCTTATGCTTCTGCAGTAGGAAGTCTCATGTATGCCATGCTTTGTACTAGTCCAGATATTTGTTATTCAGTAGGCATGGTCAGCCGATATCAATCAAATCCAGGACCAAAACATTGGCAAGCTGTAAAGCATATTCTCAAGTATCTACGGAGAACGAGAGATTATATGCTTGTTTATCGGTGTGAGGATTTGATACCCATTGGCTATACAGATTTAGATTTTCAGTCAAATCTAGATTTCAGAAAGTCCACATCAGGATGTGTATTCACCTTGGGAGGTGGAGCCATAACATGGAGGAGTGCCAAACAATCTTGTATTGCGGACTCCACCATGGAAGCAAAATATGTTGCTGCTTGTGAAGCAGCAAAAGAAGCTGTATGGCTTAAGAAATTCCTTTCTGACCTTGGTGTAATGAGAATGGAATAAGTTCCCATCACATTGTTTTGTGACAATAGTGGTGCAGTTGCACAATCAAAAGATCCAAGGAATCACAAGAAAGGAAAGCACATTGAGAGAAAGTACCACATCATTAGAGATATTATTGCTCGTGGAGATGTGATGGTGGCAAAGATTGAAAGTGCAAATAATCTAGCAGATCCCTTTACCAAAGCCTTGCCTCAAAGGACCTTCGAGTCGCATTTGGAGGGAATGGGAGTTAGATTAGTGCACAATAGTCTTTAGGGCAAGTGGGAGATTGTTAGGATTAATGCCCTTAAATCCTATTGTATGATGCTATGTATGACATTATGTATGACTTAATGTTGTGATTAATAAAGTTGTTTTATTATTATCTGAAATAATGGTAACAAGAATATTTGAACATTATCATATAGTCCATGAGATGTATAGTATGTGATTTATGTGATTTAGTCACAGAAGATATAAGTCACAAGTTCTTTGTAAACTCAGAATTTTAGTTCATAGTCGGTGATGAAATTGGGCATTTCATCTACGAAGACTATAACATATCAACTAAGATGATTTGTCTTGATCATGGAAGTGGAGACTTCTAGTTGATGTGTTAATATGTTTTAAGAGTTAAGACATATTGAACTGGACCGCTGTGAGATTTATTATTCTCCTAACGACTGTCAATTGAAAAATAAATCTCACAACTTATATTTGCATGAACTTTTAATCCTGAGAGAATAATGGACCTAATCATGAAGTGTAGGTTGCTTTGATATATTAGGAGTGAGATCTAAAGTATCAGTCAAAACCTCAGTATGTTGGGCAGCCACATTTCGTGTTGATGGAACATATATTCTCAAGATGGAATTCATAGTCTCTTAACAGAGATTTAAAATATTCCCTTGAGATAAGTTTAATGGGTTTAGTTATTCAGAGAGTTAGGCCTAACCACTTTGGTAAGAAATTACTAAAATATATATTTATGAAATTGGATTTCATAAATATATAATGAATAACTTAAAAGGATTAAATCGGGCACTCAAGGATTAAGACGTAGTAATCTTCAAAGTGACAGTCTGTATTTATGACTTTAAATTACTATGAATATTTTATGAAGGGGTTGCATGTATAATAAAGTTTTGGGATATAATTTATTAATAAGGCCTAGAGTGCAATTATATTTATATAGTGGTATTAAATATAATTAATGGTAACTTTGGACTTGTCAAGAGTTGATAGAAAAGCCCAAGGCCCATTGGAGCTAGTGTCTTATTGGTCCTTTTGGTCTCACTCCAAGCCACACATTAAAGCTCAATTGGAAAGGCCCAATAGGCCGGCCCAATTAGATAATCAGTTATATATAAAGGGAGAGACATACAGAATTTTTATTAGAGATTAGAAAAAAAAGTGAGACACCATTGTGAAGTGGTGTGTATGTTCGAGTGAAACCACTCAATTATTCTCCCTTGGAAATTGATTGAGAGACCACACTTCTTGGGCGTAAAGTGGAATTGGAGTGAAGATTAAAAGTGTTCCCAATTACTTATAATCTTTTGTTTTTGAATTTCTCCACACCAAGGTACGCTATCTTGTTCTTAAATTCTAGAATTTATATAGTGCAAGTTATCAATCATGAATGAAATAGATTCTTGTTTGTTGCTTGCGCTATGTATTTTGTATGAGATACAAAATCAGATTTAACCAACACTTATCTGGACATAAATCATCATAAACTGGAGAGTTTTTAAGCATCAACCGGTTGATGTGAAGGATCTTAGCCAAATATACGGGAGAGACTAAGAAACTTTTTCTTCTAACCCAGCACTTAAGGTCTTCGCCTTCAACAATTGCATTGACATAAAACTCTTTTACCAAATTCTCATATGCTTTATCAAGGTTGGAGAGAAGGTAATTCCAATCTTTGTGAGCAAACCATTTAGGAATGTCGGTGTCAAAAAGAGAAGGTTGATCAACAGCCCTTTCAACCAATGGTGTAGCATCTCTGAAATAATTCTCATGAGTCTAAAAGGTAACATAGGATCTGAACTTGTTGGGATTGAACACTACTGATGGTGAACAGGTCCTTTTTGTTCTAGGTGAGACGTCATCAACATCAATGACAAGCTCCTTCCCTTTGCTGCTACCCCCTTTCACAACTACTCTCTTGAATGGAGACATTTTCACCCTGCATCATGTTTTACCAAAAACAAGAGAAACCACACAAGGCACCAAACATTATTAGCATTGGGTTAGTTCCAAAACATGGATAATGAAGAAAACCCTAAAAACTTGAGATTTAGGTCCCAAACATGATAAAGAGTGCGTGTGTGCCACTAACAACACAATATTTACTCAAGATAGAATAGATCAGTACATAACCGCCAACAAACACACAACAATTTCAACATAAGATCAAATACCCATATTCAATCAAGAGATATACAAATATCAGCAAAAACACACAATCCAAGAGATATATGCAGTAAATGTGAAATATAATGTGTAAGAAACAAAATCCATACATTTCCTTGAAGATTGAAGCAGAAATGATGAACAAAAATGGTTGTTTATGTGAGAAACACGGTGAGTTTGAGAAATGATCAAACAGGAAAGACAATGAATAGTCACAAAAGATTGAGGGAGAATTGAAATGTTTTAAAAACTAACCAATTTGCACAAAACACACGATTTTTGCAACTAAGTCAAGTCACGTGCAAGTTGCTAGGGCTAGCTGCCAGAACACTTAAAAAAAAATTGAAAAATTTTTTAAATTTTTTTCGTAACTGGAAGGTATACCCACGAAAAAGTCGCGAGGTAAGTCGCGAAAATCTGTGTATCCTTTACAACTGGACCTTCCACCCGCGAACAAGTCACCATACTGAGCTGCAAGAAATATAAAAACTAAAATTTTGAAAAATATTCTAAGTATTTTTCACGATTAAAGCTTTGACCTACCAGTGAGTCGCGAAGACCTTCTAAGTAATGTTCGTGACTGAAGGCAAGCGACTAGACTGACTCGCGACTAAGTCGCCAAAACAGGGCAACACTATTTTTGAAATTTTGACAATTTTTCTTAAAAAAAAATACTTTCCAAAAACAATTAAAAACACTCAAAAATCTTTTTGTGTTTGATCAACAAAGATTGAGCATGTGAAAACACATTTAATCAAGTACAATCATACAAATGAATACGGCATTCATTGAACATAGACATGTGTGATATGTGTGGGTATCAAAAATGAGATAGTCCTTAGTATAATGTGAAACTTCAATGATCAATTCAACCAATGCATACACAATTAGCACTAGATAATGTGACACATCTCAATTATAGAAAAATGCATATATGACCTCCCACATAAAACTTGATAACATAACTTTGAAGCTTTTCATTTGGCTTCATATACATCATATTATTTGATCTTTTTGATTCAATACATCTCATTTTGAGATCGATGTTTGAAATTTTTGATATTTCAATTTGATGAGCAAGCCTTTGGTTTTTTGGGCATCATACATTTTAATTTTTGGTTGCTTTCCCTTTTTCCTAGTCAAGTACTAGTATGTACGACAAGCTTTTATAGCTCAATATCTCTTTTCATTTAGAGATTTACATTTGGTGAGCTATTTAAGAAAAAACAATAAAATAAAGAGTGGGAAGATATATAGGCACAAGTCTATGTATGTCTTAAGATCAACAAAATCATTCACTAATCATTCATGACAATGTTGAAGATCTATTTACAACAGTCACATAGATTTCAAGATTTCTCCCACAATGATATGAATGCATAGGGAACAAGCTAAGCTCGTACATGCATATAGCCATTAGTACAAAGGTACAAGGCAAAACATGCTTTGAGGCAAAACTCAACAATGTCGATCAAACTTTTTGGATTTTCTACCTTTTATGTGTTTTTAGATTTTTGACACAAAAGCAAGAAAAGATTGATCAAAAACAACAATGTAAAAACATTTAAAAAGAAACAAATAAACAAACAAACAATTTTCAACTTAAACTAGCAAAAAGCACACAACCAAGCATAGTCACAAAGCATAGGAAGTATTAATGCATGAACATACTGTAATGCTTATGCATGAGTACCTTTCTTCACCTACACATCACATGCATTTGGAGGGATATCCCTATAGGATTGGGTACGAGAGTTAGGACTTTTAAACTTTCTAGTGAAGCTTTCCAAGCAAATGGTGAATGCACCGATCATCTTCATCACGTTCATCACATCGGGATCACCATTTCGACCTCTTGATGACTCAACAACCCAAGTCCTCTTGTCATTTCTTGATCCTCTTTACCTTTGACCAATTGCATTCTTCAATGCTCTAAGCTTATGACAACTTGGTTTGGTGTGTCCTTAAAGTCCACAATGATGGCAAAAATGGTTCGTTCTCGGACCTCTTTGTGATCTTGGAAGAGATTTCCCTCTAGCTTCAGGTTTAATCACTGATTGGTTATGAGGCTTATTCAATACTCGTTGGTCAGCCACATTCTTCTTCTTTTCATCCTCTCCTTTCTTAGGTAGAGAGGCAGCCACTACAAGTTCTTTGGCTTGCACAAACTTCACTTCCATGGTAATTTTGATAGCTTAACTACTTTGTCTGGTATATCCCAACTCGAATGTGTCTGAGAATTGTTTTTGAGAGAAAATGACATCATCTAGCTTCTTGGTGGAGACCCTCTCTACCTTGGCATTTGCTTGAACTACCTCAAGCTCAAGGAATCTAATTTTTAGATAAGCTTCTGACAACTCTCCATTCAACTTCTCTATCTCGCACTTGGCCTTCTTATGTCGCACTAAAAGACTTCTATAGTCCTCCTCTGCTTTCTTCATCTTTTTCACGGCTGCCTTGGCCACACGTGCATATTCTCCTAATTTCTCAAGGAGTGAATTAAAGTTTTCTTGAAGACCCTCTGTATTCTCATCTTCTTCAACATCTGATTCTTCTACAATTTCCATTGATTCCTCATCACTATGCTCCCTAAGCTCTTGTACAAGCAAATTCAAGTCCTCCGAAGACTCAACATGAGAAATAGTCATAAAAGCTAAGTAGTTCCCTTCTCCGTCACAGCTTTCCTTAGAATCCGAATTAGGGGAATCGGAATCACTAAGGGTAGTGGCATACACCTTACCCTTCGATTCAAATAATTGGGACATTCTTTCTTGAAATGTCCATGTCTGTTGCACTCGAAGCAAGTGATTCCTTGTATAGATAGGGATTCCTTTACATCTTTCCTTTTGAATTCCTTTTACTCTTTCCAGGAACTTTGAAATTTCCCTTTATCACCAAATTTTCCATTGTTCTTGAATTTCAAGAACTTTTGAAAATTCTTCACCAAACATGCCACGTCTTTATCGACAACATCCTCATCCAATGAGTCGTGAGCTTCAACCCTTTCATTAACCGTCTTAAGAGGAAGAGATTTGCTCTTTTTTCGTGTGGGCAATGACAATTCATAAGTCTGAAGTGAGCCAATTAGTTCTTGGACTTTGATATCATCAAGGTCCTTACTCTTTTCAATTGTTGTCACCTTGGCATGGAAGCTCTCCAGCAACGAACGAAGGATTTTTCTCACAACTTTTGAGTCCTCTGTTTTCTCCCCCAAGTTGAACTTGCTGATGACTACTTCGTTTAGCTTGCTATAGAAAGAGTGAAAAGACTCGTCCTCACTCATTTTCAGCTCCTCGAACCGAGTGGTCAGCATCTGCAACTTGGTATCCTTCACTTTCTTCGTTCCTTCATATATGGTCTCCAATATCTGCCATGCCTCCTTGGTAATAGAAATGTGAGATATCGTGTGGAACTCATCTGGAGACACACCACAAAAAATAACATTAAGTGCTTTGCTATTTGCATTAGACATCGCGAGAGTTCCCTTAGCCCACGTGGATTTGGCAGCCTCCGTCCTAGTCCATCCAATATCCACCACATCCTAGATAGTTTCATCCATTGAACACAAAAATGCCCTCATCCTGACTTTCCAAAAGGCATAGTTGCTACCATCAAAGTATGGTGGTGCATTTAAAGATTGAGTCCAGTCCATTTCAATACGGGGTCAAGGATCGTACTAAGGTGTTTAAACGACAAATAGTGCACCCGCTCTGATATCAATTGAATGTTCAAATAGTGTATAAAACACTATGAACGTTGAGACCCCAAATTACAATATTATCAATACAAGCTTAATGTCAAACAATATATGTACCGAAAATGAACACAAGCTAATAACAGAATTGATAAACAATCTAAACCAATTAAAATCACATCCACAGTAAAAATTAAATGGCAAAGATTAAGGGAAGAGAGATGCAAACACAAAGACAACACAATGATGTGTTATCAAAGAGGAAACCGAAGCCCTCGGTAAAAACCCTCTCCATCGCCTTTCAAGCGGTCAATAATCCACTAGAAAATGTAGTTGGGATACATGAATAGCAATAGACCCTCCAAGCCTAATCTACCCAGTGTACCTAAGCCCTCCAAGCTTCTTGCTCCAATGAGGTTACGTTGAACCTTTGTCTTTTCTAGCTTACTGGATTCCGCTATAGCCCATAGCATTAACCAATAACCATTGGTCCCTTCCTAACTGCTTCCCAAAACACCAAAAAGCATTCTTACAGATGTGGGTATAATGAAAAAAAGATTTGGGTAAGAACTTCTCAAGGATGTAACAATGGAGAGGGTGAGAGTAGAGGAATTTGAAGAGTCTCTATGAAAAGATTATGGATGAGTCAATCTTGTTTTTCTCTAGGGTTTCTCTCTGAAAATTCTATCTGGAAGCTCTCTACATTTCGTGGGTATAAGGGGTATTTATACTAGAGTGAGAAAGGAATGCGAAAAGGCAGTTTTTCCAAAATAGAGCTGGTTGGTGACTTGGCCTTGTGACTTAATTGAGTCGCTAGTTCAAGCCGCGAGCTAACTAAATGGCCAGTCTGGACTTTTTGTCCTATAGTGCAACAGCTGGCATGACGGTTCAGCTTTTCTACATGCTTCACTTATGTGCATCATCTGGCAGCTTGCCAGTCGCGAGCCACCTGCGAGATCCAGTCGCGAGTCCCTGCTTCACTGCACATTCTTGAGCATTTCTTCACACTCTCTCACACACTACCTTTACATGATTTCCACCTAAATACAAGGTTTCTGAGTGCTGAATTACAAGCAAATTGGCACGAAATAAAGCAAACAAGATGGTTGATTAAATTCAACCTTACAACTTCAACATCAAGAAGGATTACAAGCCTCTCCCACAAGTGACATCTGAAGATTGTGCCAAGATGGCTAAGGCCTTCTTGTTGTACCTTCTAAGGGCATATCTTTTTGCCAAGGGGGGGGTAGACATTATCTCTAAGGTGGCTAGCCCTCTTCCACAACTTTGGGGAGGCTCGAGAGGCCAACTGAGGGGAGGCGTGTCTCGCCTATTTGTACTCTTCCTTGGATACACTTAGTAAGAGGACCTTGCGCCAACTTGTTGGGCCATGGAAGCTCCTTGAGGCCAGTCTTTCTTTCTTTTCTCTTTTACGGCTTATGTATCTAGGCTAAACTATGCATTATGCTCTTGCAAACTGTATCCATGCCTTTATCTTGTAAACTATCATCTTACAAACTGTGCATATCTGTCCATATCTATTTCTTGCAAACTGTCATCTTGCATACTATAACTACTTCTCTTGCAAATAGTCATCTTGCAAACTCTTCATAGCTGTTTCTTGCAAACTGTTGTCTTGAACACTGTCATCTTGCCTTTTTCTTTCCAGAATATGGTCTCATTCCTTGTGGCATGGATGTGGATCTAAAGAGCTTCCTTTCGATTAGGGCTCATTTCAAGGGTTTATCTTCTGCTGAAGTGAGCTAAGGATTTAATGCCTCTCATTGCGCTTTTTGCATGTTTCTTATGGTTTTTCTCCTCTAACCTTATGTGTTGTCACAGGTCAATTGGAGCCCATGAGCCAGTCTTCCTCCTGTTGCAGCCTTAGACTTGGAAGCATTACTCTCATCATCTCTAGGATTACCTAGCCCTTTGAGGGTGTTGGCTTAAGGGCACTCTATCTGGTGCAAAGGGTAACCTACCAATTGGTGGGTGTGGAGGAGTGGCATTCCCTACACCTAGCAAGTTTTAGAGGAGTTGGACTATGTTGAGTTCAACAACACTCATCATATGCCTTCCCTCACTCCTATGGTATATGCTCTCTCTCTCTTCTCGTTCATTTTCAATTTTCCTTTACATTGCTTCATATGATGATGTTCACATGGGATACTTATGTTAGGCGGGCCCTGCTGCAGGTACTCCCATCAAACCTTCTTGCTTATCATGGTCAGTCTATGTCTATGGTCTTAGTGGTTTCGCTTGTGATCGTGCTATGGGCTGCAACATAAATGTTATGGGCTACCCCTTTCCTGAAGGTACATGAGCAGTAAGTTCTTCTTCATCTTTGTCTCTTTCTTTGCAACTCTTGTATCCCTCAACACTTATTCCAACACTTCCCTTTTTCAAAATTTAGCCCATTGTTTAGGAGCGTGAGGAGCTGGTTTAGCTGGCAGGGAACTTAAAGCTAGAGATGACCAAGTACTTTTGGTAAATTTATGGTCCTGAAGGGTTTTCCTACTCAAGTGATGATGACAATGATGGTGGTGATGGTGGTGGCAATTTAGGGACGACTCCTAGTTACTAGCCAAGGAAGAGGTGCTTCCAGTGATCTTGCAAACAGATAGACACAAACACACAACATATTTCTTTTCACTTCTTATTTTCCTTATTAGTATGTATTTCTGCATTTTATCTTTTATTTGAGAAATTGGGTTTTATTTTAAGAACATTTTTTATATTTTTGTTTTTATTTAGGACATGTACTTAATTTACAACTCATGGGGATGTTTGTTCAATTTTATAGAACTTTGCTTTTCTCAATCTGTAATGCTTGAAATCTAAGCTTGATTGTGTCTTTGAGGAGTCCTTGAGGCAGTAAGAATCATGTGAGGGGTCTTGGTTGGAAAATCACACACCAAATAGGAAAAGGAACTCATTTCTACCTATCTTCCTGCATATGCATACATGTGCCTGCGTACGCAGGTCTTAACCATGCATACACAGCCTTGACCCTGTGCATGCACATTGTAGGTCAGAAAAACCCTAACTATTTTACTCAAGTATAAAATAGCCGTTGGGGGCTCCCAAACCCTCACCAAACTTGTTTTAAGCCTAAAAAACCCTCTTTAAGGCTTTCCAATGGCATAATTCTCTCCTTTAGAAGTCTTGGCATGGATCAAGGTGCTTGGCCCTAGTTTCAAAGATGCTCTCATCCCTTTTGGCCTTTCTTACATCTTCCCATATCACCAAATCAAGGTGAATAAACCTTTTCTTCATATTGCTGCCAACTTTTGGATTCCTTCTCGACATGTCTTTCACTTCAACGGTGTGGAGATATGCCCCAGTCTTGAAGAATTTAGTGCAATCATGGGTGAACCTAAAGTTAGTACTCTCATCCTCCCCACCACTAGTGAGGATTTTGCTGACTTGGCTTATGACCTTTTAGGGATTTCTGTAGCTGCAGCGCAACAATGGTGTACGCTTGACCATTTGAACATGTGCATTGTTTTTGCATACTTCTCTTAGTTGGCCATTCCTATGACTAGTAGGGGATGCTCTCACTATCTTAACGCCTTCTATTTATGCCACCTTGTGAGATATTTCTTGGTGCATGAAACATATCGAGTAGATCAAAGGATGTACTTGGTAGTCAACAATCTAGACAAGGGAAGCCTTGTAGGCATGATCTTGGCTGAAACTCTCAATGGCTTGGATGCTATTCATAGGGAGGAAGCAACCTTCTTCGTAGGGAGTCCTCTCCTTCTTTAGGTATCATCCCCAATTTTTGCTTAGCTTCTCAACCTAGCAAGATTTCTCTAATTTTTGCATGGATTGCCTTTTGGTTTTCAACCCATCAAGGCTACTTATATCGTCTTTGTCATATCATCATTTTTTTTGTCTCTCCTTTTTCCACTTATGCTTTCTTTTTATTTTCTCCCCCTTTTTTTGTTTTTAGATATGGCTTTATGAAAGGCTCTGATTGCTTTATCCTCCCACTGTCTTTCCTAGTCAATATCTCCTTAAGCACTGTCATGACTATAGGCCTAAACGCATTAAGATGAGTTCATTGAGTTCATGAAGCGTATTGATGTCTCAGATATTCAGTGGGTAGTGGAATGGTGGCGCATTACAACCATGGTCAACCGCATCTTCAAAGACAATTGTGTTCCTTTGGTTGGGCTTCACCGTTGCTCTTATTATTCCCCAGACCACATTGCAAGGCAATTTAGAGATCATTAAGGGATTCCTAGTGATGATAATGTCTTTCATATCTCTGTTTTCATAGAGATGGTCTTGTGTAGGATCTGTGGGACTTGGTTGAAGAGGATGGTGGCTAAAGACATTCGTTTCCCTCAGTTTCTTCATCCTACTTTGAGCTACAAAGCTTGGCTAGAGGCTGACATGAAGTGGGTTCACATGGATGAAAAAGCTTATAACAGGTCCAAAAAAAGAAAGAAGGTGGACTCACTACCTTGATATGCCCCAAATTTTACTTTTTTGCACTTTATGATTCTCATGTCTTTTCTTTTGAATTTAATAAAGGATTGGAATGTTCCAATTCCCCTATGGAAACAGTTTATAATCTTTTAATTTGAACAATAAGAAAATCATCCTTTTATTATATTTGCTTATTTTCATTATATTTCTCCTTCTTTTTTCTTTTTCTTTTTCTCTTCTTTTTTCCATGCCATGTAACTTTTGCCCATGATGTCCTTATATGAATTTTTGCCATGTCCATGGTCTTTTCCCCTATATTTTGCCTAGACTGCCCTTTCGGGTTTTCAATTTAGCAAGGTTCTTTTGCCTTAATTTTTGCCTAGGCTGCATTTTCGAGTTTTCAACCTAGCAAGCTTTTTTTTTTTTTTTTTCCTTTTTTTTTTTTTAAATATTATAGCTTCAGAGCCTATTCATGTTGATTAGGTGAAGCATCTCTTCTCCATCCAAATCAATAATTCTTGTAGCACCTCTGACATGATTTTCTTGATAATGAAAGGCCCAGACCATCTTGGATTCATCTTCCCTCTTGGATCAAAAGTTTCATCTCTAAGCACTTTTAGGACCAAGTCCCTTTCTTTAAAGTTCCTAGGTTTCACTTTTTTGTTGAATGCTCTAGCAATCCTCTTTTGGTACCCTTCTGCAAGATATTGTGCCCTAGCTCTCTTTTCATCTATCAAAGCCAATTGCTCATATCTTTCCTTTATCCAATCCTCCTCTAGGACCTTGGTTTCCACTAGCACTCATAAATATTGTATCTCTATCTCAATGGGAAGGACCGCCTCGCTTCTATAGACCAAAGAGAAAAGGGTTGCCCCAATCAATGCTTGAATAGAAGTTCTGTAACCCCATAGGACGAATGGGAGCTTTACTACCATCTTGGCCAGGATATTCTTGACATTCTTATTGGCTACTTCTACGGCCCAATTAGTCTGTGGTCGATATGGTGAAGACTTGTGATGCTCAATGTTATAAAATTTCATATTTTTCAAACCTTCCTTAAAGCGGGAGCCATTATCTAAGATGATCTCTTGTGGTACCCTATATCGACAAATGATGTTATTCTCTATGAATCGAGCCACATGTTTGGCTTTTAATACGGAGTAAGAGGCCGCCTCTACCCACTTAGTGAAGTAGTCAATTAGCACTAGGATGTACTCGTGCCCATTTAAAGCCTTAGAGGTTATCCTTCCAATCACATCTATGCCCCAGACTGAGAAAGGCCAAGGAGAAGTCATGCTGTATAGCTCACTAGGTGGTACTTGATTCAAGTTTACATGTGTTTGGCAGTCATGACAACTTCTCACAAAGTCTACACAATCAGTTTCCATTGTATTCCAATAGTACCCTGTCCTTAGAATTTTTTTGGCTAACATTCTCCCATTTATGTGAGAACCACAAATCTCTTGATGAACTTCTTCCAGGACTCTTTCGGCTTCTTCTTTCTTGAAACAACGGAGGTGTATACCATCATAAGATCTCCTATAGAGCTGTCCTCCAAATAGGATATATTGCATAGCCATCATCCTAATCGAATGACGTTCTCTCTTATCGGCCCCTTTAGGATACACTCCCAATTCCAAAAATTTCATAATGTCATAATACCAAGGAACCCTTCTTCTTCTATGGCCAAGACTAAAGACTCCTCTTTTCCCTTGTACACTAGTTCATAACTCTGTTCAATCTCTAAGGGTTGTGTCCATACTCCTTTAGGTATTTCAACCATGGAGGCTAAGGTAGCCAAGGTATCTGCAAACTAATTCTAAGCCCTAGGGATGATAGTATTTAATTTTATCAAAGGTTTTGGTCAAATCCTCTAAATATTGTTGATAAAGCTTCAAATGTTCTTCTTTTACCTTTCATAATTTCTGCACTTGGGCTATGACCAAGGTTGAATTTCTAAAGACCTCTACTTCCTTTACCCCTAACTCTCGGAGAGCTTCCATTCCGACAATACAAGCTTCATATTATGCCATGTTATTAGTTGCCTCAAAGCAATGAATACTGTTTCAAAACCCATTTCGGTTTGTTTAATGGAACGGAATATTTCGGTACTGGCTAATTTTGGTGTACCATTTTTGGGTGTTTTGGGGTTCCTAAAAAAATAATATATATATATATATATAGACACACACATATAATTTCATATCCTATTACTTTTTATATTAAAAACAAAAAACATAAAAGTTATATTTTCATACATTTATAAAATTTGTTATTTTAAAATTAATCTAATTAATTCACTTAAAATATTATTATTTAAATTAAAATACTAAATAATTTTTTTAATGCAAAGGCAAATTTGAAATAAGCCTAGATAGTGGTTTCATAATTTGGCTAAAGCACACTAGCCAAGCCAACTCTATTTACAACTTCTTTTTATATTATATTTTTCCTCACCCACCATATTTCACTTTCTTCCTATTTTTAATTTTTTTTCCTCTTATTTTTTTTCATCCACACACGTCTTCTGTATCTAACTCCTTAATATTTACACTTCTTACTTTTGAATTCTATCCCATCTTTATGAGATCTACACATTAACTGACACCCTATCTTATCTTTTCATGATTTCATCTTTCTTTCTATTTTTTTACTCTCACACGCAACTTTTCTCAATTTTCCTCTCAAGTCTATTCTCTCTTCTTTATTCTCCTCTCTCTCTCTCTCTCTCTCTCTCTCTCTTGCTCTCTGATGGATATCCAAATTTGTTAAGCATGACTGCGTGAGCCACAACATTCCTCTAGTTCTGAAACTGTTATTCCTCTACAACTTATCATATGAAGCAAAAGACTACAGTGTGTTTGAGGAAAGGAACAATGAAATCGATTTTGGTATGTTCTAAAGATCCAAGTTCAACTTTATGTGCAACTAACTCATACCGGCCGAATCTTTTATTTAAGGTGAAATTAATCGAAACAGCTTGGAGCTACCAAAACACACTAGAACAGGCCAGAATCTTACCCGAGGTGGAATAGAAGCGCTTGCCATTCCAATTTTCTTGCCGGTACGAAATTTTCTAGCGATTCCGGCCGAAACGGAATGGTACCCATATTGTTGCCTCAAAGTTCAACTTGACTGCCAAAGGCACATGACATCCATCGAGGGTGATCAAAAGTACTTCTATCCTATTCCCATATTGGTTCACGGCTTCATTAAAGTACATCTTTCATGCCCCTAGTTCGATATCCAAAATATCCTGATCTAGGAAATCTTCTTTTCCATCTTCTCCTTCTATGGGATTCTTAGCACAAAAATCTGACATGACGCTTCCTTTGATAATTTTTCTACCCACATACTTTGAATCAAATTTTGCCAATAGGATCAACCATCTTAACAATCTTCCACTCATGGCAGGCTTATCAAATAGGTACTTTAGTGGGTCCATTCTAGCTATTATCCATATCTGGAATGGTAGGATAATGTGTCTCAATTTCTACACGACCCTTACGAAAGCAAAGCATGACTTTTCTATAGGTGTGTATCATGTCTCATAATCATGGAACCTCTTGCTTAGGTAGTATACAGCTCTCTCATTCTTATCATCATCCTTTTATGCAAGCATACTCCCAATCGCATTTCCTATGATAGAGAGGTAGAGTAGTAATGTCCTACCATGTTTTAGGGGTACTAGGATGGGTAGATGGAGGAGGTATTCCTTAATGAGTTCATAGGCTTTCTGACATTCATCTTTCTATGCATGGGGTTCATTCTTTCTCAAATTCTTGAAGATAGGCTCATAAGTGGAGGTAAGTTTGGCAATGAACTAGTTGATATACTGTAGTCAACCTAGGAATCCCCTTATTTCTTTCTTACTCTTGGGTAGAGGCATGTCCAGTATGGCCTTGATCTTTAAAGGGTCAACTTCTATCCCTCTATCACTTACCAAAAAGCCTAACAATTTCCCAACTGTCACTCTAAAGGTACACTTTTGAGGGTTCAACCTCAATCTATACTGTTTAATCCTTTCAAATAACTTCCTTAAATTAATGATGTGACCCCCCCCCCCCCCTATCCTTGGATTTCACGATCATGTCACCAACATACACCTCTACCTCATTGTGCATCATGTTGTGTAGCAAAGTTATGGCCATTCTTTGATTTATTACTTCGGCATTCTTGAGCCCAAATGGCATTATTGTGTAGTAGTAGGTTCCCCATTCTGTGGTGAAGGTAGTCTTAGTCACATCTTTAGAAGCCATCTTGATTTGGTTATATCCTGAGAAACCATCCATGAAAGACATCAAGCACTATCGACCGTATTATCCACTAAGACATCTATATGAGGAAGAGGGAAGTCATCCTTAGGGCAAGCTTTGTTCAAATCACTGAAATCCACGCACATCCTTACCTTTCTATCCTTTTTTGGTAAGGGCACAACATTGGCTATCCATTCAGCTTGGTGAACAGGTTTGATGAACCCTGCTTTCAATTGTTTTGTGACCTTTTCTTTGATTTTTAGAAGCCATTTGGTTCTCATATGCCTCAGCTTTTGCTTAAAGGTACCATGTGAGCATATGTATTAATGTGGTGTTGAGCTATCTCGGGATCAATACTAGGCATATCTTCATAGGACCATGCAAATACTTCTTGAAATTCTGTGAAAGGCTCTTTGAGATCTTTCCTTTCTTTGTCATTTAGGGTTGAACCAATTATAATTAAGCGTGGATTCTCATCATTTGCCAAATTAAGAGTTTCAAAAGCTGGTTCCATAGGTTCAATTTCCTTTTCCAATTGTTTATTAATTTCATTTTCAAATACATTAGAATCATTTAAGTGCAGAATTTCAATATTATGGGACACATCAAAATAAGTGTAGATACCGTATTTTGTCTGCCCTTAATTTGCATGTCAGACCTCGAAAATTCCAAAATATTATCTTTTCTCCATGGGGCCATGGAAACATCTAGATTGACGTGTCGCAACTCGTTCGGGCATTATAATTATTATAAAAATAAAAAAATAAAAACAAAAAACAAAAGAGTCAGTAGTGAAGTTGGATAGAGAAAATTAAACATCTTAGACTTCACAAGTGATCAAGCAAAAGAGGCATCCAATTCATATTCATTTGTAGGCCCAAAATGTCCTAGCTATAAATGAAGCATGGTGAAGGTGATTGTTGCTACCATTTTGAAATAAAAAGGGTAAAAAATTTAGTTGCTCAAGTCTTTGCAAACAATTAAATTTTATTGTTCATGAGAGAGGGCCATAGATCATATTAGTTTTATGCTGATTTTAAAAGGGGAAGATGAAAGAAAAAAAGTCAGAAAAATTCAAAGAAAAGACAAAATAAAAGAACCAATTTATCTTAATTAGATATAGATCCAACCATAATTCTTCCAGCATGTAGTCTAAATGCATAAGTATAGAGAATCTGGACATTTTGGAAGTAGTTTAACATAGAAGCAACTTTGAAATACAAAATAATTTCAACTTAAAAGTCATAATGCTATGATATTAACTGTTTCATTTGGTCACAACTGGCTAGGTTAATAGCATTTACTATAGCATTTTGTGCTACATTAGGGCCAATACTAGTCCAATAATTTTCTTAACAAATTTGTGAAGGACATAATAGCTTACACTCATGATTCTTGTATTTGAATTCAATCAGCTATTCAGCTCAAAGTTTTGTTGATCTGGGTAAAAGTGACTTAGAGTAATTAATAATATGTACAATTTCCCTACTACATAGCTAATTTGTATTTAAGTTGTGCATGCTTAAATATCTAAAGCATTTAAAGAATGTAGATGTCAGTGGTACTGAACTCTTAATGTCACACCTCGAACCCAACTATAAAGATAGGCACGTGACAACTGTTGCATGCTTATAAAGTAAGCTCCCTACAAGTGTCCAAGGCCTTTTTAGCAACTAAAATTTATCTTCAAAAATTAAATCAAATAAATCCAAAATACCTCAACAATTTCTTTATGAATCGATCTCCAATAATTTAATAGGAACAAAATCCAAACCTCATGTACATAATGCCAATTGGCCAATAAATATAAAACTATTAGAAGACCATTCAATCCCAAAATCACTAAACTTCTTTTTTCTACTCACTACACAACATCAAAACTCCCAAAAACTTGCTATTCTTCACAATTTGAAATTGGAGGAGAAAAAGGGGTGAGCTGGCAACTCAATAAGTAACCAAAATCCTAATAAGTTCTATCCAACAATAGATCCTAATATTATGTGTTTTCAAAATATTGAAGAAATTTCGTAGTCTTAAAATAATAAGTTGCACATAGATGACATACTTTAATCTTACAGATATATCATGGATGGTTTAGAAAAGGATCAATTTTCCATATATCAAAAACTATAACTTACAATAGGTTCCAAAAACACATAAGTAGTTTTAGTGACTTAAAAGAGTTCAAATACTCAAACATTTCCAATATTGAATAAATTTCATAGTCTTAAAATAATAAGTCGCACATAGATCACATACTTTAATCTTATAGATATATCATGAATGGTTTAGAAAAGAATCAATTTTCCATATACCAAAAACTATAACTTACAATGGGTTCCAAAAACACATAAGCAGTTTTAGTGACTTAAAAGAGTTCAAATACTCAAACATTTCCAAAATCACATATGTAGTTTTAAGGACTCAAAATAGTTCAAATATTCAAACATAATTCATATTTTTAACAATCTTATAACTATGTTCACGCTATATTCCCGTGACTGGGCATAGCAATAGATCTGTAAAGTAATAAGATATAATATGAGTCTTCAAAAGTTATGATATACTATGAGTTTTCAAAAATAACTAAAGAAGTTTCATAGTTTTAAAATAATAAGTTGCAAATAGGTCACATACTTTAATCTTACAAATATATCATAAATGGTTTAGAAATTAGTCAGTTTTCCATATATCAAAGCTATAACTTACAATAGGTTCAAAAATACATAAGCAGATTTAATGACTCAAAATAGTTCAAATATTCAAATGTAATTCATATTCTTAACAATCTTATGACTATGGTCACATTATATCCCCGTGACTAAGCATTAGAGTACCAATGAATGACCCCCATTGGTTTAGGTATCAGAATACCAAAGAATAATCCTCATTGGCTGGGAATCAAAGCACCAATGAATAACCCCCATTGGTTTGGGTATCAGAGTATCGATGAATAACCCCCATTGCCTGGGTATCAAAATAAATTCATAGTCAGATAGTTCATAATCATATATATGAAATCATACTTTCTAACAAAAATATATCTTATTCAAGCACGTATATAAAAATCTTATACTTAGTATTAAAATATATTTGTAATAATCATTGACTTGAAATCAGTAATACAATAGAAATAAAAATTCTCACAATTATAAACAATGTTCAGTAGTTAAAAATACATTAATATAAACAAAATAAAACCCAATTAGGATAAAGTTACTTACGTCCAAAAGCCATATCAAAAGGAACTTCTCCCTAACACTTCTTCTGAAATCCTTAGATATCACCTAAAACAATTTTCAAATATTTTTACTCAATAATCAAATAATTTAAAAAGGACTTATAACGGTACCTTGCCAGAAGAGAGACTACTAAAAATATCCAATATCTATCCACTTATCTCACACCAAGATTCCACCTAATCATAATATTTTTCTATATATATATATATATATATATTTATTTATTCTGCCACCATTAATGCCTTGAAAGATAAGGCTATAGCACCTAGTATTATGTCACACTAGGAAAGACAAGGATATGGGCCATCCTTCAAGTGCTGCACTTACATTACAGCTTCCTTCTTCTTCTTCTTCTTCTTCTTCTTCTTCTTCTTTTCATGATGGCATGTCAGAACTTAGAGCTAGGCGCAAGCCGCGCAACAAGTTTTTCTTTTTCATCAAATCCCCTAGTTCACTACTGTTATTCAAAGAAAGTCTATGCAAAACACCTAACCCCTTAAAAGAAAATTTGTGGCTTAACAGCGTAAATTTTTTGCAATAACATTGTCTAGTATATCGAAAATAAATCCAAACTTTTTTTCGTTTGCATCATTAAAACTCTTTAATAATTAAATAGTTTTACTACTGGCCAAAATATCTACATAAAAAAAATAAAAAAAAATAATAAAAAAAAGCTCTAATTCCAAATAAAGCTTAGATTTGACAAGAAATAGATTCGTAGGCTCTTACCTCAAGTGTACCGTCAATCTTTCTCTACTTGAACAAACTCAGAAGTCCTCCTTCAAAAAATATCTATCGTTATACATTAAGAGCTTATATATAGCTAAGGTTTCAACCTAGTTTTCTAAAATCTCCCTCAGTAATATTAATTATAAAATTGGCCTCACAAAAGATTTACTTAAATACCCCTCCTTTTAAATATATTTTTTTTTCCAGGTATTACACTTAACTTCCAAGGATTTGTTCACAAATGATGGAAATATTATACCTGAGCACTTATTATCTCTAACTAATGCATAAATCATTATGAAATTTGTAATTCTCATGCCTATAGTGGTTCTTTTTTAAGAGAACCATTTATAGCTTACAATATCAATGGAATAAGAATAACAAATTCTAAAAAAATATAAGTTATGCAATAAATAAAGAAGGCACCAGATTACCAATCAAAGTGAGTATTGGCTTTGCAATGCCCCAATTTATACTATCTTCCCTTTGCCCTACTCTTCCTCATTTATTGGCCAACAATCTCTTCTTTTTTTCTTTTTTCTTTTTTCTATATCAATTAACACATGTCAAAATAAAGAAAAAAAAAATTGAAATTTATGCGATATCCCCGAACATTAATAGTGAAACTAAAACAAATCCAAATATTTTATTAATAGTGAAACTAAAACAAACCCAAATATTTAATTAGACTATATAAAGGGGAAACTCAATACAAATCAAACCAAAAAAAATCCATCTTTGTTTCTCATAAAAGACCTTAAAACACAACAAAATTTTCCAACATACTCAAAATATGTCTTTACCTGCACATCACAGGGTCTAAATGTATCCTTATGGCCTGCAGAATCTTGATGAGTAATGCCTCCCTAAAATCCAAAAAACCCAATTTTAATTTCTTTACAATTAAACTTGATAATAATCAAGTAATTGAATAGCTTTGTGACAAAGTTACTTGTAACATGTATGTGACAGTCAAAAAACCTGTAAAACAGAATATGTATCAGAATATAATGAAATTATCATACACAATGAGTCAAGATTAACGAACGCACATAATATCAAAAACAATAAGTGCAGAACCTCTATGTGGATGATTTAGAAATCCACCAAGAGGAATCACTGCAATCCATATCAATCAAAGAAAATTGAAATTTGAAAAAGATCAAAATGAAAAATTTTCATACATTGAAAATAGTCAAACATTAGAAGAATCCAAAATCTTCAAGTCAATCCTGAAAATCTAATACCCTGATGATAAAAACTCAAGAAAACAAAATAACCATGAATCAAAATTGACATAAACCAAACTTTAAGGAGTGAGAGGAGTGAGGCCTTACTAAAACACCAACCAAACTTTAAGGAGTGAGAGGACTATTGGAGAGGGAGTTGAGGGCAAACTTGGAGGTAGAATGCTGACATGTTCGGTGGAATAAAAAATTTCAAAGTGAATAGGAGCAAAAGAAATAGAACCAGAAAAGCGTCAATTTTTTTTCCTTCAAAGAAATCATGTCGCTTGCATGGTATTCATTTAATTCTAACATCGAATTCTGCAAAAGACAATTTGAATCTACCAATATTTTTCTCTACAAATGTTTGGTTGCCCCAACCTTATCATGTGAAGAATCGGAATAGAAGAAAAAAAAAGGGGAAGAATTGGAGTTTGATTTTAAATTAAACTTAGATTTAAGTAATTAGGATTTGAAATTATATATCAACAAATAATACACATTGCTTCTGTATTGTTTTTGCAGAAAATAAACTAAACAATAAGGAGGAAAAAATGGAGTGAAACGGAACAAACAATATGGAGAATCACCTTCACATTCGACTAACTTGAAAGCCCATCCTTAAAGACTTGTAGTGTCCAATCTTTTAAATCTTGGTTGCTTCAATAGATTTTCTTTTGAAATAGAGCAATGTGAGTATTATCGACAACTATAATAAAACACATTGTAGTCAATCCATTAAATGATGAAAATGACATCAAACAGTGATATAGATGTGTATATTACAAATTAACAATTGAAACTGAATTTAACTCCAACTATTGAATGAAATTTGGTTTATTAAATAGAGGAATAAACAAACTTTAATACAATCAATCACCCCCACTAAAAATATGGTGTAGTACTCTTAAATTTCACTGGTTTAAATAGATCATTGGTTTTTTTTTTTTTTTTTTTTTTTTTTTTTTTTTTTTTGGGGGTGTGGTATTCAATAAATAAATAAATAAATAAATTTAAAAATTAAAATGAGACACACATGTTCAGCAATCTTGAACAACCATACTAACCAACCCAAACCTTCAAAATAGAAATAAAATCACCACAAAATGCAAAATAGCAGCAGCCCCAACATAACATTCCACAGTCTAGCATATAAGAAACCGAATGACTATATTACCCATTACACTTGTTTACTGTTTCTTAATGTACAAAACTAACTTACGTTTACAATGCCCATATAATAAATTATAGGAAGGGAAAACCAATGTAAGATAAATACAACAAAAAATACCATACATCAAACCAAAACAAACCTAGAATCAAAACCAAATTAAAGAATCCAGGAAAATAAAAATCCAATAAAAATTGCATTAAAAAAAATTCAATACCAGAATTTATTGATTCTTCTTTGGTATAACTCTGACAACAAAGGAAAAAGAAGACGTAGAAACTCTACAAAAACCAAAAAAATCAATTAAGAGGAAAGGGAAAGAGGAAAAGAAGCACACCACAAAGCAACGACCGGGTTTTCTTAATGGACGGGCTAGGAGGCAATTGTGGAGGCCACTTTCGCCTTCAACAGTGGTGATGTCAACAACCCCGATTTAGATTAAGTCCGCTTCTTTATTGTTGTTAGATTCAAAGAAAGGCAAGAGATAAAGAAGAAGGAAGGGTTGTGCAAATTTTGTGCACTTGTTATTATAGGGTTATATTATACTGTGTCAGATTCAAATGAGGAAGACGAAGAAACTGTTTCAATTTTGTGCAGTTATAGAGAGAGAGAAGATGAATATAAAGAAGAATTAAGAAAGAAAAAGTTTTTTTTTGGGGGGGGGGGGAAGGAATATAATTAATGTTGCAGACATAAACTATTTTACAATATTTTTACAAACTGTTGATGTGGCTTATGTAATTTTCAAATAATCATTGATAAATATAAATGTGATGTTAGTGGTGGGCCCATAGTTCTCCCATATTAGAACTAATAAGAATTTGCCACATTAACAGCTTCAATGGTGGAAATGGAAGCCTTGGTAGCCATCCGAGCCGTGGAACTATCAGCCAAGCTGGGTTTTGATAGAGTGGTCTTTGAGGGTGATTATCAAACATTTATGAAGGCTTTAATAGACCCAATACAACCTTTTGCAACCTATGGCTTGCTGATCCAGGATGCACAAACTTTGGCAAACCAGTTAAGTGGGGTTAGGTTCCAATATGTAGGTAGAGAAAATAACAAAGTTGCTCACAACCTTGCTAGATATGCATGCCATATCATAGGTTATTATGTATGAATGGATGTTCTAGCCTATTGTTTGAATGTTTACCAAGCAGACATGCCTTAAGGATTAAAATTCAAGTCTTGTTTCTCAAAAAAAAAAAATTGTAAAAATATTGTAAAATAGTTTGTGACTGTAATATTACTTAAGGAATATTAAAAGGCCAAAACGCTGTTTGTTATTGTAATTTAGGGTTTGTTTAGATACCGTTTATTTTATTGAAACTGAAAACTTATTACTGAAAGTATTTTAGATAAAGGTAAAAGTTAGTTGAAATAGTATAGTGTGGCCATGAATAATACCAAAAAGTACAATGAGCTCATGAATAGTAGCAAAAATAAGTTGAATAGTGAAATAATTTTCATTTTTCATTGGTATCCAAACGGAGGCTTAGTATATTTTTCTAGTTATATGTGTTATCTTTTAAAGAAGGGAAATAATATGTTCACAACATTTTTATAACAAATCCTAAGTAGCAAGTTGTTATTGGTTGTTATTGTTAGGACAAAAAAGTAATCTTAGTATTAGATTCAAAATGAACTTGGAGTTTTTCATTTTTTTTCTAACGAAATATAAGCTAAAATTATTAGGAAATGTGTGAAATTTATAAATTCCCGCTAGAACAGTGGAACTGAACACCAACCATAGCAAAAAAGGGTATTGAAATGTTACTCTTTTTCCACCAAATGAAAAGGCACAATGTTTCATTATTTTAAAATGTAAATGTAGCATTAATTTATGTGTGTGTGTATATATATTTCATAATTTTTTGTATTAATAGAACATAATTTCAACTTATAATTTTTATGGTCAAATCAAGGAACAAAATTGGGTTTTGGTGTAGAACCCCATAAATACTAGTAGTGTATTTTGAGCATTTTCATCAAAGGTGCTAAAAATGCTATATTTTAGCATTTTTAGCACCTCAAATGATAAAAACCCACTTACATCAAACATTCTAAATCTTAAAAATATTAGTACCGAGTTATAGTAGAATCTCATTTTTGAGACCATACTGTAGCAAGATGTTAGAGTTTTTTTTTTTTTTTTTTCTCTCTCTCTCTCTCTCTCTCTCTCTCTCTCTCTCTCTCTTTCTATATGAGCTGGTGCGACTATTGATCTTTCTCATCTCTTCGTAGGACGAGTTGATTTGGTGGGTGGCTATGGATCATCGTTGTTCGTGATTTCGTGGTTCTGGGTTGATTTCATGGTTTGGTGGTGTATCAGCGAGTGTGGGTGTATCGGCGAGTGTGGGTCTATGGTGTATCGGCGACTATGGTGTATTGGCAAGTATGGACCTGGGTTGATTTCGTGGGTCTGGGCGATGGTGGTTTGGCAAGTGTGGCTGATTTTGGGATTTGATTTTGGCAGATGTGATTTGATTTTGGTGGGTTTTGTGGTTGGGGTGGTGGGTTTTGGTTGGGGTTGAGAATGGGGTGGGTGGGTGGGTGGTGGTGGGTTTTGGTTGGGATTGAGATCGGGGTGGGTGGGTGGTGGGTTTTGTGGTTGCTGTTGTGGCTATTGGTATTAGGGTGAGGCTAGACTGCAATGGTGGGGTTTGGATTTGCAGGTTGTGGGTGGCATTGATGGTGGTTCAAATTTGCATTTGGGTTGTTTTTGTTTTTGTTTTTCAGGTTAATGGTGGTATGAGGATGTGGGTTTGGTTGATGATGAGGTTGTGGGTTTGAGTTAATGATTTTGGTGGTTGGGGATTATGGTGGCCATCGATTGGTGGTTTATTTATTTATTTATTTTTAATGGTGGTGGTGGTTGGTAGTGGCTAGTCGTGGATGTGGCTGTGACTGGGGTTGCTTGGACTGAGAAGAAAGTGGTGGGTTTTATTAGAGAAAGAGAGAGACATAGTAGTAAAATAAAAATAATATTATTTAAATGAAATTGTAAAAAAAAAAAAAAAGAATGTTAGATGTTGGGTATATTGTAAAGTGGTATATTAAAATTGATAAAATAGGATTTTAAGATAGTAAATGCTAAATTTTTTAGAATGTTTGATGGGAATGCTCATAGGCCCATTTGTTACCATTGTTTAAATAATAATTTCCAATATTTAAACAATATTATACGTATTTTCATATATTTTTTCACCTATACATATTTTCAAAAATTACAAACAGCGTAACTAGAAATGCGTTTGCCCTTCCCATGTCTGCATCTACGTTCCCCCACCCCCTCCCCCCTTTTTAAGACCAACACTTGGTGCACAGTTCATGAGACATGACATGAACAGTGCACCAAGCGTATGAACAGTAAAAAGAGTAAACAGTAAATTTATTATTTTTTTTATTATTTTTAATTTTTAATTTTTAATAATTTTTTATTATTTTTAATTTTTAATTTTTAATAAAATAAGTTGTATCCAAACAGACTCTAGAACTTTCTTACCAATCTGCCCTGTTTTAAAATGTTAAATTTCATCCATAAAAAATGAAGAAAACAAATAGATGAAAGAAATAAATAAAAGGGGAGGCAGACCCAAGAAATTTGGCAGCTTGGTTTGTGGAGGAAAGGAAGAGAAACCCAAGAAAAGAAAAGATGTCAGTGGTATCACTCCTCAATTCTTGCTCATCAACAACCTGTGCACTGGTGCGTGACCTTACCCCTCCTCCTTAATTACTCTCTTCTCATCAAATCATTTTTATTCGAAACTTTTAATAATGGCAGTGGAAATTGAAGAACCCATTAACATCATGGAAAGAGCTGAGACCCAGCAGCAGGAACGGTGTTCGATTGGGTAATTATCATTCTACGAATTGGATTAACAAAAATGGATTTAAAGTGAAAGCTTTTTTCTTCAATCCCACCGATGATCCCATTATCAAACAAGCTCTTAAGGTTAGCTTCTTCTCGCCTCTCCTCTCCTACTACTCTTTTATTGTATTGTAAAACACAAAAGACAACCTCGTAAAACAGAAATCAATGCTTGTTCTTTTATGTGATTGGAACTTATTGGAAAATTTGCTTACAAGAGCCAAAGTAATAACAAGAGAGCACTTTATTTCTTGATTTTCTTTTTCGGTATTGGAGATTTTTTTTAGATTGCTTGCATATGAACAAGACTTTCAAGTAAACTTATGTGCAGTTACTTAGGTGTTGTGTTGTGTTGTACCTTAAGCTCCCCAATTAAAGTCAAACGCATGGGCTGCATTTAATTTAGTTGTCTGTGGCAAAGATATCTATATCGGTAATGCATTGATGCAGCCACTGAATTTAAGTGGGAACCTAACGTATAGTACCTATGTAACTCTACCTAAGTTTTACCCTTGTATGTATTTTCTGCTTGGACCTCTCTCTCTCTCTCTCTCTCTCTCTCAGAAACACACAGTCAACTTTAGATGATACCGACCGAGACTGACACTTGATGTTGCTCAATGGCAAGTGACTTGTGATCATTTGTGTTTACTCTTTTTTGGGTTTCTTGGGTTATGCCAAAGGTAGTGATTGAAATGTTGGAGCCAAGAGCCTTGTAGTTCAACGGGTTATCACCTTGTGGTGTTTCCAACGGAGACATCTAGGTTTCAAATCCCTTCTCTCCCAATTATCAAATTATTTAAATAGTGATTCAAATTTTGGAATGTTGTCAAAGAAATGTTTCTAATCATAGGAAGTTGGTTTGGAAGACTATTTCCCTTGAGTGTATTGTGGACCGTTTGGTGAGAGAGATGTAGTAGAACACTTGATGTTGTCTAACGGCATATTCATGTACTCAAGCAATTGTTGTTGCAATCTTGTTAATGTGAGTGGATAGCTGTTAGTAGGCAGCATCCCTTTGTTCACTTTTTAAAGACCTTTTTAGAGCTTCTGGGCTTGAGGATGTAATTCTTTCTGAATAGGTCAGTTCACATATTGTAATTTGATTTGTTTACTCCCTTATCAAAAAAAAAAAAAAAAAGGACTTGATCCCTAGAGTTTACACCTTTTTTTGTGGTTAATCATGCACACACCTGATGGGTCTTGAACACATGACCTCAGCCTACACCTTACACTTACAAAGGAAGGAGGCACCAATTGAGTTAGAGCTCTTTGGCTTTAACAGTATTGCTTGAAAACTCAATATTTAAGTTTCCAAACTAGTTTTAATCAAGATCGCTGGACAGAAAATCTTAATTTGGATGTTATGTTTTACTAAGAACTTATTTCAACTTTGGCGTAATATGTTGTTTCCTGGACAATTTATTTTTGTAACTTTTCTGCACCTTTATCACTAACTATTGTTTATAATTTAGCTCCATTTCAGAGAGCTTTTTTACTACATGTTTATATACATAAAGGGATATTAAAATTTTAAACCAATGAGCAGGTGATCTTTTGATTAGACTAGTGTTTTTTGGGTTGCAGTTTTTAACTACTGAATTGCAAGTTAATAGTGTAAAAATATCTTCTGCTTATTGGTGGCTACTGTCATGCAAGAAAGCTGTCTTAATGCTTAATAATATATATATACATATATATATTTTGATAAGTAAAGAAAATTTTATTCAAAGACATAATAATGAGTCACCCAAGTATATAGGAAGTATACAGCAGGGGACCAAAATAATCAAATACATAAATTACAAGCATTCATCAAACCATAGATTGAAAAAATAGAATGACTTCTTATGATAGACATCCAATCCGATAAAGTTTTAAAGAAGGAAAGTTTTAAATCAGCTATAGTATTTTTAGAATCTTCAAAGCACCGGTTGTTCCTCTCCCGCCAAATGCACCACATCAAACAATGAGGGATAGCCATCCAAATAACACCATTATGATGATGACCAAAATTTCCTTGCCAACATGCAAGGAGCTCAACCACAGACTTTGGCATCACCCAATGGATATCAAACAAGGTGAACACCATAGACCACAACTCATAAACAATAGGACAATGTAGTAAAAGATAGTCTACCGATTCTCCATTACTTTTGCACATATAACACCAGTCTAGAATTAACACCTTCTTCTTACATAAATTATCAATAGCCAAGATAATTCCTAAAGTTGTAGTCCAAACAAAAAATGCAACTTTGGAAGGAACCTTCTGCTTCCAAATACTTCTCCAAGGGAAGGACTGAGTACATACACCCAACAAAGCCTAATAATAACTACTTACCTCAAAGCCCTTGCTCTTAGTAGGTGTCCAATGCATCTTATCCTCACCAATACCTCTCAATGAGACTCCATATATAACATCCCAAAAGACAAACAAAGAAACTAATTCCCTGTCATGAATTTCTCACAAGAATTCCAAATCCCAAAAAAGGAACCCCGTTAGGAAACTACATGAGATCAGCCACATAAGCCTCCTTATCATTAATGATTCTAAATAAATCTGGAAAACACGTACTCAAAGGATTATCCCCACACCAGACATCATGCCAAAATTTCACTCTAGTTCCATCTCCAATTTGAAACTGAATGTAGTGAGAAAAAGTAGACTAACCACTACTAATAGTTTTCCATAAACTCACCTCATAGGATCCTGGTATAGAATTAGAGCAATCTCCCTCCTCAACTCCATATTTAACCCTTATAACCCTTCTCCATAACACTTCTCTCTCATACCCAAATCTCCACAAGCATTTTCCCAATAGGGCTCCATTAAAGTATCTCAAATTTCGAATTGCTAGACCCCCAGATTGGATAGGAGAGCAAACCTTGGACCAATTCACCAAGCGACATTTAGAATCATTGAATGCTTAATATATGGCATTGTCTAGAAGAATTTTCCTGGGAAGGGGAAGGGGCCTTTGAACAATTGATGAATATTTTGTTCTTGTATCTTTGCTAAGCATCTATAATGAGCTTATTTAATGTATAAAAGAAAAAAAAAAAAAAATCTTGGAATGATAACTTCTGTGATCATATTTATTGTAGAATACCTTTTCCTTATTTCTTCATAAACACCCCCCACCCCCCCCCCCCCCCCCCCCAAAAAAAAAGTACAAAAAAAAAAAATGCTACCTGCTTCAAATTCTATTGCTGTCCTAATTTACCCCCCTCTTTCTCTATTGATACGCATCGAAATGTAGTTTTGATGGAAATAAAGGGTATGAAACAAATAATTAGCAAATTATTATCCTTCATTTGTTGAATGTGGACACCTTTATTGCTATCATTCTGACCTGTGACTCAGTTCTTTTTTATTTGATAGGTAATACGAGAACTATTATTAATAAGAAAAAATGAAAAGTGCAAGTTGTTCATGATGATGAACAACAAGTAACAGATAAAACAAACAACAAAACAAAAGAGAGGGAGATCAGAAAGATAATCTAAGGGAAAACATAAACTCTGAAAGAGATGAAGAAATAGTAAAGCCCTAACAACAAGACCACTCAAAAAGACTGTGCTGGCATAAAACCTCTAACTCATCCGGCGTCTTCTTCTTGTTCTCAAAGGAGTGATGATTTCGTTCTAACCAGACTATCCACATTAAGCACCCTGGAATCAAATTCCAAATATTCGAGTTATGCTTCCCAAGCCAATGATACCAACAAGATAACAATCCCGCCACCGATCCTGGCATAACCCAATGAATACCAAAAGCCTGAAGCATGAAGGTCCATAAGGTATGTGTAACAGGACAATGAAGTAGAAGATGGTCTACCGACTCCCCATCACAACAACACATACAACACCTATTTACAAAAGGGCGACCCTTAATGATGAGATTATCCAACGTGAGAATCCGATCTTGAGCAGCTGTCCACAAGAAGAAAGCCACTCGCTTAGGAATCTTTGGTTTCCAAATACCCTTCCAAGGGAACAACAAATTCGAGGTACCCTGAATTGCTAGGTAATAAGATTGGGTGTCAAACTTACCATCACCTTTGAGCCGCCAACAAAGGGTATCCCTCCTATCACCCTGAGCAATATGAGGTTGGATAAACTGAAGTAGAGAATAAGATGCAACTAGTTCCCAATCTTCAAAAACTCTATAAAACCTTAAATCCCACACTCTAGAAGTACCTCCTTCCGGAATCCACAAACCTCAGAGGTGCAAGCCTCTTTGGTAGCTAAACACACATAAAGCTCAGGATAGAGATCTTTTAGGGTATTGTCCCCAATCCACCTATCATGCCAGAAGCGGATACGGGTGCCTTCACCCGCTACAAAAGACAAATGCTTAAAGAAACTCTCCCACCCTTCATGAATGCTTTTCCAAAGGCCACATCCATGAGTCCTCCTGCACACTTTCATACACCACCCCCCTTGACCCTCACCATATTTTGTGGAGATAACTCTTCACCAAAGATGGGTAACTTCATGCCCATAACGCCACAACCATTTCCCTAATAAAACTTGATTAAACAATGCCACACTTCTTATCCCCAAACCACCTAAGTCAACAGGTAAGCACCCATTTTCCCAAGCCACCAAAGGATATTTGAAACTCCCCTCAGAAGACCCCTAAAGAAAACTCCTTTGAATACTTTCCATTCTAGCAGCCACAGCTTTAGGAATAGCAAAGATAGATAAAAAGTACGTTGGAAAACTTGAGAGTACTCCTTAGTAATGTGAGTCTACCACCCTTAGATAAATAGAAACGCTTCCACCCTGATAGTTTCTTCTCCATCTTCTCCAAAATAGGATTCCAAATCGAAACCGTCTTAAAGGAAGTTCCCAACGGCATTCCCAAATATTTCATAGGCAAACTCCCCTCTCTACAATGAAGAATACTAGCCAATTCAGCCAGATTATTCACCTCCCCAATAAGGACAATTTCACTTTTCCCAACATTAACCTTCAAACCCGTAAAAGCCTGAAAACAAGACAGCGCCAACCTTATGGATAGCAACCGCTCCCTAGAGGCATCACAAAATAAGACAGTGTCGTCTGCAAATAGCAAATGGGAAATCTGCACACCAACAAATTCACTGCTCCCACATGAAAACCTCGAATAAGGTTATTCTCCTCTGTCTTCAAAATTCTGCTTAAAACCTCCATTATCAAGAGAAACAAAAGCAGGGATAAAGAGTCTCCTTGTCTTAACCCCTGAGAGCTTCCAAAAAAACCTTCAGGGGATCCATTAACCAGGACTGAAAAAGGGACATAAGTAACACAAGCTTTAATCCACCCCTTCCATTTTAGCCCAAAACCCATCCGGTCCAACAGATAAAACAAGGCCTCTCAGTTAACATGGTCATATGCTTTTTCAATATCAAGCTTGCAAACCACACCCGGTAACCGGCTCTCCAACCTACTATCCAGACGCTCATTTGCAATGAGCATTGAATCTAGAATTTGCCTTCCACCAACAAACGAATTTTGAGTCTCAGAGATGAGATTATCCAAAACTGCCCTCAACTTGTTAGCCAACACCTTGGACAACAACTTGTACTCATTGCCCACCAAACTGATAGGGCGGAAGTCCTTAATGTTAACAGTATTACACTTCTTAGGAATTAAAGTGAGAAACGAAGCATTCATAGTCCGTTCAAACACAAAGTGCCGGTGAAAATAATCAAAAACATCCATGACATCCTTTTCCACAACACTCCAACATTTCTGAAAGAAAGCAGTGGTGAAACCATTAGGACTAGGGACTTTATCACCCTCCATCTCCCTTAAGACTTGGATGACTTCCTCCTCTGTGAACTCCTTCTCTAAGGACAACCTTTCCTCTTCTTTAGTACATGCAAAATCTAATCCATCCATAGTAGGGCGCCCCAATTTAGTTTCCTCATACAACCCCTGATAGAAGAGAACTAACTGAGAGCGCACATCCAATTCATCCTCATAAAGAATACCATCCACCTCGATCCTTTTAATATGATTAGCATTTCTATGAGAGTTTGCTAATCTATGAAAGAAACGAGTATTGTTATCTCTTTCCTTAACATACAAGGCCTGAGATTTCTGTCTCCAAGAAATTTCCTCAAGAGAAGCCGACTGTTCTATGTCTCCTTTGAGTTGAATACGACGGAGCTGTTCCTCATTCGAAAGCCCCAACAACTCCTCCTTCGCATCTAAACCCATTAGTTGAGTTAGCAAATTTTTCTTTCTAAAAACCAGGTCACCAAACTCCTCCCTGTTCCACTTTTTTTAAATCTGCTTTCGAAGCCTTCAATTTTTTAGCCAAAATAAAACTTGGTAAACCCACAAAATTGTACCCATTCCACCATTGCTGAACTTTATCGACAAAATCCTTAACTTCAACCATATATTCTCAAACTTAAAGGCACTCTGACCACGTCAGACAGCACCAGCTTCCAACAAAAGAGGGCAGTGGTCAGAAATAACATGAGGAAGCACCCTTTGGGATACATTCTCAAAATGTTCCTTCCAATCTAGAGAAACCAAAGCCCTGTCAATTCTTGACATAGAGGGAAGACTAGAATCTCTAAACCAAGTGAAGGAAGCCCCCTCTAAAGGTAAATCAACTAAAGAATTACTCTCTATAAAGTCCGAGAATGCAAACATAGTCGGGCTAAACGACTCACAGCCAAGCCTTTCATTGGGGTACCTAATCAAGGTAGTCAAAGGCGAAAGGTGACCTTAAGGCGCCAAGGCCTTGTATCGCCTATGGCGTGAGGCGACAAAAAGGCTCTAGCCCGAGTAAAGCGAGGCGCCAAATTCTTAATATATTTATTGTACATATAGAACTTAAATCATATGTACCTAGTGTATTATAATATTATAATTAAGTGTTTTTCAATGTGTAGCATGAAGAAATTAGGTCTATCAAATTATTTCAAAATAGGATTAACATGGTTTAGGCTTTATTAGTTAGTTCTAACAATATGTTTTACAATAAGCTTCTATATAACAATAAGTCTTACAAAACAAATTGGTGAATTAATTTAACTAACAATAGATTTTATAACAAGCCTTTTGAAATTAATAGTCTAAAAATAGGTTTCACAACAAACTTCTATAAAATAAAAAAAATAAAAAATAAAAAAAAAAAAAACTTGAGGCTCTCGCCTTAGCGCCTTTTTCATAGCTTAAGGTGGTCGCCTTGCTCGCCTAGGCTCTAAAGGCACCTCGCCTTAGAGCCTTTGAGGCGCCTTAGTGGCGCCTTGCCTCGCTCGGGTGCCTAGGTGAGCGTCCGGCTCGCCTTTGACTACACTGTACCTAATGATATTGAAATCACCTACTAAGCACCATGCCATGGGCCATCTGGCACGCACCTAAGACAACTCCTCCCACAAAGAAGCCTGCTAACCATCATCATTGGGGCCATACACACCTATACAAGCCCAAACAAAGTCATTCACCACTCCTTTCAATAAGAAACTGATAGAAAACTGTCCAGCAATTACATCCAATTTTTCAAAAACCCTCTTATCCCAAATTAGCAAGACCCATCCTGATGTCTGCACAGCATCTAAAACAGCCCAATCAATGAAAGGACTCCCCCATAAACTCCAAACAAAAGCAACATTAGTAGAAGATACTTTCGTTTCTTGAAAACATACAATATCACACTTCCAATCTTTTAGAAGATTCTTACAAATGTCTCTCTTCCGGGAATTGTTAAGCTCCCTTACATTCCAAGAAAGTAGTCGTAGAGTCATTTACAACTACTAACAACCCCCACAGCAGTCGAAGAAACTCTGCTCCTACTCTTAGACAAGACACCGTCGTAATTAACATTAGAGATAAGCCCCTTAAGCTCCTTGAGACCTCGTGACCCTGAATTTGTAGGACGCTTGGGCACCCCAACATCAATCACCTTAAGACACTCCTGTTCCAAAGGCGAAACAGAGCCAAACATTGAGTTTTGTGTTTCACAATAAGGAAACCCACCATGTTACAAAAAATTTTCATCAACTGGGACACCCAGTTCGAAGGTGGCCCTGACTCCGTCACCTGAGTTCCTTCTGTAGAATCCTGAACCAGCGCCAACTCTCTGAGATCATTGGGTTCCCACCGAGACAGAGGGTCACACTCCAACATACAAAAATCTTTCTCCACGACCACAGCTATGGTCAAAGACTTCACTGGTCTCCCACGGCAGGAGATGAAGTCCAGAATCTGTCTGAAATTCCCCAACAGAATCCACTGACCTTTGTAGCGTCGTATCATTGTGGTGATTACTCCTCTGTACTTCTTCATGAACTTCCCCTTCCACGAACTCATCTTCAACCCCATTTCCCAGGTCGGAGAGAGGAGAAAACTAATTTTGAACCACCCAAGGATTTTGACCAAGGATCGGCGACACAACATTCCGACATGGAGCCTCAATCGCCAAGCTAACTACCCTATCACTGGTGAACCCAGGGCCTCGACTGCCTAACCCATGAGTTACCTCGGCATCGAAGACTGAGCCCATAGCAGCAACAGCCTTATCGGCGCTGAGAACCACCGCGGCGGAGCTCCTTGATGCCGAGGCTTTTCTGGTCTCCGGATCTGCTAAGGCTCTCGTTAGGATGGAGGTGAGAAGCTTCGAAGCTTGATCGGAGCTGGATATTGGCAACAAAACTACTGTCGAAACCTCAAGCATCACCGTTGACTCCATCGGTGGCTTAGAGCTCTTGCCCACCACACTCTCATTCTGAAAACAAAGCACACTCATGCCCAAGTCAAGAGGATAAGAGACCTCCCCTTAGGCCTTACCACTCGGGTTAGCTACATGGGCTTTATCAAGCCCAGATACAATTTTTAACAAACCAGGCCCACTATTATTGGACTTGTGATGAGTATCTGGGTTAATCCAAGTTGCCACACGTTTCCCCCCAACTGATTTAGACACCCTCAGCGCCAATTTAGCAGAAGTTAACTCAAACTTAAACTCACGCGTGGGTCTACCATTTATAGAACAAACAGCAACCATAGTATTACCCTTTAGCACGTTATGTCCCGAATTAGCTCTAGAAAATTCAAAATTCCTAAACTTCCGTTGATTACTGATTTTGATAGATTTTTTCCCAACTTGTCCACCACCATTCAATGGACCACCAGCAGTAGTACATCAGAGGTCCTCCCTTTCACCCAAACGGGGTTTGAACCTCCTAGGAAACTATCTAATTCTTTAGTAAACAAGCGCCGGCCAGACCAGTTTGAGCTCGCAGGTACCATAACCCAACCACAACGAGCTCCACCATAATATGCAGCTATCTCCACAAAAATACCTGCCTTATTTGACCTTCCCCGGAATTCGAAAAACTTATTATTAACTCTATATCTTTTGCACAAGAAATCCTTTCTTGGAACCCAATCATGAATATCGGCAAAACATGAGAGAATCTATTCCAAAACCTTACGACCCATACACACGGAACTTTTAATATTCCGACAACATTCATGAATAGCATAAGAATCAGTCCGCCTGCCGTCAAACAAGAAAGAAAAGGTTTTGTAGTCTATGCGAAAGAACCATTACTGCCCTCTCTGCCCTGAGGAGAAGGTTTAAGGGCTGTAATAGGGGGAGGCAATTTTTTAGTAAGAGTTGTGGGTGATGTTGTGGTGGTTTGTCTAGGCCATAACGGTAGTTGTAAAGGCAGGTCTGATGGAGGTGGGGTGTTCAAAGTAGAACAATGAGGTGGACAAAAAGAATGAAAAGGAAAAAACCAAAAGATGAGGGGAATGGGAACGGAGATGGAAAGAAACCAGGGAATGGAGGAGGTGGCTGGTTGAAAGGCAGTGGAAGAGAGGGGAGCAGAGGAGGGAAAAGTGTTGGCTGTGTGGTAGGGAGGGGGGGGGGGGGGGAGGGGGGAAGGGTAGGGAGGGGTGTTGCTGTTGCCATGTTTTGCCCTCAGGTGAACTTGTGACTCAGTTCTGGATTAACTGAAAACTGTAATTAATTGTATCCATTGATTTTGCACTTAGTGTCGCCACATGTCACTGCTCTCTAGTTGGTAATCAAGATGAAAAAAAAAAGTTCATTTGGATGAGAAAAAAAGTAAGTTAACATTTGGAATTGATTGCACAAGCTTTTTTGCTGTTTAGAAAAAGTGTATTTCTTAAAAAGAAAAAAAAAAGTGTCTTTCTTGCTTTACTTAAAGCCAACTATTTAGAAACAACATTAGAGACTTGTTTATTTTAGCCTAGACATTGTCCACTTCCAAAGTAAAAACCAAAAACTCGGATGCATTAATATTAGTCCCTCATTTTCAAGTTTCGCATCTACTTTGCATTTCTGCAACCAGTGACTTTATTATTGCCATTATCACTACCACCACCACTGCTGCCCCAAACATTATCCCATGGCCATCACTGATAACACCAAATTCATGGCCACATCTGTCACCATCCAGCTTGGCATTGACATTACCATTTGTTCCACCAACCATAACCACCCCAATCATAAACTGGCTAATGCCTCAATCTAAACTGAATGTTTTGTCAGCATTTTACAGATGTGTTTTTCCTTTAAAATTAATTATAAAATAAAACTATGGAATTATTTTTTCTGTTTATATAAGAAACACTAAGAAATGAATCCAAAAGATAAACTCAACTTAGGCCCGGGCCAGCAGGTAGGGTGTCACTATAGTAACGCCCAAGTAGAAGATGCCAACTTAGGTCACCCCCTTCTACCCATTTTTCTTTCATAAAAAAATGAAGAAGATAAACTCAACTACTCAGAGATTCGTATTACTGCAATATCTGATAGGAAGCAGTAATTAGAGCACTCTTTCACAAACAAATTACAATCTATTCAATTTAACTATATTTTCTCTTCTATGCTCAGATGCATTTCATGTTCATTTTGTTTTAAAAAATGAAATTTCTTTACTTATTAAAAAATTCATGGATTTAAGATTATTATTAGGGTCCGTTTGGATACAACTGAAAACTGAAAACTGAAAACACTGTAACAAAATAATTTTTAAATGTATAAATAGTACCATGAGACCAATTTTTAATGAAAAAGTTGCTGAAAAGTGAAATTTGTGGGTCTATAAACAGTAAAATTTGTGTGAAAAAGTCAAATGTTGCGGCTACTGTTCAATGAACAGTAGTCGCAACAGTAATGAACAGTAAAAAAGCCGGCTGGGAAAGCTGAAAAGTAAAAAAAAGGAAAAAAGAAAAACGCAAACGCGTTTGGGAAGTGCAAAACGCGCTTCCCAAATGCACACTTAGTCTAGGAGCTAATATACTGTATATCATAAAATTCCATTTTCTTATTGATTTGTGATGGCAAAGCCAGTGATGCTGTTTTTGTCTTTATTGCTTGTGTATTTGCGTCCTTGAGAGGCATTAGGTAATTCTTAAGGCCAGCAGTCTTACGTCCACACTGTCACTTCATGGCTCCATTGCAACTTCATACTGGACTTGGAATGCAGAATGGGATGAATGGGTACTGTCAAAAGTGAACCAGTTATTCACCAGGGCACTTGGGCAAGGCGAGGCTCTTAATAACACATTAAGAGCATTATCTTGTGCAAATTTTTTTTGTCTATTTTAACATAAGAACTTACTCACTTTTCAAAACATCCAACAACAGACTATCTATATTACACTACATTTTATTAAAATATCAAATTTCTTGATTTTTAATTATTTCTCTTTCTTCACATATACCATACACTCTTCTGTCATCATCGGGATACGTTATACGTAAAGAAAGAATAAAATATTAAATGCAAAATGAATAGTTTTAGTGTAAATTTACACGATTACTGTAGCAAACTTGTAAACACAACTATATACTCATTGAGTCATTTTTAGGAAAAAATGTGTAAATTTTACACATTTTTCTATTATACATGTGAGTGCTGTGCTTTAAGACTCTTTAGGTTAGGCAACTTTCCCAAGGTAGTTGCTTTTTGCCCCTTGGCTGAGGTGACAGTGACAAATGTTAAAGAACCCAGTGCCTCATTGAACTAATAGGTCTATTCATTGAATTAACTAATGACTCACAATTTAGGCCATAATTCAGATAGGGGGCATCTTTGTCCAATGATATTCTACCATCCTGGTACTAACCTTGTATAAATGAAATATGTAAATAGGAAGTATTATTATAAAACTAAAATAAAAGAAAGCTGCAAATATAAAGCTTGTAAGTTAATAAGAATCATGAATTTTGGTCTCTCTCTCTGTAAGTGCATTTCTTCTTTCTTGTTTGTATATTCTTTCTTGTTTGTATATTCTTTTTTTCTTAATTGCCCCCAAACCTATTATTTTTAAAATAAGATCCCTACAGTTGCTTTTTGTCTCCATTATTTATTATGATGACAATGATGAGGTGATGATGATGTTAAATATGCTTATAAACTCATTAGACATGGAATACCACATATTCACTATGTTTTTTTTTTTTTTTTGACTAATTTGTATCAGAGCCTCACGTTATGTGGGCAAGAGCCTTTAGAGCATTTAGTGTATTGGGCCATCTAGGGTCTTGGAGTGTTGAGGGTGCATTTACATTTTGCTACCTAGGTTTGGAAGCTTAAGTTGGATGTTTTCCTTTTCTTTCTTTCTTTTTGTTTGGATTTTTCATGTAAAGCAAGATTATTTGGGAGCAAGATCAATTTTTTGTTTTGTTTTAATTGGTAAGTTACATATGCACCTTGTAAAGTTGTGATTTCCAACTACCCTTTGTTGACTATAATTCCAGGCGAAATTTGGTCGTAATTTCTTCAATCATTTCCCTGTATTTATGTGGGTTTATTTGTAAGGGATGAGTGTGAGAAATTGGTGAAAAATCATGCTTCAAAAAATGAATCAGTGCAGTTCGCGACTAGCTCGCGAGAAGCTCGCGAAAAAGCAACCAGCAAAAAAGCCACATGTGAAGCATATGACTAGAAGCTGAAGAGCTATTGCCAGCCTGTTATTTCACGAGTACTTTGCAATAAAGGCTATCTCCTGAGGTACCTGCGAAACATTATGTTTGGCAAAAAGTTAAGTTATTTTACCAAATTCTTTACCCACACTATATATGCCCTCATTACCCACGAATTGTAAGGAGTGCTTTTCAGAAAGAAAACTTTAGCAACTACACTTGAGAGTTAGAGATTGTTATAACCACAATTCTCTACACATTTCCTCTTGGTTTTCCTCTATTCCTATCTCTCTATCTCTACATCCTTGAGTAGTTCTTAGCCCAAACACTTACTACACCCAATCTAAGTGTTAAGTGAGGTTTTGGTGCTATTGAAAAGCATGGGAAGGAGTCATTAAGTGGCGGATGCAATCGGACTGAATTGCGGGATCCAGAAAGCTAGAGAAGACAAGATTTCGAGAAGTCTGTTGGTAGCAGGAGCTTGACGAGCTCAAGTACATGGGATAGACTAGCCTTGAAGGGTTTTTTGTTATTTGTGTACTCCAACTTTATTCTCTAGTGGATCGATTTCGACTGGAGGGTCGCGGAAAGGTTTTTCGCTGAATTCTTCGTTTTCATCTTTGATAACACATCTTGATGTTATCTTGTGTTTACATCTTTCTTCTCTACTTTTTAAACTTTACTTTTATTGTTCATTATGGTTGAATATGGCTTAGAGTAGTGTTATCGGCATATTGCGCTCATTTACACTTATTCCGTACTGATAAGTTAGGATAAAAGCAATCTAGCCGTAATTTTTATTTTGGGGTCTAAACAAGCTCTAACATTTCACACTAATTTGAGCTTTCACACTTTCACACCTGTTGGGTCTGGAGCCCACGACTTTACCCTACACCTAGCACTTACAAAGGGAGGAGGTACCAGTTGAACTAGAGCTCATTGGCAGCAAGATCAATTTTTTTTAGTCTCTCAAATTTGCTTTATCTACTGCATATGGTTTCTGTTTGTATAACTTGTAACCATATGCACATGCACATGCACACAGTTGCAGGAACTACCACACATTGGTAAACATGTAAACATGTAGCTTTGAACGGTAAGATGGTAAAAAATATTTTGGGAACCGTTGAAGCCTTACACAAATACACGTCCCATGTACATTCCTTCTTTGACAGCTACAGTGAAGAGCTGACAGCTTAACAATGAGATTTTGAGGAAAATATATTCTTTTTCAATTTTATTGGATTGTTGTTGGATTAGTTGTTATGTAATTGCGTATTTGAATTTGTGTTTCAGCACTATTGATGCGGAAGCATAACCAAAATTATTTTGGAATTTATTGTTTTAGATTTTCTTCATCTTGTAGGAAATTGGATATTTTATGTGATTAGATTAGCCTAGAATTTCATTTTATTTTTAGTTCAAATAAGGATTAGATTAGATATGAATTAATATTTTAGAATGTTATCGGTTTAGAGTTTTATACTTTATGAACTTTTATTCCTGGAAGCTCTATAAAAAGGCTTAAAGTGGTTTATTTTATTTTAGGAGACGATTGATTAATGAATTTCAAATTGGAGATTTTCCAAATTGTTGGGTGCTGATTACTGACACCTTAGGTACTGATGCCTTTCTTGCTTGGTGCTGATTTCAAGTAATCTCTAGGTGCTGATTCTTAGGGATATCTTTTAATTTTCTTGTTCTTTTATTTTCTCTTGATTGTCCTGCATCAAATTTTTTTTTGGTCACTTAGTAACACTCTTTCCCCTCAGGTATATATCACTTTGAGGGCCGCTGACTGAATGCAGTAATTAATTGTAATATTGGGTGTAAAAAAAAATTGCAGCCATCTTATTGTGTGGTGTCGGAAGCAGACACTATCACTCTTTTCAGATTTATATCATGTGTACTGCTTTATTGGATCATCGAACATTTGCTTATTGTATCTTTCTGGGTAATTGGTCAAATGAAGTTCAAATGTATACTGTACTCCATTACCCTCTTTTTGTTTCCCCATAAAATTTATATTAATAGCCATGAAATGCATTTATGTGTAAAGAGTGGAGTACGCTTTCTAATACTTCTGAAGAAATTTATAGGAGCCAGTTTCCTTCATGGGTGGGATGTTTGCCGGTCTTTTAAGGCTGGATTTGAATGAAGACCCACTCAAGGAATGGGTTACACGGACTGCGGAAGCCTCCGGAATTGTAGAGGAAGAAATTGATGCTGATGCTGAGGGATCAAAAACAGACGAAGTTCCACAACAAATTGAGATTGAATGACACTTGCCGTGGTTCTGTCTGTATACTAAGACTCAAATAGTTGATTGATAATTGATGTTTAACTTGCACACAACACAATAATGATCATTCAAGATGTTCTGCTTAGATGATATGCAATGTGTAATGCTATGACTTTGATGCGTATCTCCCTTTTCTTGGGTTAGTTGCATATAGCACAAGAAGCCCAAAAGTATCAACACCTATTTCCAGACTTGCATGTAATTTGTGTCGATTAGCAGTTAAGCTAGGCATGATTTGGGTACCAAAATCTTGGAGCTTGACAATCCCCTCGATCGTTTTGTTTGGGATTTTTTTTTTTTTTTTTTTTATTTTGTTGAGAAACCAGACCCCAGGCCTGGGAATTTATTCAAAAACTAAAATCAATGAACATCACGCAACACAAAAGGAGCAATGTCAGTAGAAAGGTCTCCCAACCAAACTTGCAACCCCACAACTGAACTAGCTTTCTTTGCTAAAGTATCAGCAATAGAATTACGCAGATGACTAACTAAATTAAAATAAAAAAACTGGAAAGTAGAAACTTGAACTCGAATATCATCCAGAACATTCCCATAGCTGGCAAGCTCACTCGACCCGTGCAGAAGAGCATTGATAACAGTAGCTGAATCCCTTTCGAAAACCACTTTGGTAAGGCCAATCGCAAGCGCAAACTGAACAGTCCTAAGACAGGCTAACGCTTCCAACTCAGCCATCGAACAACCAAGAGAAATGGGAACAGAGAGCGCTCCAACAGCCACGCCACTATTGTCGCGCACAATCACACCTAAGCCAGCCAAGTTTTAAGACTGAAAGACCACTGCATCGAAATTAACCTTAAAAATGTCAGGTGCCAGAGGACACCATTGTTGCAAGGGTGAAGGGTGGGGAAGGACCAACTCCTCTTCTTGGGAAGCCAAAAACTCCTGTAAAAAACTACCAGCACTGTTGCAAATACGATCCACAGGGAGAGCGTTTTGCCCAAAATGTAGCGCATTCCGACAATTTCAGATGCTCCACGCAGCAATGACAAAAATCTCAGCACGATACTCCTCTCGGCAATGCATGAACCTGGACAAGAGCTCACGAAAACTTACAGATTGAACCAGAACCACTTGGTGAAACCACTCTAGAGACAACCAAACTCTCGAGATGTCCTTGCATAGCCAAAGAGCATGCACAACATCCTCAGACTGATCTGACAGATATTACACCGATCAGATGGAGCAATATGCCTTCGATGCAAATTTTCCATAGTTGGCAAAGCATCATTACAGGCCTTCCACATGAAAAGCTTGATTTGATTAGGAACCCTTAGCTGCCACAAGCCTTTCCAAAATTTCCTTTGATTGTCCAAATTGGAGCTACCTATAGTATAAGTAGAAACAACTGAAACAATCAGTTTGTAAGCGCTACTAGTAGAAAACATACCCAAAGGAGTGTGAGCCCAAGCAATACGATCAGGTGGACGCCAAAAACTCAGAGGAATTCCCAAAATAATATCAACTTCGTGAAGGAGAAAAACTCCTTAACCACCGATTCCTTCCATGCAAATCTATCTTGGTCAATAAGGAAACTAACTCTTGTATCATCAGCCAACTGAGGCAAGGGCGAAATAACAGAGCAGCAAGCTTGGTTTGGCAGCGAACAATCTCCTTCAATCCGCACAGATTCCCCATTCCCTACACGCCAAATCATCCCTTGTCGAATAACATCCCTTGCACTAAGAAGGCTTTTCCATGCATAAGAACCTACAATAGACTCCCTAGCTTCAAGAATAGAACAATCTGGAAAAAACCTTGCCTTAAAAACATGATGACAAAGAAAATTAGGATTATTTATCAACCGCCAAACTTGCTTAGCCAATAAAGCATCATTAAACTTCTCAATTTCTTTGAAGCCCATTCCTCCAACCTCCTTAGCTTCGCAAAGCCTATCCCATTTAACCCAATGGGTCTTCCTAGAGCCACCAAGATTTCCCCACCAAAATTATCGTATCATGACTTCCAATTCCTTTATTAGACCCTTAAGGAGCTTAAAACAACTCATATTGTACATCGGAATTGCTTGAATGACTGCTTTAATCAGCACCTCTCAACCTGCTTGAGACAACAACTTCTCCTTCCACCCCTGAAGTTCTTTCCAAACCCTTTCCTTTATATAGATAAAACTTTGCTTCTTGGCCCTTCCCACAAGCGCTAGCAAACCCAAATACTTCTCATATTGTCGAATGGCAGGAACACCCAAAATACTTTAAATACGAGACTACATATCAGAAGAAGTGTATTAGTGCTGAAAAAAATATTAGTTTTGTCTCTATTAATTTTCTAACCCGACCCTCTCTAATAAGTAGCCAAAATATCCAAAATCTTCTGACATTCCTCCTCTTTGGCCTGACAAAAAAGCACACTATCATCAGCAAAAAACAAGTAAAAAACCCTTGGTCCATTTCAACAAATAGCCACTCCTTGGATGTGCCCTTCCATTTCAGCAGTATGTAACAAACTTTGAAGCCCCATAGCGCACATAAGGAAAAGGTAAGGTGATAAAGGATCACCTTGGCGTAATTCTCACTCTGGCTTAATAGACCCAACCAATTGCCCATTAAGAAGCACAAAATAAGAAACAGAAATTATACAAGACATAATAAGGCTTACCATTCTATCCCCTAGCCCTAAATGCCGCATGGTTTTCTCCAAGAATTCCCACTCTACCCTGTTGTACACGTTGCTCATATCAAGCTTAAGAGCCATATAACCCAACTTCCCCTGTGTCTTTCTTTTAAGGTAGTGAATGTTTCAAAAGTGACTAACACATTATCAAAAATAAGCCTTCCGGACAAAAAAGCACTCTGAGATTCAGGAATAGTATTAGCTAAAAAATTTTTCAGCCAGTTTACCAAAACCTTTCAAATTAGTTTATAGACCACATTGCACAAACTTATAAGGAAAAAATCAGATACCTTCCTTGGTTGCTTTACTTTTGGAATAAGAGCAATAAAAGTAAATTAAGGTATTCCGGAACCGCACCTGAATTAAGAGCTTTAAGCACCACAGCAGTAACATCCTCTCCCACAATATGCTAGAAAGACTTATAAAAAAAGGCGACATCCCATCGAGACCAGAAGCAGTAAGAGGAGCCATCTGTTTAAGCACAACCCAAACCTCATTTGCATGAAACTCACAACTTAAAAAACCAGCAGCATCCTCGGAGATAGCCAGATGAATCCCTTGTAAAATACTCTCAAACTCAAATGGCTTAGAGGAAGTAAAAATGGATTGAAAATATTCCTCAACAATGGCACCCATTTGACCTTCATCCTCCACCCACTAATTGGCACTATCCTCCAACCTAGCTACGAAGTTACGTTTGTTGCGTTGATTTGCCCAACAATGAAAGTAACGAGTGTTGCTATCACCCTCCTTGAGCCAAGCATTGCGGGACCGCTGCTTCCACATGCTCTTTTCTCAAATTTTTAGCTTCTGAATCTCATCCCGTAATTTATAAATCCTCCTTGGATCTGTGACATAGCAACCACCTCCTCTACATGATTAAGTTCTCAGAGCTTCTTTGCCAGGGTATTTCGAACATGCCCAGAAAACTTTTTATTCCATTCTGTCAACCTAACTTGGTAGCCCAAAATCTTCCTATTAAAACTCCACCCCTCATTAGATATCATATGACCACCCAATGAGTTTTTTATCACCTATTCACAAGTGCTATCTTTTAACCACGTGGCTTCAAAATGAAAAGGCCTCCCTTTCCTATAAAACCGCTTAAATTCAGAATCTGAACACAATAGCAACAGTTTATGATTAGAATGGAAGGCTTCTAAATAATGAATCCAGGTTGTAGGAAAGCGAAGAATCCATTCAATAGTTGCCACACCCCTGTCCAAACGAATCCATGTATTCTGAGCACTAGGTCTACGGTTACACCAAGTGTAAGGAAATCCATTGAAGCTAAGATCCTTTAGATGACAATAATCCAAAGCATCCCTAAACCCCTGCATTTGTCGTTCTGGCTTGTCCAACCACCCCATCTTCTCATTAGCAAACAAAATTTTATTAAAATTACCCATGCAAACCCAAGGCAAATTAAACCGGTGGCTTAAAGTCCGAAGTAAACCCCAAGAGTTTTCCTGGTTGGCAGTATCAGGATCTGCATAGAAACTTGTGAAACGCCAGGTGTCATCCACTCCTTGTTGACAATAACATCAATGTGACGGTCATAGAAAGTTTGCACATCCATATCCAAATAAGACTTCCAATTCAAAGAAAGGCCACCACTTGTATTGACACGAGGAACAACAAAAAGATTAGTAAACTGAATCTTTCTACCAACCCTTTCCAGAATATATTTTTCAACTTTAGTTTCCATTAAGAAAACTAATTTAGGATCTTTTGCTCTTACTAGGGCAACAAGCTCATCTTTTGTCTGTGGGTTCCCAAGCCCACGACAGTTCCAACTTAAGATCCATACAAAACTTCTTACTCTCCATATGATCCTCAAAGTCTATGCACATGCGTTTCTTCCTAGAGTTAATGTTATTATCCACTGTCAAAGCCCCAATATCTGAAGTGTTATCCTTAGTAACCTTGCCCACTTCATGAGTTAACCTTTTCCATGCCTTAGTTAAGAGTGTAGGCCCCGTTGTTTGTGATAAATCATTATCAACCAATGAATCTGACTGAACTGCATGGGCCGTAGTCTTAGCTTGACAATCCTGGTCAACACGAGGAACTTGTGAGGCCTCATTTTCAGAAATGGTAAGTCCCACAATAACCTTCTCTAACCGAGCTTCATGCACTATCTCAGGACTCAAGTTCTCAACTTGCCCAACCTCCACAACCGTTAAAGGGCGCACAAAGGAATCCACCTCTTCAAACACACTTCCTTCCCTCCTTCTTGTTACACCGTGACCATCACTAGGGACAGCTTGCATGGGCGTAATGTCTGCATTGCTACGAGATTGGTTCGGCACGTTGGACTGTTTCTTCCAAGGAGCTTGTCGGTGAGAATTCCCCGAAATAACTGCCACTGTCTTGTGCACTGCCCTAACAGAATCAGCCCGTAACCATTCTCCATACTCCTGATCTTCCTTCCTCAATATCCCCTTACTACAAAGCCACTTCTCGCAATCCTTGTCGCTATGACTGATTCGACCACACCAATAGCAAAAATTTGGATGTCGCTCAAACTTAATACTAGGGGTGGCAAAATCAACCCAAACCCATTTGCCCACCCAAACCCGCCCACTTAAAATAGACCCAAACCCACCCAATTATTAGTTGGGTTAAATGGGTATTAACCCAAGTAAACCCAATTAATACTAATGTTTATTGGGTTTTAATTGGGTACCCAATTACCCAACCCCAAAACTACTAAAATTACAAAAATACCCCCTCAACCTAAAAAATGACCAAAATAACACCTAAACTTGCAAAATGACCAAAATACCCCCAAAACTCAAAAAATGACCAAAATACCTTCCGAAACCTAAAAAATGACCAAAATACCCTCGAAACCTAATAAATGATCAAAATAACACCTAAACCTACAAAATGACCAAAATACCCCTAAAACCCAAAAAATGACCAAAATACCTCTCAAAACCTAAAAAATGACCAAAATACCCCTAAAATAAAAAAATAACCAAAATAACCCTGAAACCCAAAAAATGACCAAAATACCACTCGAAACCTAAAACTGAACAAAATTCCCCCGAAACCCAAAAAAAGGACCAAAATACCCCAAAAACCTAAAAATGACCAAAATACCTCTGAAACCCAAAAAATGACCAAAATACCCTTAAAACCCAAAAAATGACCAAAATACCCCCGAAACCTAAAAATGACCAAAATACCCCTAAAATCCAAAAAATGACCAAAATACCCTCAAAACCTAAAAATGACCAAAATACTCTCAAAACCTAAAAAATGACTAAAATACCCCTAAAACCCAAAAAATGACCAAAAATACCCCCAAACCCCAAAAATGACCAAAATACCCTCGAAACCTAAAAAATGACCAAAATACACCCGAAACCCAAAAAATGACCAAAATGTCCCTAAAACCCAAAAAATGACCAAAATACCTCCGAAACCTAAAAATGGCCAAAATACCCCTAAAACCCAAAAAATAACCAAAATAACCCTGAAACCTAAAAAAATGACCAATATACCCCTAAAACCCCAAAAATAACCAAAATACCCCTAAAACCCCAAAAATGACCAAAATACCCCCCGAAACCTAAAAATTACCAAAATACTCCGAAACCTAAAAATGGCCAAAATACCCCTAAAACCCAAAAAATAACCAAAATAACCCTGAAACCTAAAAAAATGACCAAAAAACCCCTAAAACCCCACAAATAACCAAAATACCCCTAAAACCCCAAAAATGACCAAAATACCCCCCGAAACCTAAAAATTACCAAAATACCCTTGAAATCCAAAAAATGATCAAAATACCCCCGAAACCTAAAAAAATGACCAAAATAACCCCGAAACCTAAAAAATGACTAAAATACCCTCAAAACCTAAAAAATGGCCAAAATAACCCCGAAACCTAAAAATGACCAAAATAACCCTAGAACCTAAAAATGACCAAAATAACCCCGAAGTCTAAAAATTGACAAAAATAACCCCGAAGCCTAAAAATGACCAAAATTCCCCCTAAAACTATAAAATTACCGAAATACCTCCTAAAACTAAAAAGTGACCAAAATACCCCTGAAACCTAAAAAATGACCAAAATACCCTCAAACCTCTAAAGTGACGAAAATACCTCTAAACCTTTGAAATGACCCAAATAAACCCAAAACCTCTAAAATTACCAAAAATACCCTGAAACCTCTAAAACGACCAAAATACCTCTAAACCTTTAAAACGACCAAAATACCCCTCAAAATATCTAAAATGACCAACATACAACTAATCCTGTAAGATGAACAAAATACACCCAAAGCCTCTAAAATTACCAAAATAGGGGTTTGGGGTATCTTAGTCATTTTTTAGGTTTAGGGAGTATTTTGGTCATTTTTTATGTTTAGGGAGTATTTTGGTCATTTTTTAGTTCTACGGGAGATTTTGGTAATTTTTTAGGTTTAGGGTGTATTTTTATCGACTTACAGGTTTAAGGGGCTTTTTTGTCATTTTATAGGTTTCGGGGTATTTTGGTCATTTTTTAGGTTTCGAGGATATTTTGGTCATTTTAAGGTTTAGGGGTTATTTTGGTCGTATTTAGGTTTCAGAGGTATTTTGGTCATTTTTTAGGTTTTAAGGGGTATTTCAGTTAATTTTTAGGTTTCAAAGGTATATCGATCATTTTTTATGTTTAGGGGGTATTTGGGTCATTTTTAGGTTTAGGGGCTATTTTGGTCATTTTTAGGTTTCAAGGTTATTTTGGTCAATTTTTAAACTTCGTGGTTATTTTGGTCAATTTTTAGGCTTCGTGGTTACTTTGGCCATTTTTAAGGTTTCGGGGGTATTTTCGTCATTTTTAGTTTTCAAGGTTATTTTGGTCAATTTTTAGGGATCGAGGTTATTTTGGCCATTTTTTAGGTTTCAGAGGTATTTTAGTAATTTTTTAGGTTTTGGAGGTATTTTGGACATTTTTTTGGGTTTATGGGGTATTTTGGTTATTTTTAGGTTTTGGGGGTATTTTGGTCATTTTTTTGATTTCAGGGGTATTTTGGTCATTTGGGGGTTTTGGGGGTATTTTGATCATTTTTAGGTTTCAGGGGTATTTTGGTCATTTTTTGGGTTCCAGGGATATTTTGGTCATTTTTAGGTTTCGGCGGTATATACGACATCTTTTTGTTTTGGGGATATTTTGGTAATTTTTTGGGTTTTGGGGGTATTTTGGTAATTTTTAGGTCTCAGGAGTATTTTGGTCATTTTTTGGGTTGTAGAGGTATTTTGGTCATTTTGTAGGTTTTGAGATTATTTTTGTAATTTTCAGGTTTCGGGGGTATTTTGGTAATTTTTTAGGTTCTAGGAGGTATTTTGGTCATTTTTTGGGTTTTGAGGGTATTTTGGTCATTTTCTGAGTTTCAGGGGTATTTTGGTCATTTTTTAGGTTTTGGAGGGTATTTTGGTCATTTTTTAGGTTTTAGGGGGTATTTTGGTAATTTTTGGCTTTTAAGGGTATTTTGGTCATTTTTTGGGTTTTGGGGGTATTTTGGTCATTTTCTGGGTTTCGGAGTTATTTTGGTCATTTTTTTGGGTTTTGGGGGTATTTTGGTAATTTTCAGGTTTTGGAGGCATTTTGGTCATTTTTGAAGATTTTAGAGTACTTTGGTCATTTTCACTTTAGTGGTATTTTGGTAATTTTGATAATTGGGTAATTGGGTGGGTTGGGGTTTACCCATAATAATTGGGTTGGGTTGGATTTGGGTTATAAGGAATTAGTTAAATGGGTTTTAAATGGGTAAATGGGTTTTATATACCCAACCCAATTTTACCCACCCCAAACCCACCCAAACCCGCCCATTTGCCACCCCTACTTAATACCTACCCATCCCACAAGTTTTTGCTTAGCCCAAAGCTTACAACACCGAGGAAGTGGCCGCAAAATATCTAAATTAATTTGGACTCTCAAAAATTCACCACCAGCCCCATCGTCTTCCGGGTCAGCCACTTGTAACACCTTGCCTAAAGTTTTTCCTACGGATTCACCAGTTTCCTACATTAAAAGATGGTTAGGTACATTATGAATCTAAATCCCAAATAAGGATCAAGTAAAGTCGAGTGAAGGGGTAGACTCAGCATCTAAAGCTCTTTGAAACACCACCAAACTCTTGTCATATGACCAAAGTTCGAATTCCAGTACACTTTCAAGGTCCAAACAATCCTTGAATTCAAATAGTAGGATATTATCTCCTACGTCTAGGATTTTGAGTTCACCTCTAGGTTTCCACAGGGGTTTGAAAGTATAGGCCACGGCATCAATGTTTACGACCCTTTTTGTGAAGAACTTTCCAACCAAATGATGGATAATGGATTCCTCTTGTCCATCGACATCAGCACCCCGTTCTTCCTCTTTAGACAGTGAAAACCTAGCCCACATCTCTTCTAGTCCAGCCATACCGAAGCAACCAGCAACCAAAAACACAATAGAAGAGAACAATAATGTCAACAGCACGCACAAAACACTCCATCCTATCAGCCTTACCTAAGTCTGAAGGGAAAAGAAAACCTAGACTGGGCTAGGGACTAAATTCTACAGGCGCCAAGAAGAGAGAACCCTAAACCTAGCACACAGAGCACAAAAAGAATTAGTAAAACTTTCAACTCGTGGATCAGCAACCTAAGAGAGGTTTTCTGACGAAAATAAAATTCTAAGTTTGAAGCACATAGGATAGATAAACTGATAAAGCTCCCTTCGCTCTATGATCTAGAGATTTGTAGTTCTTTTATTGGTGGAATACAGAACTCGTCCCTATGCTATGTGAGATTGGGTTTTGAATTTTAACTTAATTTCCGATAAAAACTTTCCATGAACAGCTCCACTAGCCATAAACACATACACAGTCGCGAGGTCGCATACGCAGAAGTTGTGTTGACTCTATGCATAGATTAGTGCATACCCATGCTTTAATTGGTTAAAAAAAAAAAAAAAAAAAGCTTTCGGTGTTCATTTGAGAACACTTTATCTAGGCTTTTGCTGAAAACTTTATGGGACAAAATGGGGTTTTATCCCTTTCAGCCAAACTTTTCAGCATTTTTCCCCTGTTTTGAAACTTGACATTACCATAATCAAGTTCTGTGTAAAACTCGATGATCTTATAATTGAGTTTTTATAAGATTTTTGCCACGTTGGCTTGCCAGCGTGGCATTTTCATTTTTTTTTTTTTTTTTTATAAATCCGTACATAACTCGATTACTGTAAAATCGAGTTATATACCCAATTATAAAATTATTGAGTTATAAAGCAAAATCGATATCTCTAAAATCGAGTTATGCTCATGTTATACCCTTACATCTGCTCCCATTCAGACTGTCTTGCTTTTAGTCTGAACTGAATTCCACTGCTGCTCCACAGATCCACAGCTGCTTCTGGACTGAACTAAATTTCTATCACCTTAGGTAAAAAACCCATACTAGAACTTTATGGCAATGGTATTTTCATTTGATATTGTATATTTTTTTTCTTTTTGGTTGAATGAGTGTTATATGAATACATTGGTGCGATTTTGGTTGTTTGTTGTAGTAAATTTTAATCACAAGAGAATGAGAATCTTTAGCATAGCAAGAAGTAATCAACTATATACCTTATTTTTCTTAGATTGTTATAAGATGGTTAGTGAAATGAAGGATAACGCATAATTATAAGAATATGATAAGTAGCATTTATGGTTATGTTGATAACTCTAGAAGGCTTTTATTAACAAATTAGCAATGCAAAAACAATAAAAATGGTTACTATAGACAAATTGTATGCTGGTCTCCCTATAGATTATTTGTTAATATGCGTCCGTAGGTGGTGGGACTTACATATCATGCATTAATGCATTCCATACTTTAATTGAACGTACATAATCATCATTGTCAAACATTGACAACAACACTACGTTAAACATAATGTCTAGACATTAACAACAACGTCTAATCTTCATAGCTAGGAATTTTTGGAAATCATCATTGCTTGAATCGGAGAAGTCTGAAATATCTTTATCACTATCTAAAGTAATAATTTCATTAATAGACTTGATGGCTTGCTCTTGCACTTTCCTTGATAAATGTTTCATAGCCTTTTGGACTACATGAAAATGGTCTAGTTGCCTTTGCATTTGATTGTTCTCTTGTTCAAGACGAGCAAGTATGTTGGTAGATTCATCTCTAGGTAACTCGACTGACCGTGCCTTAGGAACTCGTAACCATTGCCATCAACAGTACACCTCTAACTCACACATCTTCTTGTATAGCTCTGACCATGGTTATTCTGCTATGGTGAAATCTATTATGGTGGTATCTGTACTCAGTTGTGCAGGTCTGCCGACATTGATGTGTCCGACGCTTCTTAGATTCTCGTACGTGTATATTGGAATATAAACAAAGTCTCTTTTCTTTCCAACCCATTTCCCTCCATAGTGATCTGTGTATGTCTATAGTTGTTGCTATGCTGGAACTTGTGATGATGCATTTGTTGAAGTAGATCTAAACTTGTTTTGCACCGTAGGTTTTGAGCTTAAGACGTTGCGACTAATAGCTTAGTCAGTCAAAGAAGTTAGTGGGATAGAAATAATCCATTTAGTATTATGGTGCATTTATAAGCTCATCTCATGATCCAAATATCATAAAAAAATTTATATATGAGTATCAGGGCTTGTCATGTCAGTACAAGTTGGAAAAATGGTACATAAATAGGAGTACCCATGCTCCCATTGTTACAGTGTATTTCCACGTGTAAAGTAGCATAAGTCAATTATATTTGCATAGTTGTAGTGTGCTTGACCAGACCCTCATCTCTAATTCACACAGTGCCATGCATTATGCATCATTTTATGATTATTCTTTTGTTTATGTTGTGGGCCACGCGATAGATCTAGCATGTAAACTACATCAATTTAGAATTGGCTTAGTCGTGTACCATGTTATGTAGCTATACATTATTTACTAACAGTTGATGCCCATTATTAACTCAATCTTTTGATGTTATTGTACTTAGTGTCAATGGGTGACGCTTATTGCTATAGGCCACATGATGTGTTCACTGCAATGGGTCGTTATTGGGTCCTAGAAGATGAATTTAGCTATCCAATCAATCTCAACCTGTAAAATAGTGCACAAGTCCACAATACCATGAGGGCGGAGTGGGACTGGTTATTCCGTGAACAAGAGATATTTTATGATGAGTTGGTCGGTTATAAGTTGCCAGTGCTTCGGCCATTCGCATCACAAATGCCAAAAGACACTATAGACGAACTTTGTAGAGCATTGTGCCGTTGATAAGAATGCAAAATGTCACATTTTTCTCCCTTAATGTTTAGTCTTTTATACTTATTTGGTGCCTAAATGTACTCATTATTTTTATATTTTGATTTAGGATGCAAATGGAGGCATTAAGTGCAAAATGTAGCCAATTGGGCGATGCTGGATAGCTTTGACATCGCTTCATAATCTGGGCATAACTCTCTAATATGAGCTCCAATTGAGATGATTCAGGAACGCCAAGACAAATCTCTACAACTTTTTGTTTTGAGTTTTGAGAGATACGGGCCGCATCAAGGTCGAAATCGGGCTTGAAGTTGCTACACCAGCACTGTTGACGTTCTAGAATGTTCCTTTTGCTTGCAATTCTAATATGCAGATCTGATGTGGTTTATTTTTGGAAGCTTCCAAATCTGATGCATAAAATTTCTAGTTGAAAAACACCACTTTCCTAATTATATTAGGACTTTGTTTTATTTTTAATATTTTTTCTTAATTAGTCAGATTTAGATGTTATTATTTAGAATATTTTTAGGAGATTTTGTAGGCTTGGGAAAGAGGGAATTAACATGTAAAAGGGGGAGGAGAAATCAGATTGGACACACATGCCTCTCTCTCCCCTCTTCTCTGATTTTCTCCTTGGAGTTTTTTGTCATGGCCCTGTGTGGCTAAAACTTTTATACTTGGTCGAAGGAAACTGAAGCATCGGAATCAATAAAACTGTGAGATCTAATTTGTTTTTATTGTTCAATTTATGATTTGAGTATCGGACGTTCTTCTGTGCCTATTTTCATGATTGTCTCGTTTAATTACTAGGAGGCCTACTAGTTTATTATTCATTGCAATCTACTGCTAGGTTAGATATCAAATCCGTAATTATTTAATCCTTCTAATTTGTGAAGCAACCAAGATTTAATGATTTGCTGCATCAGAAATTATTAGATCTTAGGAAGAACGCTCGACTAAATTAAATACAACTACTTTTGTTTATGTTGTTTAGTTTCATCGAACTCTCTAATTCTTAATGCTACTACTAGATTAAATCTTTAGCACTTGTCTTGGGTTGCTTAGTAGCTAGGGTTAATTAGATCGCTTGTTTTCTAATTAACTGTGATTAAGGAGAGATAGGAAAATAGTTCCAATGGTGAATATTCAAAGTGTGAATTGATATATACTTGCATTGATGATCAGTTGTAAAATTCTGATGGTGGATGTTGACTTAGACCAAGATTTGTTCTCTTGATTGATTTAGATACTTTAATTTAAATTGTTCCTTAGTTTTTTTTCTTAAAATTATTTTTCTTATACTCAAACCCCCCTCTTCCTTGTTCACGTAGTATAAAATTAGGCTAGATACTCTCTGTGGGAACGATCCTTACTTGCACTACTACATATATTTTTAGGAGTATAGGTTTTATTTTTGGTTATCTACGAGCCGCATAAAAGAAGAAAATAATCGAATGAAAATACATCTTAATCAATATCGAACCTAGGTGGAGATTCGAGAATCAGTGGAGTGTATGTTGTTGCATGAGCATGCACGATACATGCAATCACTTCTTGTAGTAGACATTTATTTGTCGGACGTGGAGATGTCAGATAAAGAGTAATTGTGTTGTGGTCCATTAGCACTTTGATGTATAACTATTATCCTTAATTATGTTTTAGATGTATGTGTGTCACTGTTGTTGTATTCGTACTGTGTAAGGAACATCGTTTATGGTTAGGGGTTTATGTAAACCTTATCATCGTTTACACAAATATGCACGTTTGATGCGTAATCTTGAATGACTACCTATAGCAAAGAGGTAGGCAAATTATTAGATGCATAACACATACATAACACCTAAATTTTCCTACATAGGATGCCATCAATATCATGACCTGCATATTGACCAGTTGGCATTACCAACATTGATAACATAATTCTAGAGATGGTACGCACCCATATAGTGATGGATTTAAAGATAAACGCAGTGGAAAATTAAGTTTAAAACGGATCTACATAATTCGAAGTTGATAACATGCGTTAAGTAAAATTTCAGAATTAGAGAACAAGTGAGCGTACCTTGAAGCGGTGAATTTCAAAACCTGAAGATTGAAGCACTTAGGAATACTTTTAGTCTTCACTCCAATTCCACTAACGCCTAAGAAGTGTGGACTCTCAATTGGTTACAAAGGGATAATCAAAAGAGTGACTTACACTCTCATACACACCACCTTTCAATGATGTTTTTCTCAATTAGAAAATTTTGTACGTTTTTCCCTTTTTATCTAACCAATTATCTAATTGGGCTAGTCTTTTGGGCCTTTCCAATTGGGTTTAAGTGTGTGGCTTGGAGTAGAACCAAAAGGGACCAATAAGACACTAGCTCCAATGGGCCTTGGGCTTTTCTGTCAACTCTTGACAAGTCCAAAGTTACCATTAACTATATTTAATACCGCTATATAAATATAGTTGCACTCTAGGCCTTACCTATAAATTATATCCCAAGACTTTATTATACATGCAACCCCTTTATAAAATATTCGTAGTAATACAAAGTCATTAATGTAAATTGCCACTTTGTAAATTACTACATCTTAATCCTTGAGTACCCGGTTTAATCCTTTAATGTTATTCTTTATATATTTATGAAATCCAATTCCATAAATATATACTTTAGTATTACAAAGTGGTTAGGCCTAACTCTCTGAATAACAAACTCATTAAACTTATCTCAAGGAAATACTTTATATCTCCGTTAAGAGACTATGAATTCCATCTTAAGAATACATGTTCCATCAACACTAAATGTGGCTGCCCAACATATTAAGGTTTTGACATTTTATATAGATCTCACTCCTGATATATCAAAGCAACCTACACTTTATGATCAGGTCCATTATTCTCTCAGGATTAAGAGTTCATGCAAATACAAGTCGTGAAATTTATTATTCATATGACAGTCATTAGGAAAATAATAAACTTCATAGCGGTCCAGTTCAATATGTCTTAACTTTTAAAATACATTAACACATCAACCAGAAGTCTCCACTTCCATGATCAAGACAAATCATCATGATTGATATGTTATAGTCTTCGCAAATGAAATGCCCAATTTCATTACCGACTACGAACTATAATTTTGAGTTTACAAAGAACTTGTGATTTATATCTTCTGTAACTTTTCACATAAATCACATACTATGCATCTCATGGACTAAATGATAATGTCCGAATATTCATATTATCATTACTTCAGATAACAATAAAACAAATTCATTAAGCACAATATTAAGTCATACATAATGTCATACACAATGTCAAACTTAATATTATACATAGCATTATACAATAGGATTTAAGGGCACTAATCCTAACACATAGAACCTACCTAGGCGATGTAGTACATAAATATTCATTCTGACAGGTAGTCCTCGTAGATGAGTACACTATTACGTTTTGCTGGGTTGAGTAGCCCGTTGGTTGCAGTGGCCTACTCTTCTGCAAGTGATACCTACACCTACTGATGCATACCAAAGAGCTAGACATGCTGATCATACAAGTAGAAATGGAGTTGAATTTGCACAGGACCCTTTGTCATTTTCTAGTGGCCCAATTACAAGACTTAGAGCCAAACGTTTCAAGGAAGCACTAAATGGGCTAGTCCAAGAGAAATGGGCTGATTCTAAAAAGACCAAGATGGGCTCAAATAATAATCAAGGCTTAGTCCATGTCATCAAAGCAATTGAAGAGGCTATTGCATGAACCAGCATGGTCTGACCATAAAAGGGTGTGAATTTGTTAAGTTCCAAGGATATTAAATGGGAAGATGTCTTGGTATTGGATGGGCACGTTAATTCTAGTCATTCAGCTAATTTTGATTGCCTTTAGAAGTCCTAAACAACTAAAAAATGTGGGAACTTGATTAGATTAATGTTTGGTGTTGTTTTTGAAGTTGTAATTATGATTTTTACCTATTCTTGGAGGGTTGTTCCAAGTATAAATCTGGTAGTACGAATTTGAAAAGAAGACAGATTTGATTCAGAAAATTATTCTCCTTGTGAGTCTTGTGATCCTCTTGGTTCTTAAAAGAACTCTTGAACTTATCAAGTTAATCTTGTGGCGTTCAAACAACCAAACTTATCACCTTCGATTCTTGAGAGATTCTTAGGAATTCTTGGTGTGGCATTTCAATTCTATCGTAGTCTTGGTTTTCATCTAGTTAGGTGACGGGTCAAGGCTCAACAAATCTTGTCTACACGATCTTGGGGTTCTAAGCCATCATTGTTATTGGGTTTCATCACAATTGTTGGTGAAATTCATATCATTTTGGTATCAGAGCTTTGGTTCTAAGATAAGTTTGACTATTTTTTTTTTTTTTTTTACTTTCATTCTATTTCCTATTCCTTGCTCAAAAAAAAAAAAAAAAAAAGGAAAAGAAGATTTCTTAGTACAAGAAGAGGAAAATTTCCCAGTTATATCATTTTTCAGTACATAATTCCAGTAAGAAAATTTCTTCATTTCAATCTTGTTTCTCACCATTATTCAAGTTCTTGACCTTGTTGATGAGTTTTGGTTGTTTCTCATTTTGAATTGCTGCTAGTTTATTTTGAATTATTTTCTTGAAGTTCAATTAAGAACTAAAGAAGACACAAAAGAATGAAAAAAAAAAAAAGGCAAGAGTGTGTGAGACCATAAGAGGGTAAAATCCATTTAGAGTGAAAACACGAGTGCGAGTGTAACAATTCTTGAGTGAAACACGTAAGGGAGTGCTTGTGAAGATTCTAACTTTGTTTTGCAGATTTTAAATATGTCCAATAATCAAGAAGAAGACATAACCGAAGGGCTTCGACAACCAACGGATCAGACCCTCCAAATCCAAGCGATGCTAGGAGAGATGAGGCGTATGTTGAGGGCTAAATTAGAACCTATTCATGAGAGGTTAGATAGGGTAGAAGCGGGAACTCCTAGGGGCCAGCAACATGACAACCCCAATAGGCAGCAAGGTGGGCGTGTTCCATGGCGGAATGTTGAGGAAGAGGCGGAGTCAGAGGAGGTTGATGGGCCATATGTGAATCGAGGTAGGTTTGAGCGTGGGTATGGGAATAGAGAAGTAAGGATGGGTAGGCCTAGGAGGGATAATGATTTAGGAAACATAAAGATTAAAAATCCATCTTTTCAAGGTAAAAATGATCCTGAAGTTTATTTGGAGTGGGAAACTAAAATGGAGATGGTGTTTGATTGTCACAACTATTCGGAGATAAAAAAAAAGGCTAAGTTGGCTGCAATTGAATTTACTGATTATGCCATTGTTTGGTGGGATCAATTATTGATTAATAGGAGGAGGAATAGAGAACCACCCATGGACACTTGGGAGGAGATGAAAATGCTTATGAGGAGGCTTTTTGTACCCAATCACTATTATAGGGGATTGTATCAAAAGTTGCAAGGTTAACTCAAGGTTCCAAAGTGTGGATAAGTATTACAAGGAGATGGAGGTAGCTATGATCCGGGCTAATGTAGAAGAGGACCGGGAAGCCACCATGGCTAGGTTCTTGCATGGTTTAAATCGTGAGATTGCGGATATAGTTGAGATGCAGCACTATGTTGAATTAACAGATATGGTGCATCAAGCCATAAAAGTGGAGGAACAATTCAAATAAAAGGGATTGGCTAGGAGGGGACAACCTATGGCTACCACTAGTCCATGGAAGACAGCTCCAAAAAGGGACGAGCAGCTACAAAATAAGCCAAAATTTGAACCATCTAAGAGTGCCAACTCAAAGACCACTTTAGGTAACACCAAAGCTTCGAGTTCTAAAACACGTGATATTAAGTGTTTTAAATGTCAAGGGCGGGGACACATAGCCAGCCAGTGTGTAAACAAAAGGGTGATGGTGATAAATGCTCAAGGAGAGCTTGAGTCGGAGAATGAGGAAGAAGTAGATGAAGATGTCCACATGTCATCTTTGGAGGATGCCGATGATGAGCAAAATGCTGTGGTGGGAGATTTATTGGTAGCAAGGTGAGTTCTCAATGTGCAGGTTAAGGAGGAAGAAAGTAATCAAAGGGAGAACTTGTTTCATACTCGGTGCTTTGTAAATAACAAAGTTTGTAGTGTCATTATTGATGGAGGGAGTTGCACAAATGTAGCCAGCACTTATTTGGTGGAAAAATTGGCCTTAACTACCTTGAAACATCCTCAACCTTACCGGCTTCAGTGGCTGAATGAATGTGGCAAAATCAAGGTGACAAGACAATTGTTGGTGGCATTATCCATTGGCAAATATGAGGATGAGGTGCTATGTGATGTGGTTCCCATGCACGCGTGCCATTTATTGTTGGGAAGACCATGGCAGTATGATTGGAAGGTTACGCATGATGGATTCACAAATAAGTATTCTTTCACTCTTAAAGGGCAACCTATTACTCTTGTGCCATTAACTCCAAAACAGGTCAAGGAGGACCAATTGAAGTTACAAAAATCAAATGAAAAAAAAAAAAAAAAAAAAGGAAAAAGAAAGGAAAGCCAAAATTGAAAAAAAAAAAAAAAAAAAAGAGTTAAAAAAAAAAAGGAAAGAAAAACAGTGATTAAAGTGAAAAAGAAAGAGAGAGGGATTCGGCCATAATAAAAGCAAGAGAGGAAAAATTCAATTACATTGCAAAAAAAAGTGAGATCAAGAGAGCATTATTTTCACACCAGCCCCTTATTGTACTCATATACAAGGAGGCTCTTTTATGTACTAATGATTTTACTGATGCATTGCCGAGCAATATTGTTTCTCTTTTGCAGGAGTTTGAAGATGTCCTTCCCGAAGAGGTACCTCATGGTTTACCTCCAATTCGAGGGATTGAACATCAAATTGATTTCATACCTAGTGCATCAATTCCAAACCGACTTGCTTATAGGAGTAATCCCGAGGAGACCAAGGAACTTTAGAGGCAAGTATGTGAATTATTGGAAAAGGGGTATGTGTAAGAAAGCATGAGTCCTTATGCAATTCCGATGTTATTAGTTCCTAAGAAGGATAGAACATGGAGGATGTGTGTCAACTGTCAAGCCATCAACAACATAATGATAAAATATCGTCATCCCATTCCTAGATTAGATGATATGCTAGATGAATTACATGGTTCTTGTGTCTTTACAAAAATTGATCTTAAAAGTGGATATCACCAGATTAGGATGAAGGAAGGTGATGAATGGAAAATTGCTTTTAAGACTAAATATGGTTTGTATGAGTGGTTAGTAATGTCTTTTGGTTTAACTAATGCTCCGAGCACATTTATGCGTTTGATGAACCATGTTTTGCGTGCATTTATTGGCAGATTTGTAGTTGTGTATTTTGATAATATCCTAATTTATAGCAAAAATTTGGAAGAACATGTAATGCATTTGAAATCTGTTTTGGAAATTCTAAGGAAAGAAAGGTTGTTTGCTAACCTCAAAAAGTGCACCTTTTGTACGGATAAGCTTGTGTTTCTTGGTTTTGTTGTTAGTAAAGGAGAAATTGAGGTGGACGAGAAAAAGGTGAAGGCAATCCAAGAGTGGCCAATGCCTACAACAATCAGCCAAGTGAGGAGTTTCCATGGCTTAGCTAACTTCTATAGACGGTTTGTACGTGATTTTAGTAGCTTAGCCGCCCCTCTCACTAAAGTCATCAAGAAAAATATATCGTTTAAGTGGGGGAAAGAACAAGAAAAGGCATTTAATCAGCTCAAAGAAAAGTTAACTAATGCACCTTTGCTTGTTTTACCTAACTTTACTAAAAATTTTAAAATTGAGTGTCAGGAATAGGTATTGGAGCTGTTTTGATGCAAGAAGGCCGTCCAGTTGCTTATTTCAATGAAAAGTTGGGTGGGGCAGCCTTAAATTACCCCACTTATGATAAGGAGATGTATGCCTTGGTAAAGGCTTTGGAAAATTGGCAACACTATCTATGGCCAAAGGAATTTGTGATTCACACAGATCATGAATCTTTGAAGCATTTGAAAGGACAGCAAAGGTTGAACAAACGCCATGCCAAGTGGGTGGAATTCATTGAAACATTTCCTTATGTGATTAGATACAAGCAAGGTAAGGAAAATGTAGTGGCTGATGCATTGTCCCGAAGGTATGCTTTACTTTCCATTTTAGATACAAAAATGCTTGGCTTTGAATACATTAAGGATCTGTATACACAAGATTATGATTTTTGTGATGCGTTCAATGCATGTGAAAAAGTATCATTTGGTAAGTTTTATAGGCATGATGGATTTTTGTTTCGAGAAAATAAACTATGTGTGCCTATGTGTTCTTTGCATGAATTGCTTATGAGAGAAGCTCATGGTGGTGGTTTGATAGATCACTTTGGTGTAGCTAAGACTTTAGGAATTTTGCATGATCATTTTTTTTGGCCTCATATGAAATGTGATGTGGAAAGAATCTGTGAGACGTGTATCACGTGTAAACAGGCTAAGTCTAAGTTGAAACCCCATGGTTTGTACACCCTTTTGCCAATACCTAGTGAACCTTGGACTGATATTTCTATGGATTTTGTTCTAGGTTTACCTAGGACTAAGAGGGGGAGAGATTTAGTTTTTGTAGTGGTAGATAGATTTTCCAAGATGGCACACTTCATTGCATGTCACAAAACTAATGATGCATCACATATAGCTGATTTATTCTTCAAAGAAATTGTTAGGCTACATGGTATGCCTAGGACCATTGTTTCTGATAGGGATGCAAAGTTTTTGAGTTACTTTTGGAAAACTTTGTGGGGAAAGTTGGGAACCAAATTGTTATTTTCTACTACTTGTCATCCACAAACGGATGGTCAAACTAAAGTAGTAAATAGAACTTTGTCTTCCTTGTTGCGTGCTATCATTAAAAAGAACTTGAGAACCTGGGAAGATTGTTTGCCACATGTTGAATTTGCTTACAATAGAAGTATACATTCTGCATCTAAGTTTTCACCATTTGAAATTGTTTATGGTTTTAACCCATTGTCACCTTTGGATTTAACTTCTTTACCTTTGAGTGAACGTGTGAACTTAGATGGCAAAAGAAAGCAGAATTTGTAAAGATGATTCATGAAAAGGCATAGCTAAACATTGAAAGGAGGACTCAACAATATGTCCATCAAGCCAACAAGGGACGCAAGAAGGTAGTGTTTGAACCAGGAGATTGGGTTTGGTTGCACTTAAGGAAGGAACGTTTTCCATAGAAACGGCGTTCAAAACTCCTACCTTGAGGCGAGGGACCATTTTAAGTAGTGGAGCGCATCAATGATAATGCCTACAAGCTAGACTTACCCAGTAAGTATGATGTTAGTGCAAGCTTTAATGTTGCTGATTTGTCTCCTTTTGATGCAGGTGATGATTTGAGGACAAATCCTTCTCAAGAGGGGGAGAATGATGCACACCAAGGAGCTGGACATGCTGATCATACAAGTGAAAATGGAGCTGAATTTGCATAGGACCCTTTGTCATTTTCTAGTGGCCCAATTACAAGACTTAGAACCAAACGTTTCAAGGAAGCACTAAATGGGCTAGTCCAAGAGAAATGGGCTGATTCTAAAAAGACCAAGATGGGCTCAAATAATAATCAAGGCTTAGTCCATGTCATCAAAGAAATTGAAGAGGCTAATGCATGAACCAGCATGGTCTGACCATAAAAGGGTGTGAATTTGTTAAGTTCCAAGGATATTAAATGGGAAAATCCCTTGGTATTGGATGGGCACGTTAATTCTAGTCATTCAGCTAATTTTGACTGCGTTTAGAAGTCTTAGACAACTAAAAAACGTGGGAACTTGATTAGATTAATGTTTGGTGTTGTTTTTGAAGTTGTAATTATGATTTTTACCTATTCCTAGAGGGTTGTTCCAAGTATAAATCTGGTAGTACGAATTTGAAAAGAAGACAGATTTGATTCAAAAAATTATTCTCCTTGTGAGTCTTGTGATCCTCTTGGTTCTTAAAAGAACTCTTGAACTTATCAAGTTAATCTTGTGGCATTCAAACAACCAAACTTATCACCTTTGATTCTTGAGAGATTCTTAGGAGTTCTTGGTGTGGCATTTCAATTCTATCGTAGTCTTGGTTTTCATCTAGTTAGGTGACGGGTCAAGGCTCAACAAATCTTGTCTACACGATCTTGGGGTTCCAAACCATCATTGTTATTGGGTTTCATCACAATTGTTGGTGAAATTCATATCACCTACGAAGGAATATCAAGTTGTTTTTCTTTTGGATTTTGGCCACGACCGCCTACATTTCTCCGTGTTTCCCTTTGGCATTTTTAGCGAGACTCGGTCCACCATAGGTTCCTCGAGTAGAAGGAGATCATTATGTAGAGAGTTGGACTCGTTCATGCGATACTCCCATTATCGTCATTGAAAGTTCAATATGTGTGTAAAACACCTTTGAATGTATAGACCCCAAATAACAAATTATCAATTTAAGCTTATAATCAAACAGTTAATATGCGGAACATGAACATAAGCCAATGACAAAATTGATAAACAATCTAAACCAATTTAAAATCACATCCACAGCAGATAATAAACGGTAAAGTTTAAGGGAAGAGAGATGTAAACACAAACACAACACGTAATGTGTTACCGAAGAGGAAACCGAAGCCCTCAGCGAAAAACCTCTCCGCCGCCCTCCAAGCAGTAAATAATCTACTAAAGAATATAGTTGGGATACATGAACAGCAGAAGACCCTCCAAGCCTAATCTACCCAGTGTACTTAAGCCCTCCAAGCTTCTTGCTCTAACAAGGTTGCGCCGAACCTATTTCTTCTTTAGCTTATCAGATTCCACTACTAAACCAGAGCATCAACCAATAGTCATTGGTCATTTTCAAACTGCTTCCCTTAGCACCAAATGTACCTTCTCACAGGCGTATGTGTGATGAGAAAATGATTTAGTCAAGAACCTTTCAAGGATGTATCAATGGAGAGAAAGAGAGAAGAGAAATTTGTAGAGTCTCTTAGTGAAGATTGGGGATGAGGCAATCTTGTTTTTTTCTAGGGTTTCTTTCACAAAATTCTCTCTAGAAGCTCTCTTGATTTCGTGGGTATAAGGGTCTATATATAGTGGTGTGTGTTTAGAATACAAAGAGTCAATTTTTGCCAAACAGGGTAAGTTGGCAGCTTGGCCTCGCAGCTTGTCCAAGTCGCGAGTTCAAGTCGCGAGGTAACGGCCTGGCCAGCCTGGGACTTTTGTCTTGTAGTGCGACAACTGGCGTGACCCTTCACCTTCCCGCATGCTTCTCATGTGCACAGTATTTGGCGGCTTGCAAGCCGCGAGTCAGTCGCGAGTCCTAACTGCGAGTCTCTGCTTCTTTGCACAAAGATGAGCAATTCTTCACACTCTCTTCACACACTACCCTTACATGAATCCCACCTAAATACGGGGTTACTAAGTGCTGAATTACAAGCAAATTGGCACGGAATAAAGCCAACAAGATGGTTGATAAATTTCAACCTTACAGTTATAGTCCTGTATAATATTTCCTCTCATCGTTATCTTTCTCCCTCCTGTAGTTATTAACAAAACGGCGAAGGAGTTAGTTGCACATCAGCATTGCAAAAGGTGAATTTGACTGAGGTATATCTAGGTGTGGTGCTTACATGACTATATATAGAAGGATTGCATGGGCAATTGTATGGTGTGGTAGTGTCGGCCATGTGCAATTTGTTCAGTTAATATTAATTGGTACATGAGTCAGCTTGACTAATTGATATGACTACACTAGGTGTAGCAGTTCATAATTGGTATAGGAGTAAGCTTAGCTGCATAATAGTAATTGGTACATATAGGCTATTCACTTGATATGACTAGACTTAGTGTAGCAATTCCAAGCTGATGCAGTGAAGTGCATTAGGTAACAGAAGTATACACATGAGAATGATAGTAGGGCTTGTGTTTGATCTGACTGGACAGAGTCGAACAGTGATGGGATGTCGAATAGTACACACATAATTGAGAAAATGACTCGACTCAACCATAACATTTGTTAGCGTGTATGCTGTGTCTGATGTGGTTAACATTGAATGTTCAAATAGTGTATAAATCACTATGAATGTCTAGACCCCCAATTTACAAATTACTAATTCAAGCTTTATATCAAACAATGTATGTGTGAAAAATGATTATAAGCTTATTCTAGAATTTATAAACAATCTAAACCAAATAAAATCACATTCACAGCAGAAATTAAATGGCAAAGATTAAGGGAAGAGAGATGCAAACATAAGGACAACACAACGATGTGTTATCGAAGAGGAAACTGAAGCCCTCGGCGTAAAACCTCTTTTCCGCCCTCCAAGCGGTCAATAATCCACTAAAGAATGAAGTTGGGATACATGAATAGCAGAAGACCCTGCAAGCCTAATTTACCTAGTGTACCTAAGCCCTCCAATCTTCTTACTCCAACGAGGTTGCGCCGAACCTTTATCTTCTTTAGCTTACCGGATTCTGCTATAACCCATAGCATCAACCAATAACCATTGGTCCCTTCCTAACTACTTCCCAAAGCACCAAATAGCCTTCTTACAGATGTGGGTATGGTGAGAAAAGGATTTGGGTAAGAACCTCTCAAGGATGTAACAATGGAGAGGATTAGAGTAGAGGAATTTAAAGAGTCTCTATGCAAAGATTATGGATGAATCAATCTTGTTTTTCTCTAGGATTTCTCTCTCAAAGTTCTCTTTGGAAGCTCTCTACATTTCATGGGTATAAGGAGTATTTATACTAGGATGAGAGTGGAATGCGAAGAGTCAAGTTTTTCAAAATACGGTTGGCTGGCGGCTTGGCCTCGTGACTTGACTGAGTCACGAGTTCAAGCCACGAGATAATAGAACGGATAGGCTGGACTTTTTGTCCTGTAGTGCTCTAGCTGGCGTGACTGTTCATCTTCTTGCACGCTTCACTTGTGTGCTACAGTTGGCGGCTTGCCAATCGCGAGTCACCCATGAGTCCCAGCCGCAAGTCTTTACATCCTTGCACAATCTTGAGCATTTCTTCACACTCTCTCATTCACTACCCTTACATGATTCCCACCTAAATATAGGGTTACTAATTGTTAAATTACAAGCAAATTTGATACGGAATAAAACCAACACAATGGTTAATTAAATTCAACCTTACAATCTCCCCCTTTGGCTATTTCGTGACAAAACCCTACAACAAACTCTATACTTAATGCATAAGTCAGGAACAGTTGATCAAAACTCACTCATACCTAACTCTGGAATCTGTGAAGCTCTTGAACCATAAAAACAAGTATCTCTTGAAACACAACAACACAATATGATCATTGTATGCATAAAACTTGTAATGCATATGGAGCAAGCACAATGCGATCAAGCAAAATGGAAATAAGTAATAAACCAAGGCTTGACCAAAAACGAAAAATCACTATAAAAGGTGACCACAATGCTCATTCACACATGGAATGAACATCCGAACATGCAAGCTAATAAGCTCAATTGTAAAGTATCATTTGCATGTCCAACAATCAACCAATGCAACAACACTAGGAAATTGCATTAGGGATATAAAATCCAACAAAGGGCACAAGAGTAATGTACTTAAAGAAAATGCATGACATTTAACAACAAGTACTAAAGCTACAAAGCATGGGTACATAAACCTTAAAAGCTTACAAAAGCAACATGTACAAACCTAAACACATACTGAATAACATCTAAGTATTAATAAACCAAATTTTCACACATTGTATCAAACCCATAATGAAAACAATATAAAAAAACATAATACCATAACCAACACCATAATCATAGTCATCAACATAATATAGAATTGAACAATAAAACTGAACAATAAACTAGATAAACATTGTTTTTGGCTACTCCCCTTCAACATGGCACTCCCCCTTAAGAGCTGCTTCTCAAAAATTCTCCCCCTTTTTGATTGGAATGGCCAAAGGGTTATTGCTAGGTGTTGATACTGTCAAACTTGGTTGAAAGTATGTTAAGCTGATCCTGAATTGCTGCCATCCTATTAGTATGCTCATTCTAGACCTTTCTGAGTCCATTAATCCTCTATAGGATGATCTAAAATGCATTTGGAGGTACAGTTGATGAGGTTGAAGCCCTGCTCCTCTTGCCTCTGCTTCTGGATGTGGACGTTTATCCTGCAGCATCTACTTCAGTCTGCATTGGATCACCTTCTCCTTGGCCACCCTCCTCTTCATCACCTAGAAGATGAACTTGTATCTTTATGATGGTGTGTTTGTTAATGGCTAAAAGTGGAGTTATGGGACTGATATATTGAGGGATTATAACACTTTTTGCTCTGAAAATTCTCATAAAAAGGCTAGGAATGATCAGCTTGGGCCTAGAGGTGATTCTAGTCTCATCTACAATTGTGTCAAATATGTAAGAGCTAATGTCAATGAAGGTTTTCTCCTTGAGCTTCATGAGGAAAATAGCTCTGGCATTGGTATTTGTAGTCATCTTCCTCACTGGATACAAGTTGAACATCATGATCGTGGTCAGACACCTCATGTCAGCAGGGAAGGGATTAGTGTTGAGACATCTCCCCTCTTTAACACTACCAATTTAATTCTGGACAGTTTCTATAGATAGCATACTATCCTTGTAATTGGTGAAATCATGATCCTCCAAACCCTCAAGCCCTAGAACTTCATCAATATCATGTGCATCTAGGTTGAACTCATGTCCTCTGATCTAGCAATTTAGCTCATCCTCCCTTATAACAGCATTTGCATATAATTCCCTTATTAAAGGCTCACAAACTGCAGGTAGGTCACTCAACAACTTATCCCATCCTCTGCCCTCAAAACACTCTGGAATGAAAGTGTCCTTCAAGTCCCTTAAGTCTACAAACCTTTCCTAAATAATAGTTCCCTTCAAGAAAGAATCTTTGTATCTCTCAAAGTGTTGAACAGACCTAAACAGGTTATGGTCCATTTTTAGCCTTTTGTCAGCCTTCTTAGCAGGAGTCTTCTTCTTTGTAGGTGTGGGAGCCATCTATAAACAAGCAAAAGAGCCCACAATAAGAACATAACACTATAGGTGGAAATACACACGTATTAGTAACAAGTTAGTTACATAGGGAGTAACAGAGTGTCAAGACAGCATATAAACCAGACATAGTTGAGAACCAGAGAAAACAATAGCTCAAAACAAGTACAGTTTGTATTGATGTAGACTACAACAAGCAGTAATCAACTCTATTTGGATAGTGTAAACCATACTTAGTCAAAAGAAAGCACATGTCAATGAGACATAACTTAATAGATATGAAATGTTCAAGATAAACCCTAAAGATAGAAGCACACACATATTGTGGCAACACAAAATCAAAGCATTATAAGCCAAACAATCAAAAAAACCTCAGTCAATCTGAAACAACCATACTCATACTCATAGTAAATCACAAAAAACCCCCAAAAACATATATCTTATGGGTATGAAATATTTCAAACAACAAAGATCAGAGAATAAACTAGCTTAATGAAACTTAAACATGATAGCAACATATTCAGCAGTCAAGCAATACAAACAACCAACCTCATACAACCAAACCTACCATTTTAAGCAAAAATCTTGTTTGAACATTGCAAAACACACAAACTCAACAAAATCTCACAAAATGAAGAAATACACTTATAAACATGTAAAATAGAGTGAGAAAATAGAAACCCATACCTTTTTCTTGGAGAATGAGGTTGAAGAGATGATCAACAATGGAGGTTTGGGTTGAGTGCACAGTGTGTTTGGGCGAGGGTTGAAATGGGGAAGACAATGAATAGTCACAAAAATTCGAGAAAAAACTGCTCTTAAAACGCAAAACATGCGTTTTTTGTAATTGGGTCAAGCCATGTGCAAGTCGCTAGGGCCAATTACTAGAACACTTAAAACAAAAATTTTGAAAAATTTTTCCAAGTATTTTTCATGTCTGGAAGGTTGACCTACGAGAAAGTCGCGAGGTAAGCCACAAAAATCTTTGTGTAACTCTCGCGACTGAAACTTTCACCCGCAAATAAGTCGCCATAGTGAGCCGTGAGAAACATAAAAACCCAAATTTTGAAAAAAAAATTCTAAGTATTTTTCGCAACTGGTATATTGACCCGCCAGTGAGCCACGAAAAATCTCTGTATGGGCTCACGATTGGGGCATGCGACTGGACCAACCCACGACTGAGTCACCAAAATAGGACACCACTGTTTTTTTTTTTTTGGAATTTTTGAAACTTTTTTGTAAAAACAAAATACTTTCCAAAAAAAAACTAAAAGACTCAAAAATCCTTTTATGTTTGATCAACAAAGATTGAACATGTGAAAACACATTTAATTAAGTACAATCACACAAATGAATATGACATTCATTGAACATAGACATGTGTGATGTGTGTGGATATCAGAAATGAGATAGTCCTTAGTCTAATGTGAAGCTTCAATGATTAATTCAATTAAGGCATACACAACTAGCACTATATAATGTGACACATCTCAATTATAGAAATATGCATATACGACCTCCCACATAAACCTAATTATATTTCTTTGGACCTTTTCATTTGGCTCCATGAATATCATATCATTTGATCTTTTTGAATCAATACATCTCATTGTGAGATCGATGCCTGAAATTTTTGATATTTCAATTTGATGAGTTAGCCTTTGGATTTTTGGGCATCATACATTTTTATTTTTGGTCACTTTCTTTTTTTCCTAGTCAAATGTTAGTATATGCGACAGGCTTTTGCAGCTCAATATCTCTTTTCATTTGGAGATTTACATTTGATGAGCTCTTTAATTAAAAGCAGTAAAATAAAATAGTGGGAAGATATATAGGAACAAGTCTATGCATGTCTCAAGGTTAACAAAACCATTCACTAATCATTCATGACAAGGTTAAAGATTTATTTACAACAGTCACATAGATTTCAAGATTTCTTCCACAATGATATGAGTGCATAGGAAACAAGCTAAGCTAGTAGAAGCACAAAGCCATTAGTACAAAGGTACAAGGCAAAACATGTTTTAAGACACAACTCAACAAAGTCGATCAAACTTTTTGGATTTTCTACTTTTTATGTGTTTTTGGATTTTTGACATAAAAGCAAGAAAAGATTGATCAAAAGCAGCAATGTAAAAACATTTTAAAAAGAAACAAGTAAACATCCAACCAATTTTCAACACAAACAAGCAAAAAGCACACAACCAAGCATATTCACAAAGCATAGGAAGAATTAATGCATGGACATGTTGTAATGCTTATGCATGAGTACCCCTCTTTACCCACACATCACATGCGTTTGGGGTGATATCCCTATAGAATTGGGTACGAGAGTTTGGATTCTCAAACCTTCTAATGAAACTTTCCAAGCAGGTGGTGAATGCACCAATCATCTTCATCACGTCCATCACACCGAGATCGCCATTTTGACCTCTTGATGACTCAACAGCCTAAGTCCTCTTGTCATTTCTTGGTCCTCTTGACCTTTGATCAGTTACATTCTTCAATGCTCCAAGGTTATGACAGTTTGGTTTTGTGCGTCCTTGAAGTCTACAATGATGGCAAAAGTGGTTCATTCTCAGACCTCTTTGTGATCTTGGAAGAGATTTCCCTCTAGCTTCAGGTTTGATCACTGATTGAATATGAGGCTTGTTCAACACCCTTTGGTTAGCCACGTTCTTTCTCTTTTCATCCCCTACTATCTTAGGTTCAGAGGCACCCACTACGGGTTCTTTGACTTGCACAAACTTCACTTCTTTAGTGATTTTGACAGTTGAACTACTTTCTCCAGTATATCCCAACCCGGATTTGTCTAAGAATTGTTTTTGAGAGGAAATGACATCATCTAGCTTCTTGGTGGAGACTTATTCTACCTTGGCATTTGCTTGAACTACCTCAAGCTCAAGAAACTTTATCTTTGAATAGGCTTTAATCAACTCTTCATTTAGTGTCTCTATCTCACACTTTGCCTCCTTATGTCGCACCGAGAGACTTCTATAGTCCTCCTCTACCTTATTCATCTTTTTCATAGCTGCCTTGGCCACACGTGCATATTCTCCTAATTTCTCAAGGAGTGAATTGAAGTTTTCTTAAAGACCCCATGTGCTCTCATCTTCTTCACCATCTAATTCTTTGACAATTCCCATTGATTCCTCATCACTATGCTCTCCAAGCTCTTGTACAAGCAAATTCAAGTCCTTCGAAGACTCAACATGAGCAATGGTCATAAAAGCGAAGTAATTCCCTTCTCCGTCATAGCTCTCCTCAGAATCAGAATTGGATGAATTCGAGTCACTAAGAGTTGTGGCTGTTGGTTAAATCTGATTTTGTATCTCATACAAAATACATAGCGAAAGCAACAAACAAGAATCTATTTCATTCATGATTGATAACTTGCACTATATAAATTCTAGAATTTAAGAACAAGATAGCGTACCTTGGTGTGGAGAAATTCAAAAACAAAAGATTATAAGTACTTGGGAACACTTTTAATCTTCACTCCAATTCCACTTTACGCCCAAGAAGTGTGGTCTCTCAATCAATTTCCAAGGGAGAATAATTGAGTGGTTTCACTCGCACATACACACCACTTCACAATGGTGTCTCACTTTTTTTCTAATCTCTAATAAAAATTCTGTATGTCTCTCCCTTTGTATATAACTGATTATCTAATTGGGCCGGCCTATTGAGCCTTTCCAATTGGGCTTTAATGTGTGGCTTGGAGTGGGACCAAAAGGACCAATAAGACACTAGCTCCAATGGGCATTGGGTTTTTCTGTCAACTCTTGACAAGTCCAAAGTTACCATTAATTATATTTAATACTACTATATAAATATAATTGCACTCTAGGCTTTATTAATAAATTATATCCTAAAACTTTATTATACATACAACCCCTTCATAAAATATTCATAGTAATTCAAAGTCAAAAATATAGACTGTCACTTTGAAGATTACTACGTCTTAATCCTTGAATACCCGGTTTAATCCTTTTAAGTTATTCATTATATATTTATGAAATCCAATTTCATAAATATATACTTTAGTAATTTCTTACCAAAGTGGTTAGGCCTAACTCTCTGAATAACTAAACCCATTAAACTTATCTTAAGGGAATATTTTAAATCTCTGTTAAGAGACTATGAATTCCATCTTGAGAATATATGTTCCATCAACACGAAATGTGGCTGCCCAACATACTGAGATTTTGACCGATACTTTAGATCTCACTCCTAATATATCAAAGCAACCTACACTTCATGATTAGGTCCATTATTCTCTCAGGATTAAAAGTTCATGCAAATATAAGTTGTGAGATTTATTTTTCAATTGACAGTTGTTAGGAGAATAATAAATCTCACAGCGGTCCAATTCAATATGTCTAAACTCTTAAAACATATTAATACATCAACTAGAAGTCTCCACTTCCATGATCAAGACAAATCATCTTAGTTGATATGTTATAGTCTTCGCAGATGAAATGCCCAATTTCATCACCGACTATGAACTAAAATTCTGAGTTTACAAAGAACTTGTGACTTATATCTTCTGTGACTAAATCACATAAATTACATACTATGCATCTCATGGACTATATGATAATGTCCAAATATTCTTGTTACCATTATTTCAGATAATAATAAAATAACTTTATTAATCACAACATTAAGTCATACATAATGTCATACACAGTATTATACAATAGGATTTAAGGGCATTAATCCTAACAATCTCCCACTTGCCGTAAGGACTATTGTGCACTAATCTAACTCCCATTCCCTCCAAATGCGACTCAAAGGTCCTTTGAGGCAAGGCTTTGGTAAAGAGATTTGCTAGATTATTTGCACTTTCAATCTTTGCCACCATCACATCTCCACCAGCAATAATATCTCTAATGATGTGGTACTTTCTCTCAATGTGCTTTCCTTTCTTGTGATTCCTTGGATCTTTTGACTGTGCAACTGTACCACTATTGTCACAAAACAATGTGATGGGAACTTGTTCCATTCTCATTACACCAAGGTCAGAAAGGAATTTCTTAAGCCATACAGCTTCTTTTGCTGCTTCACAAGCAGCAACATATTCTGCTTCCATGGTGGAGTTCGCAATACAAGATTGTTTGACACTCCTCCTTGCTGCTTCACAAGCAGCAACATATTCTGCTTCCCAAGCAACAACATATTCTGCTTCCATGGTGGAGTCCGCAATACAAGATGGTTTGACACTCCTCCATGTTATGGCTCCACCTCCCAAGGTGAATACACATCCTGATGTGGACTTTCTGAAATCTAGATCCGACTGAAAATTTGAATCTGTATAGCCAATGGGTATCAAATCCTCACACCGATAAACAAGCATATAATCTCTCGTTCTCCGTAGATACTTGAGAATATACTTTACAGCTTGCCAATGTTTTGGTCCTGGATTTGATTGATATCGGCTAACCATGCCTACTGAATAACAAATATCTGTTCTAGTACAAAGCATGGCATACATGAGACTTACTACTGCAGAAGCATAAGGAACTTGTCTCATCATATCTTTTTCCTCTTGAGTTTTAGGCCTTTGGTCATCAGACAGAAGAACTCCATGTCTAAAAGGAAGTAATCCCTTCTTGGAGTTTTGCATTCTAAACCGTTCTAAAACCTTATCTATATATCTAGCCTATGATAAGCCTAACATTCTATTCTTGCGATCTCGCCAAAGCTTGATCCCCAGAATAAAGTTGGCCTCACCCAAATCCTTCATATCAAATTGGTTTGACAACCACACCTTTACCGATGACATTACCCCTACATCATTTCCAATGAGTAAAATGTCATCAACATAAAGCACTAGGAACATTACTACTTTATCTCGATGTCTTTTGTACACACATGGTTCATCAAGATTTTGTTCAAAACCAAATGACTTGATTGCTTGATCAAATCTGATGTTCCATGACCTAGATGCTTGTTTAAGTCCATAAATGGACCTTTTTAACTTGCATACCATATGCTCTTGGTTCTTTGCTATGAAACCTTCCGGTTACATCATATAGATTTCTTCTTCAAGATTGCCATTAAGAAATGCAGTCTTGACATCCATTTGCCAAATCTCATAATCACAATGAGCAGCAATGGATAAGAGAATTCTGATAGATTTAAGCATGGCTACTGGCGAAAAAGTTTCATCATAGTCAATACCTTCTTTTTGTGTATACCCTTTCGCCACTAGTCTTGCTTTAAAGGTTTCAACCTTTCCATCTACCCCTCTCTTCCTTTTGTAAACCCATTTGCAACCAACAGGTTTAATGCCATTAGGCGCCTTTACAAGATCCCAAACTTGATTGGAATACATGGAATCTAATTCAGATTTCATAGCTTTGATCCAATGATGTGCATCTATATCATTCATTGCCTCTTCATAAGTGTAGGGATCCGATTCAGCCTCTTCTGAGATAGCTTCATAAGTTTCTCCCAAACCTATGAATCTTATGGGAGGCCGAACAATTCTCCCACTACGACGAGGCACCTGTGTACTAAACATCTCATGAGTAGTATCTTGTGGTGTATCCAATACAACCACATCATCCCTAGTTTCATTTATTGGTTGCTCAACTAAAGGTTCATTCATTTCAGCCAAAACAACTTTATTTCTAGAATCAAAATTATTCATATAACCATCTTCCAAAAATTTGGCATATGTGCTAACAAACACTTTGTTATCTTTATGATTATAGAATAAATAACCCTTTGTTTCTTTTGAATATCCTAAAAACATGCATACTTTGGTTTTAGATTCCAACTTATCAGACTTCCTTTTCAACACATGTGCTGGACATCCCCAAATGTGGAGATATTTCATACTAGGCTTACGCCCACTCCACAATTCCTTAGGTGTGTTGGGAACAGATTTTGATGGAACTAAATTCAAAATATGCATTGCAGTTTTTAGTGCATATCCCCAAAAAGAAATTAGTAAAGTTGAGTAACTCATCATGGACCTAACCATTTCCAAAAGAGTCCTATTCCTTCTTTCTGCTACACCATTCTGTTGGGGAGTTCCAGGTGCAGTCAATTGGGATATAATCCCATTTTGAGTTAAGTAATCCTTGAAATCCCCAAGAAGGTATTCGCCACTATGATCAGATCGAATGGCTTTTATGCGTTTACTTAATTGATTCTCAACTTCAGCCCTAAACTCTTTGAACTTTTCAAAGGCTTCGGACTTTCGTCTCATTAGGTACACATAACCATATCTAGAGTAATCATTAGTAAAAGTGATGAAATACTCACAACCTCCTTTTGCTTGGGTTGACACAGGACCACATACATCTGTATGAACTAATTCAAGCAACTCTTGGGCTCTTCTATCTTTTGCATTAAAAGGTCGTTTGGTCATTTTACCTTCCAAACAAGATTCACAAACTGGAAATTCATCAAAGTCCAATGGCTCTAAAAGTCCATTTTTTATTAGTCTTTGAATTCTATTTAGATTAATATGACCCAAACGCAAGTGCCAAAGATATGCTTCATTAGTAGAAGGAAACTTTCTCTTTAATGATTTTACATGATATTTATGATCTAATTCAGAATTATATAATTCATGCTTATCAGGAGTTAAAATATAAAGATCATCCACAATATTGCCAGAACAGATAAACATTTTATCCTTCTTTATTACAACATTGTCTTTTAGGATAACATAATATCCATGTTTACCTAAATAAGTTGCAGAAATTAAATTTTTACGAACATTAGGTACATACAAACAGTCTTCCAATACTAAAACTCTAGATTTAAAACATAAATTAAACACTCTAATAGCTACAACTGGAATCCTGCTCCCATCAGCCAAGGTAAGAAACATTTCCCCTTCATTCAGCTTTCTGGTCTCCTGAAACCCTTGCAAGGATTTGCAGATATGATTAGTACAACTTGAATCCACACACCAAGAATCTGTGGGATTCTGTACCAAACATGTTTCAAGAAGGAATGTACTTTTCATACCTCTATTTTTGGCAGCCTTAAATATTGGACAATTCCTCTTCCAATGTCTTTTCTCACCACAATGGAAACACTTTCCTTTGGTTTTCTTTCCTTTGTTGACAACTCCTAAGGCAACTTGTTTACCATCTTTCTTAGTGAAGTTCTTCTTCTTCTTCTTCTTACCCTTGCCTTTCGACTTAGGTTGAGAAGTAGAAGCTTCACCAACATTGGCTTCAACACTAGAAGTACCAAGGATGCCTTCCACCGCTACCAACTCATTCATCAATTCAAACAATGTATAAATCTTTTTGTTCATATTATAGTTAAGTCTGAATTCCTTGAATGATTCTGGTAGTGACTGGAGTATCATATCCACTTGGGATTCTCCATCAATATCGGCACCTAAAAACTTCTAATGTATTCAGATTAGAGATCATCCTAAGACAATGCTCCCTTACTGAAGTACCTTCAGCCATTTTGGTATTATAAATCTACCTCATAGTTTCTTGCCTTGCAGAACGGCCTTGCTCACCAAACATCTCCTTCAGACTGAGCATAATGTCCGAAGCTAGTTCTACATCCTGCATTTGATGCTGTAGAACATTTGAAATAGATGTTAGGATATAGCACTTAGCCATCTCATTAGATTTCTGCCAACGATCATATCGCTGTTTTTCCTCAAGATGAGCATTTAATGATGGAAAGCTAGGATATGGTTGAGTAAGCACATATTTGTGCTCTTCAGCAGTAAGAACAATGTCCAAGTTTCTTTTCCAGTCAACATAGTTGGATCCAATCAGTTTGTTTTGATTAAGTATAGCAACAAGTGGGCTAAATGATGCCATTATTTTAAATCTGAAAATAACAAACATGAATATAATAAGTAAACTAGACACTATTAATTTAGCATATAATCATATAATATGGAACCTTATAAAACCATAAAATAATATATGCAGTGACAAACAAATCCATGTCTATAATTCCTTGGTAGTAAGTTTATCATAAACACATTAATTGATTGAGAACTATTCTCATTATTAGTGCTATCATGATAACTCTTATCATACACTAATAATATGCCGTATTAGCTTTAGCCTCTAAGTAATAATGACATAGCTCCTTTGAGAGGTTAACATTAAACTTAGTCTAGTGTACACCATTATCTAGAATCATGTGTAGCCACATTTCATCTCCCTTATAATGTTTAGACTTGTAATACCATGGAACAAAAACACCCTCCTTAGGGATCACGAGGCATATATGCCAAGACGAGGTGTTTGTCCACACTACTTTAAACAAGTTAGCTCAATCTCGTAGTACTTGAAGTAAACACTCTCCTTTGGGATCGCAAGGCATATACGCCAAGACGAGGTGCTTACCCACACTACTATGAACCGATAATGGAGGCCGTGAGATCCAACCCTTGTATCTCTCTCCCACTAGATGTTTTAAATTAAAGGTTTTTATGTTCAAAAGCCATAATAATGCTAGAAACCCTTAAAAACATAATCCTAATCTCATTAGGAATAAATTTCATTAAAGTATTGTAACAGGAAACCAAAATACTTTATTCTAGCATTAATATGATAGCATATATATCTCCGTGCATCTCCATATAAATTACAACTTATGAAACACACATTAATATACGGATCCAAAACATCCAAAGCATATAAAAAATTGAATGCATATGAAACTATATAAATAAAGATATATATGTAACATACAGATTCAAGGCATTTATCACATCTAAATAAAATGGCCACCAAGAATTCTCATGTACAAGATGGCTATCATGGCAACAACTTTCAATTGAGACATGATAAACAATTACAAGCATGAATAGCCAAGCGGTGCAATCAACATGGTTCATGCACATGGTAGTTACAAAACGGTTACTTCAACAATCAATAACTACCATTAATATTACAATCGGTGCAAAATACATATATATAATATATTGAGTAATGCATCGAAGGAATCCATCAATTGTCTAAAATTAGCCAAGCCGTACAATAACTAAAGTAATCAATACAATAGTTATTGATATAGAACTATATCTCCTTGGTAATTTCAATTAGAACACGGCACAATTCTTTAATCATAGACCACTTTGAACAAATCAAGAGAATATACATCCTTTGGTGTGAACCCGATATCATCAAGAAACCATTTTTCTTTTATTCTAAAATCCAATCACATGCTATACAATCATGAGATGAAAACCTGGCTCTGATACCAATTGTTGGTTAAATCTGATTTTGTATCTCATACAAAATACATAGCGGAAGCAACAAACAAGAATTTATTTCATTCATGATTGATAACTTGCACTATATAAATTCTAGAATTTAAGAACAAAATAGCGTACCTTGGTGTGGAGAAATTCAAAAACAAAAGATTATAAGTACTTGGGAACACTTTTAATCTTCACTCCAATTCCACTTTACGCCCAAGAAGTGTGGTCTCTCAATCAATTTCCAAGGGAGAATAATTGAGTGGTTCCACTCACACATACACACCACTTCACAATGGTGTCTCACTTTTTTTCTAATCTCTAATAAAAATTATGTATGTCTCTCCCTTTATATATAACTGATTATCTAATTGGGCTGGCCTAATGGACCTTTCCAATTGGGCTTTAATGTGTGGCTTGGAGTGGGACCAAAAGGACCAATAAGACACTAGCTCCAATGGGCCTTGGGCTTTTCTGTCAACTATTGACAAGTCCAAAGTTACCATTAATTATATTTAATACCACTATATAAATATAATTACACTCTAAGCCTTATTAATAAATTATATCCCAAAACTTTATTATACATATAACCCCTTCATAAAATATTTGTAGTAATTCAAAGTCATAAATATAGACTGTCACTTTAAAGATTACTACGTCTTAATCCTTGAGTACCCGGTTTAATCCTTTTAAGTTATTCATTATATATTTATGAAATCCAATTTCATAAATATATACTTTAGTAATTTCTTACCAAAGTGGTTAGGCTTAACTCTCTGAATAACTAAACCCATTAAACTTATCTCAAGGGAATATTTTAAATCTCTGTTAAGAGACTATGAATTCCATCTTGAGAATATATGTTCCATCAATACGAAATGTGGTTGCCCAACATACTGAGGTTTTGACCGATACTTTAGATCTCACTCCTGATATATCAAAGCAACCTACACTTCATGATTAGGTCCATTATTCTTTCAGGATTAAAAGTTCATGCAAATATAAGTTGTGAGATTTATTTTTCAATTGACAGTTGTTAGGAGAATAATAAATCTCACAGCGGTCCAGTTCAATATGTCTTAACTCTTAAAACATATTAACACATCAACTAGAAGTCTCCACTTCCACGATCAAGACAAATCATCTTAGTTGATATGTTATAGTCTTCGCAGATGAAATGCCCAATTTCATCACCGACTATAAACTAAAATTCTGAGTTTACAAAGAACTTGTGACTTATATCTTCTATGACTAAATCACATAAATCACATACTATGCATCTCATGGACTATATGATAATGTCCAAATATTCTTGTTACCATTATTTCAGATAATAATAAAACAACTTTATTAATCACAACATTAAGTCATACATAGTGTCATACATAGCATCATACAATAGGATTTAAGGGCATTAATCCTAACAGTGGCATATGCCTTACCCTTTGATTTCAAATAATTGGGACATTCTTTCTTGAAGTGTCCATGCCCATTGCACTTGAAACAAGTGATTCCTTGTGTAGATTGGGATTCCTTTCCATATTTCTTTTTGAACTCCTTTTTCTCTCTTCCTGAACTTTGGAATTTCACTTTATCACCAAATTTTCCATTGTTCTTGAATTTCAAGAACTTTCAGAAATTTTTCACAAGGTATGCAACATCTTTATCAACAACATCCTCATCCGATAAGTCATGGACCTTCACTCTTTCATTAATGGTATTAAGAGCAAGTGATTTGCTCTTCCTTTATGTGGGCAACGACAGTTCATAGGTCTGAAGTGAGCCAATCAGTTCTTGGACTTTGATATCATCAAGGTCCTTGCTCTCTTCAATCGCTATCACCTTGGCATGGAAGCTCTCCGACAACAATCGAAGGATTTTCCTCACAACTTTAGAGTCCTTCGTTTTCTCCCCCAAGTTAAACTTGCCAATGACTATTTCATTCAGCTTGCTATAGAAAGAGTCAAAGGACTTGTCCTCACTCATTTTCAGCTCCTCAAAACGAGTGGTCAGCATCTGTAACTTGGTATCCTTCACTTTCTTCGTTCCCTCATATGTGGTCTCCAATATCTACCATGCCTCCTTGGCAATAGAAATGTGAGATATCCTGTGGAACTCTTCTGGAGACACACCATAAAAAATAGTGTTAAGTGCTTTGCTATTTGCATTAAACGCCGCAAGGGTTGCCTTATTCCATGTGGATTTGGCAGCCTCCGACTTAGTCCATCCAATATCCACCACATCCCAAATGGTTTCATCCATAGAACACAAAAATGCCCTCATCCTAACTTTCCAAAAGGCATAGTTGCTATCATCAAAATATGGTGGAGCATTTAAAGATTAAGACCGGTCTATCTTAATAAGGGGTCAAGAATCGCACTAATGTGTTTAAACCACAGAGAGTGCACCCGCTCTGATACCAATTGAATGTTCAAATAGTGTATAAACCATGAACATTTAGACTCCCAATTTACAAATTACCAATTTAAGCTTTATATCAAACAATGTATGTGCGGAATATGATTATAAACTTATACCAAAATTGATAAACAATCTAAATCAAATAAAATCACATCCACAGTAGAAATTGAATGGCAAAGATTAAGGGAAGAGAGATGCAAACACAAGGACAACAGAACGATGTGTTATCGAAGAGGAAACTGAAACCCTCGTTGTAAAACCTCTCCGTCGCCCTCCAAGCGGTCAATAATCCACTAAAGAATAAAGTTGGGATGCATGAATAGTAGAAGACCCTCCAAGTCTAATCTACCCAGTGTACCTAAGCCCTCTAAGCTTCTTGCTCCAACGAGGTTGCGCCGAACATTTGTCTTCTTTAGCTTACCAAATTCCGCTATAACTTATAACATCAACCAATAACCATTGGTCCCTTCCTAACTGCTTCCTAAAGCACCAAATGACCTTCTCACAGATGTGGGTAGGGTGAGAAAAAGATTTGGGTAAGAACCTCTCAAGGATGTAACAATAGAGAGGATGAGAGTAGAGGAATTTGAAGAGTCTCTATGTAAAGATTGTGGATGAATCAATCTTGTTTTTCTCTAGGGTTTCTTTCTGAAAATTCTCTCTGGAAGCTCTCTACATTTCGAGGGAATAAGGGGTATTTATACTAGGGTGAGAGTAGAATGCGAAGAGTCAGGTTTTTCAAAATAGGGCTGGCTGGCTGCTTGGCCTCGTGACTTGACTGAGTTGCGAGTTCAAGCCGTAAAATAACAGAACAGCCAGGCTGGATTTTTTGTCCTGTAGTGCTCCAGCTGGCATGACTGTTCATCTTCTCGCACGCTTCACTCATGTGCTGCAGTTGGCGGCTTGCTAGTCTCAAGTCACTCACGAGTCCCAGCTGCGAGTCTCTGCATCCTTACACAATCTTGACCATTTCTTCACAATCTCTCACTCACTATCCTTACATGATTGGTTTTGGTGCAACAACGGTAGGTCCATGCAATGTAGTGCAAAAGCATATATAATTAATCACGTGAATGTGTTTCTATCTCAATAAGCATGGTGAAACTGTCAGAAGCTATCGCGTAGTAGTGGAAAATTTGGCCGCATTAGTCATTTGAATTGTATTCATGTGATTTGGTTTGATATGACTGGAATTTTGGCAATAGTAACAGATTGATGAAGGTACTGTGAGAAAGTTTGTGTACATATTCACGTGAAGCAATTTGATAGGACTAGACTTGGCGCAAAAGTAGCTAGCATGTCGAGTTACTTTTTTTTTTTTTTTCTTTGGAATGATACTATTTATGTTGTTTGAGGTTCGGTGGGAATTTAAAGTTATCATTTGAGTTACCCTGTTGTAGTTATTATGACTATTACTAGTCGTTAACCCGTGCGATGCATGGACCAATTGAAAAACATGATGAAGAAATGATAGTGAATAGCATTATAAGACTTCTATAAGATTAACATTTGTATACTCCATTCTAGTAGCATGAAAGCAAAACAATCAATATTTCATTAAAAAAAAAAAAAAAAAACCCTTTGACCTAATGCGGGAGTGCATAAGGTCGTGCCAAGTGTCGCTCTATTTTTATATTGTTACACAAAGCATGACCTAAACATATTTTACTGTAATCTCATTAATATTGTGTAAAATGACAGCACTGCAAGGGTTCATTAATAAATTTCGTAATGAAAATATGATGCATAAGGTACAGCCCACACAGGGACCAAATTCAAAATAATATAAATGTTGATTTAAGAGGGACAATAATATCCAATATTAAACCCATATGTAAAAAAAGGAGAGGTTAATTAGTAGAAAATACATGACTGAAAAGCAAAACCTGCAATAAAAATAGTTGCCTGAACTTCCTTAGCTAGCTTAATCCATTGCTCCAAGGAAAATCTCCTAGGTGGCTCATCGGCAATATCAAACCTTGTAAACCAACTGTGCTTTCACAAACCTTCAATTTGTATTAATAATTACTATAATCTAATAATATGTGAACGTTGTAAAGAATTATGAAATAAATCTTATTTACATTTTTGGATCTACTTGATATTTGAAAGCTCGAAATTGTGTGAAAACACAAGAGCTGTTTAGATCCCCAAATTAAATTTACGGCTCAGATTATTTTACTTTAACTTAAACTAAGTGCGGAATAGAGTAAATGTGAGTGGATAAACAAAGTAACTACTCTAAGCCATATATGTCATATCATAGCAGTAAAATGAAAGCTAAAAGAGTAAGGAAGAATAATGAAAACACAAGATAACACGTCGATGTGTTATCGAAGAGGAAATCGAAGTACTCAGTGAAAAACCTATCCGCCGCCCTCCAAGCAGTAAATCGATCCACTAGAGAATAAGTTGGAGTACACGAATGACAAAAAACCCTCCAAGCCTAGTCTACCCCATGTACTCAAGCCCTACAAGCTCCTACTACCAACTGACTTCGCCAAGCCTTGTCTTCTCTAGCTCTCTAGATCATGAAATTCATCCCGATTGCATCCACCAAACATATGGCTTCCTCTAATGCTTCCTAGCAGGACCAAAACCTCACTTTACACTCAGAATGGGTGTGATAAGTGTTTGGGCTATCGACCTCTCAAGGATTTGGAAATGGAGATGTAGGAGTTGAGGAAAACCACAATAGATTGTGTAGAGGATTCTGGGTATAACAATCTCTAACTCTCAAAAGTTATGGCTAGGGTTTTCTCTTTGAATAGCACTCCTCTCAAAATGTGGGTAATGTGGGTATATATAGTGTGTGTAGAGATCTAGTGTATCAGATATGACAAATTGGCAAAATAGAATGTTTCGCGGGTATCTCGCGGAAAGGCCTTACCCGCGAGACACTCGTGAAAACCAGCTGTCACCATTTGTCATGACTCTTTGCATTCCAGTCATATGCTGAGCACATGCTTCACTTCGCGGGAAGGCTTCTCACGAGCTACCTGCGAAAACTTCTTTGCTCTTCACTTTGCCTTGAGTCTTCACACTCTCTCTCATACACAACTCTTACAAAGAAATCCCACATAAAATACAAGGTACAAAAGATTGAACAAAATTACAATAAAATTTGGCACAAAATTAAAGCCAACATAAAGTAGTTGTAAATTACAACACAACTTTACAATATTATATAGAATCACATAATAACTTAAAAATTATTACAATTAGAACCATTTCAATAATACTAATAATAATAATGATGGGCATGAAACTAATCATCATATTAATATATCAAATTACTTTCCACAGATACCATGTTCTTCAAACTGCCACTAAAATAACAAAATATACAACTGGTTGAAAGTCACTACACAGAACTGTCATACAATTCTTCAAATATGCAACATCATTTGTCTCCCCTTTGGGTACAATGGCCAATGGCAATCATCAAGAGTCAGATGGTGGAGAAGGTGGAACAAGACATATATAGTCAGCCAAGTTAACTCACTTGAGCTAATACTTGGGTCAGAACCCTGAGTGACTAATCTTCCACAAAGAACATCCATAACATCATCAATATGAGGAGACTCAGAGTATGGATAAGTAGGTCTACAAACACAAGGTATATCAAGAGCTTCAGATACGACGTCCCTAGTTATTGTAAACCTTACACCACGTATCCACGATGTTAACCAATGACCATTGTGAACATCCTCATACACTGAGAGATTCGAATAGAATTCTTTAATCGAGTCAGCTGGAGGGGATTGTATATTTGTACACAGAGACAGCTAATGCTTAGAGTGTAGATTCCCACAGACAAAAGGATACAATTCATCTATATTGATTTTCCTTTCTACCCAAATAGACCTATACTTAATCAAGGTTTCAAAGGTTTGCTCATCCACATGCGTTTCAAACCTTAATTACTTTAGGTTTGGATACAGCTTTGGATTTTCCCCTTTTAGCCCTCCTCAGAGCTTTAACTAATTGATGGTCAGCAATGGAAACATGATCAGCTAACAAAAAAACAAAACCAAAAACTTCATTATGAAGAGTTAAACACAACACCCACATTCTAATCCTCCTATTGCAGAAGATGCATAGACATGCATTGTGCATGAAGTACTACTTCAGTAAACCCTAAATATATTCGACAATCATCTTGATTAGGAAACAATAGTAATCAAAGTCTTAAACAATTATTAAAATTAGCTTAAAGAGGGAAAACTACTTCCAAAAATACTCATCAAAGTAACGATGAATGTTTCAACACTAAATACTCATTTCCCAACTTCGTTTAAATTTGTTCATACTTTCTCACCCACCAATACACAAACAGCCACGAGGACATATATATATATATATATATATATATGCACAAATTTGTACTCATTTCCCAACTGTACCTTCATATATTATATTTTTTATTTTCATCTTGGTTTTCCTAATCCATCAACATAATATGCTGAACCAAACCCAACTATTAAAGCCATGAAAGGTATAGAACCTATCGACAACTAAGTTTGCAATGACCGGTATAGAAAAAAACACCCACATTCATGAAAATCCCTAATTTCATATGCAAACCCACATTCTAATCCTCCAACTTCTGTATTTCATTAGAGACCATGACATTTTTCAATGAGATGTATAAAACCTGTCGAGCCCATTAACCAATTCTAACATTTGCACCCACAATCATGAAATCTCCAAATTGCCAAGCAAGCATTATCAGCCCTAGATTTTTAGTTTTCAACAAAATATAATGTACTTTTTGCAACTACAAAGTATTAAACAGGCAAACAACACTCATACTACCTAACTCATTAAGCATTTTAGAGTCAAACACCCAATTTCATCACAATCTACATAGACAATTAAGTTTAAAATTAAGAACAAAACTTGGAGAATAACGCACCACCACGTGTAATTTTAAAGAAAATAATGGTTAATAGAGTTTTACTGCATAAAATCTTCAAAGAATTTGCGTGGGAAATTGTCAATTCTAGCTAGATGTGTCAAGAGCAATCGAAAATGTGCACTTCAATTGTTGTATATTCTACATAAATGGTGAACTTATCATTGTGGGTTAGGGCATAACTCAATTTATAAGTCATCAAGTTATATGTAACTTGACGATTGAAGAATCGAGTTACTAACTACCTCGATAACAACAAAATCGAGTTATGCCCTTTTGGATCCAAGTCCATTCCAGAACTTTGGATTGATCTAGATGCAATCCAGGAGGAATCCAACTGTCCAAGGGGGTATTGTGCACAACTCAATTTCTCTATAATCGAGTTACATGCAATGTAACTCGGTAACAATAAAATTGAGTTACTCCCTTTTGGTTCCAGGTCCAGTCCAGAACTTTGGACTAATCCAAATGCAATCCATGAGGAATCTAAGTGTCCAGAGGGGTCTTCTGAATAACTCGATTTCCCTATAATCGAGTTACGTGCAATGTAACTCGATAACAACAAACTCGAGTTACTCCCTTTGGTTATAAGTCCAGTCCAGAACTTTGGACTGATCCAGATGCAATCTAGGAGGAATCCAAGTGTCTAGAGGGGTCTTCTAAATAACTTGATTTCCCTATAATCAAGTTACGTGCAATGTAACTCAATAACAACAAACTCGAGTTACTCTTTTTGGTTCCAAGTCTAGCCCAGAACTTTGGACTGATCTAGATGCTATCCAGGAGGAATCCAAGTGCCCAAAGGGGTCTTGTGAATAACTCGATTTCCATATAATCGAGTTACATTCAATGCAACTCGATATCTAATATATTGAGTTATTTGAAGCATGCATGTAGCCTTAAACTGAGAACTCATGCAGAACTGTTCACAACCATACTAATTTTACCTATTTATTCATCATAAAATTGTACCTGTTCACAACCACTTCCATAAACAAATCACCCATACAATTCCAACCATTTCTATAAACAAATCGTCCATTCATTTCCAACCACATCCATAAAAAAATCATCCATACAATCTACAAAGGAAATAAAGAGTCATTATACTTTTAAAAACATTGAACTAAGTTGTTCACAAAGTAAGTACAACCATTTATATATAAATGATGTCTTCTCATACTTTACAAAAAGATATTAGAGTTCAAGGAGCACCACAAAAACTGTCTCGTTACCATGAATCCCATATTTGCACAAGTATAAAGAAAAATACATCAATACCGCATCTACTAGAAGAAGCAACTACTTGTACAACTAATCACAAGATTGCCCAAAGTTAAGCTAAATTTGATACATTGATATTACTATCATGGTTCCAATTTAAAAATTACTCCACGAATCTTAATTACAACTTATATAATTTAATATCTACAAATGTAGGGGAACACTAAATTCGCCAATTAAAAATCAACTCCTTCATCCATTATTAACCAATACATATATCATCATAGTTTAGACCTTTAGCATCATGCATACCTAAACATGTGAATTCATAATGTCTGCACAATGCTATTAACAAGACTAATTGACAACAGATGAAGAGAATAACTTGTAATTGTTACCTGCTATGTAGCACCACGGCTTGTTGATTCCACATTTCGAGTTGGACATCTACTACGATTATGCCCCTCTTGGCGACACAACCCACACTTCGACTTCGGTCTGTTGTCAATCCACAAAGAGGTTGGCAACTCCCTATCATGCTTATCCATCTCATTATAGATTCTTGTGGATTTAGGCCGACCTTTCTCTCAGATCAACTGCGGGTTTGGCATCACTATTCTCCTTTCTTCTAGATTCGGCCATTCTAACCTATCTTTCAATGGTTGGAATATCAGCTCATAGCTATGGTATCGTTTGGACACGCAGTAGAAAGGATCCATAAACTCTGTCGCATTATGGTTATACTTAGCACAAATTGCTATTAAGTGTGAACATGGAATCTTGCATGCTTCCCATTTCCCGCATATGCACGTTATCTTTATGAGATCAACCCTATAGGTGTGATCTCCCCCGCCAGTAGCCCAAAGATTAGACCATGTCTCCACTATATATAAGTGCTGTTGCACAATCATCCTTTTAACAATATGGAGCTTTGCCTTCTCTTGATTTGCCTCGAACTTGTCATAGGCATGTTTACACCATTCTTGCCCCTCTTCCATTTGCTCTAGGATTTCGTTACGATGATCATCAAATTATGAGTTCACCCTGTGAAATGTGAACTTCACCATTGTGGTTATGGGCAAGCTATGTGCTCCTTTAAGTACCTGATTGAAGCACTCTAATAGATTGGTTGTCATTGCCCCATATCGATGCCCATGGTCATGTGCAAGTGTCCACTTTTCCTTGTCTTCAGCCTTAAGATAGTCGCACGCCGTCGGATTGACATTCTTGATTAAATCCATTGTGTTTTCAAACATCCTAACCTAATTCATAGTTGCTGCCTTCCATACCAAGTTCTTCAATGCCAGACTATTGAACCTATTGTTAACATTGCTTACTAAATGGCAGAGACAATACCGATGATAGGTTAAGTGCGCTTGTAAATAGCCCCTAGTGATGTCATCAAAGCATGATTTTATCCTACGATGTCTGTCCAAGATTATACATATATTGGTCCGATCTGTAACATAGGTTAGCAGGCATGCCAAGAACCATCCCCATGTCTCCATGCTCTCACTTTCAACAACGACAAACGCGAGTGGATAAACCTCGTTGTTACCATCTGTTGCCAATGCTATCAACAACTTGCCTTTGTACTTGCCATAAAGGTGCGTTGCATCTATACTTATCACTGGCCTGCAATGCCTAAACCCTCTAATACACAGACCAAAAGCCTAAAACACAGAGTTGAATATACAAGTCCCTGGGACACGAGGGTTGCACTTTAACAAAGTTACAGTGTTCAGATCTGCATCCTCCAATGCTACCAGAAATCGTGGCAATTCCACATACGACTCATCAAAATCCCCATAAATACGCACAATTTCCTTCTATTTCACTTCCCAAACCTTGTACATAGTTAATTCATCCGCACTTTGCATGCAACATACTAAGTAGGTCCTTTATGGATCTTGCAATGTCCTTCCATACATACTAATCAAGTGCAATGGAAATGAACCTCGAATCCATCATCCATCGGTCACTACCTGGAGGGATGTGGATGCTTACATCTAGTGATTAGCTACATCCCTTGCTTCTTTTTGCAAATAGCCCGAATTGACCACGGACATGCACCATCTATGCACCACACTACCATACTATTGGAGTCAGACTTAATGTATTTGTATTGCTTATTATTCTCTACAGAGTACAGGGTCAACACATACTAAATAGAGGATTTATTCTTGAATAGCATCCCCGTTGTCGGTTGGTCACCTTTATGCTAACTTGTAAGATGTCCTGTATCCAAAGAAGGTGATGTGTCATTAATATTGTCCCATATGTTTGATGTGAACCATTCTAGGATAGGAACTGTATTAGGGCAAGCCTCCTCGTTGTCTAAGACCTCCGAATTGTCCATTAGTCCATCATTATCAATGAACTCTTTGCACACATCTCAGCTGGCATCAATATCAAGTCTCCTATCCATATAGGCTTGGACATCATCATATGCATGACTAGACCTTCCCACGTCATGTGTCTGGGTGGTGCCTAATAGTTCGGCTTCTCCAATGTTGTCCAAATCATCAACCGCATTGCATGGTTGAGTGTTGTAGGGCAAAGGTGTGGCATCGACAATGGAAGGATACACATTAAATGGAGATGAGTGTGGCTCTTCCACCCCATTGGCATGCTACGAACTTGCACCAACATGGAACCCAATAGCCTTAACAGTTACATACAAGTCAAACACTATGAATTGGGGGGTCATGTCCACGTCATCATTAGAAAGCAACGGATTTGAGTTGTAGAAAAACTGAGAATTCACAAGTAGCTGAGGGGCACGGTACACGATGGATATCTTATGCAACTCCTTGTCCAACCCTAGAGCTGCCATTATCTTCTGGTGCATTTTTCTCAAGTGTGTTCCACATTTCAACTTAATAAACTTCTACTTTAGTGACTAGCCTCTATGGGACAGCCCATGCAAGTCATGGTAATATTGCTCCCCATCGTAGTAAACATAGAAGTAATGATGACCTATGGCAGACCTGGATAAGGATAATTAATTATGGTTATCATGCAAAAGATAGGGGGGTTATGTCAACGCAGTAGTAATTAATCTTTATGAGAAACTTTTACAGATGCAGTATAATGATATCCTAAGTATTGTTAAAAAAATTGATTCGTTTGTACACAAACATGCACTCAAACCAGACAATTTAAACCCATGATTGTTTGTTACATCATTGTTATGATAACTACATGTGAACACTAATATACCTGTGTAGGAATGCAAAAGTGTATATATATATATATATATGATCATATATGTGTAGGTATGTTGGTTTATATATAGATATATCTATACATACATATATATACACACACACACACAGTGTCAGAATCATCCTAAAGTGTAATCACATTCATACTAAAGTGCCACAGCAAGTGTAATCACATTTTTTGCAAAAGTCAAGATATAATTGCAGTCTCATATATTTACAGCTCTATACCTGTCAGGGAAGATGTACCATAATAGAGAAGAAGGGGGCCACAGCTGTAGTGCACTTGGTGAAGATGCAATGGTGAGAAGGAAAATCCCAACACGCTTATACTACTCTCCTTTACTTGCTAAGCTTTTTAGAACTAAACACCCAGAGTCATGCATGGATTCTGATATGTGGTCCTTGGGTAACAAATCATAACTTGACATCCACAAAGTCGAGTTATTAAATAACTCGACTTTTCAGTGGCCGAGTAACATTTACAAAAAGCTGATGATGTGATGGCAATTTTAGATACTCAGCAAATGAGGAATTGAGTTGTGTGTAACTTGATTATTATGGAGTTGAGTTATGCCCTTTGCAGTCTAGACCTTTGGACAGATCTAGATGCAATGCAGAAGGAATCCAAGTGTTCAGAGGGGTCTTATGCATAACCTGACGTCTGTATAATCGAGTTGTGTCTTATGTAACTTGATACTTAAAATATCGAGTTACTCTTCCCTTGTTCTCTATAAACACCTAGACTTACTCTGTTATTAAGAAGGTATGCATCCACCATTGTGGTGCAAGGACTTCACAGGATAGCGCGTTCGGAGATGGCGGAGTACTACTTCCAATTGATTTCTGAAGGTAAGACTCGCATGTCGTATATGATCGATCTCTCTAGGTTTGTAATGCGTAGAAAGTATTTGCATAGTATTCAGTACTTATGCATGTGTTGAAAGGAATGTTTATTGTCTATGCAACTACAATCTGTCAACTGTGATTGGGATTTACGTAGTAGGTGTCCATTGCATGTGTTAGAAGCATTTCAACCTGTACAAGTTGAGTCATTTAAAGTACCCCCCCCCCCCCCCAATGTCAATAGGTGCAGCATTTAGCATTATCAGCCCAGAAGTGCGTGTTTGTAGAACGGGATGGGTCATAGCTACATTGTGTTTAATGGTTGTGTTCCAGTCATATATGACAGTTAGCTAGATGTTCATAAGTTCCCAAATGCCAATCTCAAATCATACAAAGATCGAAGGGAAGCAGAAGCCGCATACATGTAGTATTTGCATTGTAATGTTATGGACATGCAGGGTGGTGCGTCCGCATCGTGGGCAACTCCGAACATGTTGACCTCAAGTCCACCAAGCATGTCTCCAAGCGAAGGAACCAATTATAGCAGTGGAGCATTAGGAACACCTTGTTGAGGTACCAGTTGGAAGTTGCCATTCAGGAGCGTGACCACGCAAGAAGGACTGCAACCATGAGTGCAAACATGTTGAATGAAGTAGTGGCCTATGTTGTGGGGGATCATGAAGTCGATGAATCGACGAGATAGCATATGGGTAAATGAATGCAAAAGTATGACTTCCTGTTGTGGTATTCAATAAGATATGTATATATGCCAAGTAACTAGTTTTGTGCATGTGGTTTAACTAGAAGTGTCATCGTTTTCCAACTATTTGACTAGCAGTGTGGGTAGTGGCCTATTTTGTGATGCATCATAACAAACTTGCTAATTGTTTCATTTATCACATTTTTTTGGTTAACCTTATTATTTTTGAGAAGCACTACTTTTTTATCTCGATTCATTGATGACCCAATGGAGGATGCGCCTTAAAAGGAAATATTTTAAAAACGTAGGATACGATCTAACTAAAAAGATTAAGATAATGAATGGTCAGCATTCTGTGCACTTTGGTCTTATTCGGTCTTATTCAATCTATTATGTCCACTTTGGTCCCATTCGGTCCATTTTGTCTACTTAGGTCTAATTCAGTCCACTTTGGTCCTATTCAGTCCACTTTAGTTGTATTCAGTCCACTTTGGTTGTATTTGGTCCACTTTGGTTCTTTTTGATCCAATTTGGTCTTATTCGGTCCACAATGGTCCTATACAGTCCACATTGGTCCTATTTGGTTCAATGTTTTTCCAAACATGAAGCTAGGAATATACGAATGCAAAATCTAGGGCAATTACTCAATTACTTAAATGGCATTTCTTTTAAATGAACTACATAAGTTTGATTATATCTTCAAGCTAAATAAATAAGCAAATATATATATATATATATATATATATATATAATTTTATTTAACTATCCAATGCAATGCACGAATGGTGAATGGTCTTTAAAAAAGACATGCATTAAAACAAGCTTGTTCAAAGTATAATTTTTTTTTTTTTTTTAAATCCAATTAAAGAATAGGAAATAGATTTAAAAAAATGATCTGTATTTATATCCTTTGATTCCCATATGAAATGGAACAAAAATGAAGTTGACCAACTACAATAGTGACCTTACGTCAAAAACAAAAACATCTAACAAAAAAGTGAGGAAAAAACACAGAATTGGTCACGTTATTGGGCCAAATTTGGAAATTAACATTGTTTGCCAAACAATATAATTAGTAGGCATTGTTCTCAAACTATATATATTACTAACATCTCGAGCCTCAAAGACTCGATTTAGGCCTATAATCGAGTCTCAAAGACTTGATTTCCTTGGTCTGATCACGTCTAATGTGGCGTTTTTTCCACATGGCATCCACCTGGAAATCGAGTCTCTAAGACTCGATTTATAAGCCAAAAAAAATTATAATCATTCATACTCCAACAAAAACACTATATTAGACCAATTTGCAGACAAAATCCATATAAAAAAATACCCACAAATGACCATACCCAAACCCCACCTTTCAAACCCAAATCAAAAATAAAAAATCACCAAATCTTTGTCACCCAAAAAAAACCCAATCCCTAAACCAACCAAGACCTGAATCAACAAAGAAGGAGGAGAACGATTGGTGGCATTTCCGATGTTATTCGTTACCTATGGTAGTTGTAGAGGTTGTGGGTCTCGTTCCCTTCACGTTTGGTGCACAAACCTAGACTCAAACCCAAATCCAAATAGAAGCACAAATGCAAACTCTCTCTTCCATGGCTGTGGAGCACCAAAGCTAACATCCATAGAACCTGATCGGAAGCCTTTAGTGAGGGACTAGCAGCAGCGGTGGTGGTGAGGAAAAGCTTGAAAATTCCTAGACAACTATTTGGCGCATTTCCAAACCCAATGCGTTACGTGGGTTTGGCGCGGTGGTGGCGTGGTCTGGTTGGATCAGGTTTTGGGTCACTTGGCATGGAGTGGACCTGCAAGTGCTGGTACTAGGCTTGTGGTGCTAAAGATTTGAGTCCAGAGAAGGGTTTAGGGTTTTGGAAGAAAAACTCGCCACGAATGTCACCAGCAATTGCGACTTGCCAGTGATCTTCATCTTCGAAAGCTAGATTCGCCCATTTAAAGAGAGAGAGAGAGAGAGAGAGAGAGAGAGAGAGGTGTTTGAGTTTGTGTGTGTGACAGTGAAACTGTGTGTGTGTGTGTGTGAAAGTGAAATAGGAAAAAAGTAGAGCTGAATATGTGGGCTTATAAATAGAGTCTTAAAGACTCGATTTCCAGGTGGTCACCACATGGAAAAAATGCCACATCAAATGTGATTAGACCATGAAAATCGAGTCCCAAAGACTCGATTTATAGGCCATAAATTGAGTCTTTTAAACTCGAGATGTTAGTAAAAAATATAGTTTGAAAATAGGGCCTACTAATTATATTGTTTGGCAAACAGTGTTAATTTCTAACTTTGACCCACGTTATTGACTTGCCCACTTTTCTTGTTATCATTGTTTTCCAAGAGACCAAATAATTATCTTACAAAGAAAACAAAGGGATCACATTGTTGAGTGTTGACTGGTCTAGTGCTTGTAATTAGGGTTGTCACGAAGACCAAGTTTAGAGAGAACCAAGCAGTGGGAAACCCAGTCAGTTCTTCGAAGATACTTCAATATCCTCTTCCTCCTTTGCACCATTGCTTGAGGACCCTTTATAGAACGCTTATCCTACAACATTCTAGTTATAATAATATACAAATAAATAAATTTAAGAAGGGAAAAAGAGAAAGTAACAACACCTACAATACTTAGACTATGCAATCAATTAAAAGGGAGACTTCTTAGCACTCTTATTATTTATTTTTGGCACCCCACTCATCTGTAATATATTGGCTGTTGTACTGAAGGCAGCAGCAACTAGTAACTAATTAGAAATGTCAAACACATAACTTCTTGCTCCCTAATATCATTCAGCTAGCTGGATGCCAGTCGTATCCTGCCACATCAATTGCCGCCTTGATGCAACATTGCATTTGCTTGAGTTAATTCACCAAATAAGTAAAGCAAAAAAATGACATTTAGTTATGAATTTCATTTGAATGATATTAACTTTCACTAGAGTCCAATGTGCTCATGTGTAAAGTTGTTATTTACAACTATGTGTTTTGTTGGCTTATATTCCGTGCCAAATTTGATTGTAATTTTGTTCAATCTTTTTGTACCCTGTATTTATTGTGGGATTTGATTGTAAGGGTTGAGAGAGAGAGAGAGAGAGAGAGAGAGAGAGAGAGAGAGTGTGTGTGTGTGTGTGTGTGTGAAGACTCAACCAATTGAAGACTGAAGAGTTTTCGAGGGTAGCTCACGACTAAGCATCCCGCGAAGTGACTCATGTGCCTTGCACATGCTGGAATGCGAAGCGTCAGGCTAGGATGGAGACAGCTGTGTTTCACGAGTATCTTGCAAGTAAGGCCTTCCCAAGAGACACCCGCGAGACATTCTGTTCTGCCAACCTGTCCATTCTGATACACACTTTTTGTGCCTACATTATATATACCCACATTACCCATAAACGTTGAAGAGTGCTTCTAAGAGAAAACCCTAGCCAAAGACCTTAAGAGTTAGAGATTGTTATACCCATAATCCTTTACACATTTGCTTATGGAATTTCCTCAACTCCTACCTTTCCATTTCCATACCATTGAAAGGTTGATAGCCCAAACACTTACCACACCTTTTCAGAATGTCAAGTGAAGTTTTAGTGTTGTTGGGAAGCATTGGAAGAAGCCAAGGATGACAAATGCAACATGGAGTTTGTTGCGGGATCTAGAGAACTAGACAAGACATGATTCCGAGAAGTCTTGTTGGAGTAGGAGCTTGGAGGGCTTAGGTAAATCGGATAGATTAAGCTTGGAGGGTCTCCTACTAACCCATGTATCCCAACTGATTGTCTAGTAGATCGATTTCTACTTGGAGGGTGGCGGAGAGGTTTTTCTCCGAGTTCTTCGGTTTCCTCTTCAATAACACATCAGCGTATTATCTTGTGTTTGCATCTTTCTTCCCTACTCTTTCACATTCCATTTTACTGTTGTGTTGCTTTGATTATGGATTAGAGTAGCTTGTTTGTTTATCCGCTCGCTTTTACACTATTCCACACTTAATATTAAGTTAGTGTGAAATCAATCGAGCCATAACTTTAATTTGGGGGTCTAAACAGCTCTTATGTTTTCAACACATTTTCGAGCTTTCAATTGGTATCAGAGCGGGTACACTTGCTTTGGTTTAAATACCCAAGTGTGATCCTTGATCCCATTTGAGATGGACCGGTCACAATCTTTAAATGTTCCACCATATTTTGGTGGTAGTAATTATGCCTTTTTGAAAGTCCGAATGAGGACATTTTTGTGTTCAATTGATGATACTATTTGGGATACGGTAGAAGTAGGATAGATTAGGCCGGAGGCTGCTAAATCCACTTGGGATAAAGCAGCACTTGCAGCAACTAACGCTAACAGTAAAGCTTGAATGCAATCTTTTGTGGTGTTTTTCTAGATGAGTTTCATAGGATTTTTCATGTAACAGTAGCCAAGGAAGCTTGGGAGATATTGGAGACCACCTATGAATGAACAATTAAAGTTAAGGACACAAAGCTCCAAATGCTTGCCACCAAATTTGAAGAGCTTAAGATGGGAGATGATGAGTCCTTTGATTCCTTCTATAGGAAGCTCAACGACATTGTAATTGCTAGCTCAATCTTGGTGAGAAGATTGAAGATGCTAAGGTGGTAAGAAAATTTTTGAGGTCCTTACCAGAAAGCTTCTGAGCAAAAGTCACAATTATAGAGGAAAGCAAAGATTTGGATGAGATTAAAATCTAGGAGCTCATTGGATCTCTCTAAACGTATGAGCTAGGACTACCTTCTGATAAGTCAAGCAAATCTCTTACTCTTAAAACCATCACCAAAAGAATGGATAATTCCTCCGAAGAAGATGAATTAGAGAAGGAGGTAGAATTTCTTGCACAGAACTTTCAAAAATTTCTGAAGATGAAGAACAGTGGGAAACTGTTCAGCAGAAGGAAGTTTTCATCCTCCAAAGGTGATAGGAAAGAGTTTAAGAAGAAAGAGGGTAAGGGTACTCAATCTCCTCAAGGCATTGTGTGTTATGAATGCAATGGCCATGGACATCTCAAGAAGGAGTGTCCTAACTATCTAAGAGGGAAGGGCATGGCATATGCCGCAACTCTTAGTGACTCGGATTCATCTAATTTTGATTCTGAGGAAAGCTGTGATGGAGAAGGAAATTACTCTGCCTTTAAGACTATTGCCCATATTGAATCAACGGATGATTTGAGTAAGCTTGTTGAAGAGCTTAGAGAGCATAGTGATGAAGAATCAATGGGAATAATAGAAGAATCTGATGCTGATGAGGATGAAAGTGCAGTGGAACTTCAAGAAAACTACAATTCCCTTCTTGAAAAGTCAAGAGAATATAAAAGGGTGGCCAAGGCAGCTATTAAAAATATGAAGAAGGCAGAGGCGGACTATAGAAGTCTCCTAGTGTGATATAAGGAGCCCAAATGTGAAATAGAGACGCTGAATGGAGAGCTGACGGAAGCCTACTCAAAGATAAAATTCCTTGAGCTTGAGGTGGTTCAAGCCAATGCAAAAGTAGAGCGAGTCTCCTCCAAGAAGCTTGATGAAGTCCTCTCTCATCAAAAACATTTCTTCGACAAAACCAGAGTGGGATATACTAGAGAAAGTAGTTCAGCTATCAATGTAACCAAGGAAGTGAAGTTTGTGAAAGCCAAAGAGCCAATTGTAGCTACCACAAAGGCTGAGAAAGCAAAGCCAGAGAAGAATAACATTGTGGCTAACCGATGGGTGTTGAATAAGCCTCATAACCAATCAGTGGTCAAGCCTAAGGTTCATGGGTAATCACCTCTAAAGTCATCAAGAGGTTTGAGAATTCAACATTTTTGTCATTACTGTGGATTTCAAGGACACACCAGACCAAATTGTCATAAGTTGAGGGCATTGAAGAATACAAGTGACCAGAGGTTAAAAGGACCAAGAAATGACAAACAGAATTGGGCTGTTGAGTCATCAAGAGGTCGAAATGGTGATCTCGGTGTAATGGACGCGATGAAGATGATCGGTGCATTCACCATTTGCTTGGAAAGCTTCATTAGACTGTTTGAAAGTCCTAACTCTCGTACCCAATCCTATAGGGATATCACCCCAAATGCATGTGCTGTGTGGGTGAAGAGGGGTACTCATGCATAAGCATTACAACATATCCATGCATTAATTCTTTCGATGTTTAGGGATATTTGTTCATGCATCATTACATGCATAATTTACTTTGTATCATTTGCTTCTGGTTTATAGCATGTTTCTTTTACAAGCTTTTTCTTTGTTATTGTTTTTGTTGATTTTTTTTTTTTTTTTTTTTTTTTTTGTTTTTAAGTGTGTTCAAAAAATTCAAAAACCCATAAAAATTGAAAATTTTTCAAAAAGTTTGATCGCTTGTATTGTGTATATCACATATGAGTTTGGCCTAGTACTTTCGTACTAATGACGTAGTGCATTTAAGAGCTTAACTTGTTATGTATGCACATTTATCTGTGTGGAAGAAATCTTGAAAACTATGTGATTATTCTAAATAGATCTTCAAGCCTGTCATAAATGATTGGTCAATAGTCTTGATAGTCTTGATACTTGCATAGACTTGTGCCTATATCTCTTCCCATTTTATTTTTTGTTTTTACAAAAGAGCTCACCAAATGTAAATCTCTAAATGAAAAGAGATCTTGAGTTGCAAAAGCCTATCGTACATATTAGTATTTAACAAGGAAAAAGGGAAAGCGACTTTTGTTTTGAAATGTATAGTGCTCAAAAAGCCAAAGGCTAATTCTAAATGTTGAAATATCAAAAATTTCAAGCGCCGATCTCAAAAAGAAATGTATTATCCAAAAAGGATAAAATGTTATGATTTATACAGAAGCCAAATGAAGAGCTTCTAAGATTTGTAATCAATTTGTGGGAGGTCATATGTTCATTTCTATAATTAAGATAGACCACTTGATTTAGTACCAGTTGTGTATGACTTGATTGAATTGATCATTGAAACTTCACTCTAGTCTAAGGACTATTTCACACTTGATACTCACCCACAACACACAAGACTTTGATTCAATTGACGCTTATCTCATTTGTGTGATTGTACATATTCAAATGTAATGTGTATGCTCAAGGACTTACTGATTAAACCCAAATAAGATTTTTGAGTGTTTTATATGTTTTTGAAAGTGATTTTATAATTTCTTATCTTTAGTTTTTGTTCAAAATGCTTTTTTGTGTTTTTCTTCAAAAACTGGTTCAGATGTTGTTTCGCGAGAAGCTCGCGACTTAGAGCTTCCCACAAAAAGTGCTTAAGGGAAATAATTCTTTGGTCATTTCACATAGAGACTCTCACTACTATCTCACGAGTATTTCACGACTAAACTCTTCTCATGAAATGAGTTTTAGGCAAAAACTAGAATTGCTTCAAATTTAGATAAAAGCTATTGCGACTGTCTCGTGACTGTTTCGCGACTTAAACCTTCTCGCGAAAGTTTTGAGTTTTAGTGGCCATTCTCGCGACTGTCTCGCTACTTTATAACTTGCAAAAAATGTGTGTTTTCAGTTGTATAATGCAAATGTGACAGTTTTCAACCACTTAAACTTTCCTTCGCATTGCCTTTCTTCGAATCCTTCTCAACCCAAAATCTTATTTCTCACAAACCCCATCAATTTTCAAGAAAATTTCTTTGCAAAAACACTTCAAGGTATGTTTTTCTAAACATTGCTTTTGTTTTTCCTTAAATTTTTGTAGTTTTTAGCTTAGGATTTTAAAAATTTTGGGGATTTTTTGAAAATGGGTTGGGGTTCTCTATTTTGTGAAAATTTTCCAAAATCTTTGATTCGGCTGTGTCCCATTTGTCATTTGTGCATCTGTGTTGGCCCCATGAGACATTTTAGCATGTATTGAGGCAAGTTTTTACCATATTCATGCATTATTCATAACTGTTGTGCATTGTTGCATGTCAAGTGTTTGACAGAATGTCCGAATGACATTTCTGTGTTGTATTGGACCCAAATGAATTCCAATTCTTGGGTTTCCTTTTGGTTGATCATGTTTACCATGTTTTGGTCAATGGTTGTGTGTTTTACACACTTTGCCCATTTTGTGCCTCAATGCCATGCCATGCACACACTAGGGCCCTTTAGGCACATCCCATGCATTTCTTGCTGCATCTTGATGCACCAGCACGTGCACTGCCTAGACACACGCAGACACAGTTACTTTATTCATGCAATGCGTTTTTGCTTACTTGGTTTAAACACCTTTAGCATGATGTTTGAGTTTATTTACTCTGTTTTGCATTGATTTTATTTTGTTTTAAGCCTTGTTTTATCTTGATTTGAACTAACTTGTTCCTAATCATGTTTTGTGTTCTGTTTTGTGTTTTTGCACTTGTGTCTTTCCTTGTTCTCTGTGTAATTGTGCAAATGTCTCCTACCAAACATTTTGCGACCAAGAAATCCACAAAACGCTCTCACACTGATTCTGACAATTTCAAGTCTACTGATGCTGATATGAAATACAATGATTGCTACAAAAGAGAAACCATTATTATGGAGAGGGTGGTCTAACTAGAAACCCTTGAGGACACTTTCATTCTTGAGGTGTTCAAAGAAATGACTTGGACCAAGCTGTTGAACCTGGTTGGGGTTGTGTACTCAGAGATCATACAAGAATTTTCTCAAATGCTACTGTGGAAGAAGACCATATAGTTTGCTGGGTAAGGCACAAAGAATTTATGATTACAAAGGATAGTATTCAAGAATTTCTGGAGATTCGTCCTCCTTCTTAGCCAATCTCAGTTCAATATGAAGATAGATTAGGCTCTACTGAGGAGATGATTAAGATACTTAGTGGTACACCGAAGAAGACATCTATGAATACAATCCAATTTTCACTAGAGATGAGGACATTGGCATATGTAATGATCCATAACTTGTACTCGATCACCAACATCACTACACTGTTAGCTCCAAGGACAAGGTTTCTATACGATCTTTTCACCCACAAGGAAATAGATATTTGTGGACATATCTTCCACATTTTGAAGAAAAGCATTGAAAAGTAAAATTCCAGAACAATTATGGTTTATCCCTCACTGATTATGGGACTGATTGCAAAGACAAAGCTGAAACTTCTGAGTGGTCTCACTGTGGTTCAAAGGGACTATCCCAATGGTGCACACACAGTTACTAAGAGCATAGCTCACATCAAGGGCTCCAAAACAGGTGTGCCTACGATACCACAAGATCATGTTGAGGACGTGGGTGAAGATATAGAGGAGGAGATTGACAGATTCACTTCTGCTCTAGAGTCTTTAGCTCAATCATCATCTTCTACACCAACACGAGGACCAAACAGACTCGATCGCCTCTTGGATAGAGTGGATTAGATGTTTACCGTGCTTACCTTCCATGTGCAGCACACCGTGGACCAGTTTGCCTCTGTTCAGGGCTAGATCACTACTTTATCCTCACAGATAGATAATTTATCCATACCGCAGGGATCAGGTTCAAAGTCCGATCAGTTCTAGCCCTTTGGCCATTCCGGTCAAAAAGGGGGAGAAAATTTTGAGGGGGAGCTTGCACATTTTGAAGGGGAGTAGAGCATAGACATAACTTAGGCATAGAATTTTGGTTCATATAGACGGTTTAGTTTTATTTATGTTTTGGTTTAAACTATTTCAGTCTTTATATCTTTTGTTTATAGTTTTTACTACTTTTGTTTAAAGCTTAAATACTCTGTTTTTAATTTCAGTTTATTTGTTTCAATATTTGTGTTTACCTTACTACTTTGTAGCATTTTTTTGTACTTTTAAGATATTGCTAATATGTCTTAGGTACCTCACTCTTGTACCCTAGTAGGATTTTGTATCCTAGATGCAAATTCTTTGTGTATTTTGCATTGGTTGAGTGTTAGACATGCAATTGATCCTTAGGATTGTTCTTAATAGCATTGCGTATTCGGATGAGCATTTACTTGCTAAATGTTCATTGTAGTCATTCTTTAATGACTATGTTTTTGTATGTTCAAGATATGCTTACATGTTTTATAGTGTTTACAAACTTGATCCCACTTTACTTGATCATGTACATACCATGTGTTCAACTTGTCATAAGCTTAATGAAAGTTTTGTTTGTGTGCAAGTGTTTCAGGTTACAGGTATATACGTGCAAGTGCTTCACAGTTTCTAGATTAAGTATGAGTGAGTTTTGCCATTATTCCCAAACTCACGTTTAAGTCTAGAGTCTGTTTTAGGGGTTTTGTCATAGAATAGCCAAAGGGGGAGATTGTAAATTTGTTATTTACAATTATGTATTTTGTTGGCTTATATTCCATGCCAAATTTGATTGTAATTTTATTCAATCTTTTTGTACCCTGCATTTATTGTGGGATTTAATTATAAGGGTTATGTGATAGAGAGAGAGTGTGTAAAGACTCAAGCAATTGAAGATTGAAGAGTTTTTGCAGATAACTCGCGACTAAGCATCCCGCAAAGTGACTCATGTGCCTTGCACATGTTGGAATGCGAAGAGTCAGGCCAGGATGGAGACAGCTGTGTTTCGTGAGTATCTCACGGGTAAAGCCTTCTCGCGAGACACCCGCGAGACATTCTGTTCTGCCAGCCTGTCCATTCTGATACACACTTTCTGTGCCTACACTATATATATCCACATTACCCACAAATGTTGAAGAGTACTTCTCAGAGAAAACCCTAGCCAAAGACCTTGAGAGTTAGAGATTGTTATACCCACAATCCTCTACACATTTGCTTGTGAAATTTCCTCAACTCCTACCTCTCCATTTCCATACCATTGAGAGGTTGATAGCCCAAACACTTACCACACCCTTTCAAATTGTTAGGTGAAGTTTTGGTACTACTGGAAAGCATTAGAAGAAGCCAAGGATGGCAAATGCAAAATGGAGCTTGTTGCGGGATCTGGAGAATTAGACAAGACACGGTTCTGAGAAGTCTTGTTGGAGTAGGAGCTTGGAGGGCTTAGGAACATCGGGTAGATTAGGCTTGGAGGGTCTCCTGCTAATCCATGTATCCCAAATGATTGTCTAGTGGATTGATTTTCGCTTGGAGGGCGGCGAAGAGGTTTTTCGTTAAGTTCTTCGGTTTCCTCTTCGATAACACATCAGCGTGTTATCTTGTGTTTGCATCTTTCTTCCATACTCTTTTACATTCCATTTTACTGCTATGTTGCTTTGATTATGGATTAGAGTAGCTTGTTTGTTTATACGCTCGCTTTTACACTATTCCGTACTTAATATTAAGTTAATGTAAAATCAATCGAGCCGTAACTTTAATTTGGGGGTCTAAACAGCTCTTATGTTTTCAACACATTTTCGAGCTTTCATCATGTATTACAACACACTGAAATGAAAAATTATGAACGCATCTACATTCCACTGTTAAGTAACCAACCCAGGATGTATATATCCAAAGAAAACCCAAAATGATGACCTGTGTTCGATTATATTCCTTTAATTTGTAGGTTAATTCTGTACACAGAATTAAGGCCACTTTCTCAGAAATTGTGTACCACATCTTACAAGGACCGATCAATGAAATCAACCTATTGGTATTATGTAAGTAGTTAATACTTGAAGTATCTTGTTTGCACAGACATCAAAGATTTGAGCTTTTGACATCCATAACATCGTAACATAAGAACATTGTGCATGCGTGTTCTTTCCCTATTCTAGTGCTCAAAACGAACCTATATATGGTAAGAATCTCGAGCTAACATGCCTTCCAATTCCTTGTAATTGAAAAGACCTAAAAGCTATGATGCATCGACATAGATGCTGACACGGACATGGACACGACACGGACATGGACATGGCGATATGACAATTTTTGAAAAATAAGAACACGACACGGTGTGGACGCGGCAATTAAATAATTCATTAAAATTTATATTTAGGCATATTTTTTAATATTTTTAGACATAAAATATGTTTATGTCTAGACATAAAATATTTTTTCACAATATTTACATCTGAAAGTAACATTCCCACCACCAACAGTTGCTTTTTCTAACTTAGTAACATATTTCCATAGAGGAGCAGCTGACTCAGTTGATTTTTCATTTTTAGTATTCATTTTAGTAAAATCACCCACAATATTTAACTTTAATAAATAAATAAAACTATAGTAGGACACAAAAAAACTATAGCAATAACAACATTATTTATGGCAGTAACAACTAACAACATTATAAATTTTAATCCCACTCTCACTGTCACTTGGGATTAAAAAAAAAACAAAAAAAAAAACAAAACAAAATGTGTTATAAGTGAGTATTAAAAGCAATCCATTCACCCAAATGGCCAAATATCTTGGAAAAAAAAAAAAAACAGAGAGAAGCTTAGAGTCAAAAGAGGTCATACTTGACCTATTGTCCATATCGAGAGAGAGAGAGAGAGAGAGAGAGAGAGAGAGAGAGAGAGAGAGAGAGAGAGAGAGAGAGAGAGAGAGAGAGAGAGAGAGAGAGAGAGAGAGAGAGAGAGAGAAGCCTCGACGTCTATGGAGCTCGCCGATCGGCCTGATCTAGCTCCGGCAAGGGACAGAGGGCAACGACAGCGGGTACAGGTTAGAGACATAGAGGGAGGGTGGGTTGAGAAGTGAGAATGAGATGTGGGTTTCAGTCTAATGACTTCTTAGACTCTAATGTTTTAGGTAAGTCTATCTGTCAAAATCTGTGATTTTTTTTTTCACTGCTGGCATGTTGGCCTCATCAGAGCCGCGTTAGCACCATGTCGGAGAAAAAAAAATGAAAAAAAAAAAAAAAAAGAAGAGACACTGCTCAGACACCGGAGTCCGGCGAATTGTATCGGTTCCGGTGTTCGACACTTGTCAGACACTGACACGTCACCAAAAATGCCGTGCCGGTGCAACCTAGCCTAAAAGCTATGGGGTTGAACTTGCCATTGCTCGTAAATTGGCCAGCATCTGTGCAGCAGCTGATTCTCTTGCTTCCCGAGGATTGGAACGCATGTCACCACCTGGTGTACATTCAAAATCCACCCCATTTACAGTGACATTGGCTCTGAATCCACCTACAAATGGAAAACAGAGTAACGATTACTTTTTTAATGCATGATAATGTAGATACATCATAAATTTTAAATGGCCATCTTCTTGATTTAAGGTACATAACTGGATGCGTTCCTCAAAATGACAGCAAAAGTAGGAGTGAAGATACTACTACAAAAGTAGGAGTGAACCATATTTAAAGCATTTTTAATCTTTTTGCTTTTTATTTTCTTTACATATTTTCTTTACATATTTTCTTTTAAGCATATAATGCATGGGCATATAAAAAGAGAGAAAAGAAATACCCAAGATATTAAGCATTTGACATCGCACTTTTGCTATGCTGAAACATACGAATGTCTTTGACACTGCACTTTTGCTATGCCGAAGCATGCGAATGTCTTTGACACTGCACTTTTGCTATACCGAAGCATACAGGTGTCATATTATGATTAGCGGGCAACAGTGGTGAGATGGTTATTTATGCCTTTCTCTTAGAATTTTCTAGTCTTACCCGTCAAAAAGAGTGATACGAGTGTTAACTTTAAGAGATAACTTAATCTTACTTATCACAAACAAGAGCCACAAAACTCACTTGCTTAACTGTGCATAGAGCATCTAAGCTACAAAAGATACAAAGTTTAGAAACTTTGTTTCAATGGCCATCCAAGGTACACAAGTACCAAAGTACACAAACTTTGTTTTTGTATTTTTTTTTTTTCTATTCCTTTTTATTATTTTATTTTGAAAACAAAACAAAATAAAAACTAAACAAATAAACAAAAACAGTTAAACAACATGAAAGCATAAAAGAAGGATGGATGCATAAGCATGAAAACATAATAGAAAAATGCAGATGCATGAAAGCATGATTCCAAAAACAGATAAGAAATCAAGCAAAGAGAGTCCTACTTTAGATAGACAGAAATAAAGCAGAGGACAAACAGAAAAAACAATTAAGTCTTAGGCTCCTTTCTCACCCACACAGCACTAGTCTTTGGCCATGAAGATGAAAAGGCACGTGTCCTAGTATGTCTGCTAAAGGACATAGAAGAATTAGAATTCTCCTGAAATTGAGTTAAAAAGCTCAAAACTTTTATTAACTCTCCAAACAAAGGTGTAAGTCCTTGAGAGGAAACCTGTGACCATTTGGACAATTGCTTATGAGGATACAACTTAAAGTAATTAGGATGAATGTGTCCAGAAACACCACAATGGTGACAAACATGAGGTCTAACAAAGGATTTAGATTTCATACATTTATTACCTTTCTCAGATTGAGGCACAAAGACAGTCCTTGATCCAGAAGCCATGGAAGAGGGGCTGGAGGAAACAGCATATCCTAAGCCAGTCTTATCAGAACTAGACTTTTGAGCATTCAATACCTCATCAAGCTTTGCACTAGACATCCTCTCTATTTGAGTTCTAGCTTGACTAAGCTTAACCTCAAGATTCTTGACCTTCTCTTCTAATAAGGCGTTTTCTACAACAAGAGTCTCAACTAACCTTGTAGTCTCATCCAGTTTGACTAACAGATCGGCTTTTCCAGTTTTTACCTCATTAAGCTCTTTTCTACAAAGATGAGAAGTCTTTTCAGATTTTATGAATTCAGTGCATAGCTTATCATAGGCTTCCTGAAGGGTCATCTTCTTGGGTACTTCATCAGAAGAAGAATCCTCACTGTCACTAGCACTCTCCACAATCACTTTATCGGTTTTGGCAGCAAAGGCCATAACTTGACGACATTCATCCACAAACTCAGCAGAGGAGTCACCCTCAGTGTCACTCCAAGTAGCAACAACCCTTTATCTTCTGACTTCTTGGTCTTTTCCTTCATGAGGTAATTTGGACACTCTATCCTCATGTGACCAAAACCTTTGCACTCATGGCATTGGATGAGGGGTTTCTCATTCTTTTCCTTCCTATAGGATTTAAATTTCCTAGGAGGTTTGTCCTTATCCTTTTTCCTAAATTGAAAAGGCTTGATAATCTCATCAGTTATGAATGATAGATACTTATCCTCATCATCATCTTTATCTTCATCTTCGCTTTCAAAGTCCTCAATCTCTTCCTCTATACCCTTAAGAGCCAAGCTTTTACTCTTTCCACCTTTTCCTATTGAGCCTAATCCCATCTCATAGGTTTGAATGTTCCTTATAAGCTCATTTAAAGGAATTTTATCAATATCCTTTACTTCTTCAATGGCAGTGATCTTGGCATGGAATCTTTCAGGTAAGGACCCAAGGATTTTCCTAACAATTTCGGATTCTGTTATAAATTCACCAAGGTTGAAAGTAGAATTCACAATATCCTTGAGCTTAGCATAAAACTCATCAAAGGTCTCATCCTCCTCCATTCTTATTTCTTCAAAACTACTAGTGAGTTGTTGAAGTTTCACAGTCCTTACTGCCTTGATACCTTCATAGGTGGTTTTAAGAATGGTCCATGCTTCCTTGGCAACTTTCGTGGATGATATTTTCTTGAATTCCTCATTGGTCACCCCACAGAACAAAGCATTCAAAGCCCTACTGTTGAAATTTGCAGCAATGATTATTGAATCATCCCAATCCACCGACGCTTCCTTTGGCTTAATCCAACCAACTTCAACAGCTTGCCATACTTGTTCACCTAGAGCCTGCAAAAACACTTTCATACGAACTTTCCAGTACGCATAATTAGTTTCATCAAATAAAGGAGGTATAAATAAAGATTGTCCTCTATCCATGACAACAGGGGTCAATAAATCACACTCAAGAAATTAATCCAATTAGAGTGAACCCACTCTGATACCACTTGTTGGGAAATTTAGACCCCGGTTGATAGAATTAATAAATAAGACAAGATATGATGACCTAGGAAAACCAATGAAACAAATTTGTTTCACAGTAAAAAACCTAGAGGGAAACCTTCCCGAAAAGTAATCCACTATAGTAAAGAAAAGTTTCAGATCTAGTACAAAATTTTTGTCCCTAGACTCTACAATCCCCGTAGATAAACTCACAGCAGAAACCTTCTATCGTTTCAGAACCTCTGAACTCTTCAATATATGAATGCCACCCTTTTTGTTGCACGGATCCCAGTACGTGATTAACTCCTTTGCATCCCAATACGTAACTCACTCACCAACTTGAGAAAGAAGAATGTTGGCTGCAAAGTTCTTCACTTCATCAACAATGAAAATCAAGAAGCATTTGGTTACAAAACTCTAAGTCGCAAAGACGCAATAGCTTCCTTTAGAGAGAATAAGGTATCGGTCACCTTTTGCATATGTTCTCCTTGTATTCTCTTATGTGACGGCCTCTAAAATAAGCCTTATATAGGTCTAGGGTTGTGAGAAAAGAAACCCTACACAAATATATAAGCCTGGCCCAAAAACTGAAATCTAAATTCCCGTAACCTCGACAAATAGCAGCTATTGAAGAGGTATCGAGAAGGTGTCGAACAGGTGTCAAGGGGACAAAAGCTTTCTCGATCGATCGACCAGCTATCGAGAAGCTATCGAGATTGTGATAAGAATCAGCTGAAGATCTCGACAGATAACCAGGTGTCGAGGAGGTGTCAAAAAGCTATTGAGCTTTAAAATTCAACACTTTCTCACTTGATTCTTGGATAGACTTGCATGGTTTTAACACTTGAACTTGAAACAAGGTTTCTTGAAGTATTAAACACATCCTATATCTACCCAATTACAAGTAAAGTGCGTTTTGTCAAAAAATTAGCCAACTCCATAAAATATATTGGCATATATTCTTAACAAGTGAACCACATATGTCCTAACACAAGATACAACTAATACACATCTTCCATTTTACCCAAGTATGTATTTGATAGGCCACAATCTGAATGACCCATTGTGATTAAACCAATTAATTACTTAGCCAAGTAATTAATTAATCAATTTATCATGCAATTGCGTGGAAGTATAAACAAATCACCAAAAACTAAATATGCAGTGGAAATTAAATGACACGGTGATTTGTTTACGAATGGGGAAAAACCTCACGGCAAAAACCCCACCGGGTGATTTTCAGGTCACCACTTCCAAAACTCCACTATTATCAAATCAAGCGGTTACAAGTAAAGAAATCTCAAGTACCTTACCAACCTACAGTTGAACCTTTACTCCAATACCCAATTGGACTTGATCTGTAGTGACAATTTCCACCTTCGATGCATGGCTCCCAAGTACGTGACTAATCAATGCACGGATTCCAGTACGCGACTTCAAAACACTAACTTAAGGAAGAGAGGTTAGTTGCAAAGTTTTTTAGTTCATCCTACACGATGAAGATCAGGAAGATGCTTGGTCACAAAATCCTTTGGTGCAAATACACAGCAACTTCTTCAGAGAAGATGAACTAGGTCAAGAACTTCGTCTTTTGATCACAATTTGCTTGAACAAAGATTGCTCAATACTTTTTCAACTTGTGTACCACTTGACGGCTCTTAAAACAATCCTTTTATATGTTTAAGGTTTGGAGAAAAGAAGGCCCAAAAGCATATTCACGGATCCCAAGAAAATCAGATCAGAAAATCTAAAATTATAAGTCTCAACAGATAACAAGTGTCGAGGTAGCTATCGAGCAGGTGTCGAGCTTTAATGAATTTGCACTTCAGCTTACTTTTTCTTGGACAGACTTGATGACTTCAACACTTGATCTTGAAACCTTGTTTCTTGAAGTATTAAAAACACTTAGAACTACCCAATTATAAGTAAAGTGCATTTTGTCAAAAGATTTAGCCAACTTACATAAATAAGTGACATATGTTCTTAATAAGTGAAAACACATATGTCCTAACAATCTCCTCTTTTGGCAATCCGTGACAAAACCACAACAAACAAATGAGCATATAAGAGAAGTCATAAATCACTCAACTCATATTCACTTGTTGAATACAATAAAATCTATCCTAACACAAACTCTTGAAAGACTTTGTAAGAAGAGAGTTTATGACAAGTAGACTTTGACAACCTATATTTCTAAAACACTTTAAACAAAACTCATCAAGGCATCTTGTGTGAAACAGAAATAATAGATTGCATACAAGTATAAAGAACATGTGTATAAAGATAAAGAAGAAACAACACATGGAGAGAAAGGTGAAAGAAACATACATCCATATATAGAGAAAATAAGTACAATGTATGTAAAACTGGTCAAAAGACCTCATATACAAGATCAATGTATCTATAAAAAAATAGAAAAGAAAAGATACATCAAAACCTCACTACATCTCTCAAAAATATCAACACTCCCCCTATCAAAAATGTCCTATACTAACTCTCCCCCTAAGATGACTACTTTCATAACCCAAAACTACTACTCCCCATTTTCGTCACGAGTGACAAATGGTAGAGTGTCATGTAGGCATCTCATCAGTAGAGCTAGCATCTCCATCATCATCTTCTGAAGCATCATCATCATCACCATCCTCAGAGTCTGAAGCCGCTGGAGAAGGTGGTGAAGGAGTAGCCTCTGGAGTAAAACCACCCATGGTCACCTGCCCTCGTGTAATACGACCAACACGAACATTCACATAATACAACTCAGAGGAGAGTGTATCGAGGCTAGCATCCATGCACTGCAGCTGCGCCATGATGTGTCCAAAAGATACATCGCCCGTAAAGGAAGAAGGAGCAGATGTAGGTGGAGCAGATCTGGATGGAGCTGAACGGAAGGGAGGAGTGCAATCCGTCTGTCTCAACCTAAACTAAGCCTCACTATGTTTTAGGGTAGCGGCATCTATGGCACAGATATATGTGAAGTGGTCGGACACAGGAAAGAGAATAGAAAAATTGCGTAAAATTCTCATGATAGCGGAAAGAAAGACGAGCTTATCACGGGACGCTGAATCAAGATGAACATCTATAATAGAAAGAATAAAGTGAGAAGGAAAATCTATAGTAAGATGCTCTAAAAGAGATAACAAAAATCGAGCACGAGGCTTTGTGATAGAGTTGTAGTGAGAGAGAGGATGGAGTACAAACGTCATCACCATGTTAAGAAATCTAGGACCTTGAGCAAAAGGCCTACATGATGTGTACTAATGCTCACCCCAATCAGCAAGGCACTAACAAAAGGCAGAAATGAGCTCATCTTTGGACACAGTCCTCAGACGCTCACAGGAAGGATAGTCAGGAAACTCTATCCTAGGAACCCTAAGCACATTCACAACGAGCTGCGGTGTGACAGGGATGTGCGTATCTCGAACGCGAGTGAAAAAGAGAGGTATTGAACGATCTATCCTGTGCATGTTGGAGTAAAACTCCTGAATCAGCACGAGAGGACAAGTGACCGGGACATCACACAATGACTCCTATCCCCTACTGTGAATGACAGAGGGAAGGTCAGTGTCAGCGAAGTCCGCCAAAATGACTTGGCGTTCCAAATGAACACCTCGTCGAGAAAAGTTCTCCTAAAATGCCTTGTGGGCATCTCCATCACGAAACCGAAGGTTAAGAGGAGCAGAATCAGAGGAAGAGGAAGCTCCAAAACGTAAAGGGCTCTGAGCCAAAGTGGATTTACGTTTGGGTGCCATAGACACTACTAACGTAAAAGAATGAGAAAGAGATAGAGAGGGAGACAATCAGAAAATATCCAATACAGTTCACATATATCAAATATATTGAACAAGAAATACGTATGCATAGGAATGCATGAACATGTGACATGCAAATTGAAAAACATCATAGGCTCAGCCCAATCCAATCCTACCAGCGCACAAACATAGAGCACACATCTAAATGCATGTAAATATCATTCTAATGACCATGAAATGCAATGTATGATATTTTGAAAACATTTAACTGAAAACCCAACCCAAAATTTCAAGAAAAACTCATCAATTTCGAAAAACTCCAAAGTTTTCCAAAAATCTCAAAACCTAAGTTGCAAAACATGAAATGCATGAAAATGGAAGGGAAAAAAGATCTTACCAAGTGATTAGAACCAAGGAATGGCTGAAAATCAAGTGGGTTGGAGGTTTTGAGTAAGAAAATCAAGTTTGGGAGATGAACAGCCGCAGACAGATCGAGAGAGATCGAGAAAATGAAGTACAGATCGCGACAGATCCTTAAATAGAAGCTTCAGTAATTCTCGACAGCTGAGGTGTCAAGAGGTATCGAGGAAGCTATCTAGGAGGTGTCGAGAAAATGGCCGTTGACAGCTATAAGTATCGAGAGGTGTCAAGGAACAAGAACTAGTTTCAAAGCACAAAATCTCGATCGATCAACCAGGTATCGAGGAGGTATCGAGGAGACAGGAACTTTCTCGATTGATCCATCAGGTGTCGAAGAGGTGTCGAGATTGCGATAAGAAAAAGGCTTGAGAAGTTCAACAGATAACCAGGTATCGAGGAGGTGTCGAGACAGGTTAAAGAAGCAGTTTTTCGAGAAGTGAAAAATACAGACATGAATGCAATCCAACATACACCTCAACCATTGATCCAATCAACATATAAAGCTCTCAAAATTATCTCTCAACAAAGAATTAAGCACATGGATCTTCAAAAACACACACACACACACACTAAACAAGTCTAACCAATTTTATTTTTCAAAAACAAGTTAAGACAGTTTAGTGAGCATACATTAACACATGTTAACACTTGTGATGGTCAAATCACATTGTACCTACACATGTATCAAAAGTAGCAAAGAATATTGCGTATTGTGTGTGAAAAACATCACAAGATTGCATATGTATATACATGTTATGACGATCTGAAATATGAGAAAATAACTTTAACTCACACACAATCATAACTGTTTGATGGGGACTATCACATTCGAGGTACATCCTATAACTCCCACATCTCCTAGAATACATGCTTGCAACCATATTTAAAGCATTTTTAATCTTTTTGCTTTTTATTTTCTTTGCATATTTTTCTTTATTTTTAGCATATCATACATGGGCATAAAAAGAGAGAAAAGAAATACCCAAGATATTAAGTATTAGACATCGCACTTTTACTATGCCGAAGCATAAGAAATGTCTTTGACACTATGCCGAAGCATACAGGTGTCTTTGACACTGCACTTTTGCTATGCCAAAGTATACAAGTGTCATATTATGATTGGCAGGCAACAGTGGTGAGATGGTTATTTATGTCTTTCTCTTAGGATTTTCTAGTCCTACCCGTCAAAAAGAGTGATACGAGTGTTAAGTTTAAGAGATAACTTAATCCTACTCATCACATACAAGAGCCACAAAGTTCACTTGCTTAGTTGTGCACAGAGATGCTTATCTAAGTTACAAGAGATATAAAATTTAGAAATTTTGTTTCAATGGCCATCCAAGGTACACAAGTACCAAAGTACACAAAACACACTGTTTTTTTATTTTTCTGATTTTCATTTTTTTTTATATTAAAAACAAAAGTAAACAAAACTTAAAGTAAACACACAAAAACATGTTAAATAAGACAAAACATAAAACTAGACTGACTCAAAAAAAAAAATGCAAAACATACAAACAATGCAACAAACAAGAAAAGCAAGAAGGGAAAAGAATGTGATGAAATCACTTAAAGTCCTTTTTCTTCCACACCTTGGAAGAACCTTTCATTTTATTGAACCCTTGAACCGGCGGTGAGGGGGAAGAATTAAAACCATTTTCGAAAGGAACATGAGGGCTTTCAAAAGATCTCTAAGAGGAGCAAGAGAGGATTAAAGCTGATTTTGGCTTCCAGATGCTATCATACCATTGCTCTGTTAAGTGGCTAGCCACTTATAGCAATTTGGTCGAGTATGACCGGCAGCTCCACAATGATGACAGAGATGCTGCTTCTTTTGTTTAGACTTTTAAGAGTTAGCCTTCTTAGCCCTAGGGTTTTTAGCATCTTTCTTATCTTGATTAGGGGGTGCTCCTAAGATAGATTTATCCTTGTCTAAGTTCTCACTAGCTAATTCAATTTTAACATCAGTGTTCTCAATTTCAGTGTCATTAGCAGGAAAAACAAAAACAGTATTACTAGTAGAAGCAGTTTTAGAGAAAGAAAGACCATACCCTAAGCCTGTTCGATCCGAAGCAATTTTCTGATTGCTCAGCATCTCATCAAGCTTTGCACTTGAAGTCCTCTCCAATTGAGCTCTGACTTGAGACAGCTCTGCTTCAAGCTTCTTGGTCTACTCAGCCAAAAAATTGTTCTCAAATCTCAGTGCTCCAATAGTTTGATTCGCCTCATCAAACTTTGTGGACAACTCTTCACGATCTAGTTCCACATCACTGAGCTTCTTGGCGGCCAACCTATACAATTTCTCATGCTTCTCAGAGAACTTGTAAAGCTTCTCATAGGCTGAATGGATATCATCTTGATCATCCATTTTCTCAAATTTGGACTCCACCACTTCTTCTTCTTCATCCACTTCTTCAACAATCCCTTTAGTAGGATTGACTGTGACAGTGAAGGCATTTAAGATTCCGTCATCCTCATTGTCGGAATCATCTTCAGGCTCAGTGTCACTCAAAGTTGCAGGAAGTGCCTTACTCTTCCCAATGCTCTTGAGATATGTCGGTTATTCATACTTCATGTGACCGAATCCATGACATCCAAAGCACTTTGGTCCAGCCGGAACAGTGTACTGACCGCCATCCTTAGTATCCTTCTTCCCTTCGTCTTGACTCTTAAACTGAAAAGAACTGGATTGTCTGTGGTCCTTGTCAAAGTTCCTCTCATTGGCATTCTTCATAAACTTCTTGAACTGCCTTGTAATGTAGGACTTCATCTTGGAATCTTCATCATTGGAAGACTCATCTATATCACTACTCTTTGCCTTCAAGGCCATGCTCTTGCCTTTACCCGTTTTACCAATCCTAGATAGTCCTAGCTCGTAAGTCTGCAAGTTTCCAACCAGCTCAGTCAAATGAATTTTGTCAATATACTTTGATTCTTCTATTGCCGTAATCTTGGCATGGAATCTCTTAGGTAGAGATTTGAGCACCTTCCTTGCAACCTTGGGTTCAGAGATGGTTTCCCCAAGATTGAAGGCTAAGTTCACTATGTCATTGAGCTTGGCATAGAACTCATCAAATGACTCATCCTCCTCCATCTTAATTTCTTCAAAACTTGTAGTAAGCCTCTGAAGTTTTGAATCTTTGACAGCCTTTGTTCCTTCATAGGTTGTCTAGAGGATGGGCCAAGCCTCCTTAGCAGTTTCAGTTGAGGATATCTTCTTGAACTCCTCGTTAGTGATTGCGCTAAATAGGGCATTTAACGCTCTGATGTTGAAGTTAGCCGCCTTGATCTTTACGTCACCTTAATCGGCCGGTTCTTCTTTTGGCTTAGTCCAGCCAATCTTTACAGCTTGCCACTCCTTCTCATCTAAAGACTGCAAGAAAGCTCTCATGCGTACTTTCCAGTATGCATAGTTAGTGCCATCAAATAAAGGAGGTATGATTAATGACTGTCCTCTATCCATGACAAACAGGGGTCAATGGATCAACACAGCAAAGATTAAACCTAATCAGAGTGTGCCCGCTCTGATACCACTTGATAGGCCACAATCTAAATGACTCCTTGTGATTAAACCAATTAATTACTTAGCCAAGTTATTAATTAATCAATTTATCATGCAATTGCGTGGAAGCACAAACAAATCACCAAAAACTAAATATGCAACGAAAATTAAATGACACGGTGATTTATTTACGAATGGGGAAAAATCTCGCAGCAAAAATCCCACCGGGTGATTTTCAGGTCACCACTCCCGAAACTCTACTATTATCAAATCAAGCGGTTACAAGTAAAGGAATCCCAAGTACCTTACCAACCTACAGTTGAACTCTTACCCCAATACCCAATTGGACTTGATTTGTAGTGACAATTTCCACCTTTAATGCATGGCTCCCAAGTACGTGACTAACTAATGCGCAGATCCCAGTACGCGACTTCAAAACACCAACTTAAGGAAGAGAGGTTGGCTGCAAAGTTCTTTAGTTCATCCTACACGATGAAGATCAGGAAGATGCTTGGTCACAAAACCCTTTGGTACAAATACACAGCAACTTCTTCAAAAAAGATGAATTAGGTCAAGAACTTTGTCTTTTGATCACAATTTGCTTAAACAAAGATTGCTCAATGCTTTTGCAACTTATGTACCACTTGACGGCTCTTAAAACAATCCTTTTATATGTTTAGGGTTTGGAGAAAAGAAGGCCCAAAAGCATATTCACGGATCCCAAGAAAATCAGATCAGAAAATCTGAAATTATAAATCTCGACAGATAGCAAGTGTCGAGGTAGTTATCGAGCAGGTGTCGAGCTTTAATGAATTTGCACTTTAGCTTGCTTTTTCTTGGACAGACTTGATGACTTCAACACTTGATCTTAAAACCTTGTTTCTTGAAGTATTAAAAACACCTAGAACTACCCAATTATAAGTAGAGTGTGTTTTGTCAAAGGATTTAGCCAATTTACATAAATAAGTGATATATATTCTTAACAAGTGAAAACACATATGTCCTAACAGTATTAATTAAATTTCTAGGTTTAATATATATATATATATATTGTTAATGCCCGGCCTCGATTGGCTAGTGGAAAGACCGCTGTCGCCATGCCTTCGTTCGACCACCAACCGTGGCGACAACTCCCATGCACGTAGGGCCCCATTAGAGGGCCCCTCTTGAATGATTGGTGTGTGTGTTCACGCAAACTTCGGGTGCTTTCTCTCTCAGTGGAGGAAGGTATGTTTACCTTCGGTTTTATGGCAGGAATCTAGGCTAAATTTCAAGGGATTACCAAAGGTAAATGAAGTCACCACCAATCATTGGGTTTTTCTAAGGTGTGATTGGTCACCTGTTTATAGTTGATTTTATTATCGATCCTAAAAAATGGCATTTTTCCTAATCTAATGTGGATGGCAAAAAATCTTGGTTCTTAGGTCCGAAAGTTTGGTTACATATGGGGTAGGTGTTAGGCACCCCACATCGCCTATCCAAGGATAGTCCTTTGTTTTGATAGAATCTTAATTTTTAGAAATTGATAGTAAAAATATGATTTTGGTATTGGTTTTCAGGGCTTTGCATACATGAGAGCTTTAAGGTTTGGCTTTTGAAAGGGCATGGTCCCAATCTATACTTTCCTATGGCATTCGAGCCGAGTACTAGATTTCCACGGTAAAAATTTGGTGACACATACTTTTGCAGCAGAAATTAGGCATCGCTTTGCCTTAGGTGACATGGACTTTGACGATCACACCGAAAGGGGGGGAGCAGGTATATATACATACATCATGCACAATGCGAGCACACAGAGCAGGAAAGTAAATGTCTACATCCCTAGAGCTTGGCCCAAAATATAAGTGCAAGAAAATAAACAGGGGTTGCCATACTCTAAAAAGGAGGACGAATGGTACAAAGCATGATATACCTAATATAAACCATCTAAGAGAGAAAGGGAGGAGGAAGGAAGGGGTTTAAAAGAGTACATAACCAAAAGGGAGAAACTAAACCCCTAAACCTACTAAACATAGCCGCTTGGCTTATATTGACACGCTTATGTCTGAACCCTTTTTTCTTGCACCTGGGAGACTATGCCCTAGCTCCAAGCATCCTCGCTCCATGTGTGTACATGCAAAGGCAAAAACAAGAAACTAGCAGACAAGCAATGGAATGAAAGGATGCAAAGGGTATGTGAAAGAGGCATAAAGCAGATAAGCATGATAAACATGGCAAGTATAGCAGGAAAGCAAGCAAACAGGCAAAAAAGGCAAACAAGCAAGGAAACAAACAAAAGATGGTGTCCACGAGGGACAAATGTAGGTTTGGATTGAATGTCCATAACTTCATTGTGTTGAAGCATGGATGACACACTAGCAAGCAAGACTCATGCATAGACATGTAGGCAAGCATGTAAAGATGCATATAATGCCAACGGGTGGCACAAACAAGCATGGTAAGCATATCATCGCATGGAACGGAAAAAGGGAAAGGTATGCACAAAGCAATCAGCATCACGGCGATGCATCCTAAGTGGTTACATCCAAAAAAGGCCTCCTAGGCGTCAGACATAACCGCACAACCACATACCCACGGAGGGCGTCAAGCGTGGCAAAGCTTAGAACCGAAGAGGCTAACACGAGTATAAAGCATAGAAGCAAGCAAGCATAGACATGCAAATGAGGATAGTGACAAAGACCATAGGGTCTAGATCGGATCCGAACCAATAGGCCAAAATGCAAGAAAGAAAGATAAAGTAACAAAAGGGCTACAATAGCACATGGCATGGCAAACGTAGCCTAGGCCTAGGCACACAAACATGGCATGGAGTGCACGAACACATGGGAGATAGCATAAAGCATGTAGAAAGCATAGATCCTAGCACATAAGCATGTGGAAGCATAGATATAGGCATATGAAGACTCAGATATAAGCATAAGAGCATAGCATATACACACAACATGTAGATCTAAGCTAGACGTAACCATAAATGTGATATGAAGCATCTGAGCATATAACCCTAACATCAACATACAACAAAATGGGGAACAAAACATAGGAAAACATGGCATAAAACTCTAAGCATGCAGATCTAGACATATGAACATATGGGAACATGGATCTAAGCACGAAACATGGCATAAGACATAAGAACAAAGTGATTTAAGCTAGAAATACAAAGAAAGTAAGAATCATGCTAGGAAAGCAATAAATCATGTTATTAAGGCATAAAAGCAAAATAAACGTTAGAAAAAGATTTAGAAGGTTAGGGGTATGGATGGTAGTCAAAAGGCTACATCCACACCCCTAAACCCCAAATCCCAAAATGTAGAACCAAGGAAAGAATATTGGGTATAGAACAATACCTTATGTTTTTGGTGAAGAGAGAAGAATCAAGAAGCTTTGATGTATTTTTGGGTATTCTTCTGGTGTTTGGAAGAGAGAAAAACGTGTAGAGAATCTGGGCAAAAAGCAAAATTAAGAAAAAAGTCTTCCTCTCTTGGTCTGTGGGGTGCTTGGGGCTATCTATATCCCCAACACGCTTTTCGAGATGGTGACTTCCTCTGATCGGGTTGATCTTGACATTTTGGAAAGGTATTGACTTCCTGTTTCTAAAAAGGTATGGATCTTGATCAAATGTTATCGCTCTTAGAAGTTCGCAATGCATTGATTAGTGCACCATCCTGGTTTTTGTGATATCTCAGCCGCATTAACTTCGATTTCAACCCATGAATAGTCGTTGGAATGAGAATTTGATAATCTTTGCAATGGCATTAGTATCAACTCGTTCTGATAGTCAAATCAAAATTAAGATTTTTGGGCCCACCCTGGATCGACTTCAAGCTAAACTTAGTCAAACTTGTTAAAAATATTTGAGAATCTTGGGTTTGATTTAAGATTATGAAAAAAATTGTTTTGCGAGAGTTTGGACCGATGGAGAGAAAATGATATTTTTGAATTTTTCGTGGTCAATGTTTACCTGGTCAACATTGCCCTACGGCCCGTATAGGATTGCTGGGCCTACCCGGCAGCTTTAGAAAGGCCGCTAGGCAACCTAGGCCTATAAAAGGGTCCTTTTTTTTTTTTTTTTTTTCCATCACTTCCCCCTACTCCTCACTTTCTACAAAAATTCCCAGAGTTCCCAGAGCTTAGCGGGTCCTTCCTTTTAGCTTCAGTCCGTTATTTCAGTGTATTGCTTCAGTCTTTTTTGCACTTGTGGTCAGTGTCTATTTTTTCTACAAAATGTTAGTTGTAATACTGCTAAAGATGAATGCTAGTGCTTATTTTATTTTTTGGAATTTTCATAAGCATATATTTTATTGCCATTATTTATGCCATGCTATCTTTAGGAAAATGCACACATATATTTTTTGTTTTTGATATATGAGTGCGTGAATATGTGGGAATTTAAATGCTGTAAATAAAAAAATGCGGGACATGGGTAAAGGGACTTACCTGGTAGTCGAGAATAGTGGGAATGGTGAGACATACGTGGGATTCGGGTAGAAACTTGAGGATATTTGAATAGCGGTCCTAGGTAGTAGAAACTTGAGAAACTTTCAGAATTTAGTGTCAAAATGCTGGCGAGACATATGGCATGGCAACTAGTTAGCTTTAAAATTTGGGAAATCTAGGTAGAGACAGAGGATATTTGAATAGCAGTCTTGGTTTTAAGGAGGATATCTGGACAGCAATCCTGATTTGGTGTTAGGTAGAAACATAGGATTTTTGAATAGCCGTCTTGATTTGGTGTCAAGTAGAAATAGAGGATATCAGAACAGCAGTCTTGATTTTTGCCAAGTAGAAACAGAGGATATCTGAATAGCAGTCTTGGTTTTAGGTCGGGTAGAAATAGAAGATATTTGGATAGCAGTCTTGGTATATTAGGCTAGGTAGAAATAAAGGATATCTAGATAACAGTCCCGATTTGGTGTCAAGTAGAAATAGAGGATATCTACATAGCAGTCCTGATTTGGTGTTAGATAGAAACAGAGAATATCTTAATAGTAGTTCTGATTTTTGCCAAGTAAAAACAGAGGATATCCAAAGAGCAGTCTTGATCTTAGGCAGGGTAGAAACAGAGGATATCAAGATAGCGGTCCTAATTTGGTGTTAGGTAGAAACAAGGGACATCTTAATAGCAATCCCGATTCTTGCCAAGTAGAAACAGAGGAAATCTGAATAGCAGCCTTGGTCTTAGGATGGGTAGAAAAGACGGTATCTAAATAGTTGTCTTGAATTTTGCCAAATAGAAACAGAGGATACCTGAATAGCAGTCTTGATCTTAGGCCAGATAGAAACAAAGAATATCTAGATAGCAGTCCGAATTTAGTGTTAGGTAGAAACAGAGGACATCTAAATAGCAATTTCGATTCTTGCCAACTAGAAACAGAGGATATTTGAATAGCAGCCTTGGTCTTAGGCCGAGTAGAAAAGATGGATATTTGAATAGTTGTCCCGAATTTTACCAAATAGAAACAGAGGATATCTGAATAGCAGTCTTGATCTTAGGCTGGGTAGAAACAGAGGATATCTAGATAGCAGTCCGAATTTGGGGTTAGGTAGAAATAGAGGACATCTTAATAGCAGTCTCGATTCATACCAAGTAGAAACAGAGGATATTTGAATAGCAGCCTTGGTCTTACGCAGGGTAGAAACAGAGGATATCTGAATAGCAATTTCGATTTTTGCCAAGTAGAAACAGAGGATATTTGAATAGCAGCCTTGATCGTAGGTAGGGTAGAAATAGAGGATATCTAAATAACAGTCCTGATTTTTGCTAAGTAGAAATAGAGGATATTTGAATAGCAGTCTAGATCGTAGGCCGAATAAAAATAGAGGATATCTGGATAGCAATCCCAATTTGGTGTTAGGTAGAAGCAGAGGATATTTAAATAGCATTCCGGATTCTTGCCAAGTAGAAATAGTGGATATCTGAATAGCAGCCTTGGTATTAGGCCGAGTAGAAAAGACAGATATCTGAGTAGCTATCCCGAATTTTACCAAATAGAAACAGAGGATATCTGAATAGCAGTGTTGAGCTTAGGCCAGGCAGAAACAAAAGACATCTTAATAGCAGTCTCGATTTCTGCCAAGTAGAAACAAAGGATATTTGAATAGCAGCCTTGGTCTCACGCAGGGTAGAAACAGAGGATATCTGAATAGCAGTTTCAATTTTGGCCAAGTAGAAATAGAGGATATTTGAATAGCAGTCTTGATCATAGGTCGGGTAGAAACAGAGGATATCTGAATAGCAGTCTCGATTTTTGACAAGTAGAAACAGATGATATCTGAATAGCAGTCTTGGTCTTAGGGAGGATATCTGGACAGCAATCCCAATTTGGTGATAGGTAGAAACATAGGATATCTAATAGCAGTCTTGATTTGATGTCAAGTAGAAACGGAGGATATCAGAATAGCAGTCTTGATTTTTGCCAAGTAGAAATAAAGGATATCTGAATAGCTGTCTTGGTTCTAGGTTGGGTAGAAACAGAAGATATCTAGATAGCAGTCTTGGTATTAGGATCGGTAGAAATAAAGGATATCTAGATAACAGTCCCGATTTGGTGTTAGGTAGAAATAGAGGATGTCTAAATAGCAGTCCTGATTTGGTGTTAGATGGAAACAGAGAATATTTGAATAGCATCTCCAATTTTTGCCAAGTAAAAATAAAGGATATCTGAATAGCAGTCTTGATCTTAGGCCGAGTAGAAACAGGGGATATCAAGATAGCAGTCCCAATTTGGTGCTAGGTAGACACAAAGGACATCCGAAAAGCAGTCCCGATTCTTGCTAGGGAGAAACAAAGGATATCTGAATAGCAGCCTTGGTCTTAGGCCGGGTTGAAACAGAGGATATCTAAATAACAGTCTTGATTTTTGCTAAGTATAAATTGAGGATATTTGAATAGCAGTCTAGATCGTTGGTTGAGTACAAACAGAGGATATCTGGATAGCATTCCCAATTTAGTGTTAGGTACAAACATAGGACATCTAAATAGCAATCCAGATTCTTGCCAAGTAAAAACAGTGGATATCTGAATTGCAGCCTTGGTCTTAGGCCGGGTTGAAACAGAGGATATCTAAATAACAGTCCTGATTTTTTCTAAGTAGAAATAGAGGATGTTTGAATAGCAGTCTAGATCGTAGGCTGAGTAGAAACAAAGGATATCTAGATAGCAATCCCAATTTGGTATTAGGTAGAAACAGAGGACATCTAAATAGCAGTCCAGATTCTTGCCAAGTAGAAACAGTGGATATCTAAACAGCAGCCTTCGTCTTAGGCTGAGTAGAAAAGACGGATATCTGAATAACTGTCCCAAATTTTGTCAAATAGAAACAGAAGATATCTTAATAGCAGTCTTGAGCTTAGGCTAGGTAGAAAAAGAGGATATCTAGATAGCAATCCAAATTTGGTGTTAGGCAGAAACAGAGGACATCTTAATAGCAGTCTTGATTCTTGCCAAGTAGAAACAGAGGATATTTGAATAGTAGTCTTGGTCTTACGCGGGGTAGAAACAGAGGATATCTGAATAGCAGTTTCGATTTTTGCCAAGTAGAAACAAAGAATATTTGAACTGCAATCTTGATCATAGGTCGGGTAGAAACAAAGGATATCTGAATTGTATTCCCAATTTTTGACAAGTAGAAACAGTTGATAACTGAATAGCAGTCTTGGTCTTAGGGAGAATATCTGGACAGCAATCCTCATTTGGTGCTAGGTAGAAAAATAGGATATTTGAATAACAGTCCTGAATTTTGCCAAATAGAAACGGAGGATATCTGAATAGCAGTCTTGATCTTAGGCTGATCTTAGGCCGGGTAGAAATAGAGGATATCTAGATAGCAGTCTGAATTTGGTGTTAGGTAGAAACAAAGGACAGCTAGATAGCAGTCTTAATTCTTGCCAAGTAGAAATAGAGGATATTTGAATAGCAGCCTTGGTCTTAGGCCAAACAGAAAAGATGGATATCTAAATAGCTGTCCCGAGTTTTGCCAAATAGAAATTGAGGATATTTGAATAGCAGTTTTGATCTTAGGCCGGGTAGAAACAGAGGATATCTAGATAGCAGTCCGAATTTGGTGTTAGGTAGAAACAAAGGACAGCTGAATAGTAGTTCCAATTTTTGCCAAGTAGAAACAAAGAATATTTGAATAGCAATCTTGATCAAAGGTCGGGTAGAAACAGAGGATATCTAAATAGGAGTCCCGATTTTTGAAAAGTGGAAACAGACGATATTTGAATAGCAGTCCTGATCATAGGCCAGGTAGAAATAGAGGATATCTAGATAAAAGTCCCAATTTGGTGTTAGGTAGAAACAAAGGACATCTGAATAGCAGTCCCAATTCTTGCCAAGTAGAAACAGAGGATATTTGAATAGCAGCCTTGGTCATAGGCCAAGTAGAAAAGACGAATATCAAAATAGTTGTCACGAATTTTGCCAAATAGAAACAGAGGATATCAGAATAGCAGTATCGATCTTAGGCTGGGTAGGTAACAGTCTGAATTTCTGGCTAGGTAGAAACATAGGACAACTTAATAGCAGTCTCGATTCTTGCCATGTAGAAATAGAGGATATTAGAATAGCAGCCTTGGTCTTACGCAGGGTAGAAACAAAGGATATCTAAATAGTAGTTTCGATTTTTGCCAAGTAGAAACAGAGGATATTTTATTAGCAGTCTTGATCATAGATCGGGTAGAAACAGAGGATATCAGAATAGTAGTCCTGATTTTTGACAAGTAGAAACAAATAATATTTGAATAGTAGTCTCGATCATAGGCTGGGTAGAAACAGAGGATATCTAGATAGCAGTCCCAATTTCGTGTTAGGTAGAAACAGAGGACATCTAAATAGCAGTCTCGATTCTTTCCAAGTAGAAACAGAGGATATTTGAATAGCAGCCATGGTCTTAGGCCAAGTAGAAAAGGCGAATATCTGAATATTCGTGAATTTTACCAAATAGAAATAGAGGATATCTAAATAGCAGTCTTAATCTTAGGCTGGGTAGAAACAGAGGACTTCTAAATAGCAGTTCAAATTTGGTGTTAGGTAGAAACAAAAGACATCTTAATATCAGTCTCGATTCTTGAGAAGTAGAAATAGAGGATATTTGAATACCAGCCTTTGTCTTATGCAGGGTAGAAACAGAGGATATCTGAATAGCAGTTCCTATTTTTGCCAAGTAGAAACAAAGAAAATCTAAGTAGCAGTCTTGATCTTAGGACGGGTAGAAATAGAGGAAATCTAGATAGCAACCCCAATTTGGTGGTAGGTAGAAACAAAGGACATCCGAAAAGCAATCCCGATTCTTGCCAGATAGAAACAAAGGATATCTGAATAGCAGCTTGGTCTTAGGCCGGGTTGAAACAGAGGATATCTAAATAACAGTCTTGATTTTTGCTAAGTAGAAATAGAGGATATTTGAATAGCAGTCTAAATGGTAGGCTGAGTAGAAACAGAGGATATCTGGATAACAATCCCAATTTGGTGTTAGGTAGAAACAGAGGACATCTAAATAGCAGTCCGAATTCTTGCCAAGTAGAAACAATGGATATCTGAATAGCATCCTTCGTTTTAGGTCGAGTAGAAAAGACGGATATCTGAATAGCTGTCCCGAATTTTGCCAAATAGAAACAGAGGATATTTGAATAGAAATGTTGAGCTTAGGCTGGGCAAAAACAGAGGACATTTTAATAGCAGTCTCGATTCTTGCCAAGTAGAAACAAAGGATATTTGAATAGCAGCCTTGGTCTCACGCAGGATAGAAACAGAGGATATCTGAGTAGCAGTTTCGATTTTTCCCAAGTAGAAACAGAGGATATTTGAATAGCAGTCTTGATCATAGGTCGGGTACAAACAGAGGATATCTGAATAGTAATCTCGATTTTTGACAAGTAGAAACAGATGATATCTGAATAACAGTCTTGGTCTTAGGGAGGATATCTATACAACAATCCCAATTTGGTGATACGTAGAAACAAAGGATATCTGAATAGCAGTCATGATTTGATGTCATGTAGAAACAGAGGATATCAGAATAGCAGTCTTGATTTTTGCCAAGTAGAAACAAAGGGTATCTGAATAGCTGTCTTGGTTTTAGGTCGAGTAGAAACTGAAGATATCTGGATAGCAGTCTTGGTATTAGGCTGGGTAGAAATAAAGGATATCTAGATAAAAGTCCCGATTTGGTGTTAGGCAGAAATAGAGGATAACTAAATAGCAGTCCTGATTTGGTGTTAGATGGAAACAGAGAATACCTGAATAGCACTACCGATTTTTGCCAAGTAAAAACAAAGGATATCTGAAGAGCAGTCTTAATCTTAGACTTGGCAGAAACAGAGGCTATCCAGATAGTAGTCCCAATTTGGTGTTAGGTAGAAACAAGGACATCTAAATAACACTCCCGATTCTTGCCACGTAGAAACAGAGGAAATCTAAATAGCAGCCTTGGTCTTAGGCTGAGTAGAAAAGATGGATATCTGAATAGGTGTCCCGAGTTTTGCCAAAAAGAAACAGAGGATACCTGAATAACAGTCTTGATCTTAGGCCGGGTAGAAACAGAGGATATCTAGATAGCAGTCCGAATTTGGTGTTAGGTAGAAAGAAAGGACAGTTGAATAGTAGTTTCGATTTTTGCCAAGTAGAAACAGAGGATATTTGAATAGCAATCTTGATCAAAGGTCGGGTTGAAACAGAGGATATCTAAATAGTAGTCTCGATTTTTGAAAAGTGGAAACAGATGATATTTGAATAGCAGTCTTGATCATAGGCCGGGTAGAAACAGAGAATATCTGAATAGTAGTCCCGATTTTTGACAAGTAGAAACTGATGATATCTGAATACCCGTTTTGGTTTGAAATGATAACAGGGTGAAGTTTTTCAATTTTTTGAATTTTTTTACTATTTTTTTTTCGGAATTCTTAGGTTGGGGTCGACGAAAAACCTCTTGTATCGAAAACTTTTTTTTCTCTGTTTCTTGGCCTGTCCCATCCCATTTTGGCTTGAAATGATGCGAGGATGATGTTTTTCAATTTTTAAAATTTTTTTGCTAATTTTTTTCGGAATTCTCTAGTTGGGGTCGGGTAAAAACCACTCGGATCGAAAAGATTTTTTTCTCCCTTTCTCAGTCTGCCCCAAGCCGTTTTGGCCTGTAATGATGCCTGGATTATGTTTTTCAAAATTTTTTAACTTTTTTCCTATTTTTTCGAAATTCTCTACTTGGGGTCGGGTAAAAACTGCTCAGATCGGAAAATTTTTTTCTCCCTTTCTTGGCCTCTCCCAACCTGTTTTGGCTTGAAATGACGCCTGGATGATCTTTTTCAATTTTTTAAATTTTTTTTCCTATTTTTTTTGGAATTCTCTACTTGGGGTCAGGTAAAAACCGCTCGGATTGAAAACATTTTTTCTCCCTTTCTCGGCCACTCTCGATCTGCTTTCGCTTGAAATAATGCCAGGATGATGTTTTTCAATTTTTTTGAATTTTTTGCTATTTTTTTCGGAATTCTCTAGCTAGGGCCGGGTAAAACCCGCTCGGATCGAAAACCATTTTTTCTCCCTTTCCCGGCCATTCCCAGTCCATTTTGGCTTGAAATGATGCCCGGATGATGTTTATCAATTTTTTGAATTTTTTTGCTATTTTTTTCGAAATTCAGTTGGGGTCGAGTAAAAACCGCTCAGATCGAAAACCTTTTTTTCTCCATTTCTCGGCATGTCCTGGCCCGTTTTGGCTTGAAGTGATGCAAGGATAATGTTTTTCAATTTTTTGAATTTTTTTGCTAATTTTTTCGAAATTCTCTAGTTGGGTCGAGCAAAAACCGCTCAGATCGAAAAGTTTTTTTTGTCCATTTCTCGGCCTGTCCCGACTGGTTTTGGCTTGGAATGATGCCTGGATGATGTTTTTCAATTTTATTAATTTTTTTCCTAAATTTTTCGAAATTCTATAATTGGGGTCGAGTAAAAACCATTCCGATCGAGAACATTTTTTCTCCCTTTCTCGGCCTGTCCCGACCCTTTTTTGCTTGAAATGATGCCTGGATGATGTTTTTCAATTTTTCTATTTTTTTCGGAATTCTCTACTTGGCATCGGGTAAAAACCGCTCTGGCCGAAAACTTTTTTTCTCCCTTTCTCGGCCACCCTCGATCCGTTCTGGCTTGTAATGATGCCAGGATGATGTTTTCAGTTTTTTAGAATTTTTTGCTATTTTTTTTTTTTTTGGAATTCTCTATTTGGGGTCAGGTAAAATTCGCTCGGATCGAAAAAAAATTTTACTCCCTTTCCCAGCCATTCGAGATCCGTTTTGGCTTGAAATGATACCTAAATGATGTATAACAATTTTTTCAATTTTTTTGCTATTTTTTTTTTTTGAAATTCCTGAGTTGAGGTCGGATAAAAACCCCTCAGATCGAAAACTTTTTTTTCTCCCTTTCTCGGCCTGTCCCGGCCCGTTTTGGCTTGAAATGATGCAAGGATAATGTTTTTCAATTTTTTGAAATACTTTGATATTTCTTTCGGAATTCTCTAGTCGGGATCGGGTAAAAATCGCTCGGATAGAAAACCTTTTTTTCTCCCTTTCTCGGCCTGTCCCGACCTGTTTTGGATTGAAATGATGTGAGGATGACGTTTTTCTATTATTTGAATTTTTTTGCTATTTTTTTCGGAATTCTCGAGTCGGGGTCGAGCAAAAACCGCTTGGATCAAAAACTTTTTTTTCTCCCTTTCTCGGCTAATCCCGACCCGTTTTGGCTTGAAATGATGTCTGTATGATGTTTTATATTTTTTTTGGATTTTTTTGCTGTTTTTTTTAAAATTCTCTAGTCAGGGTTGGGTAAAAACCGCTCGGAGTGAAAACTTTTTTTTCTCCCTTTCTCGGCCTGTCCTGACCCGATATGGCTTGAAATGATGCCAAGATGAAGTTTTTCAATTTTTTTTTAAATTTTTTTCCTATTTTTTTTCGAAATTCTCTACTTGTGACCGGGTAAAAACCACTCGGACTGAAAACTTTTTTCTCCCTTTCTCGGCCACACTCGATCCGTTTTTACTTGAAATGATGCCAGGATGATGTTTTTCAATTTTTTTTGAATTTTTTGCTATTTTTTTCGGAATTCTCTAGCTGGGGTCGGGTGAAAACCGCTTGGATTGAATTTTTTTTTTTTTTCTCCCTTTCTCGGCGTGTCACGACCCATTTTAGCTTGAAATGACGCAAGGATGATGTTTTTCTATTATTTGAATTTTTTTGCTATTTTTTTCGGAATTCTCGAGTCGGGGTCGAGCAAAAGCTCCACCTGACCCGTTTTGGCTTGAAATGATGCCTGGATGATGTTTAACAGTTTTTTGGATTTTTTTTGCGATTTTTTTAAAAATTCTCCAGTTAGGGTCGGGTGAAAACCGCTCGGATCAAAAAAAAAAATTTTGTCTCTTTCTCGGCCTCTTCTGACCTATTTTAGCTTATAATGATGCCTGGATGACGTTTTTATAAGTTTTTGAATTTTTTTCCTTTTTTTTTGGGAATTCTGTCGTTGGGTTCGGGTAAAAACCGCTCAGAGAGAAAACCTTTTTTTTCTCCTCTTCTTCACCTGTCCCAACCCGTTTTGGCATGTCATTATACCAGGATGAAGTTTCTCAATTTTTTGAAATTTTTTACTATTTTTTTTCGGAATTCTCGGGTTGGGGTCGGGGAAAAACCCCTTGGATTGAGAACTTTTATTGCTCTGTTTCTTGGCCTGTCCCGTCCCATTTTGTCTTGAAATTATGTGAGGATGACGTTTTTCAATTTTGAAAATTTTTTTTTTTTTCGGAATTCTCTAGATGGGGTCAGGTAAAAACCGCTCGGATCGAAAAGTTTTTTTCTTCCTTTCTCAGCCTTCCCCAACTGGTTTTGGCTTGAAATGATGCCTGGTTATTGTTTTTCAATTTTTTGGATTTTTTTGCTGTTTTTTTAAAAATTCTCTAGTGGGGGTTGGTTAAAAACCACTCGGATCGAAAAAAAAAATTTTCTCCCTTTCTCGGCCACTCTCAATCTGTTTTGGCTTGAAATGATGCCAGGATGATGTTTTTCAATTTTTTTTGAATTTTTTGCTATTCTTTTTCGAAATTCTCTAGTTGAGGTTGGGTAAAACCCGCTTGGTTCGAAAACTTTGATTTCTCCCTTTCCTGGCTATTCTAAACCCATTTTGAATTGAAATAATGCCAGGATAAAGTATTTCAATTTTTTGAATTTTTTTGCTGTTTTTTTCGGAATTCTCGAATTGAGGTTGAGTAAAAACTGCTCGGATCGAAAAAAAAAAATTTCCTCCCTTTCTCGGCCACTCTCGATCCGTTTTGGCTTGAAATGATGCCAGGATGATATTTTTCAATTTTTTTTGAATTTTTTGCTATTTTTTTTCAGAATTCTCAAGGTTGGGTCGGGTAAAACCCACACGGATCGAAAACTTTACTTTCTCCCATTTCCGGCCATTCCCGAACCGTTTTCGCTTGAAATGTTGCCAGGAAGATGTTTTTCAATTTTTGAATTTTTTCACTATTTTTTTTCGGAATTCTCAAGTCGGGGTCGACCAAAAACCGCTCAGCTCAAAAAAAAAAAAAAAATTCTCCCTTTCTCGGTTTGTCCAGACCCATTTTGCCCTGCAATGATGCCAGGATAATGTTTTTGAATTTTTGTACTTCTTTTTTTTTTTTTTTAAATTCTCAAGTTGGGGTCTGGTAAAAACCACTCCGATAGAAAAAAAAAAATTTTCTCCCTTTCTCGGCCTGTCCCGGCCCGTTTTGGCTTGAAATGATGCTAGGATGATGTTTTTCAATTATTTGAATTTTTTTCCTATTTGTTTCAGAATTCTCGAGTTGGGCTAGAAGAAAAACCGCTCAAATCGAAAACTTTTTTTTCCCTTGCTCGGCCAGTCCCGACCCGTTTTGCGTTGAAATGATGTGTGGATGATATTTTTCCATGATTTGAATTTTTTTGCTATTTTTTTCGGAATTCTCCAGTTGGGGTCAGGTAAAAACCGCTCGGATCGAAAACTTTTTTTTCTTCCTTTCAAGGCCTGTCCCGGCCCGTTCTGGCTTGAAATGATGTAAGGATAATGTTTTTCAATTTTTTGAATTTTTTTACTATTTTTCTCGGAATTCTCTACTTGGAGTTGGGTAAAAACCACTCGGATCGAAAACTTTTTTTTCTACCTTTCTTGGCCTGGTCCGACTCATTTTGGCTTGACATGATGCTAGGCGGATGTTTTTCAAGTTTTTGAATTTTTTTTCTATATTCTTTTCGGAATTCGTTTGTTGCGGTTAAGTAAGAACCGCTCGGATCGAAAACTTTTTTTTCGCCCTTTCTCAGCCTGGTCCGACTTGTTTTCACTTGAAATGATGCAGGGAGGAAGTTTGTCAATTTTTTGAATTTTTGTTGCTATGTTTTTGGGAATTCTTTAGTACGGATCGGGTAAAAACTGCTCAGGTCGAAAACTTTTTTCTCCCCCTTTCTCGGCCTGGCCAGATCCGTTTTGGCTTGAAATGATGCCAAGATAAAGTTTTTCAATTTTTTGAACTTTTTGCTATTTTTTCCGGAATTCTCTAGTTGGGGTCGCGTAAAAACCGCTCAGATCGAAAACCTATTTTTCTCCATTACTCGGCCTGGACTGACCCTTTTTGGCTTGAAATGATGCCAGGATGAAGTTTTTCAATTTTTTGAATTTTTTTGCTATTTTTTTTTTCGGAATTCTTTGGTTAGGGTCGGGAAAAAACCGCTAGGATGGAAACTTCTTTTCTTCCTTTCTCGGCCTGGCTCATCCCATTCTAGCTTCAAATGATGCCAGGATGAAGTTTTTCAATTTTTTGTATTTTTTTACTATTTTTTTTTTACGAATTCTCTCCTTGGGGTAGGGTAAAAACCGCTCAGATTGAAAACTTTTTTTTCTCCCTTTCTCGGCTTGACCCGAGCGGTTTTTACCCGTCCCTAGCTGGGGAATTTTAGAAAAAAATAGCAAAAAGATTCAAAAATTTGAAAAACTTTATCCGGGCATCATTTCAAGCCAAAACGGGTTGGGACAGGCCAAGAAAGGGAGTAAAAAAAATTATCGATGCTAACTCGAAAATTCCGTAAACATTAGCAAAAAAATTCAAATAATAGAAAATCATTATCCTGGCATCATTTCAAGCGAAAATGGTCTGGGACCCGCCGAGAAAGGGAAATAAATAGTTTTCGTTCTGAGCGGTTTTTAGCCAAACCCAACTTGAGAATTCTGAACAAAAAATTCAAATAATTGAAAAACATCATCCTGGAATCACTTCTAGCCAAAAGTGCCGGGACAGGCTGAGAAAGGGCAAAAAAAAAAAAGTTTTCGATCAGAGTGATTTTTACCCAACCCCAACTCGAGAATTACCAAAGAAAAAAAGCAAAAAAATTTAAGTAATTGAAAAATATCATCCTGTCATCATTTCAAGCCAAAACGGGTCGGGACAAGCCGAGAATGGGAGAAAAAAAAGTTTTCGAACCGAGCGGTTTTTACCAGACCACCCTGGCGAAGGTAGCATGTAAACCTCCTAATGTGGTTTTTAACTCAGAAAAGCATTCCCCACATCTCACTGGAACGAAGGCTACTTTCTCACCGTGGCAACTGCGATCAGAGCCCTACAAAAGTAACCTTTGCATGTGGGGCAAAAAGTCTTCTCAGAATCGATACCAAGAGTGAGTCTGAATTTCCCTCAATAGTGGTCTTTCCGTCAGGAAGAGGTTTGGAACCCTGAGTGACCCCAACTATAGAATTCCGAAAAAAATCTTTAAAAAATTCAAAAAATTGAAAAACTTCATCCTCTCATTATTTCATGCCAAAACAAATCAGGCCAGGCCGAGTAGTAGTTTGCCAAAACTTCATCCTTTCGATTCGAGTAGTTTTTACCCGACCCCAACTAGAGAATACCCAAAAAAATAGCAAAAAAATTAAAAAACTTCCTCTTGGCATCATGTCAAGCAAAACGGTCAAGCTAGGCCGAGAAAGGGCGAAAAAAATGTTTTCTATCCGTGCGGTTTTCACCCGACCCCAACTAGGAAATTCTGAAAAAAATAGCAAAAAAATTCAAAAAATTGAAAAACTTCACCCTGGCTTCATTTCAAGCCAAGACAGGTCGGGTCAAGCCAAGAAAGGGAGAAAAAAATGTTTTCAATTTGAGTGGTTTTTACCCTACCCCAACGAGAGAATTCGTAAAAAAAAAATAGTAAAAAAATACAAAAACGTAATCCTGGCATCATTTCAAGCCAGAATGGGATGAGCCAAGCTGAGAAAGGAAGAAAAGAAGTTTCCATCCGAGCGGCTTTTACCCGACCCCAACCAGAGAATTCTTAAAAAAAATAGCAAAAAATTGAAAACCTTCATCCCAGAATCATTTCAAGCCAAAACGGGTCAGTCCAGGCCGAGCAATGGAGAAAAAAAGGTTTTCGATCTGAGCAGTTTTTACCCGACCCCACTAGAGAATTCCGGAAAAAATAGCAAAAAGTTCAAAAAATTGAAAAACTTTATCTTGATATCAATTCAAGCCAAAACGGGTGAAATGATACCAACCCGTGTTGGCTTGAAATGATACCAGGATAATGTTTTTCAAAATTTTGAATTTTTTTTCTTTTTTTTTTTCGGAATTTCCTTATTGGGTACGGGTGAAAATCGCTCGCATCGAAAACTTTTTTTCTCCCTATCCCCGCCTGTCCTGGGCCATTTTGGCTTGAAATGATGCCAGGATGACGTTTTTCAATTTTTTTTTAACTCTTTTGCAATTTTGTTTTCAGACTTCTCGAGTTGGGCTCGGATAAAAATCACTCAGATCGATAACTTTTTTTCTTGTCCCCTTTCTCGACATGTCCCGGCCTGTTTTGCCTTTAAATGATGCAAGGATAACTTTTTTTGTTTGATAATTCTCGAGTTGGGGTTGGGTAAAAATCACTCGGATCGAAAACTTTTTTTTTTGCCCCGTCCTGGCACTTTTGGCTAGAAATGATTCCAGGATGATGTTTTTCAATTATTTGAATTCTTTTGCTATTTTTTTCAGAATTCCCGAGTTGGGTTCGGGTAAAAACCGCTCAGAGCGAAAACCTTTTATTTCCCTTTCTAGGCCGGTCCCGGACCATTTTCACTTGAAATGATGCCAGGATAATGTTTTTCTATTATTTGAATTATTTTACTATTCTTTACGGAATTCTCAAGTTAGCGTCGAGCAAAAACCGCTCAGATTGAAAATTTTTTTTACTCCCTTTCTTGGCCTGTCCTGACCCGTTTTGGCTTGAAATAATGCCAGGATGATGTTTTTCAAATTTTTGAATCCTTTTGCTATTTTTTTGGAAATTCCCAAGTTGGGACGGGTAAAAACCGCTCGCGTCGAAAACTTTTTTTTCTCCCTTTCTCGGCCTTTCCTGACCCGTTTTGGCTTGAAATGATGCGAGGATGATGTTTTTCAATTTTTTAAATTTTATTGCTATTTTTTTTTTTCTGAAATCTCGAGTTGCACTCAGGTAAAAATCGCTTAGATCGAAAACTTTTTTTTTCCCATTCTCGGCCTGTCCCGACCCGTTTTGGCACGAAATGGTGCAATGATAATGTTTTTCTATTTTTAAAATTTTTTTGCTATTTTTTTCGAAATTGTCGAGTTGAGGTCGAGTGAAAACTGCTCAGATCGAAAAAAAAAAAAAAAAAAAAAAAAAAAAAAAAAAATTTCTCCCTTTCTCGGCCTGTCCCGACCAATTTTGGCTTGGAATGATGCCAGATGACATTTTCGAATTTTTGACTTTTTATGCTATTTTTTTTCAAAATTCTCAAGTTGGGTTCAAGTAGAAACCGCTCAGATCAAAGAAAAAAAAAAATTTCCCTTTCCCGGCATGTCCTGACCCATTTTGGCTTGAAATGATGACGTTTTTATATTATTAGAATCTTCGTGCTATGTTTTTTGGATTTCTCGAGTTGGGGTCGAGCAAAAACCGCTCCAATCAAAAACATTTTTTTCACCGTTTTTCGGCCTGTCCCGACCCGCGTTGGCTTGAAATGATACCAGGACGATGTTTTTCAAATTTTTGATTTTTTTTTCTTTTTTTTTTTCGGAATTCCCTCGTTGGGTACGGTGTAAAACCGCTCGCATCGAAAACTTTTTTTCTCCCCATGTCCGCCTGTCCCGGGCCATTTTGGCTTGAAATGATGCCACAATGTCGTTTGTCAATTTTTTTTAATTCTTGTGCAATTTTTTTTCACACTTCTCGAGTTGGCCTCAGATAAAAACCGCTCATATCGATAATTTTTTTTTTTTTTTTTTTTTTTTTTTTTTTCCGTTTCTCGGCCTGTCCCGGCCTGTTTTGCTATTTTTTTTTTCCTATTTTTTTCGGAATTGTCGAGTTGGGGTCGAGTAAAAACCGCTCGGATCGAAAACTTTTTTCTCTACCTTTCTCGGCCTGGCCTGATCCATTTTGGCTTGAAATGGTGCCAGGATAAAGTTTTTCAATTTTCTGAATTTTTTTGCTATTTTTTTTTAAGAATTCTCGGGTTGGGGTCGGGTAAAAACCGCTAGGATGGAAACTTCTTTTCTTCTGTTCTCGGCCTGGCTCATCCCATTCCGGCTGAAAATGATGCCAGGATGAGGTTGTTCAATTTTTTGAATTTTTTTACTTTTTTTTTACGAATTCAGATCAAAAACTTTTTTTTCTCCCTTTCTCGGCTTGACCCGTGCTTTCCTGGCTTGAAATGTAGCGAGGATAAAGTTCATCAGTTTTTTGAATTTTTTTGCTATTTTTATCAGAATTCTCTAGTTGGGGTCGGTAAAAACCACTCAGATCGAAAACATTTTTTTCTCCCCTTCTCGGCCTAGCTCGACCCATTTTGGCTTGACATGATGCCAGGAGGAAGTTTTTAAATTTTTTGAATTTTTTTGCTTTTTCAGAATTCTCTGGTTGGGGTTGGGTATAAACCGCTCGGATGGAAAATCTTTTTTTTCACCCTCACTCAGTTTGGCCCGACCCGTTTTGGCTTGAAATGATGCCAGGATGAAATTTTTCATTTTCTTGAATTTTTTTGCTTTTTTTTTTTTTTTTGGGAATTCTTTAGTTTAGTTGGGGTAAGGTAAAAACCGCTCGCATCGAAAACTTTTGTTCCCCCTTTCTCAGCCTGGCCTGACCCATTTTGACTTGACATAATGCGAGGATGAAGTTTTTCAATTTTTAGAATTTTTTAGAATTTTTTTTTTTTTTCGGAATTGTCTAGTTAGGGTCGGGAAAAAACAGCTCGAATCGAAAACTTGTTTTCACCCTTTCTTAGTCTGGTCCGATTCATTTTGGCTTGACATGACGCCAGGAGGAAGCCTTTAAAATTTTTGAATTTTTTCCCTATTTTCTTGGGAATTCTCCACTTGGGGTCGGGCGAAAACCGCTCGCAATGAAAACCTTTTTTTTTTCCCCCTTCTGAGCCAGGCCGGACCTGTTTTGGCTTGAAATAATGCCAGGATGAAGTTTTTCAGTTTTTTGAATTTTTTAGCTTTTTTTTTTTTTTTTTTTTTTTTTTTCGTAATTCTCTAGTTGGAGTCGGGAAAAAACCGCTCGAATGGAAATTTTTTTTTCTTCCTTTCTCGGTCTGACTCGCTCCATTTTGGCTTGAAATGATGCCAGGATAAGGTTTTTCAATTTTTTAAATTTTTTTAGGAATTCTCTAGTTGGGGTCGGGTAAAAACCGCTCAAATCGAAAACCTTTTTATCACCAGTTATTGGTCTAGGCCAACCCGTTTTGGCTTGAAATGATGCCAGGGTGATGTTTTTCAATTTTCTGAATTTCTTTGCTACGTTTTTAGGAATTCTCTAGTTGGGCTCGGAACAAAAACTTTTTTTTTTTCCATTTCTCAGCCTGGCACGGCCTGTTTTGGCTTGAAAATATGCCTGGATGCAGTTTTTGAATTTTTTTTGCTATTTTTTTTGGGAATTCTCTAGTTCGGGATGTGTAAAAACTGCTCGGATGGAAAACATTTTTGTTTCCCTTTCTCGGCCTGGCTCATCCGATTCTGGCTTGAAATGATGCCAGGATAGAGTTTTTAAATTTTTTTGATATTTTCTTCTGACTGCTCTAGATGGGGTTGGGTAAAAACCGCTCGTAACAAAAAAAAAAAAAAATTTCTCCCTTTCTCGGCACGGTCCAACTCGTTTTGGCTTGGCATGAACTCAGGCGGAAGTTTTTCAATTTTTTGAATTTTTTTGCTATTTTTTTTAGAATTCTCTAATTGGAGTCGGGTAAAAACCGCTCGGATGGAAAACCTTTTTTTCTTACTTTCTCAGCCTGGAACAACTAGTTTTGGTTTGAAATTATGCCTGGATGATGTTTGTCAATTTTTTGAATATTTTTGCTATTTTTTGGGGAATTCTCTAGTTGGGGTTGGGTAAAAACTGCTCCAATGAAAACTTTTTTTTCTTCATTTCTCGGCCGGGCTCAGCCGATTCCGGCTTGAAACGATGCCAGGATAAAGTTTTTCAAATTTTTGAAATTTTTTGCTTTTTTTTTTATTTATTTTTTTTTTTCAGGAATTCCATAGTTGCTTTTAGGTAAAAACCGCTTAGATCGAAAACTTTTTTTACTCTCTTTCTCGAACTGGTCCGACTGCTTTTGGCTTGACATGATGCCAGGAGGAAGTTTTTAAATTTTTTTGCTATTTTTTTAGGAATTCTCTAGTTGGGGTCGGGTAAAAACCGCTCGAATGGAAAAAATTTTTTTTTCTTCCTTTCTCGCTCTGACTCGATCCGTTCGGGCTTGAAATGATACCAAGATCACGTTTTTCAATTTTCTGAATTTTTTGCTATTTTTTAAGAATTCTTTAGTTGGGGTTGGGTAAAAACCGCTCACATCGAAAACTTTTTTTCCCCCTTTCTCAGCCTGGCCTGACCCGTTTTGACTTGACATAATGCCAGGATGAAGTTTTTCAATTTTTTGAATTTTTTAGAAATTTTTTTTTTTGGAATTCTCTAGTTGGGGTCGGGAAAAAACCGCTCGAATGCAAAAAAAAAAAAAAAATTTCTTCCTTTCTCGGCCTCGCTCGATCCGTTTTGGCTTGAAATGATGCCAGGATGAAGTTTTTCAATTTTTTGAATTTTTTTGCTATTTTTCTAGGAATGCTCTAGTTGAGGTCTGGTAAAAACCGTTCAAATCGAAAACTTTTTTTTCTCCATTTATCGGTCTAGGTCGACCCGTTTTGGCCTGAAATGATGCAAGCATGAAATTTTTCAATTTTTTTAATTTCTTTGCTATGTTTTTAGGAATTCTCTAGTTGGGGTCGGGTAAAAACCGCTCGGATGGAAGACCTTTTTCTCATCCTTTCTCAGCCTGGCTCATCCCGTTTTGGCTTGAAATGACGCAAGGATGAAGTTTTTCCATTTTTTGCTATTTTTTTGAGAATTCTCTAGTTGAGGTCGGGTAAAAACCGCTCGGATTGAAAACTTTTTTCTTGCCCTTTCTCGGCCTAGCCTAATCCGTTTTGGCTTGAAACGATGCCAGGATAAAGTTTTTCAATTTTTTTAAAGCTTTTTTACTATTTTTTTTAGGAATTCCCTAGTTGGTGTCAGGTTAATACCGCTCAGATCGAAAAAGAAAATTTCTCCCTTTCTCAGCGTGGCCTGACCCATTTGGGAATTATTTAGTTGGGCTCGGGTAACAACCGATCGGATCGAAAACTTTTTTTTCTCCCTTTCTAAGCCTGGCCTGACCTGTTTTGCTTGACATAATGCGAGGATGAATTTTTTCAATGTTTTGAATTTTTTTGCAATTTTTTTTTGGAGTTCTCAAGTTGGTGTCGGGAAAAAACCGCTCGAATGGAAAAAAAATTTTCTTCCTTTCTCGGCCTGGCTCAATCCGTTTTGGCTTGAAATGATGCTAGGATGATGTTTTTCAAATTTTTGAATTTTTTTGCTTTTTTTTTTCGAAATTCCCAAGTTGGGGACGAGTAAAAACCGCTCGCATCGAAAATTTTTTTTTCTACGCTTCTCAGCCAGATCCAACTCATTTTGGCTTGACATGATGCCAGGAGGATGTTTTTCAATTTTTTAAATTTTTTTCCTATTTTTTTTAGAATTCTCGAGTTGGGCTCGGATAAAAACCGCTCAAATCGAAAACTTTTTTATCCCTTGCTCGGCCTGTCGTGACCCGTTTTGGGTTGAAATGATGTGTGGATGATATTTTTCTATGATTTGAATTTTTTTGCTTTTTTTTTTTTCGGAATTCTCCAGTTGGGGTCAGGTAAAAACCGCTCAGATCGAAAACTTTTTTTGTCTCCCTTTCAAGGTCTGTCCCAGCCCATTCTGGCTTGAAATGATGCAAGGATAATGTTTTTGAATTGTTTGAATTTTTTTGCTATTTTTCTCGGAATTCTCTAGCTGGAGTTGCGTAAAAACCGCTCGGATTGAAAACTTTTTTTTCTACCTTTCTCAGCCTGGTCCGACTCATTTTGGCTTGACATGAAGCCAGGAGGATGTTTTTCAAGTTTGTGAATTTTTTTTTTTCTATATTCCTTTGGGAATTCGTTTGTTGCGGTTAGGTAAAAACTGCACGGATCAAAAACTTTTTTTTCTCCCTTTCTCAGCCTGGTCCGACTCGTTTTGTTGCGGTTCGTTTGTTGCTATTTTTTTGGGAATTCTTTAGTACAGATCGGGTAAAAACCGCTTGGATCGAGAACTTTTTTTCCTCCTTTCTTAGAACGAAAGCTTTTTTTTTTTTTTCTCCCTTTCTTGTCCCAGTCGGACTCGTTTTGCCGTGACATGAAGTCAGGAGGAAGTTTTTCAATTTTTTGAATTTTTTTGCTATTTTTTTGAGAATTCTCTAGCTGAGGTTGGGTAAAAACTGCTCGGATCAAAAACTTTTTTCCCCCCCATTCTCGGCCTGGCTAGATCCGTTTTGGCTTGAAATGATGCCAGGATAAAGTTTTTCAATTTTTTGAACTTTTTGCTATTTTTTCCGGAATTCTCTAGTTGGGGTCAGGTAAAAACCGCTCAGATCGAAAACCTTTTTTTTCTCCATTACTCAGTCTGGACTGACCTGTTTTGGCTTGAAATGATGCCAGGATGAAGTTTTTCAATTTTTTGAATTTTTTTGCTATTTTTTTTAAGAATTCCCTTGTTGGGGTCGGGTCAAAGCCGCTCGGATGGAAACTTATTTTCTTCCTTTCTTGGCCTGGCTCATCCCATTCTAGCTTGAAATGATTCCAGGATGAAGTTTTTCAATTTTTTGTATTTTTTTACTATTTTTTTTAGGAATTCTCTCGTTGGGGTAGGGTAAAAACCGCTCAGATTGAAAACGGGTCGGGACATGCCAAGAAAGGGAGTAAAAAAAATTATCGATCTGAGCGGTTTTTGCTCGATGCTAACTCGGGAATTCCGTAAACAATGGCAAAAAAATTCAAATAATAGAAAAACATTATCCTGGCATCAGTTCAAGCGAAAATGGTCTGGGACCCGCCGAGAAAGGGAAATAAATAGTTTTTTTTCTGAGCGGAGAATTCTGTGAAAAAGTAGCAAAAAAATTCAAATAATTGAAAAGCATCATCCTGGAATCATTTCTAGCCAAAAGTGCCGGGACAGGCCGAGAAAGGGCAACAAAAAAAGATTTAGTTCGAATGATTTTTACCCGACCGCAACTCAAGAATTATCAAAGAGAAAAAGCAAAAAAAATTTAAGTAATTGAAAAACATCATCCTGTCATCATTTCAAGCAAAAACGGGTCGGGACAAGCCGAGAAAGGGAGAAAAAAAAAGTTTTCGATCCGAGCGGTTTTTACCCGACTGCCCTGGCGAAGGTGGCATGTTAAACCTCCTAATGTGGTTTTCAACTCAGAAAAGCATTCCCCACATCTCACTGGAACGAAGGCTACTTTCTCACCGTGGCAACCGCAATCAGAGCCCTACAAAAGTAACCTTTGCCAGTGAGGGAAAAGTCTTCTCAGAATCGATACCAAGAGTGAGTCTGAATTTCCCTCAATAGTGGTCTTTCCTGAGTGACCCCAACTATAGAATTCCGTAAAAAATCTTAAAAAAATTCAAAAAATTGAAAAACTTCATCCTCTGATTATTTCAAGCCAAAACAGATCAGGCCAGGCCGAGAAACGGGGAAACAAAAGTTTTCAATTCGAGTAGTTTTTACCCGACCCCAACTAGAGAATTCTCAAAAAAATGGCAAAAAAAATCAAAGAATTTAAAAACTTCCTCTTGGCATCATGTCAAGCAAAACGGTCAAGCTAAGCCGAGAAAGGGCGAAAAAAATGTTTTCGATCCGTGTGGTTTTCACCCGACCCCAACTCGGAAATTCTGAAAAATTGGTCAGGACAGGCCGAGAAACGGAGAAATTTTTTTTTTTTTTTTTTTACCAATCGGACCGGTTTTCACTCGACCTTAACTCGACAATTTTGAAAAAAATAGCAAAAAAATTTTAAAAATAGAAAAACATTATCATTGCATCATTTCAAGCCAAAACGGGTCGGGCAGGCCGAGAATGGGAAAAAAAAAAGTTTTCGATCTAAGCGGTTTTTACCTGAGCGCAACTCGAGATTTCAGAAAAAAAAAATAGCAATAAAATTTAAAAAATTGAAAAACATCATCCTCGCATCATATCAAGCCAAAACGGGCCGGGATAGGTCGAGAAAGGGAGAAAAAAAAGCTTTCGATGCGAGCCATTTTTACCCGTCCCAACTTGAGAATTTCGAAAAAAATAGCAAAAAGATTCAAAAAATTGAAAAACTTCACCCTGACTTCATTTCAAGCCAAGACAGGCCGGGTCAAGCCGAGAAAGGGAGAAAAAAAAGCTTTCAATCTGAGCGGTTTTTAACCAACCCCAACGAGAGAATTCGTAAAAAAAAAAAAAAAAAAAAAAAAAAGTAAAAAAAATACAAAAAATTGAAAAACTTTATCCTGGCATCATTTCAAGCCAGAATGGGATGAGCCAGGCTGAGAAAGGAAGAAAAGAAGTTTCCATCCGAGCGGTTTTTACTCGACTCCAACAAGAGAATTCTTAAAAAAATTAGCAAAAAATTGAAAAACTTCATCCTTACATCATTTCAAGCCAAAACAGGTCAGTCCAGGCCGAGTAATGGAGAAAAAAAGGTTTTCGATCTGAGCAGTTTTTACTCGACCCCAACTAGAGAATTTCGAAAAAAATAGCAAAAAGTTCAAAAAATTGAAAAACTTTATCCTGGTATCAATATAAGCCAAAACGGGTGAAATGATACCTAGCCGTGTTGGCTTGAAATGATTCTGGTATCGATCTGAGAGGGTTTTTTTTTTTTTTTTCGGAATTCCCTTATTGGGTACGAGTGATAACTTTTTTTTCCCCCTTTCTTGGCCTGTCCCGGCCTGTTTTGCCTTTAAATGATGCAAGGATAATATTTTTCTATTATTTGAATTTTTTTTTCCTATTTTTTTCGGAATTGTCGAGTTGGGGTCGAGTAAAAACCGCTTGGATCGAAAACTTTTTTTTTCTCCCTTTCTCAGCTTATCCCGACCCGTTTCGGCTTGAAGTGATGACAGGATGATGTTTTTAAATTATTTAAATTTTTTTGCTTTTTTTCTTTGATAATTCTCGAGTTCTGGTCGGGTAAAAATCACTCCGATCGAAAACTTTTTCTTTTGCCCTTTTGTCGGCCTGTCCCGGCACTTTTGGCTAGAAATAATTCCAGGATGGTGTTTTTCAATTATTTGAATTTTTTTGCTATTTTTTTCAGAATTCCCGAGCTGGGTTCGGGTAACAACCACTCAGAGCGAAAACTTTTTATTTTCCTTTCTCGGCGGGTCCTGGACCATTTTCGTTTGAAATGATGCCAGGATAATGTTTTTCTGTTATTTGAATTATTTTGCTATTTTTTACAGAATTCTCGGGTTAGCGTCGAGCAAAAACCGCTCAGATTGAAAATTTTTTTTACTCCCTTTCTTGGCCTGTCCCGATCCGCTTTGGCTTGAAATAATGCCAGGATGATGTTTTTCAAAATTTTGAATCCTTTTGCTTTGGCTTGAAATTCCCAAGTTGGGACGGGTAAAAACCGCTCGCATCGAAAACTTTTTTTTCTCCCTTTCTTGGCCTTTTTCCAGCCCTTTTTGGCTTGAAATGATGCGAGGATGATGTTTTTCAATTTTTTCAATTTTATTGCTATTTTTTTTTTTTTTCTGAAATCTCGAGTTGCGCTCAGGTAAAAGCCGCTTAGGATAATCTCGGGTCAAATGACACCTAGTCGTGTTGGCTTGAAATGATAGGATAATGTTTTTCAAAATTTTGATTTTTTTTTTTATTTTTTTTTTGTCGGAATTCCCTTATTGGGTACGAGTGATAACTTTTTTTTTCCCCCTTTCTTGGCCTGTCCCGGCGTGTGTTGCCTTTAAATGATGCAAGGATAATTTTTTTCCTATTTTTTTCGGAATTGTCGAGTTGGGGTCGAGTAAAAACCGCTTGGATCGAAAACTTTTTTTTCTCCCTTTCTCAGCTTATCCCGACCCGTTTCGGCTTGAAGTGATGATAGGATGATGTTTTTAAATTATTTAAATTTTTTTGCTTTTTTTCTTTGATAATTCTCGAGTTCCGGTCGGGTAAAAATCACTCCGATCGAAAACTTTTTTTTTTGCCCTTTCTCGGCCTGTCCCGGCACTTTTGGCTAGAAATGATTCCAGGATGATGTTTTTCAATTATTTGAATTTTTTTGCTATTTTTTTCAGAATTCCCGAGTTGGGTTCGGGAAAAAACCACTCAAAGCGAAAACTTTTTATTTTCCTTTCTTGGCGGGTCCCCGACCATTTTCTTTTGAAATGATGCCAGGATAATGTTTTTCTGTTATTTGAATTATTTTTCTTTGATAATTCTCGAGTTCTGGTCGGGTAAAAATCACTCCGATTGAAAACTTTTTTTTTTGCCCTTTCTCGGCCTGTCCCGGCACTTTTGGCTAGAAATGATTCCAGGATGACGTTTTTCAATTATTTGAATTTTTTTGCTATTTTTTTCAGAATTCCCGAGTTGGGTTCGGGTAAAAACCACTCAGAGCAAAAACTTTTTATTTTCCTTTCTTGGCGGGTCCCGGACCATTTTCTTTTGAAATGATGCCAGGATAATGTTTTTCTGTTATTTGAATTATTTTGCTATTTTTTACGGAATTCTCGGGTTAGCGTCGAGCAAAAACCGCTCAGATTGAAAATTTTTTTTACCCCCTTTCTTGGCCTGTCCCGATCCGCTTTGGCTTGAAATAATGCCAGGATGATGTTTTTCAAAATTTTGAATCCTTTTGCTTTGGCTTGAAATTCCCAAGTTGGGACGGGTAAAAACCGCTCGCATCGAAAACTTTTTTTTCTCCCTTTCTTGGCCTTTTTCCAGCCCGTTTTGGCTTGAAATGATGCGAGGATGATGTTTTTCAATTTTTTCAATTTTATTGCTATTTTTTTTTCTGAAATCTCGAGTTGCGCTCAGGTAAAAGCCGCTTAGATCGAAAATGGTGCAATGATAATGTTTTTCTTTTTTTAAAATTTTTTTGTTATTTTTTTAGAAATTGTCAAGTTGAGGTCGAGTGAAAACCGGTCAGATCGAAAAAAAAAAAAATAAATAAATAAATAAAAATATTCTCCCTTTCTCGGTCTGTCCCGACCAATTTTGGCTTGAAATGATGCCAGGATGATGTTTTCGAATTTTTTGACTTATTTTGCTATTTTTTTTCGAAATTCTCAAGTTGGGTTCGAGTAGAAACCGCTCAGATCAAAGAAAAAAAAAATTTTCCCTTTCCCGACATGTCCCGACCCATTTTGGCTTGAAATGATGATGTTTTTCTATTATTTGAATCTTCGTGCTATGTTTTTCGGATTTCTCGAGTTGGGGTCGAGCAAAAACCGCTCCAATCAAAAACATTTTTTTCACCGTTTTTTGGCCTGTCCTGACCCGTGTTGGCTTGAAATGATACCAGGATGATGTTTTTCAAAATTTTGAATTTTTTTTCTTTTTTTTCGGAATTCCCTTGTTGGGTACGGGTGAAAACCGCTTGCATCGAAAACTTTTTTTCTCCCTATGTCCGCCTGTCCCGAGCCATTTTGGCTTGAAATGATGCCAGGATGACGTTTTTCAATTTTTTTTTAATTCTTGTGCATTTTTTTTTTTTCAGATCGATAAATTTCTTTTTTTCCGTTTCTCGGCCGGTCCCGGCCTGTTTTGCCTTTAAATGATGCAAGGATAATATTTTTCCATTATTTGAATTTTTTTTTTACTATTTTTTTCGGAATTGTCGAGTTGGGGTCGAGTAAAAACCGCTCGGATCGAAATCTTTTTTTTTTTTCACCCTTTCTTGGCCTGTCCAGGCCTGTCTTGGCTTGAAATGGTGCGAGGATGATGTTTTTCTATTATTTGAATTTTTTTACTATTTTTTTGGGAATTCTTGAGTCGAGTTGGGCTTCGGTACAAACCACACAGATTGAAAACTTTTTTTTTTTTTTTTTTCGCTTTCCCGGCTGGTCCAAACCTGTTTTGACATGAAATAACGAGAGGATGATGTTTTTCTATTATTTGAATTTTTTTTTGCTATTTTTACTGAATTCTCAAGTCAATGTCAAGCAAAAACCACTCGGTTCGAAAACCTTTTTTTTCTCCCTTTCACAGCTTGTCCCCACCCGTTTTGGGTTGAAACGATGCCAACATGATGTTTTTCAAATTTTTGAATTTTTTTGCTATTTTTTTTCGGAATTCCTTAGTTGGGGACGGGTAAAAACCGGTCGCATCGAAAACCTTTTTTTCTCCCTTTCTCGGTCTGTCCCGGCCCATTTTGGTTTGAAATGATGCCAGGATGACGTTTTTCAATTTTTTGAATTTTTTTGCTATTTGTTTCAGAATTCTTGAGCTGGGCTCGGATAAAAACTGCTCAAATCATCAACTTTTTTTTCCCTTGCTCGGCCTGTCCCGAACTTTTTTGGCTTAAAATGACGCATGGATGATGTTTTTCTATGATTTGAATTTTTTTGCTATTTTTTTCGGAATTCTTGAGTTGGGTCGGGTAAAACCCGCTCGCATCGAAAACTATTTTTTCTCCCATTCAAGGCCTTCCCCGGCCCGTTTTGGCATGAAATGATGCGAGGATAATGTTTTTCATTTTTTTGAATTTTTTTGCTATTTTTCATGGAATTCTCTAGTTGGGGTCGGGCAAAAACCGCTTGGAACGAGAACTTTTTTTCTCCATTTCTCAGTCTGAGCCGACCCATTTCAACTTGAAATGATGCCAGGATGAAGTTTTTATATTTTCTGAATAATTTTGGTATTTTTTTTCGGAATGCTCTAGTTGGGGCCGGGTAAAAACCGCTCAGAACGAAGTCTTTTTTTTTCAGCCTTTCTCGTCCCGGTCTGACTCGTTTTGGCTTGGCATGAAGTGAGGAGGAAGTTTTTGAATTTTTTTGCTATTTTTTTAAGAATTCCCAAGTTGGGGTCGGGTAAAACCCGCTAGGATCGAAAAATTTTTTCTCTCCCTTTCTCGGCCTGGCCTGATCCATTTTGGCTTGAAATGGTGCCAGGATAAAGTTTTTCAATTTTTGAATTTTTTTGCTTTTTTTTTTTAAGAATTCTCAAGTTGGGGTTGGGTAAAAACCACTCGGATGGAAACTTCTTTTCTTCCTTTCTCGGCCTGTCTCATCCTATTCCAGCTTAAAATGATGCCAGGATGAAGTTTTTCAATTTTTTGAATTTTTTAGAAATTTTTTTTTTCGGAATTCTCTAGTTAGGGTCGGTAAAAAACCGCTCGAATGGAAAACTTTTTTCTTCCTTTCTTTGCCTGGCTCGATCCTTTTTAGCTTGAAATGATGCCGGGTTGAAGTTTTTCAGTTTTTTGAATTTTTCTGCTATTTTTCTAGGAATGCTCTAGTTGGGATCTGGTAAAAACCGTTCAGATTGAAAACTTTTTTTCTCCCTTTCTTAGTCTGGTCCGATTCATGTTGGCTGGACATGACGCCAGGAGGAAGCCTTCAAATTTTTTGAATTTTTTTGCTATTTTTTTGGGAATTCTCTACTTGGGGTCGGGCGAAAACCGCTCGCAACGAAAACCTTTTTTTTTTTGCCCCTTCTTAGCCAGGCGTGACCTGTTTTGGCTTGAAATAATGCCAGGATGAAGTTTTTCAATTTTTTGAATTTTTTAGCTTTTTTTTTTTTTCGTCATTCCCTTGTTGGGGTCGGGAAAAAACCGCTCGAATTGAAAACTTTTTTTTGAATTTTTTCCTATTTTTTTAGGAATTCTCTAGTTGGGGTCGGGTAAAATGATGCCAGGACGAAGTTTTTTAATTTTGCTGAATTTCTTTGCTACGTTTTCAGAAATTCTCTAGTTGGGGCCTGGTAAAAACCGCTTGGATCGAAAACTTTTTTCCTCCATTTCTCGGCCTGCCACGGCCTGTTTTGGCTTGAAAATATACCTGGATGCAGTTTTTCAAATTTTTGAATTTTTTTACTATTTTTTTTTGGGAATTCTCTAGTTCGGGATGTGTTAAAACCGCTCAGTTGGAAAAATTTTTGTTTCCCTTTCTCGGCCTGGCTCATCCCGTTCTGGCTTGAAATGATGCCAGGATAGAGGTTTCAAATTTTTTGAATTTTTTTGATATTCTCTTCTGAATGCTCTAGATGGGGTCGGGTAAAAACCGCTCATAACAAAAATTTCTTTTTTTTTTCTCCCTTTCTCACCCCAGTCCAACTCGATTTGGCTTGGCATCAAGTTGGGGTCGGGTAAAAACCGCTCGGATGGAAAACCTTTTTTTCTTTCTTTCTCAGCCTGGAACAACTATTTTTGGCTTGAAATTATGCCTGGATGATGTTTGTCAATTTTTTGAATATTTTTGCTATTTTTTTTTGTTAATTCTCTAGTTGGGGTTGGGCAAAAACCGCTCGAATGAAAACTTTTTTTTCCTCATTTCTCGGCCGGGCTCAGCCCATTCCGGCTCGAAATGATGCCAGGATAAAGTTTTAAAAATTTTTGAACTTTTTTTTTTTTTTTTTTTTTGCAGGAATTCCATAGTTGGTTTCAGGAATTCCAAAGTTTTAAATTTTTTTGCCACTTTTTTAGGAATTCTCTAGTTGGGGTCGGGTAAAAACCGCTCGCATCGAAAAACTTTTTTTCCCCCTTTCTCAGCCTGGCCTGACCCGTTTTGGCTTGAAATAATGCTAGCATGAAGTTTTTCAATTTTTTGAATTTTTTTTGCTATTTTTTTGGGATTTCTCTAGTTGAGTAAAAACCGCTCAGGTGGAAAACTTTTTTTTTTTTTTCCTTTCTCGGCCTAGCTCATCTTGTTTTGAATTTTTTTTGATATTTTCTGCTGAATTCTCTAGATGGGGTCGGGTAAAAACCGCTCAGAACGAAAACTTTTTTTTTCCCCCTTTCATGGCCTGGCTCAATCCGTTTTGGCTTGAACTAATGCCGGGATGAAGTTTTTCAATTTTTTAAATTTTTTTGCTATTTTTTTAGGAATTCTCTAGTTGGGGAAGGCTAAAAACTGCACGTAACGAAATTTTTTTTTCTCCCTTTCTCAGCCTGGAACAACCTTTTTTGGCTTGAAATTATGCCTGGATGATTTTTGTCAATTTTTATGAATATTTTTGCTATTTTTTTGGGAATTCTCTTTTTTGGGTCGGGTAAAAACTGCTCGAATGAAAACTTTTTTTTCTTCATTTCTCGGCCGGGCTCAGCCCATTCCGGCTTGAAATGATGCCAGGATAAAGTTTTTCAAATTTTTGAATTTTTTTGCTTTTTTTTTTCTTTTTCAGGAATTCCATAGTTGGTTTCAGGTAAAAACCGCTCAGATCGAAAAAAAAAAATTTTCTCCCTTTCTCGGCCTTGTCCGACTTGTTTTGGCTTGACATGACGCCAGGAGGAAGTTTTTAAATTTTTTTGCTTTTTTTTTTTGGGAATTCTCTAGTTGCAGTCGGGTAAAAACCGCTCACATCGAAAACCTTTTTTTCCCCCTTTCTCAGCCTGGCCTGACCCGTTTTGGCTTGAAATAACGCTAGGATGAAGTTTTTCAATTTTTTGAATTTTTTTGCTATTTTTTTTTTTCGTAATTCTCATGTTAGGGTCGGAAAAAAACCGCTTGAATGGAAATTTTTCTTTTCAAAACTTTTTTTTTCTCCATTTCTTGGTCAAGGTTGACCCATTTTTGCTTGAAATGATGCCAGGATGAAGTTTTTCAATATTTTGTATTTCCTTACTATTTTTTCTGGAATTCTCTAGTTGGGGTCGGATAAAAACCGCTCAGAACGAAAACTTTGTTTTCTCCCTTTCTCGGCCTGGTACGGCCGGTTTTGGTTTGAATTGATGCCTCGATAAAGTTTTTCAATTTTTTTGAATTTTTTTGCTATTTTTTTGGGAATTCTCTAGTTGAGTAAAAACCGCTCGGATGGAAAACTTTTTTTTTTTTTTTTTTCCTTTCTCGGCCTAGCTCATTCCGTTTTGAATTTTTTTTCATATTTTCTGCTGAATTCTCTAGATGGGGTCGGGTAAAAACCGCTGAGAACGAAAACTTTTTTTTTCCCCCTTTCTCGGCCTGGCTCAATCCGTTTTGGCTTGAAATGTTGCCGGGATGAATTTTTTCAATTTTTTAAATTTTTTTGCTATTTTTTTAGGAATTCTCTAGTTGGGGAAGGGTAAAAACTGCTCGTAACGAAAATTTTTTTTTGTCCCTTTCTCAGCCTGGAACAACCATTTTTGGCTTGAAATTATGCCTGGATGATTTTTGTCAATTTTTTTTGAATATTTTTGCTATTTTTTTGGGAATTCTCTTTTTTGGGTCGGGTAAAAACCGCTTGTATGAAAACTTTTTTTTCTTCATTTCTCGGCTAGGCTCAGCCCATTCCGGCTTGAAATGATGCCAGGATAAAGTTTTTCAAATTTTTGAATTTTTTTGCTTTTTTTTTCTTTTTCAGGAATTCCATAGTTGGTTTCAGGTAAAAACCGCTCAGATCGAAAAAAAAAAAATTTTTCTCCCTTTCTCGGCCTTGTCCGACTTGTTTTGGCTTGACATGATGCCAGGAGGAAGTTTTTAAATTTTTTTTGCTTTTTTTTTGGGAATTCTCTAGTTGCAGTCGGGTAAAAACCACTCACATCGAAAACTTTTTTTTCCCCCTTTATCAGCCTGGCCTGACCCGTTTTGGCTTGAAATAACGCTAGGATGAAGTTTTTCAATTTTTTGAATTTTTTTGCTTTTTTTTTTTTTTTTCGTAATTCTCTTGTTAGGGTCGGAAAAAAACCGCTTGAATGGAAATTTTTTTTTTCAAAACTTTTTTTTTCTCCATTTCTTGGTCAAGGTTGACCCATTTTTGCTTGAAATGATGCCAGGATGAAGTTTTTCAATATTTTGTATTTCTTTACTATTTTTTTAGGAATTCTCTAGTTGGGGTCGGATCAAAACCGCTCAGAACGAAAACTTTGTTTTCTCCCTTTCTCGGCCTGGTACGGCCTGTTTTGGTTTGAATTGATGCCTGGATAAAGTTTCTCAATTTTTTGAATTTTTTGCTATTTTTTTGGGAATTCTCTAGTTGGGGTCGGGTAAAAACCGCTCGGATGGAAACTTTTTTTTCTTCATTTTTGGGCCTGGCTGATCGCATTCCAGCTTGAAATGATGCAAGGATAAAGTTTTTATATTTTTTGAATTTTTTTGCTATGTTTTTTAGGAATTCTCTAGTTGGTGTCGGAGAAAAACGGCTGAAATAAAATAAAATAAAAAAAATAAAAATTCTCCCTTTCTAGTGGCCTGGCCCAACCTGTTTTGGCTTGAACTGAAGCCAGGATGAAGTTTTTCAATTTTGTCAATTTTTTTGCTATTTTTTTTCAGGAATTCTCTAGTTGGTGGCGGGTAAAAACCGCTCAGATCAAAAAAAAAAAAAAAAAATTCTCCCTTTCACTGCCCGGCCAAACCTGGATTGGCTCGAAATAAAGCGCGAATGAAGTTTTTAAATTTTTTTGAATTTTTAAGCTTTTTTTTTTTTTTCAGAATTCTCTAGTTGAGGACGGGAAAAAACTGCTCAGATGAAATACTTTTTTTTTTCGCCCTTTCCTGGCCTGACTCGCTCCGTTTTGGCTTGATATGATGCTAGGATAAGGTTTTTCAATTTTTTGAATTTTTTTGCTATTTTTTTTAGGAATTCTCTAGTTTGGGTCGAGTAAAAACTGCTCAAATTGAAAACCTTTTTTTTCTCCGTTTATCGGTCTAGGTCAACCCGTTTTGGCTTGAAATGATCCCAGGATGAAGTTTTTCAATTTTCTGAATTTCTTTGCAATGTTTTTAGGAATTCTCTAGTTGGGGTCTGGTAAAAATCGCTCGGAACAAAAACTTTTTTTCTCCATTTCTCAGCCTGGCATGGCCTGTTTTGGCCTGAAAATATGCCTGGATGCAGTTTTTCAATTTTTTGAATTTTTTTGCTATTTTTTTTGGGAATTCTCTAGTTGGGGTCGGGTAAAAACCGCTTGGCTTGAAATGAGGCAGGGAGGAAGTTTGTCAATTTTTGAATTTTTTTTGGAATTCTTTATTTCGGTTCGGGTAAAAACCACTCGGATCAAGAACATTTTTTTCTCCCTTTCTCGGCCTGGCTCATCCCATTCCGGCTTGAATCTGCCAGGATAAAGTTTTTCAATTTTTTGAATTTTTTTGCAATTTTTTTTGGGTATTCTCTAGTTGGTGTCGGGTACAAACCCCTCGGATCGAAAACTTTTGTTTCTCCCTTTCTCGGCCAGGCCTGACCCATTTTGGCTTGAAATGAAGCTAGGATGAAGGTTTTTAATTTTTTGAATTTTTTTGCTATTTTATTCGGAATTCCCTAGTTGGGGTCGGATAAAAACCGCTCAGCTCGAAAACTTTTTTTTCACCCTTTCTCGGCCTTATCCGACTCATTTTGGCATGACATGATGGCAGGAAGATGTTTTTCAATTTTTTGAATTTTTTTGCTTTTTTTTTTTTTGGGAATTCCTTAGTTCGGGTCGGGTAAAAAGCGCTCTGATCGAAAACTTTTTTTTTCTCCCTTTCTCGGCTTGCCCCAACTCGTTTCGGCTTGAAATGATGCAGGAAGGATGTTTGTTAATTTTTAGAGTTTTTTTTACAATTTTTTTTGGAATTCTTTATTTCGGGTTGGGTAAAAACCACTCGGATCGAAAACTTTTTTTTCTCCCTTTCTCAGTCTGATCCGACTCATTTCGGCTTGACATGATTCCCGGAGGATTCTTTTCTATTTTTTGAAGTTTTTTTGGGAATTCTTTAGTTCGATTCGGGTAAAAACTGCTCGGATCGAGAACTTTTTTTTCTCTCCCTTTCTCAGTCTGAGCTGACCCATTTCAGCTTGAAATGATGCCAGGATGAAGTTTTTCAATTTGTTGAATTTTTTTACTATTTTTTTCGGAATTCTCAAGTTGGGTTGTGTAAAAACAGCTCGGATTGAATACTTTTTTCTCTCCCCTTCTCGGCCTGGTCTGACTTGTTTTGGCCTGGTCCTATTATTTTTTTCAATTTTTTGAACTTTTTTCTTATTTTCTTTCGGAATTCTCTAGTTGGAGTCGGGTAAAAACCACTCGGATCAAAAACTTTTTTTTCTTCCTTTCTCGGTCTGGCTCATCCAGTTTTCGCTTGAAATGATGGTAGGATGGAATTTGTAAATTTCTTGAATTTTTTTGATATTTTATTCAGAATTCTCTAGTTAGGGTCGGGTAAAAACAGCTCGGATCCAAAACTTTTTTTTTTCTCCCTTTCTTGGTCTGGTCCGACTCATTTTCGATTGACACAATGCCAGGGGGATGTTTTTCCATTTTTTTTTTTTTTTTTTGCTATTTTTGTTTGGTAATTCTTTAGTTGGGGTCGGGTAGAAACCACTCAAATCGAAAACTTTTTTTTCTTCCTTTCTCGGCCTGGTCCAAGTTGTTTTGGCTTGAAATGATGCAGGGAGTAAGTTTGTCAATTTTTTGAATTTTTTTGCTATTTTTTTGAGGAATTCATTAGTTCGGTTCGGATAAAAACCGCTCGAATCAAGAACTTTTTTTCTCCCTTTCTCGGTCTGGCCCGACCCGTTTCGGTTTGAAATGATGTGAGGATGAGGTTTTTCAATTTTTTAAATTTTCTTGTTATTTTTTTTGGAATTCTCTAGTTGGGGTCGGGGTAAAAACCGTTCAGTTTGAATACATTTTTTTTCTCCCTTTCATGGCCTGGATCGACTCGCTTTGGCTTGGCATGAAGTCAGGAGGAAATTTTCAATTTTTTGAAATTATTTGCTATTTTTTTGAGAATTTTCTAGTTTGGGTCGTGTAAAAAACGCTCAGATCGAAAAAAAATTTCTCTCCCTTTCTCGGGCTGGCCCAACCTATTCCGGCTTGAAATGATCCCTGGATGAAGTTTTTCAATTTTTTGAATTTTTTTGCTATTTTCTAAGGAATTCTCTAGTTGGGGACTTGTAAAAATCGCTCAGATCATAAACTTTTTTTTTTCTCTTTCTCAGCGTGGCCCAACCCGTTCTGGCTTGAAATGTTGCCAGGATGGAGTTTTTCAATTTTTTGAATTTTTTTGCCATTTTCTTCAGAATTCTCTAGTTGGGGACAGGTAAAAACCGCTCGGATGGAAAACTATTTTTTCTTCCTTTCTCAGCCTGGCTCATTCCGTTTTAGTTTGAAATGCTACCACAATGAATATTTCAATTTTGTGAATTTTTTTGCTATTTTTTTGGAATTCTTTAGTTCAGGTCGGGTAAAACCGCTCGGATCGAAAACTTTTTTTTTCTCCCTTTCTCAGCCTGGTCCGACTCGTTTTGGCTTGAAATGATACAAGGAGGAGGTTTGTCAATTTTTTGAAGTTTTTTTTTAAATTTTTTTGGGAATTCTTTAGTTTGGGTCGGGTAAAAACCGCTCGGATCGAGAACTTTTTTTTTTTCTCCCTTTCTCAATCCGGCCCGACCCGTTTCGGCTTGAAATGATGCCAGGATGAAGTTTTTCAATTTTTGAATTTTTTTGCTATTTTTTTGGGAATTCTCAAGTTGGGTCGGGTAAAAACCGCGCGGAACGAAAATTGTTTTTGTCCCTTTCTCGGCCTGGTCCATCCCGTTTTGGCTTGAAATGATCCCGGGAGGAAGTTTGTCAATTTGTTGAATTTTTTCTCTCCCTTTCTCGGCCTGGCAAAATCCTTTTTGGTTTGAAATGATGCCACGATTATGTTTTTCAATTTTTTGAACTTTTTTGCTATTTTTTTTCCGAATTCTCTAGTTGGGGCCGGTAAAAACTGCTTGGAACTAAAACTTTTTTTTGCCCTTTCTCGGCCTGGCATGGCCTGTTTTGGCTTGAAATGATGCCTGGATGAGGTTTTTCAATTTTTTGAATTTTGGTGCTATTTTTTAGGGAGTTCTCTATTTGGGGTCGGGTAAAATCCACTCGGATGGAAACTTTTTTTTCTTCCTTTCTCGGCCTGGCTTATCCCGTTCCGGATTGAAATGATGCCAGAAAGAAGTTTTTCAATTTTTTAAATTTGTTTGCTATTTTTTTTGAGAATTCTCTAGTTGGGGTCGTGTAAAAAACGCTCAGATCAAAAAAAAATTTCTCTCCCTTTCTCAGGCTGGCCCGACCTGTTCCGGCTTGAAATGATGCCTGGATGAAGTTTTTCAATTTTTTGAATTTTTTTGCTAATTTCTAAGGAATTCTCTAGTCGGGGACTGGTAAAAATCGCTCAGATCGAAAACCTTTTTTTTTTTTTTCTCTTTCTCAGCCTGGCCCAACCCGTTCTGGCTTGAAATGTTGCTAGGATGGAGTTTTTCAATTTTTTGAATTTTTTTGCTATTTTCTTCAGAATTCTCTAGTTGGAGACAGGTAAAAACCGCTCGGATGGAAAGCTTTTTTTTCTTCCTTTCTCAGCCTGGCTCATTCCTTTTTAGTTTGAAATGCTGCCAGAATGAATATTTCAATTTTTTGAATTTTTTTGCTATTTTTTTGGAATTCTTTAGTTCAGGTCGGGTAAAAACCGCTCGGATCGAAAACTTTTTTTTTCTCCCTTTCTCGTCCTGGTCTGACTCGTTTTGGCTTGAAATGATACAGGGAGGTGGTGTGTCAATTTTTTGAAGTTTTTTTGCAATTTTTTTGGGAATTCTTTAGTTCAGGTCGGGTAAAAACCGCTCGGATCGAGAACTTTTTTTTTCTCCCTTTCTCAGTCCGGCCCGACTCGTTTCGGCTTGAAATGATGTCAGGATGAAGTGTTTCAATTTTTGAATTTTTTTGCTATTTTTTTGGGAATTCTCAAGTTGGGTCGGGTAAAAACCGCACGGAACGAAAATTGTTTTTATCCCTTTCTCGGTCTGGTCCATCTCGTTTTGGCTTGAAATGATCCAGGGAAGTTTCTCGGCCTGGCTCATCCCATTCCGGATTGAAATGACGCCAGGATGAAGTTTTTCAATTTTTTAAATTTTTTTGCTATTTTTTTAGGAATTCTCTAGTTGGGGACGGGTAACAACCGCTCATATCAAAAACTTTTTTTTCTTCCTTTCTAAGCCTGGCTCATCCCGTTTTAGTTTGAAATTCTGCCAGGTATCAAGTTATTTGGTGATTTGTTTGTGCTTCCACGTATTTGCACGTTAAATTGATTAATTAATAACTTGGCTAATTAATTAATTGGTTTAATCACAAGGGATCATTAGGTTTGTGGCCTATCAAAACAAATTCATACGATCTGTACATCTAACGTACATACTTTTCCATTGAATTTTCATTATTTTGTACTTTCAACGAAGAAAATCAGATTTTCAGTTCTAATTTTCATTTAATCCATGTATGGATGTTTGGGCTTTCTTTTCTCACAACTCTAAACAAATAAAAGGATTGTTTTAAGCGCCATCATAGCTGATACAAGTTAGTGCAACTTGATGCAAAGGTTTTTCACAGGCATATATTGAATCGAAGACATATGCCCTACGCCATGGCTTCCATGCTATCTGCTGTAGCAATACTCCGGTACGCCACAGCTCTTTGCGGTTTTAGGTATCCTCCTCATTTAGGAGAGCAAAAAATGAAGACTCAGATGAAGAAGTTTACCATTTATTGGTATTTTTCCCAAGTTTTAGTTTATTTTTTTATTCAGGCGGTCTCCTATGCCTTTTGTCATTGTCTAGTTTTTTATTAATGTATTTCATTTTCTACCAAAATTTTTTGAAAAAGAAAAAAGAAAAAAGAAAAGGGATTCCTTGCAATTGAACCAAATCCTTGTAGGGCCCTTCAGCGTAGTAGGGAAGGCCCTACACATGAGCTTGTCCGCAATTCCTTGCGGGAGCATCAGGGTCTTGAAAGACTCTAAGTAATCTAGGGAATCCTTAGATCCATCGTAGGTCTCCACTTGCGGCATACGAAACTTTGGGTCCATTTTCAAATATGGGTAAATTTGTCTATTTAAATAATTTCCTTTCCTCTGTATCATAATTTTTAAAACGTCCAAACAAGAGGAGCTAATTATTCCCTTTCCCTTTACTAATTTTAAAAACATCCAAATAAGATAGATGATAACCACTTCCCTGTACTCTCCTCCCTCTCTAAGCTTCCAAACGGACCAGAAGGATATAGAGTTTCACGATTGTCATACCATGGAGACTGTTTGGGGGCTTGTTGATAGGCAAAGATTAATCGGACCCATTGAGTTTAAACTTCCCATCTTTGGTTCAGTTTGCAACCCGACCCACAATGCTGCCAAAATAGGGTGCAGCACCTTTTTGATCATACATACATCAAAACCCACAAGCTAAGTGTGAGATTGAGACACTAAATGGCGAGCTGTCTGAAGCGTATACAAAGGTGAGATTTCTTGAGCAGGAGATTATGCAAGCTAATGCTAAGACAGAGAGAGTCTCCTCTCAGAGGTTAAAAGATGTTATATCATCTCAAAAACCTTCTTCAGATAAGTCCGGGCTGGGATACAACGGTGGAAGCTGGTCATCAGCCAAAGTTACCAAAGAAGTAAAGTTTGTGAAGGCAAACGAGACGGTTGATGAAGAGCCCATTCTCGAGAAAGTTGAGGATGTAAAGAAGAAGAACGTGGTTGAGCATTGAATGGTGAATAAGCCCCGAAATCAATCTGTGGTTAAATATGAAACCAGAGAAAGATCTCTCCCAAGATCACAACGGGATCATGGATCATGTTGGTATATGGGTTGTAGGCTATGGGTTTTAATGAGTGTACGGTGGTGGATTATGGTAATCGTTGCTTTGGTGTGGTGGTAGTTGCGGTGGTTGTGTAGAAGAGAGAAAGAGATGGTGGCTAGTTTGATATGTGGGTGAAGAGAGAGAGAGAGAGAGAGAGAATATGGTCGAGAGAGAGAGAGAGAGAGAGAGAGAGAGAATATGGTCAAGAGAGAGAAAGTGAGAGTGAAAAATAATAATTAAAAAATGAATAGTATGATTGTGAATTGAAAAATAAGAATTGGGATGTAGTGTAAGTCGTCAAGAAAAGAAAAAAAAAATGCAACAGTTGTTTATATATCACTTTTAAACATTATTACACTGAACCCCCCCTCCCCCACACCCCCCCCCCCAAAAAATAACATTATTGCACGCGTAAAGTGCGTGTAATGAGTCTAGTATACGTATAAAAGAAAAATTGAAGACATTTGCCCATCCGACGAACATTACTGACGAGATCACACTCATCAATTTAATCCTGGCATCAATGGAAAAGTATGTATGTTAGATGTACAGATCGTATGAATTTTTTTTGCTATTTTTTTTAGGAATTCTCTTGTTGGGGTTGGGTAAGAACCGCTCGGATCGAAAACATTTTTTTCTCCCTTTCTCATCTGGTCCAACCCGATTTGGCTTCAAATGATGCCAGAATAAAAGTTTTTCAGTTTTTTGAATTTTTTTGCTATTTTTTCAGAATTCTCTAATTGGAGTTGGGTAAAAATCGTACGGATGGAAAACTTTTTTTTCTTCCTTTCTCAGCCTAGCTCATCCCGTTCTGGCCAGAAATGACGCCAGGATTAAGTTTTTCAATTTTTTGAATTTCTTTGCCATTTTTTTAGGAATTCTCTAGTTGGGGTCGGGTAAAAACCGCACAGAACGAAAACATTTTTTCTCCCTTTCTCTGCCGGGCTCAGCCTGTTTTGGCTTGAAATGATACCAGGATGAAGTTTTTCAATTTTTTGAATTTTTTTGCTATTTTTTTGGGAATTCTCCAGTTGGGGTGGGGTAAAAACCGCTTGGATGGAAACTTCTTCTTCTTCCTCTCTCGGCCTGACTCATCCAGTTCTGGCTTGAAATAACGCCAGGATGAAGTTTTTCAATTTTTTTAATATTTTCTTCGAAATTCTCTAGTTAGGGTTGGGTAAAAACCGCTCGGATCGAAAAAAAAAATTTCTCCCTTTCTCGGTCTCGTCTAACTCATTTTGACTTGACATGATGCCAGGAGGTTGTTTTTCCATTTTTTGAATTTTCGTGCTATTTTTTTTTTTAAATTCTCTAGTTGGGGTCGTGTAAAAGGCGCTCGTATGGAAAACTTTTTTTTTCTCCCTTTCTCACACTGGCTCCTCTCGTTCTGGCTATCAATGATACCAGGATGAAGTTTTTCAATTTTTTGAATTTCTTTGCTATTTTTTAAGGAATTCTCTAGTTGGGGTTGTATAAAAACCGCCCGGAATGAAAACTTTTTTTCTCCCTTTCTCAGTCTGGCCCGGCCTGTTTGGGCTAGAAATGATGCCTGGATGAAATTTTTCAATTTTTTTTTTTTTTTTCGTAATTCTGTAATTTGTGTCGGGAAAAAACCGCTCAAATGGAAACTTTTTTTTTCTCCCTTTCATGGCCTGGCTCATCCCAATCTGGCTTGAAATCATGCCAGGATGGTATTTTTAAATTTTTTAAATTTTATTGCTATTTTTTTAGGTAGTCTCTAGTTGGGGTCGGGTAACAACCGCTCGGATCGAAAACTTTTTTTCCCCCCTTTCTCATCTGGTCCGACCCATTTTGGCTTCAAATGTTTCCACGATGATGTTTTTCAATTTTTTACTATTTTTTTTGGAATTCTCTAATTGGGGCCCGGTAAAAATTGCTCGGATGTAAAACTTTTTTTTCTTCTTTTCTCGGCCTAGCTCATCCCGTTCTCGCTTGAAATGATGCCCAGGTGAAGTTTTTCAATTTTTTGAATTTTTTAAATATTTTTTTGGGAATTCCCTAGTTGGGGTCGGGTTAAAACCGCTCGGATTGAAAACTTTTTTTCTCCCTTTCTCAGCCTGGTCCGACTCATCTCGGCTTGAAATGATGCAAGGAGGAAGTTTCTCAATTTTTTGAATTTTTTTGCTGATTGTTTTGGGAATTCCTTAGTCCGAGTCGGGTAAAAACCACTCGGATAGAAAACTTTTATTCTCCCTTTCTCGGCCTGGTCTGACTCAGTTAAGCTTGAAATCCTGCAGGGAGGAAGTTTCTCAATTTTTTGAATTTTTTTGCTATTTTTTTGGGATTTCTTAATTCGGGTCGGGTAAAAACCGCTCGGATCGAAACCTTTTTTTTCTCCCTTTCTAAGCTTGGACAAACTCATCTTGGCTTGAAATGATGCAGGGAGGAAGTTTCTCAATTTTTTGAATTTCTTTGCCATTTTTTTGGGAATTCTCTATTTGGGTTCCGGTGAAAACCTATTGAATAGAAAACTTTTTTTTCTTCCTTTCTCAGTCTGTCCTAACCCGTTTTGGCTTGACATGATGCCAAGATAAAGTTTTTCAATTTGTAGAATTTTTTTACTATTTTTTTGAGAATTCTCTAGTTGGAGTCTGGTAAAAACCGCTCGGATGGAAAACTTTTTTTTCTTCCTTTCTTGGAATTGAACGGCCCGTTTTGGCTTGAAATGATGCCAGGATGAGGTTTTTCAATTTTTATCAATTTTATTGCTACTTTTTTGAGAATTCTCTAGTTGGGTACGGGTAAAAACCGCTCAGATCGAAAACTTTTTCTTCTCCCTTTCTCGGCTTGGACCGACCCGTTTAGGCTTGAAATGATGTCAGGATGAAGTTTTTCAATTCTTTGAATTTTTTTGCTAGTTGTAGGGGCACCTTTTTCGGAGGTGGGCCCTCGACAATGAATTTGTAGAGAGTGGGGAAAAGGGTTTGGCTCCGGCCGGTTTCACGCCGGTCTTCCTTGAACTTTTCGTCTATTACTCTTCGCCTGGGGTTGCTCCTCGGCTGGCGTCCGAGGAGGCCCCTCTTCACAAGGGGGGTTCTTTGCCTTATATACGCCCTTTAGCTCGATCCTGGCCTTACAGCTGTTGGCCATCCGGTCTACTGGTTCAGGACTTGTCCCATCAGATAGGTTCCTCACCATGCTGGGGGTTGTTGCCTCCAAGGTTTCTCAGTGAAGGGTCTTGTCATCATTAATGCAGCCTGGAGGATCAGGCATACTCGTTAGGTGTGGATGTGACCACCTATTCTGGGTCTGCCCCCTACCTGGATTAGACTAGGTGTGCCGCGGAGGGGTGTGTCCTCGTCTCGGGTCTGAGACGAGCTAAAACCCTTTGGCCGACCATCTGGGATGATTGCGCTCCTCGGCTTGGGCCTTGGGCCAGCCAAAAGGTGAGCCAAGGGTTCTGAGCCCTCGGGCCCCACAATAGTCCCTCGAAACCCTGCTGCACGTCTCCTCGGATGGGGAGGAGGGTTTTGCAAACCTCGGCCCCTATGTTTCGGAAGGCCTTCAGCCGGCTGGTTTTTCCTTGAGTGGCTGGATCGACCCGTAGGCTCTTCAATAGGTAGTCAGTTTATCCACAGGAATAGGTCTTCGGACCGAGTAGTACCTTGGCTCCGTCGTAAATAACTAACTCCCCGTAGGCTTGAGTCCGTAAACCAGGCAAGACCTAGGTACAGTTGCAGCCTTGAGTACGAGTGGCCAGCTCCCCGTAGGCTTGGGTCCGAGGACCGTGCAAGTCCTAGGTACAGTTGCTGCCTTTAGTACGAGTAGCCAGCTCCCCGTAGACTTGGGTCCAAGGACCATGCAAGTCCTAGGTACAATTGCTACCATCGTTTCTAAGTGGCTAGCTCCCCATAGGCTTGCGTCCGTGGACCATGCAAGACCTAGGTACAGTTGCTGACTTCAGTACGAGTGGCCAGCTCCCCGTAGGCTTGGGTCCGAGGACAATGCAAGTCCTGGGTACAATTGCTGCCATCGTTTCTAAGTGGCTAGCTCCCCATAGGCTTGAGTCCGTGGACCATGCAAGACCTAGGTACAGTTGCTGCCTTCAGTACGAGTGGCCAGCTCCCCGTAGGCTTGGGTCCGAGGACCATGCAAGTCCTAGGTACAATTGCTGCCATCGTTTCTAAGTGGCTAGCTCCCCATAGGGTTGAGTCCGTAGACCATGCAAGTCCTAGGTACAATTGCTGTCTTAAGTACGAGTGGCCAGCTCCCCGTAGGCTTGGGTCCGAGGACCATGCAAGTCCTAGGTACAATTGCTGTCATCGTTTCTAAGCGGCTAGCTCCCCATAGGCTTGAGTCTGTAGACAACGCAAGACCTAGGTACAGTTGCTGCTTTAAGTACGAGTGGCCAGCTCCCCGTAGGCTCGGGTCCGAGGACCATGCAAGTCCTAGGTACAATTGCTGCCATCGTTTCTAAGTGGCCAGCTCCCCATCGGCTTGAGTCCGTAGACCATGCAAGACCTAGGTACAGTTGCTGCCTTCAGTACGAGTGGCCAGCTCCCCGTAGGCTTGGGTCCGAGGACCATGCAAGTCCTATGTACAATTGCTGCCATCGTTTCTAAGTGGCTAGCTCCACATACGCTTGAGTCCGTAGACCATGCAAGACCTAGGTACAGTTGCTGCCTTAAGTACGAGTGGCCAGCTCCCCGTAGGCTTGGGTCCGAGGACCATGCAAGTCCTAGGTACAATTGCTGCCATCGTTTCTAAGTGGCTAGCTCTCCATAGGCTTGAATCCGTAGACCATGCAAGACCTAGGTACAGTTACTGCCTTCAGTATGAGTGGCCAGCTCCCCGTAAGCTTGGGTTCGAGGACCATGCAACTCATAGGTACAACTGCTGCCATCGTTTCTAAGTGGCTAACTCCCCATAGGCTTGAGTCCGTAGACCATGCAAGACCTAGCTACAGTTGCTGACCTTAGTATGAGTGGCCAGCTCCCCGTAGGCTTGGGTCCGAGGACCATGCAAGTCATAGGTACAATTGCTGCCATCGTTTCTAAGTGGCTAGCTCCTCATAGGCTTGAGTCCGTAGACCATGCAAGACCTAGGTACTGTTGCTGACCTCAGTACGAGTGGCCAGCTCCCCGTAGGCTTGGGTCCGAGGACAATGCAAGTCCTAGGTACAATTGCTGCCATCGTTTCTAAGTGGCTAGCTCAACATAGGCTTGAGTCCGTGGACCATGCAAGACCTAGGTACAGTTGCTGCCTTCAGTACGAGTGGCCAGCTCCCCGTAGGCTTGGGTCAGAGGACCATGCAAGTCCTAGGTACAATTGCTGCCATCGTTTCTAAGTGGCTAGCTCCCCATAGGCTTGAGTCCGTAGACCATGCAAGTCCTAGGTACAATTTCTGCCTTAAGTACGAGTGGCCAGCTCCCCATAGGCTTGGGTCCGAGGACCATGCAAGTCCTAGGTACAATTGCTGCCATCGTTTCTAAGCGGCTAGCTCCCCATAGGCTTGAGTCCATAGACAATGCAAGACCTAGGTACAGTTGCTCCCTTTGCTGCCATAAGTACGAGTGGCCAGCTCCCCGTAGGCTTGGGTCCGAGGACCATGCAAGTCCTAGGTACAATTGCTGCCATCGTTTCTAAGTGGCTAGCTCCCCATAGGCTTGAGTCCGTAGACCATGCAAAACCTAGGTACAGTTGCTGTCTTCAGTACGAGTGGCCAGCTCCCCGTAGGCTTGGGTCCGAGGACCATGCAAGTCCTAGGTACAATTGCTACCATCGTTTCTAAGTGGCTAGCTCCCCATAGGCTTGAGTCCGTAGACCATGCAAGACCAAGGTACAGTTGCTGCCTTAAGTACGAGTGGCCAGCTCCCCGTAGGCTTGGGTCCGAGGACCATGCAAGTCCTAGGTACAATTGCTGCCATCGTTTCTAAGTGGCTAGCTATCCATAGGCTTGAGTCCGTAGACCATGCAAGACCTAGGTATATTTGCTGCATTCAGTACGAGTGGCCAGCTCCCCGCAGGCTTGGGTCCGAGGACCATGCAAGTCCTAGGTACAATTGCTGCCATCGTTTCTAAGTGGCTAGCTCCCCATAGGGTTGAGTCCGTAGACCATGCAAGTCCTAGGTACAATTGCTGCCTTAAGTACGAGTGGCCAGCTCCCCGTAGGCTTGGGTCCGAGGACCATGCAAGTCCTAGGTACAATTGCTGTCATCGTTTCTAAGCGGCTAGCTCCCCATAGGCTTGAGTCCGTAGACAATGCAAGACCTAGGTACAGTTGCTGCCTTAAGTACGAGTGGCCAGCTCCCCGTAGGCTTGAGTCCGAGGACCACGCAAGTCCTAGGTACAATTGCTGCCATCGTTTCTAAGCTGCTAGCTCTCCATAGGCTTGAATCCATAGACCATGCAAGACCTAGGTACAGTTACTGCCTTCAGTATGAGTGGCCAGCTCCCCGTAGGCTTGGGTCCGAGGACCATGCAAGTCATAGGTACAATTGCTGCCATCGTTTCTAAGTGGCTAGCTCCCCATAGGCTTGAGTCCGTAGACCATGCAAGACCTAGGTACAGTTGCTGACTTCAGTACGAGTGGCCAGCTCCCCGTAGGCTTGGGTCCGAGGACCATGCAAGTCCTAGGTACAATTGCTGCCATCGTTTCTAAGTGGCTAGCTCCCCATAGGCTTGAGTCCGTAGACCATGCAAGACCTAGGTACAGTTGCTGCCTTCAGTACGAGTGGCCAGCTCCCCATAGGCTTGGGTCCGAGGACCATGCAAGTCCTAGGTACAATTGCTGCCATCGTTTCTAAGTGGCTAGCTCCCCATAGGCTTGAGTCCGTAGACCATGCAAGACCTAGGTACAGTTGCTGCCTTAAGTACGAGTGGCCAGCTCCCCGTAGGCTTGGGTCCGAGGACCATGCAAGTCCTAGGTACAATTGCTGCCATCGTTTCTAAGTGGCTAGCTCTCCATAGGCTTGAGTCCGTAGACCATGCAAGACCTAGGTATAGTTACTGCCTTCAGTACGAGTGGCCAGCTCCCCGTAGGCTTGGGTCCGAGGACCATGCAAGTCCTAGGTACAATTGCTGCCATCGTTTCTAAGTGGCTAGCTCCCCATAGGGTTGAGCCCGTAGACCATGCAAGTACTAGGTACAATTGCTGCCTTAAGTACGAGTGGCCAGCTCCCCGTAGGCTTGGGTCCGAGGACCATGCAAGTCCTAGGTACAATTGCTGTCATCGTTTCTAAGCGGCTAGCTCCCCATAGGCTTGAGTCCGTGGACCATGCAAGACCTAGGTACAGTTGCTGCCTTAAGTACGAGTGGCCAGCTCCCCGTAGGCTTGGGTCCGAGGACCATGCAAGTCCCAGGTACAATTGCTGCTATCGTTTCTAAGTGGCTAGCTCCCCGTAGGCTTGGGTCCGAGGACCGTGCAAGTCCTAGGTAAAGTTGCTGCCTTTAGTACGAGTTGCCAGCTCCCCGTAGACTTAGGTCCAAGGACCATGCAAGTCCTAGGTACAATTGCTGCCATCGTTTCTAAGTGGCTAGCTCCCCATAGGCTTGAGTCCGTGGACCATGCAAGACCTAGGTACAGTTGCTGACTTCAGTACGAGTGGCCAGCTCCCCGTAGGCTTGGGTCCGAGGACCATGCAAGTCCTGGGTACAATTGCTGCCATCGTTTCTAAGTGGCTAGCCCCCCATAGGCTTGAGTCCGTGGACCATGCAAGACCTAGGTACAGTTGCTGCCTTCAGTACAAGTGGCCAGCTCCCCGTAGGCTTGGGTCCGAGGACCATGCAAGTCCTAGGTACAATTGCTGCCATCGTTTCTAAGTGGCTAGCTCCCCACAGGGTTGAGTCCGTAGACCATGCAAGTCCTAGGTACAATTGCTGCCTTAAGTACGAGTGGCCAGCTCCCTGTAGGCTTGGGTCCGAGGACCATGCAAGTCCTAGGTACAATTGCTGTCATCGTTTCTAAGCGGCTAGCTCCCCATAGGCTTGAGTCTGTAGACAATGCAAGACCTAGGTACAGTTGCTGCCTTAAGTACGAGTGGCCAGCTCCCCGTAGGCTCGGGTCCGAGGACCATGCAAGTCCTAGGTACAATTGCTGTCATCGTTTCTAAGTGGCTAGCTCCCTATCGGCTTGAGTCCGTAGACCATGCAAGACCTAGGTACAGTTGCTGCCTTCAGTACGAGTGGCCAGCTCCTCGTAGGCTTGGGTCCGAGGACTATGCAAGTCCTATGTACAATTGCTGCCATCGTTTCTAAGTGGCTAGTTCCCCATACGCTTGAGTCCGTAGACCATGCAAGACCTAGGTACAGTTGCTGCCTTAAGTACGAGTGGCCAGCTCCCCGTAAGCTTGGGTCCGAGGACCATGCAAGTCCTAAGTACAATTGCTGCCATCGTTTCTAAGTGGCTAGCTCTCCATAGGCTTGAATCCGTAGACCATGCAAGACCTAGGTACAGTTACTGCCTTCAGTATGAGTGGCCAGCTCCGCGTAGGCTTGGGTTCGAGGACCATGCAACTCATAGGTACAACTGCTGCTATCGTTTCTAAGTGGCTAACTCCCCATAGGCTTGATTCCGTAGACCATGCAAGACCTAGGTACTGTTGCTGACCTTAGTATGAGTGGCCAGCTCCCCGTAGGCTTGGGTCCGAGGACCATGCAAGTCATAGGTACAATTGCTGCCATCGTTTCTAAGTGGCTAGCTCAACATAGGCTAGAGTCCGTAGACCATGCAAGACCTAGGTACTGTTGCTGACCTCAGTACGAGTGGCCAGCTCCCCGTAGGCTTGGGTCCGAGGACAATGCAAGTCCTAGGTACAATTGCTGCCATCGTTTCTAAGTGGCTAGCTCAACATAGGCTTGAGTCCGTGGACCATGCAAGACCTAGGTACAGTTGCTGCCTTCAGTACGAGTGGCCAGCTCCCCGTAGGCTTGGGTCAGAGGACCATGCAAGTCCTAGGTACAATTGCTGCCATCGTTTCTAAGTGGCTAGCTCCCCATAGGCTTGAGTCCGTAGACCATGCAAGTCCTAGGTACAATTTCTGCCTTAAGTACGAGTGGCCAGCTCCCCATATGCTTGGGTCCGAGGACCATGCAAGTCCTAGGTACAATTGCTGCCATCGTTTCTAAGCGGCTAGCTCCCCATAGGCTTGAGTCCATAGACAATGCAAGACCTAGGTACAGTTGCTGCCTTTGCTGCCTTAAGTACGAGTGGCCAGCTCCCCGTAGGCTTGGGTCCGAGGACCATGCAAGTCCTAGGTACAATTGCTGCCATCGTTTCTAAGTGGCTAGCTCCCCATAGGCTTGAGTCCGTAGACCATGCAAGACCAAGGTACAGTTGCTGCCTTAAGTACGAGTGGCCAGCTCCCCGTAGGCTTGGGTCCGAGGACCATGCAAGTCCTAGGTACAATTGCTGCCATCGTTTCTAAGTGGCTAGCTCTCCATAGGCTTGAGTCCGTAGACCATGCAAGACCTAGGTGTAGTTGCTGCATTCGGTACGAGTGGCCAGCTCCCCGTAGGCTTGGGTCCGAGGACCATGCAAGTCCTAGGTACAATTGCAGCCATCGTTTCTAAGTGGCTAGCTCCCCATAGGGTTGAGTCCGTAGACCATGCAAGTCCTAGGTACCATTGCTGCCTTAAGTACGAGTGGCCAGCTCCCCGTAGGCTTGGGTCCGAGGACCATGCAAGTCCTAGGTACAATTGCTGTCATCGTTTCTAAGCGGCTAGCTTCCCATAGGCTTGAGTCCGTAGACAATGCAAGACCTAGGTACAGTTGCTGCCTTAAGTATGAGTGGCCAGCTCCCTATAGGCTTGGGTCCGAGGACCATGCAAGTACTAGGTACAATTGCTGTCATCGTTTCTAAGTGGCTAGCTCCCCATCGGCTTGAGTCCGTAGACCATGCAAGACCTAGGTACAGTAGCTGCCTTAAGTACGAGTGGCCAGCTCCCCGTAGGCTTGAGTCCGAGGACCACGCAAGTCCTAGGTACAATTGCTGCCATCGTTTCTAAGCTGCTAGCTCTCCATAGGCTTGAATCCATAGACCATGCAAGACCTAGGTACAGTTACTGCCTTCAGTATGAGTGGCCAGCTCCCCGTAGGCTTGGGTCCGAGGACCATGCAAGTCATAGGTACAATTGCTGCCATCGTTTCTAAGTGGCTAGCTCCCCATAGGCTTGAGTCCGTAGACCATGCAAGACCTAGGTACAGTTGCTGACTTCAGTACGAGTGGCCAGCTCCCCGTAGGCTTGGGTCCGAGGACCATGCAAGTCCTAGGTACAATTGCTGCCATCGTTTCTAAGTGGCTAGCTCCCCGTAGGCTTGGGTCCGAGGACCGTGCAAGTCCTAGGTACAGTTGCTGCCTTTAGTACGAGTAGCCAGCTCCCCGTAGACTTGGGTCCAAGGACCATGCAAGTCCTAGGTACAATTGCTGCCATCGTTTCTAAGTGGCTAGCTCCCTATAGGCTTGAGTCCGTGGACCATGCAAGACCTAGGTACAGTTGCTGACTTCAGTACGAGTGGCCAGCTCCCTGTAGGCTTGGGTCCGAGGACCATGCAAGTCCTGAGTACAATTGCTGCCATCGTTTCTAAGTGGCTAGCTCCCCATAGGCTTGAGTCCGTGGACCATTCAAGACCTAGGTACAGTTACTGCCTTCAGTACGAGTGGCCAGCTCCCCGTAGGCTTGGGTCCGAGGACCATGCAAGTCCTAGGTACAATTGCTGCCATCGTTTCTAAGTGGATAGCTCCCCACAGGGTTGATTCCGTAGACCATGCAAGTCCTAGGTACAATTGCTGCCTTAAGTACGAGTGGCCAGCTCCCCGTAGGCTTGGGTCCGAGGACCATGCAAGTCCTAGGTACAATTGCTGTCATCGTTTCTAAGCGGCTAGCTCCCCATAGGCTTGAGTCTGTAGACAATGCAAGACCTAGGTACAGTTGCTGCCTTAAGTACGAGTGGCCAGCTCCCCGTAGGCTCGGGTCCGAGGACCATGCAAGTCCTAGGTACAATTGCTGCCATCGTTTCTAAGTGGCTAGCTCCCCATCGGCTTGAGTCCGTAGACCATGCAAGACTTAGGTACAGTTGCTGCCTTCAGTACGAGTGGCCAGCTCCCCGTAGGCTTGGGTCCGAGGACCATGCAAGTCCTATGTACAATTGCTGCCATCGTTTCTAAGTGGCTAGCTCCCCATACGCTTGAGTCCGTAGACCATGCAAGACCTAGGTACAGTTGCTGCCTTAAGTACGAGTGGCCAGCTCCCCGTAGGCTTGGGTCCGAGGACCATGCAAGTCCTAGGTACAATTGCTGCCATCGTTTCTAAGTGGCTAGCTCTCCATAGGCTTGAATCCGTAGACCATGCAAGACCTAGGTACAGTTACTGCCTTCAGTATGAGTGGCCAGCTCCCCGTAGGCTTGGGTCCGAGGACCATGCAAGTCCCAGGTACAATTGCTGCTATCGTTTCTAAGTGGCTAGCTCCCCGTAGGCTTGGGTCCGAGGACCGTGCAAGTCCTAGGTAAAGTTGCTGCCTTTAGTACGAGTTGCCAGCTCCCCGTAGACTTAGGTCCAAGGACCATGCAAGTCCTAGGTACAATTGCTGCCATCGTTTCTAAGTGGCTAGCTCCCCATAGGCTTGAGTCCGTGGACCATGCAAGACCTAGGTACAGTTGCTGACTTCAGTACGAGTGGCCAGCTCCCCGTAGGCTTGGGTCCGAGGACCATGCAAGTCCTGGGTACAATTGCTGCCATCGTTTCTAAGTGGCTAGCTCAACATAGGCTTGAGTCCGTGGACCATGCAAGACCTAGGTACAGTTGCTGACTTCAGTATGAGTGGCCAGCTCCCCGTAGGCTTGGGTCAGAGGACCATGCAAGTCCTAGGTACAATTGCTGCCATCGTTTCTAAGTGGCTAGCTCCCCATAGGCTTGAGTCCGTAGACCGTGCAAGTCCTAGGTACAATTTCTGCCTTAAGTACGAGTGGCCAGCTCCCCATAGGCTTGGGTCCGAGGACCATGCAAGTCCTAGGTACAATTGCTGCCGTCGTTTCTAAGCGGCTAGCTCCCCATAGGCTTGAGTCCATAGACAATGCAAGACCTAGGTACAGTTGCTGCCTTTGCTGCCTTAAGTACGAGTGGCCAGCTCCCCGTAGCCTTGGGTCCGAGGACCATGCAAGTCCTAGGTACAATTGCTGCCATCGTTTCTAAGTGGCTAGCTCCCCATAGGCTTGAGTCCGTAGACCATGCAAGACCAAGGTACAGTTGCTGCCTTAAGTACGAGTGGCCAGCTCCCCGTAGGCTTGGGTCCGAGGACCATGCAAGTCCTAGGTACAATTGCTGCCATCGTTTCTAAGTGGCTAGCTCTCCATGGGCTTGAGTCCGTAGACCATGCAAGACCTAGGTATAGTTGCTGCATTCAGTACGAGTGGCCAGCTCCCCGTAGACTTGGGTCCGAGGACCATGCAAGTCCTAGGTACAATTGCTGCCATCGTTTCTAAGTGGCTAGCTCCCCATAGGGTTGAGTCCGTAGACCATGCAAGTCCTAGGTATAATTGCTGCCTTAAGTACGAGTGGCCAGCTCCCCGTAGGCTTGGGTCCGAGGACCATGCAAGTCCTAGGTACAATTGCTGTCATCGTTTCTAAGCGGCTAGCTCCCCATAGGCTTGAGTCCGTAGACAATGCAAGACCTAGGTACAGTTGCTGCCTTAAGTATGAGTGGCCAGCTCCCTATAGGCTTGGGTCCGTGGACCATGCAAGTCCTAGGTACAATTGCTGCCATCGTTTCTAAGTGGCTAGCTCCCCATCGGCTTGAGTCCGTAGACCATGCAAGACCTAGGTACAGTTGCTGCCTTAAGTACGAGTGGCCAGCTCCCGGTAGGCTTGAGTCCGAGGACCACGCAAGTCCTAGGTACAATTGCTGTCATCGTTTCTAAGCTGCTAGCTCTCCATAGGCTTGAATCCATAGACCATGCAAGACCTAGGTACAGTTACTGCCTTCAGTATGAGTGGCCAGCTCCCCGTAGGCTTGGGTCCGAGGACCATGCAAGTCATAGGTAAAATTGCTGCCATCGTTTCTAAGTGGCTAGCTCCCCATAGGCTTGAGTCCGTAGACCATGCAAGACCTAGGTACAGTTGCTGACTTCAGTACGAGTGGCCAGCTCCCCGTAGGCTTGGGTCCGAGGACCATGCAAGTCCTAGGTACAATTGCTGCCATCGTTTCTAAGTGGCTAGCTCCCCATAGGCTTGAGTCCGTAGACCATGCAAGACCTAGGTACAGTTGCTGCCTTCTGTACGAGTGGCCAGCTCCCCATAGGCTTGGGTCCGAGGACCATGCAAGTCCTAGGTATAATTGCTGCCATCGTTTCTAAGTGGCTAGCTCCCCATAGGCTTGAGTCCGTAGACCATGCAAGACCTAGGTACAGTTGCTGCCTTAAGTACGAGTGGCCAGCTCCCCGTAGGCTTGGGTCCGAGGACCATGCAAGTCCTAGGTACAATTGCTGCCATCGTTTCTAAGTGGCTAGCTCTCCATAGGCTTGAGTCCGTAGACCATGCAAGACCTAGGTATAGTTACTGCCTTCAGTACGAGTGGCCAGCTCCCCGTAGGCTTGGGTCCGAGGACCATGCAAGTCCTAGGTACAATTGCTGCCATCGTTTCTAAGTGGCTAGCTCCCCATAGGGTTGAGCCCGTAGACCATGCAAGTACTAGGTACAATTGCTGCCTTAAGTATGAGTGGCCAGCTCCCCGTAGGCTTGGGTCCGAGGACCATGCAAGTCCTAGGTACAATTGCTGTCATCGTTTCTAAGCGGCTAGCTCCCCATAGGCTTGAGTCCGTAGACAATGCAAGACCTAGGTACAGTTGCTGCCTTAAGTAAGAGTGGCCAGCTCCCTGTAGGCTTGGGTCCGAGGACCATGCAAGTCCTAGGTACAATTGCTGTCATCGTTTCTAAGTGGCTAGCTCCCCATCGGCTTGAGTCCGTAGGCCATGCAAGACCTAGGTACAGTTGCTGCCTTCAGTACGAGTGGTCAGCTCCCCGCAGGCTTGGGTCCGAGGACCATGCAAGTCCTAGGTACAATTGCTGCCATCGTTTCTAAGTGGCTAGCTCCCCATACGCTTGAGTCCGTAGACCATGCAAGACCTAGGTACAGTTGCTGCCTTAAGTACGAGTGGCCAGCTCCCCGTAGGCTTGAGTCCGAGGACCATGCAAGTCCTAGGTACAATTGCTGCCTTCGTTTCTAAGCTGCTAGCTCTCCATATGCTTGAATCCGTAGACCATGCAAGACCTAGGTACAGTTACTGCCTTCAGTATGAGTGTCCAGCTCCCCGTAGGCTTGGGTCCAAAGACCATGCAAGTCATAGGTACAATTGCTGCCATCGTTTCTAAGTGGCTAGCTCCCCATAGGCTTGAGTCGGTAGACCATGCAAGACCTAGGTACAGTTGCTGACTTCAGTACGAGTGGCCAGCTCCCCGTAGGCTTGGGTCCGAGGACCATGCAAGTCCTAGGTACAATTGCTGCCATCGTTTCTAAGTGGCTAGCTCCCCATAGGCTTGAGTCCGTAGACCATGCAAGACCTAGGTACAGTTGCTGCCTTCAGTATGAGTGGCCAGCTCCCCGTAGGCTTGGGTTCGAGGACCGTGCAAGTCCTAGGTACAATTGCTGCCATCGTTTCTAAGTGGTTAGCTCCCCACAAGCTTGAGTCCGTAGACCATGCAAGACCTAGGTACAGTTGCTGCCTTAAGTACGAGTGGCCAGCTCCCTGTAGGCTTGGGTCCGAGGACCATGCAAGTCCTAAGTACAATTGCTGCCATCGTTTCTAAGTGGCTAGCTCCCCATAGGCTTGAGTCCGTAGACCATGCAAGACCTAGGTACAAATGCTGCCTTAAGTACGAGTGGCCAGCTCCCCGTAGGGTTGGGTCCGAGGACCATGCAAGTCCTAGGTACAATTGCTGCCATCGTTTCTAAGTGGCTAGCTCTCCATAGGCTTGAGTCCGTAGACCATGCAAGACCTAGGTATAGTTGCTGCATTCAGTACGAGTGGCCAGCTCCCCGTAGGCTTGGGTCCGAGGACCATGCAAGTCCTAGGTACAATTGCTGCCATCGTTTCTAAGTGGCTAGCTCCCCATAGGCTTGAGTCCTTAGACCATGCAAGACCTAGGTACAGTTGCTGCCTTCAGTACGAGTGGCCAGCTCCCCGTAGGCTTGGGTCCGAGGACCATGCAAGTCTTAGGTACAATTGCTGCCATGCAAGACCTAGGTACAGTTGCTGCCTTAAGTACGAGTGGCCAGCTCCCCGTAGGCTTGGGTCCGAGGACCATGCAAGTCCTAGGTACAAGTGCTGCCATCGTTTCTAAGTGGCTAGCTCCCCATAGGCTTGAGTCCGTAGACCATGCAAGACCTAGGTAAAGTTGCTGCCTTCAGTACGAGTGGCCAGCTCCCCGTAGGCTTGGGTCTGAGGACCATGCAAGTCCTAGGTACAATTGCTGCCATCGTTTCTAAGTGGCTAGCTCCCCATAGGCTTGAGTCCGTAGACCATGCAAGACCTAGGTACAGTTGCTGTCTTAAGTACGAGTGGCCAGCTCCCCGTAGGCTTGGGTCCGAGGACCATGCAATACCTAGGTACAATTGCTGCCATCGTTTCTAAGTGGCTTGCTCCCCATAGGCTTGAGTCCGTAGACCATGCATGACCTAGGTACAGTTGCTGCCTTCAGTACGAGTGGCCAGCTCCCCGTAGGCTTGGGTCTGAGGACCATGCAAGTCCTAGGAACAATTGCTGCCATCGTTTCTATGTGGCTAGCTCCCCATAAGCTTGAGTCCGTAGACCATGCAAGACCTAGGTACAGTTTCTGCCTTAAGTACGAGTGGCCAGCTCCCCGTAGGCTTGGGTCCGAGGACCATGCAAGTCCTAGGTACAATTGCTGCCATCGTTTCTAAGTGGCTAGCTCTCCATAGGCTTGAGTCCGTAGACCATGCAAGACCTAGGTACAGTTGCTGCCTTCAGTACGAGTGGCCAGCTCCCCGTAGGCTTGGGTCCGAGGACCATGCAAGTCCTAGGTACAATTGCCTCCATCGTTTCTAAGTGGCTAGCTCCCCATGGGCTTGAGTCCGTAGACCATGCAAGACCTAGGTACAGTTGCTGCCTTCAGTACGAGTGGCCAGGTCCCCGTAGGCTTGGGTCCGAGGACCATGCAAGTCCTAGGTACAATTGCTGCCATCGTTTCTAAGTGGCTAGCTCCCCATAGGCTTGAGTCCGTGGACCATGCAAGACCTAGGTACTGTTGCTGCCTTCAGTACGAGGGGCCAGCTCCCCGTAGGCTTGGGTCCGAGGACCGTGCAAGTCCTAGGTACAATTTCTGCCATCGTTTCTAAGTGGCTAGCTCCCCATAGGCTTGAGTCCGTAGACCATGCAAGACCTAGGTACAGTTGCTGCCTTCAGTACGAATGGCCAGCTCCCCGTAGGCTTGGGTCCGAGGACCATGCAAGTCCTACGTACAATTACTACCATCGTTTCTAAGTGGCTAGCTCCCCATAGGCTTGAGTCCGTCGACCATGCAAGTCCTAGGTACAATTGTTGCCTTAAGTGCGAGTGGCCAGCTCCGCGTAGGCTTGGGTCCGAGGACCATGCAAGTCCTAGGTACAATTGCTGCCTTCGGTTCTAAGCGGCTAGCTCCCCATAGGCTTGAGTCCGTAGACAATGCAAGACCTAGGTACAGTTGCTGCCTTAAGTACGAGTGGCCAGCTCCCCGTAGGCTTGGGTCCGAGGACCATGCAAGTCCTAGGTACAATTGCTGCCATCGTTTCTAAGTGGCTTGCTCCCCATAGGCTTGAGTCCGTAGACCATGCAAGACCTAGGTACAGTTGCTGCCTTCAGTACGAGTGGCCAGCTCCCTGTAGGCTTGGGTCCGAGGACCATGCAAGTCCTAGGTACAATTGCTGCTATCGTTTCTAAGTGGCTAGCTCCCCATAGGCTTGTGTCCGTAGACCATGCAAGACCTAGGTACAGTTGCTGCCTTAAGTACGAGGGGCCAGCTCCCCGTAGGCTTGGATCCGAGGAACATGCAAGTCCTAGGTACAATTGCTGCCATCGTTTCTAAGTGGCTAGCTCTCCATAGGCTTGAGTCCGTAGACCATGCAAGACCTAGGTACAGTTGCTGCCTTCAGTACGAGTGGCCAGCTCCCCGTAGGCTTGGGTCCGAGGACCATGCAAGTCCTAGGTATAATTGCTGCCATTATTTCTAAGTGGCTAGCTCCCCATAGACTTGAGGCCGTAGACCATGCAAGACCTAGGTACAGTTGCTGCCTTCAGTACGAGTGGACAGCTTCCCGTAGGCTTGTGTCCGAGGACCATGCAAGTCCTAGGTACAATTACTGCCATCGTTTCTAAGTGGCTTCGTCCCCGAGTATGAGGACACAGTGTTCACCTCTTTGGGCAACTCAGTCCCACGTCGGATAGAAGTCATTGTACCACTACTGCATAGTTGCCACCAATGGGAGTTCGTCCTCGGATCCGAGGACTTTGTTTTTGGTGTGAAGACGTCCACGGGTCTTTTCCTGTGAGCTGTTTTTCCACGGGTCGGATTGTGACTTCGCACGTGGGGCTGATCTTGCTTCTGTTTCGCGTTCCTCATCTTTCTGGTTTACGAGGCGTCGCATGGCCTTCCGCGCTCCCTGTTTGACGCTTCAGTGCCCGTAACGCGCCTCCATTAATGCCCTCGTGAATTAACACGCATCAGGCAGCTGGCAATCCCCTTGGAGTTGGGTGGGAATTAATTCCCTTTGACAATTCCCCCTTCGAATTCCGCGCGGCTCAACTCCCACTGGTTTTCGCCCTCCATAAAAGGCGTTCTGGGGGGAGTGTCTCTCCTCATTCCATGAATACTCCACCACGAAAAAGAGATATACACTTTCGCCTTCCTGAGTCCCTTTGACACCGCCACCAGGGTTGTGACCGCAGTTAGGAGACCTGGAGTTAAGGGCCGCCGTGGCCGCAGCCCCCACTAGGCTGCCGGCGCGGCAGAGTTTAGACGTAACACTGGCAGGGCCTCGTATGATGGCCAGGAGGGACGTCATTGAAGTACCTAACGCCCCTCCGCAGAGCGCACCTCCGACAAAGGAGGCACGCGTACTCCCGTCACGGCTGGTGCCCGAGCATTGCCGTCTCCGACGGTCAGTGCTCGTGCAGTTTGGAGAGGGTCGAGGAGGCATCACGAGGGAGGTTGTTCCGGGGTCTCGAGGTCGGCTCCTCACTTTGTTCAAGCTTTGGTTTGAAGGTGAGCCAGCCCCCCTTCCCGTGCTTTTACTGTCAAGTTCTCCCATTCTCTTGACGCCAATAAAAGCACAGGTTGACACTTCCCTCATTCCTGATATTAATTTTTTGCAAGCCTCTTGCCCGGCCAGTTCCAAGACCGGTCCGCCTGGGCCTCTGATTGTAGGATTAGTTGGTAGGATTTTTTGTAAAACATGCCTGTCTGAGCCTCTGATTGTATTTGTAACTTTTTTTTTCTTTTATGAAATAATGAAGATTGTTGTACTTGTAATCTTTTCTGAAATAATAAAGAGCTTTCCCTTTATTTGTTGTTGAACTTTCTTTTCGTACTGCAATTCTTCCCTTCTTTTCCTCTTTCTATTTTGCACCGTCAACTTTGCATAGCAACCGCTTTGGAACGACCGCCGGTTGCGCCGGCTGGCGCTCTAACCCTCCCCACAGACGGCGCCAATTGTAGGGGCACCTTTTTTGGAGGTGGGCCCCCGACAATGAATTTGTAGAGAGTGGGGCAAAGAGTTTGGCTCCGGCCGGTTCCTCGCCGGTCTTTCTTGAACTTTTCGTCTATTGCTCTTCGCCTGGGGTTGCTCCTCGGCTGGCGTCCGAGGAGGCCCCTCTTCACAAGGGGGGTTCTTTGCCTTATATACGCCCTTTACCTCGATCCTGGCCTTACAGTTGTTGGCCATCCGGGCTACTTGTTCAGGACTTGTCCCATCAGACAGGTTCCTCACCATGCTGGGGGTTGTTGCCTCCAAGGTTTCTCTGTGAAGGGTCTTGTCATCATTAATGCAGCCTGGAGGATCAGGCATACTCGTTAGATGTCGATGTGACCACCTATTTTGGGTCTGCCCCCTACCTGGATTAGACTAGGTGTGCCGAGGAGGGGTGTGTCCTCGGCTCGGGTCTGAGAAGAGCTAAAACCCTTTGGCCGACCATCTGGGATGATTGCCCTCCTCGGCTTGGGCCTTGGGCCAGCCAAAAAGTGGGCCAGGGGTTCTGGGCCCTCGGGCCCCACACTAGTTTTTTGGGAATTCACTAATTCGGGTCAAGTAAAAACCGCTCGGACCGAAAACTTTTTTTTCTCCCTTTCTCGGCCTGGTCCGACTTGTTTTGGCTTGAAATGATGCAAGGAGGAAGTTTCTCAAAATTTTGAAATTTTTTGCTATTTTTTTGGGAATTCCTTAGTCCGGGACGGGTAAAAAACGCTCGGATCGAAAAAAAAAAAAAAAAATTTTCTCCCTTTCTCAACTTGGCCGGACCCATGTTGGCTTTAAATGATGCCTGGATTGTTTTTCAATTTTTTGAATTTTTTGCTGTTTTTATAGGAATTCTCTAATTAGGGTCGGGTAAAAACCGCTTGGATCGAAAAAAAAATTTCTCTGTTTCGCAGACTGGTCCGACTCATTTTGGCTTGTAATGGTGCAGGGAGGAAGTTTTTCAAATTTTTTTTTTTTGTAAAATTTTTTTGCTCTTTTTTTCTGAATTTTCTAATTGGGGTCGGGTAAAAATTGCTCGGATCAAAAAGTTTTTTTTCTCCGTTTCTCAGCCTGGTCTGACTTGTTTTGGCTTGAATGATGCAGGGAGGAAATTTCTCAAATTTTTGAAATTTTTTTGCTGTTTTTTTGGGAATTCCTTAGTCTGGGTCGGGTAAAAACCGCTCAGTTCGAAAACTCTTTTCTCTCCTTATCTCGACCTAACCTAATCTGTTTTGGCTTGAAAAGTTTTTCAAAATTTTCAATTTTTTGCTTTTTTTTTTGGAATTCTCTGGTTGGTGCAGGGGGGAAGTTTTAAAATTTTTGGAATTTTTTTGCTATTGTTTTGGGAATTCTTTAGTTCGGGATCGGTAAAAACAATTCGGATCGAAAATTTTTTTTCTCCCTTTCTCAGCCTGGCCCGACCCGTTTAAACTTGATATGATGTCAGCACGAAGTTTTTCAATTTTTTGAATTTTTTTTCTATTTTTTTCAGAATTCTTTAGTTGGGGTCGGGTAAAACCGCTCAGATCGAAAACTTTTTTTTTTTTTTTTTTCTGCCCTTCTGAGCCTGGGCCGACCCGTTTTGGCTTGGAATGATACCAGGATGAGGTGTTTCAATTTTTTTAATTTTTTTACTATTTTTTTGAGAATTCTCTAGTTGGGGTTGGGTAAAAACCGTTCAGATCGAAAACTTTTTTTCTCCATTTCTCGGGGTGCCCGGATCTGTTAGGGCTTGAAATGATACGAGAATGAAGTTTTTCAATTTTTTGAATTTTTTTCTATTTTTTTCGGAATTCTCTAGTTGTGGTCGGGTCAAAACCGCTCGGACCAAAAACTTTTTTTTTTGTCCCTTTCTCAGCCTGGTCCGAGTCGTTTTGGCTTGAAATCAAGGAGGGAGGAAGTTTCTCATGTTTTCGAATTTTTTTGCTATATTTTGGGGAATTCTTTAGTTCGTGTCGGTTAAATACCGCTCGGATTGAAAACTTTTTTTTCTTCCTTTCTAGGCCTGGCTTAACCCGTTTTGGCCTTAAATGATGCCAGGATAAAGTTTTTCAACTTTTTGAATTTTTTTGCTCGTTTTTTTGGAATTCTCTAGTTGGGTTTGGATAAAAACCGCTTGGATCGAAAACATTTTTTTCTCCCTTTGTCAGCCTGGTCTGACTAGTTTTGACTTGAAATGATGCAGGGAGAACGTTTCTCAATTCTTTGAATTTTTTTGCTATTTTTTTGAGAATTCTTTGTTTTGGCTTAAAATGATGCCATGATGAAGTTTTTCAATTTTTTGATTTTTTGATTTTTTTTTTTTTTTTTTTTTTTTTTTTTTTTTTTTGGTTTCAGAATTCTCTAGTTGGGGTCGGGTAAAAATCCCTCGGATCGAAAAGTTTTTATTTCTCCCTTTCCTGGCCTGGTCCGACTCGTTTTGGCTTGAAATGATGCAACGAGAAAGTTTCTCAATTTTTTGAATTTTTTCACTATTTTTTTGGCAATTCGTTTGCTCGGGTTGGGTAAAAACTGCTCGGATAGAAAACTTTATTTTCGGTGGGAGTGGACCGACTCATTATGGCTTGAAATGATGCAGGGAGGAAGTTTCTCAATTTAAAAAATTTTTTTTTTTTTGCTATTTTTTTGGAATTCCTTAGTTCGGGTCGGCTAAAAACCGAAAAAGAAATTCTCGATCCGGACCGACTCCACCCGACCCAAATCAGAAAATTCTGAAAGAAAATAAAAATTAAAAAAAAAAAAAAAAATTTATTCTTGCTTTATTTGGAGATAAAACGGGTCGGGGCAGGCCTAGAAAGAGAGAAAGAAACTCTCGATCCGGACTGTTTCTACTCGGCCAAAACTAGAGAATTCTGAAAAAAAAAAAATATATATATATATATATATATAGCTAAAAAAAAAAAAAAAAAAAAAAAAAAAAAAAAACCGTCATCCTGGCTTTGTTTAAAGCCAAAACAGGTCGCGACCGGCCAAGAACGACAGAAAAGGAAATTCTCAATCCGGACCGTTTCTACCCGACCCAAACAAGAAAATTCCGAAAAAAAAAAAGGTAAAAAATTCAAAAAAAAAAAAAAATCACTCTGGCATTATTTCAAGCCAAAAAGGGTCAGGGCAGGCCAAGAAAGAGGGGAAAAAAAAAAAAAAAAAAAAAAAAAAAAAAAAAAAAAAAGAAACAAACAAATTCTCGATTCGGACCGTTTCTGCACGACCCAAACTAGAGAATTCTGAAAAAAAAAAAAGCAAAAAAATTTTAAAAAAAAAATCATTCTGGAATTATTTCAAGCTAAAACGGGTCGAGACAAGCCAAGAAAGAGAGAAAAAGAAATTCTCGATCCAGATTGTTTCTACCTGACCCAAACTAGAGTATTCTGAAAAAAGTGAAAAAAAATACAATAAATTAAGAAACTTCATTCTGGCTTTATTTCAATACAAAACTGGACGGGTCCGGCCAAGAAAGAGAGAAAAAGAAATTCTCGATCCGGGCCGTTTCTACACGACCCAAATTACAGAATTCCGAAGAAATAGCCAAAAAAATTCAAAAACATCATTCTGGCCGTTTCTACTCGACCCAAATAAGAGAACTCTGGAAAAAAAAAAATAGCAAAAAAATATACACAAATTAAAAAACATCATTTTGTCTTTATTTCAGGCCACAAAGGGTCGGGACAGGGCAAGAAAGAGAGAAAAAGAAATTATTAATTCGGACCGTTTCCACCCGACCCAAACTAGAAATTTTTGAAAGAATAGCAAAAAATTTCAAAAAATAAGAACACATCATTCTACCTTTATTTCAATCCAAAACGGGTCGGGACAGGCCAAGAAAGAGGGAAAAAAAAAATTTTGATCCCGGGGAGAAAAAAAAGTTTTCGATTCGACCAGTTTTTACCTGACCCCAACTAGAGAATTCGAAAAAAATAGGAAAAAAATCCAAAAATTGAAAAAAAATCAACCAGACATCATTTCAAGCCAAAATGGGTCGATACAAGCCATGAAAAAGATTAAAAAAAAAAAAGTTTTCAATCCGAGCGGTTTTTACCCGACCCCAACTAAAGAATTCCAAAAAAAATAGTAAAAAAAATTTTTACAAATTGAAAAATATCATTCTGGCATCATCCCAAGCCAAAACGGGTTAGGACAGGCCGAGAAAGCGAGAAATTTTTTTTTTCTATCTAAGCGGTAGGAAAAAAATTAAAAAAATTCGAAAACATCATCTTGGCATTATTTCCAGCCAAAATGGGTCAGGACAGGCCACGAAAGGGAGAAAAAAAGTTTCTATCCGAGCAGTTTTTACCTGACCCAAACTAGAGAATTCCGAAAAAAAATAGCAAAAAATTTCAAAAAGTTGATATACATCATCCTGGCATCATCCTAAGCCAAAATGGGCTAGGCCTGGCCGAGAAAAAGAGAAATTTTTTTTTTTTTTTTTTTTTTTCAATTCGAGCGGTTTTTACATGACCCCAACCAAAGAATTGTGAAAAAAAAAAAAAAAAAAAAAGAGGAAAAAAATTCAAAAATTGAAAAGAATCATCCTAGCATCATTTCAATCCAAAATGGGTCGGGACAGGCCGAGAAATGCAGAAAAAAAAAAAGTTTACGATTCGAGTTGTTTTTAGCCGACACCAACTAGATAATTCCAAAAAAATAGCAAAACAATTCAAAAAATTGGAAAACATCATCCTAGCATCATTTCAAGCCAAAACAGATCGGGACAAGCTGGGACAGGGAGAAAAAATTTTTTTGATCCAAGCGGTTTTTACTAAACCCCAACTTGAGAATTCTGAAAAAAATAGCAAAAAAATTCAAAAAATTGAAAAACATCACTCTGGCAGTAATTCAAGCCAAAAAGGGTTAGGGCCGGCCAAGAAAGAGAAAAAAAAAAACAAATTCTCGATTCCGACCGTTTCTGCACGACCCAAACTGGAGAATTCCAAAAATAATAGCAAAAAAAAAAAAAAAAAAAAAACATTCTGGAATTATTTCAAGCCAAAATGGGTCAGGACAGGCCGAGAAATGGAGAAAAAAAAAAAAATTCGATTCGGGCTGTTTTTACCGTACACCAACGAGATAATTCCAAAAAAAAAAAAATGGTAAAATAAATTCAAAAAATCGTAAAATATCGTCTTGGCATCATTTGAAGCCAAAACATGTCGGGACAAGCCAAGAAGGGGTGAAAAAAAGTTTTCGATCCGAGCGGTTTTTACCCGACCGCTACTAGAGAATTCCGAAAAAAAATAGCAAAACATTCAAAAAATTGGAAAACATCGTTCTACAATTAATTCAATCCAAAATGGGCCGGGACTGGCCAAGAAAGAGAGAAAAAGAAATTTTCGATCTGAACCGTTGTCCCAAACTAAAGAATTCCGAAAAAAATAGCAAAAAAAATCATTCTGGCCGTATTTCATGCCAAAACGGGTTGGGATAGGCGAGGAAAGAGAGAAAAAGAAATTCCCGATTCGGACCATTTCCACCCGACCCAAATTAGAGAATTCCCAAAAAAATAGCCAAAAATACTTGAACCGGATCGTTTCTGCTCGACCAAAACAAGAGAATTCTGGAAAAAATAAAAAATAAAAAATTAAAAAACATCATTTTGTCTTTAATTCAAGCCAAAATGGGTCGGGACAGGGTAAGAAAAAGAGAAAAAGAAATTATTGATCCGGACCGTTTCCACCCGACCCAAACTAGAAAATTTTGAAAAAATAGCAAAAAAATTCAAAAAAATTAGAACACATCATTCTACCTTTATTTCAATCCAAAATGGGTCGAGACAAGCCAAGAAAGGGAGAAAAAGAAATTGTTGATCCCGAGGAGAAAAAAAAGTTTTCGATTCAGAAAAAAATTGGAAAAAAATTCAGAAAATTCAAAAACATCATCCTGGCATCATTTCAAGCCAAAACGTGTCGAGGCTGGCCGGGAAAGGGAGAAAAAAAAAGTTTTCGATCCGAGTGGCTTTTACCTGACCCCCAACTAGAAAATTCTGAAAAAATAGCAAAAAAATTCAAAAAATTGAAAAACATCATCGTGGCATCATTTCAAGCCAAAATGTACCGGGACCGGCCGAGAAAGAGAGAAAAAAAAAAGTTTTCGACCCGAACGGTTTTTACCCGATCCTAATTAGAGAATTCGGAAACAAATAGGATAAAAATTGAAAAAATTGAAAAACATCATCCAGGCATCAATTCAAGCCAAAACAGTTCGGTACAGGCCGAGAAAGGGAGAAAATTTTTTTTCGATCCGAGCGGTTTTTATCCGACTCCAACTAGAGAATTACAACATTGCAAAAAAACGGGGTCGAGACAGGCTGAGAAAGGAAGAAAAAAAAGTTTTCAATCCGAGCGGTTTCTACAAAACCCCTACTAGAGAATTCACAAAAAAAAATGCTAAAAAATTCAAAAAAAAATTGAAAAACATCATTCTGGCAGCATCTCAAGACGAAACGGGTCGACCTAGGCCGAGAAAGTGAGAAATTTTTTTTTTTCAATCCGAGGGGTTTTTACCCGACCCCAACTGGAGAATTCCGAAAAAACTGTCAAAAAAATTTAAAAGATTGAGAAACATCATCCTGGGAACATTTTAAGCCAAAACGGGTTGGGGCTGGCCGAGAAAGGGAGAAAATTTTTTTTCGACCCAAGCGGTTGTGACTCGACCCAAACTTGAGAATTACGAAAAAAATTAGCAAAAAAATTTAAAAAATTTAAAAATATCATCCTGGCATCATTTCAGGCCAAAACGGGTCGGGACCAGCTGAGAAATGAAGAAAAAAAAAAGTTTTTGATCCGAGCGGTTTTTACCAAAGCCCAACTAGAGAATTCCAAAAAAAAAAAATAACAAAAAAATTCGGAAAACGTAAACCTTGCATCATCTCTAGACGAAACGGGTCGGTACAGGTCGAGAACGCGAGAAAAAAAAGTTTTCGAAACGAGCGGTTTTTACCCGACCCCAACTAGAGAATTTCGAAAAAAAAATAAGAAAATTGAAAAATTTCATCTGGGCATCATTTCAAGCCCAAACGGGATGGAACAGATCAAGCAAGGGTGAAAAAAAAGTTTTCGATCCAAGCAGTTTTATCCCGACCCCAACTAGAAAATTTCGAAAAAAAAAATAGCAAAAAAGTTCAAAAAATTGAAAATTTTCTTCTTGGCATCGTTTCAAGTGAAAACGCGATGGGACAGGTCATGAAAGGGAGGAAAAAAAATTTTCGATCTAAGCAGTGTTTTCCCGACACTAACTAGAGAATTCCGAAAAACAAAATAGCAAAAAAATTCAAAAAATTGAGAAACATAATCCAGGCATCATTTTAAGCCAAAATGGGTCGGCACAGGCTGAGAAAGGAAGAAAAAACAAGTTTCGGTCCAAGCGGTTTTTACCCGACCCCAACTAGAGAATTTCGTAAAAAATAGCAAAAAAGTTTAAAAAATTGAAAAATTTTATCCTGGCATCATTTCAAGCCAGAACGGGACAGGACAGATCAAGAAGGGCGGGAAAAAATGGTTTTTGATCCGAGCAGTTTTTTCCCGACCCCAATTAGAGAATTCCGGAAAAAAAAAGTAAAAAAATTCAAAAAGAATTGGAAAAACATCATCCTGGCAACATTTAAAGCCAAAACGTGTCGGGACGAGCTGAGAAATGGATAAAAAAAAAAAAAGTTTTTGACCCGAGCGGTTTTTTCCCGGCCCCAACTAGCGAATTTCAAAAAAAAAAAAGCAAGAAAATTGAAAAACATCATCCTGGCATCATTTCAAGCCAAAACCTGTCGGGACAAGCTGAGAAAGGGAGAAAAAAAAAGTTTTCGACCCGAGCAGTTTTTACCTGACCCCAACTAGAGAATTCTGAAAAAATAGCAAAAAAATTCAAAAAATTGAAAACATTCTTCTTGGCATCATTTCAAACCAAAACGGGACGGGACAAGTCAAGAAAGGGAGAGAAAGGAAGAAAAAAAAAGTTTTCAACTCGAGCGGTTTTTACCCGACCCAACTAGAGAATTCCGTAAAAAATAGCAAAAAAGTTTAAACAATTGAAAAATTTTATCCTGGCATCACTTCAAGCCAAAATGGGACAGGACTAGGGGTGTGCAAACCATCACCGGAGCCGACAACACTGACCGGCACCGACCCTCCCGCACCGCCATTGGCACCGACCGACGGATCCGATGCCGGCGATCAGAACGCGAACGAAGCTCCGATGCCGGTGCAGTGAGGACATCGGAGACGCAAAGCACGCACCGAGTAGAGCCGTACCGAACCGATACAAACAGAGTTATACAGAGAAATAATTTCAGATCAAGGATACGGCGTCGTTTAGGCATGTATTCATTTTAAATTTTTTTACTGAAACGTCGTCGTATTGGGTTATTATTAAAATAAAAAAACACAAAACACAAAACGGCACTGTTTTATGTAGGTTTTCAGACATACCCACTATAAATTCACTCCTAATCGTACCTGGGGCCCTTAACTCTCTCTCTAGCTCTCGCCGTCAGTCACTGAGTCGCAGCCTCTCGCCGGCCTGAGTCACGCCTCGCAGCAGCAGCAGCTCACCGCACGGTAAGCCATCAGCCCCTTTCTTTTGGTTTTAATAGAAACGGAGTGAGAGAGATTGTGTTTGTAGTTGTAGGTACTAAGATAAGATTGGACAAAGGCGTGCCGTTTGCGTATGAGTGGTTGTTGTTGAGTACTCAGTAGGGAAGTTGTGAGTTAGAGATGGAAAGGGTAGAAAGCGTAGAAGAGTGTAGAAGGCTCCTACCGTGCACTAGTTTAGATTCTTTAGAAGAGTGCAGAAAGAAAGGGTTAGTTTTTAACTTTTTATACCGTGCACTAGTTTAGAAGAGTGTAGAAAGAAAGAAAGGGTTAGTTTTTAATACCGTGCACTAGTTTAGAAGAGTGTAGAAAGTTTAGTTTATAGTTAGTTTATACGGCGTGCAGTTAATTTATTTAGTTAGTTTTTTAGTTATTTATTTATTTAGTCAGTTTGGTTAATTTATTTTATATAGTGTAGTTTTATAATGCTCTCTTGCTTATAGTTAATGCTTGTCTTGTCAGTTTAGTTGTTATCAATTTTTCAGCACTTATTTTATTTGTCACCGACCAAACCGACTACACCGCACCGCCAAAAACCGCACCGCTATAGGTCGGAAAACCGACCCTAGGCGGTGTCCATTGTTTCCAATTATGAAAACACCGATCTGTATCGGTTCGGTAATAAATTTAGAAAAAAACCGCTCTTACCAAACCGCGCACACCCCTAGACAGGACAGGTCGAGAAGGGAGTAAAAAAAGGTTTTCAATAATAGCAGTTTTTTCCGACCCCAACTAGAGAATTCCAAAAAAAAAAAAAAAAAGAGTAAAAAAATTCAAAAAGAATTGAAATACGTCATCCTGGCATCATTTAAAGCAAAACGTGTCGGGACAAGCCGAGAAAGGGAGAAAAAAAAAAGTTTTCGACCCGAGAGGTTTTTGCCCAACCTAAACTAGAGAATTCCGAAAAAAAAAAATAGCAAAAAAATTCAAAAAATTGAAAAATATCATCCAGGCTTCATTTCAAGCCAAACGGGTTGGTACAGACCGAGAAAAGGAGAAAAAGGTTTTCGATCCGAGCGGCTTTTGCCCTACCCCAACGGGAGAATTCCGAAAAATATAGCAAAAAAAATCGAAAAATATCATCCGGGCATCAGTTCAAGCCAAAACGGGTCGGGACAAGTCGAGAAAGCGAGAACAATATTTTCGATCCAAGCACTTTTTACCCGACCCCAACTAGAGAATTCTGCAAAAAAATTCAAAAAATTGAAAAACATCATCCTGGCATCATTTCAAGCCAAATCGGGTTGGGACAAGCCGAGAAAGGGAAAAAAAAAAATTTCGATCTGAGTGGTTTTTACCCGACCACAACTAGAGAATTCCGAAAAAAAATTAAAAAATTGAAAAAATCATCCTAGCATCATCTCAAGACCAAACGAGTCGAGACAGGCAGAGAAAGTGAGAAAAAAAAGTTTTCGATCCGACGGTTTTTACGAAACCCCAAGAAGAGAATTCCAAAAAAAAAATAGAGCAAAAAAATTGAAAAACATCATCCTGGCATCATCTCAAGACAAAACGGGTCAAGACAGGCAGAGAAAGCGAGAAAATTTTTTTTCGATCCAAGCGGTTTTTATGCGACTCCAGCTTGAGAATTCCGATAGAAAGTGGCAATAAAATTCAAAAAACTGAACAACATCATCCAAGCATCATTTCAAGCCAAAATGGGTCGGTACAGCCCAAGAAAGGGAGAAAAAAAAATTTCGATCCGAGCGGCTTTTATCCGACCCCAACTAGAGAATTCCGAATAAAATAGCATAAACATTCAAAAAATTGAAAAACATCATCCTGGCATCATTTCAAGAAGAAAGGGGGATGCAACAGGTTGAGAAAGGGAGAAAAAAATGTTTTCGATCCGAGCAGTTTTTTCCCGACCACAACTAGAGAATTCCAAAGAAAATAGCAAAAAAATTCAAAAAAACTGAAAAACTGACCTGGCATCATTTCAAGTCAAAACGTGTCAGGACAAGATGAGAAAGGGAGAAAAAAAAGTTTTTGACCTAATCAGTTTTTACCCGACTCCAACGAGAGAATTCCAATAAAAATAGGAAAAAAAATTGAAAAAATAGAAAAACATAATCCCGGCATCATTTCAAGCCAAAACGGGTTGGTACAGGCCGAGAAAGAGAAAAAAAAAAAAAGTTTTCGATCCAAGCGGTTTTTACCCGACATTGACTGGTCATTTATGGAAAAAAAAAAAAAATCAAAAAAACTCAAAAAATTGAAAAACATCATTCTGGCATCATTTCAAGCCAAATGGGTCGGGACAAGCCGAGAAAGGGAGAAAAAATATTTTCAATCCTAGTGGTTTTTACCCGACCCCAATTAGAGAATTCCGAAAAAAAAAATAGCAAAAAAATTCAAAAATTTGAAAAACACCATCCAGGAATCATTTGAAGCCAAAACCTGTCGGAACAAGCTGAGAAAGGGAGAAAAAAAAGTTTTCGACCCAAGTGATTTTTACCCGACGCCAACTAGAGAATTCCGAAAAAAATGGCAAAAAAATTCAAAAAATTGAAAATTTTCTACTTGGCATCATTTCAAGCCAAAAGGGAACGGGACAGGTCAAGAAAGGGAGAAAAAAAAGTTTTCAGTCTGAGCAGTGTTTTCCCGACACTAACTAGAGAATTCTGAAGAAAAAAAAAATAGTAAAAAAATTCAAAAAATTGAGGAACATCATCCAGGGATAATTTTAAGCGGAAATGGGTTGGAACAGGCTGAGAAATGAAGGAAAAACAAGTTTTGGTTGAAGCGGTTTTTACCCAATCCCAACTAGAGAATTCCATAAAAAATATCAAAAAAGTTTTAAAAAATTGAAAAATGTTATCCTGGCGTCATTTCAAGCCAGAACGGGACAGGACAGATCGAGAAGGGGGAAAAAAAGGTTTTCGATCCGAGCAGTTTTTTCCCGACCCCAACTAGAGAATTCCAACAAAAAAAAAGTAAAAAGATTCAAAAAGAATTGAAAAACGTCATCCTGTCATCATTTAACGCCAAAACGTGTCGGGACAACCCGAGAAAGGGAGAAAAAAAAAAGTTTTCGACCCGAGCAGTTTTTACCCAACCTAAACTAGAGAATTCCGAAAAAAAAAGCAAAAAAATTCAAAAAATTGAGAAACATCATCCAGGGATCATTTTAAGCGGAAATGGGTTGGGACAGGCTGAGAAATGAAGGAAAAACAAGTTTCGGTCCAAGCAGTTTTTACCCAACCCCAACTAGAGAATTCCATAAAAAAAATAGCAAAAAAGTTTTAAAAAATTGAAAAATGTTATCCCAGCATCATTTCAAGCCAGAACGGGACAGGACAGGTCGAGAAGGGGGGAAAAAAAGGTTTTCGATCTGAGCAGTTTTTTCCCGACCCCAACTAGAGAATTCTGAAAAAAAAAAATAGCAAAAAAATTCAAAAAAATTGAAAAACATCATGCAGACATCATTTAGAGAATTTCGAAAAAAAAATAGCAAAAAAATTGAAAAATATCATCCTGGCAGCATTTCAAGCCAAAACGGGTCGGGACAAGCCGAGAAAGGGAGAAATAATATTTTCAATCCTAGCGGTTTTTACCCGACCCCAATTAGAGAATTTCGAAAAAAAAATAGCAAAAAAATTCAAAAAATTTAAAAACATCATCCAGGAATCATTTCAAGCCAAAACTGGGCGGTATAGGCCGAGCAAGGGAGAAATAAAAGTTTTCGATACTAGTGGTTTTGACCCGATCCCAAAAAATTGAAAAATATCGTCCAGGCATCATTTCAAGCCACACGGGTCGGTACAGGCCGAGAAAGGGAGAAAAAAGGTTTTCAATCCGAGCAGTTTTTTCCCTACCCAAACTGGAGAATTCCTAAAAATATAGCAAAAAAATTCAAAAAATTTAAAAACATCATCCGGGCATCATTTCAAGCCAAAACGGGTCGGGACAAGCCGAGAAAGGGAGAAAAAAATATTTTCGATCCAAGGGATTTTTACCTGACCCCGACTAGAGAATTCTGAAAAAAATAGGAAAAAAATTTAAAAAGTTGAAAAATATCATCCTGGCATCATTTCAAGCACAACCAGGTCGGGACAAGCCAAGAAAGGGAGAAATTTTTTTTTCAATCTGATTGGTTTTTACCCGACCACAACTAGTGAATTCCGAAAAAAATAGAAAAACATCATCCTAGGATCATCTCAGGACAAAACGAGTCGAGACAGGCAGAGAAAGTGAGAAAAAAAAGTTTTCAATCCGAGCGGTTTCTACGAAACCCCAAGAAGAGAATTCCAAAAAAATATATAGCAAAAAAATTCAAAAAAATTAAAAAACATCATCCTGGCATCATCTCAAAACAAAACGGTTCGAGACAGGCAGAGAAAGCGAGAAAAAAAGTTTTCGATCCGAGCGGTTTTTACGCGACTCCAACTAGAGAATTCTGGAAAAAAAAAATAAAAAAAAATTCAAAAAATTAAAAAAATTCAAAAGCATCATCCTGGCATCATTTCAAGCCAAAACGGGTTGGGGCACGCAGAAAAAGGGAGAAAAAAAAAGTTTTTGATCTAAGTGGTTTTTACCCAACCCCAACTAGAGAATTCCGATAGAAAGTGGCAAAAAAATTCAAAAAATCGAACAACATCATTCAAGCATCATTTAAGGCCAAAACAGGTCGGTACAGCCCAAGAAAGGGAGAAAAAAAAAATTCGATCCGAGCGGCTTTTATCCAACCCCAACTAGAGAATTCTGAATAAAATAGCATAAACATTCAAAAAAATGAAAAACATCATCCTAGCATCATTTCAAGAAAAAAGCGGATCGAACAAGTCGAGAAAGGGAGAAAAAAATGTTTTCGATCCGAGCAGTTTTTTCCCGACCCCAACTAGAGAATTCCAAAGAAAATAGCAAAAAAATTCAAAAAAACTGAAAAACATCATCCTGGCATCATTTCAAGCCGAAACATGTCGGGACAGGGCGAGAAAGGGAGAAAAAAAAAAGTTTTTGACCTGATCAGTTTTTACCCTACTCCAACTAGAGAATTCCAATAAAAATAGGAAAAAAATTGAAAAAATAGAAAAATATCATCCTGGCATCATTTCAAGCCAATACGGGTTGGTACAGGCCGAGAAAGGGAGAAAAAAAAGTTTTCGATGCGAGCGGTTTTTACGAAACCCCAAGAAGAGAATTCCAAAAAAGTATATAGCATAAAAGTTCAAAAAAAAAATTGAAAAACATCATCCTGGCATCATCTCAAGACAAAACGGGTCGAGAGAGGCAGAGAAAGCTAAAAAAAAAATGTTTTCGATCCGAGCGGTTTTTACCCGACCCCAACTAGAGAATTCTGAAAAAAAAAAAAAAAAAAAAAAAAATTCAAAAGCATCATCCTGGCATCATTTCAAGCCAAAATGGGCCGGGGCAGAATAAAAAAAACTTTTCGATCCAAGCAGTTTTTACCCGACCCCAACAAGGGAATTCCGGAAAAAAAATAGCAAGAAAATTCAAAAACATCATCCTGGCATGATTTCAAGCCAGAACGATTCAGTGTAGGTTGAAAAATGGAGAAAAAAAAGTTTTCGATCCGAGCGGCTTTTATCCGACCCCAACTAGAGAATTCCGAAAAAAATAGTAAAAAATTGAAAAACATCATCCTAGCATTATTTCTATCCGAAATGAGATGGGACAGGCCGAGAAAGGGAGAAAAAATGTTTTCAATCCGAGCAGTTTTTACTTGACCACAACTTGAGAATTACGAAAAAAAAATAGCAAAAAATTGAAAAACATCATTGCAAGCCAAAACGGATCGAGTGTGGCCGAGAAAGGGGGAAAAAAAGTTTTCGATCCGAGCTGTTTTTACTCGACCCCAAATCAAGAATTCCAAAAAAAAAAAAAGCAAAAAAAACACAAAAATTGAAAAACATCATCCTGGCATCATTTCAACGATCTGGATTGAGAATTTCTTTCTCTCTTACTCGGCCTGTGCCGACCCGTTTTGGCCTGAAATAATGTCAAATTGATAGTTTTTTTTTTTAATTTTTTGAATTTTTTTCGAAATTCTTTAGTTTTGGTCGAGTAGAAACAGTCCGGATCGAGAATTTCTTTTTCTCTCCTACTTGGCCTGTCCCGAAGCATTTTGTATTGAAAAAAAGGTAGAAGGATCTTTTTTTTTTTTGCTTTTTTTTTGCTTTTTTTTTTTTTTCTGAATTCTCTAGTTTAGGTCGGGTAGAAACGGCTCGGATCGAGAATTTCATTTTATTTGTTTCTTGGCCTGTCCCAACCCGTTTTGGCTTAAAATAAAGCCAGAATGATGTTTTTAATTTTTTGAATTTTTTTGCAATTTTTTTTCGGAATTCTCTAGTTTGGGTCAGGTAGAAACGGTCCAGATCGAGAATATCTTTTTCTCTCTTTCTTGGTCTGTCCTGATTCGTTTTGCCTTGTAATAAAGCCATAATGATGGTTTTTAATTTTTTGAATTTTTTTGCTATTTTTTTCGGAATTCTCTTGTTTGGGGCGGGTAGGAATGGTTCGGATCGAGAATTTCTTTTTCTCTCATTCTTGGCCTGTACCGACCTGTTTTGGCTTGAAATAATGCCAGATTGATGTTTTTTAATTTTTTTTTTTAACTTTTTGCTATTTTTTTAGAATTTTCTATTTTGGGTCGGGTTGAAATGGTCTAGATCGAGAATTTTGAGCATTTCTTTTTCTATTTTACTTGGCCTGTGCCAACCCGTTTTGGCTTGAAATAATGCCAGATTGATGTTTTTTAATTTTTTCTATTTTTTTTGGAATTTTCTAGTTTGGGTCAGGTTGAAACAGTCTAGATTGGGAATTTGTTTTCTCTCTTTCTTAGTCTGTCCCGACCCGTTTTGAATTGAAATAATGCCATCATGATGATTTTTAATTTTTTGAAATTTTTTGCTATTTTTTTTCGGAATTCTCTAGCTTGGTTCGGGCAGAAACGATCCGAATCGAGAATATCTTTTTCTCCCTTTCTTGGCCTGTTCCAATTCGTTTTACCTTGAAATAAAGCCCGAATGATAGTTTTTTATTTTTTGAATTTTTTTGCTACTGTTTTCGGAATTCTCTTGTTTGGGGCTGGTAGGAACGGTCCGGATTGAGAATTTCCTTTTCTCTCTTTCTTTGGTTGTCCCAACTCATTTTGGCTTCAAACACAGCCAGAATGATGTTTTTTAATTTTTTGAATTTTTTGGCTATTTTTTTTTTTTTTTCGGAATTCTCTAATTTGGGTCGGGTAGAAACGGTCAGGATTGAGAATTTCTTTTTCTCACTTTCTTTGTCTGTCTCGGCCCGTTTTGGCGTGAAATATAGCCAGAATGATAGTTTTTAATTTTTTGAATTTTTTTGCTATTTTTTTTCGGAATTCTCGTGTTTGGGGCAGGTAGGAACGGTCCGGAGTGAGAATTTCTTTTTCTCTCTTTCTTTGGTTGTCCCAACTCTTTTTGGCTTGAAATACAGCCAAAATGATGTTTTTTTTTAATTTTTTTAATTTTTTGGCTATTTTTCTTTTGGAATTCTCTAATTTGGGTTGGGTAGAAACAGTCCGGATTGAGGATTTCTTTTTCTCACTTTCTTGGCCTGTCCCGACCTGTTTTGGCGTGAAATATAGCCAGAATGATGTTTTTTAATTTTTAAAATTTTTTTGCTATTTTTTTTAGAATTCTTTAGTTTGGGGCGGGTAGAAACAGTCCGGATTGAGAATTTTTTTTTTTCTCTTTCTTGGCTTGTGCCGACCCATTTTGGACTGAAATAATGGTAGAATGGTGTTTTTTAATTTTTTGAATTTTTTTGCAATTTTTTTTCCAGAATTCTCTAGTTTGAGTCGTGTAGAAACGGTCCGGATGGAGAATTTCTTTCTCTCTTTCTTGGCCTGTCCTGACCTGTTTTGGCTTGAAATAAAGCTAGATTGATGGTTTTTAATTTTTTTAATTTTTTCGCTATTTTTCTCTGAATTCTCTGATTTGGGTCGGGTGGAGACGGTCTGGATCGAGAATTTCTTTTTCTCTTTTTGTTAGCCTGTCCCAACTCGTTTTGGCTTGAAATACAGCCAGAATGATGTTTTTTTTTTTTTTTTTTTTTTTTTTTTTTAATATTTTGATTTTTTTTGCTATGTTTTTCAGAATTCTCTGATTTGGTTCGGGTAGAAACTGTCCAGATCGAGAATTTCTTTTTCTCTCTTTCTTGGCCTGTCCTAACCCGTTTTGGCTTGAAATACGGCCAGAATGATATTTTTTAATTTTTTGAATTTTTTTCCAATTTTCTTCAGAATTATTTATTTTGGGGTGGGTAGAAATGGTCCGGATCGAAAATTTCTATTTCTCTCTTTCTTGGCCTATCCTGACCCATTTTGGATTGAAATAAAGGTAGAATGATGTTTTTTAATTTTTTGAAATTTTTTGCTATTTTTTTTTTTAATTCTCTAGTTTGGGTCGGGTAGAAACGGTTCGGATGAATAAATTTATTTTTTTTCTTTTTACTGGCTTCTCCCTACCCGTTTTGGTTTGAAATAAAGTATAAATGAAGTTTTTCAATTTGTTGAATTTTTTTGCTATTTTTTTTTTCGAAATTCTCTAGTTTAGGTCGAGTAGAAACTGTCTGGAGTGAGAATTTCTTTTTCTATCTTACCTGGCCTGTGTCAACCCGTTTTGGCTTGAAATAATGCGAAATTGATATTTTTTAATTTTTTGAATTTTTTTTTGGAATTCTCTAGTTTGGGTCGAGTAGAAATGGTCCGGATCAAGAATTTCTCTTTCTCTCTTACTTGGCCTGTCCCGATGCATTTTGGATTGAAATAATGGTGGAATGATGTTTTTTTTTTTTTTGAATTTTTTTGCTATTTTTTTCGGAATTCTCTAGTTTGGGTCGGGTAGAAACGATCCGGATCGAGAATTTCTTTTTCTCTCTTTCTTGGCTTGTACCGACCTGTTTTGGCTTTAAATAATGCTAGATTGATGTTTTTTAATTTTTTGAATTTTTCGCTATTTTTTTGGAATTTTCTAGTTTGGGTCGGGTTGAAACGGTCCAGATCGAGAATTTGTTTTTCTCTCTTTCTTAGCCTATCTCAACTCGTTTTGGTTCAAAATAATGCCATCATTACGTTTTTTAATTTTTTGAAATTTTTTGCTATTTTTTTCGGAATTCTCTAGTTTGGGTCGGGTAGAAATGGTTCGGATCGAGAATTTCGTTTTATCTTTTTCTTGGCCTGTCCCGACCTGTTTTGACTTGAAATAAAGCCAGAATGATGTTTTTAATTTTTTAATTTTTTTGCTATTTTTTTCGGAATTCTCTAGTTTGGGTCAGGTAGAAACGGTCCGGATCGAGAATATCTTTTTCTCTCTTTCTTAGCCTATCCCAATTCATTTTGCCTTGAAATAAAGTCAGAATGATGGTTTTTAATTTTTTGAATTTTTTTGCTATTTTTTTTCGGAATTCTCTTGTTTGGGACGTGTAGAAACGGTCCGGATCGAGAATTTCTTTTTCTCTCCTTCCTGGCCTGTCCTGACCCGTTTTGGATTGAAATACAACTTGAATGGTTTTATCAAAAGCTCTAAAGGTTAACCTCTCATCGATCCCCAGTGAAGTTGTCAGTTTGTCGATGCCCGAGTCGCGAATGGCTGGAAAACTACTGTCGGACCTTCGTTCGACCACCCTGTGCGCGAGGCCCGTTGGAGGCCATCTCGATGATGGTGTGGTTTGTGCAAAGCTTCGAGGCTTTGCCTGCATAGGGGGGATCTTTGAGGTTTGGCTTTTGAATGGGTGTGGTCCTAATCTATGCTTTTCTAAGGCATTTAGGTAAAGTACCAGATTTCTATGGTAAAAATCTGGTATTGCTTTGCCTTAGGTGATATGGACTGTGACAATCACACCAAAAGAGGGGAGCAAGAATATATATACACACATCATGCACAATGCAAGCACACAGAGCGGGAAAGTAAATGCGTACATCCCTAAAGCGTGGACCAAAATATAGATGCAAGAAAGTAAATAGGGGTCGCCATACTCTAGAGATGAGGATGAATGGTACATGGCATGATATACCAAATACAACCCATCTAAGAGAGAAAGGGAGGGGAGAAAGGAAGAGGGCTTAAAAGAGTACATAACCAAATGGGAGAGGCTAGACCCCTAAATCAACTAAACATAGCCTCTTGGCTCATATCTACATGCTTACATTTGTGCTCCTTTTGCTTGCGCCTGAGAAACCATGCCCTAACTCCAAGCGTCCTCACTCCATGTGTGTACATGCAAAGGCAAAGACAAGAAACCAGCAGATAAGTAATGAAAAGAAAGAGATGCGTAGATAATGCGCAATGGGTATAAAGCAAACAAGCATACAAGCAAAGCATGTGGCAGGAGACATGAAAAGTAACAAGATAAGCAAGCGAACTAGAAGGCAAACAAACAAGGAAGCAAGCAAACAAGCAAACAAGAAAGAAGACAAACAAAATATGGTGTTCGCTGGGGGACAAATGTAGGTTTGGATCAGATGTCCATGACTTCATTGTGTTGAAGTATGGACGACACACTAGCAAGCATGACTCATGCGTGAACATGTAAGTAAGTTTGTAAAGATGCATAAAGAGCCAACGGGTGGCGAAAACAAGCATGGTAAGCATAACGTCCGTGGAGCATAAAAGGGAAGGGTACGCACGGAGTAACCCAGCATCCAGAGATGCTTCCCAAATTGTTACATTCGAACAAGGTCTCACGAGCGGTGGATGTAACCACACAAGGTCAAGCCCACGGAGGGCGCTAAAGCCTAGAACTAGAGAGGCTAACACAAGCAGAAATCATTGAAGCAAGCAAGCAAAGACATGCCAATGGTGTTGGAAAACATAGTTTGTATCGCATACAAAACATACACAGCGAAAAATTAACGGATCTACTTCATTTGTAATTGATAACATGCACTACGTAAATTTCAGAATATAAGAACAAGATAGTGTACCTTGGTGCAGTGAAATTCAAAACCAAAGATTAGAAGTACTTAGGAACACTCTTAATCTTCACTCCAATTCCACTTGTGCCCAAGAAGTTTGGTCTCTCAATTATTTTATATGTGTACGTTCAAGGGAGAATAAGAGAGTGTTCAACACTTACATACAAACCATTTCATTTTCTTACAAAATTCTGTATGTTTCTTTCCTTATTATAAATTATCTACTTAATCTAACCTCTTGGGTGATTTCAATTAGGCTTTTGTGTGTGGCTTGGAGTGGGACCAAAAAAGAACAAATAAGACTCTAGCTCCAATGGGTCTTAGGCTTTTCTGTCAACTCTTGACAAGTTCAAAGTTACCATTAGTTATATTTAATTCCACCATATAAATATAATTGTACTCTAAGTCTTATAAATAAATCATGTCTCAAGACTTTATTTTACATGCAATATCTTCATAAAATATTCATAGTAATACAAAGTCATGAATGTAGACTGTCACTTTGAAAATTACTACATCTTAATCTTTGAGTACCCGGTGTAATCCTTTAAGTTATTCATCATTTATTTAAGAAATTCAATTTTATAAATATATACTTTAGTAAATCCTTACTAAAGTTGTTAGGCCTAACATTCTGAATAACCAAACACTTTAAACTTATCTCAAGGGAATATTTTATATCTCCGTTAAGAGATTATGAATTCTTTCTTGAAAATATATCTTCCATCAACACTAAATGTGACTGCCCAACATACTGAGTTTTTGATCATAACTTTAGATCTTACTCCTGATATATCAAAACAATCTACACTTCATGATCAAATCCATTATTCTCTCAGGATTAAGAGTTCATGTAAATAGAAATCGTGATATTTATTATTCATTTGATAGCCGTTAGGAGAATAATAAATCTCACAATGATCCAGTTCAATATGTCTTAACTCTTAAAACATATCAATATATCAACTAGAAGTCTCCATAGTCGTTGCAAATGAAATGCCTAATTTCATCACCGACTACGAACTAAAATTCGGAGTTTATAGAACTTATGACTTATATCTTTTATGACTAAATCACATACTATGCATCTCATGAACTATATGATAATATCCAAATATTTATGTTACCATTATTTTAGATAATAATAAAAATACTTTATTAATCACAACATTGAGTCATATATAATGTAATACATAATATCATACATAGTATCATACAATAAGATTTAAGTGCACTAATCCTAACAATCTCCCACTTGCCCTAAAGACTATTGTGCACTAATCTAACTCCCATACCCTCCAAATGTGACTCAAAAGTCCTTTGAGGCAAGGTTTTGGTAAAGAGATTTGCTAGATTATTTGAACTATCTATCTTTGCTACTACTACATCTCCTCGAGCAATAATGGCTCGAATGATGTAGTACTTTCTTTCAATGTGCTTTCCTTTCTTGTGATTCCTTGGATCTTTGGATTATGCATCTACTCCAATATTGTCACAAAACGATGTAACAGGAACTTGCTCTATTCTCATAACGCCAAGACCAGAAAGGAATTTCTTGAGCCAAACAGCCTCCTTTACCACATCACAAGCAGCAACATATTTTAGCTTCCATGGTGGAGTCAGCAATACAAGATTGCTTGACACTACTCCAACTTATGGCTCTACCTTCCAAGGTGAATACACAACTTGAAGTGAACTTTTTGAAATCAAGATTTGATTGAAAATCTAAATCTGTAAAGCCAATAGGTATCAAATCCTCACATTGGTAAGCAAGCATATAATTTCTCGTTCTCCGTAGATATTTAAAAATATGCTTTATAGCTTGCCAATGTTTTGGTCCTAGATTTGATTGATATTGGCTGACCATGCCAACTGAATAACAAATATCTGGTCTAGTACAAAGCATGGCATACATAAGACTTCTCATTGTTGAAGCATAAGGAACTTGTCTAATCATGTTTTCTTCCTCAAGAGTCTTAATCCTTTGGTCATTAGACATAGTAACTACATGTCTGAAAGGAAGTAATCCTTTCTTGGAGTTTTGCATGCTAAATCGTTCTAGAACCTTATCTATATACCTAGCTTGTGACAAGCCTAACATTTTAATTCTTGCAATCTCACCAAAACTTGATCCCTAGAATAAAGTTAGCCTCACTCAAGTCCTTCATATCAAATTGGCTTGACAACCAAACATTTATTGATGACATTACCCCTACATTATTTCCAATGAGTAGAATATCATCAACATAAAGTACTAGGAACATTACTACTTTATCTTGATGTCTTTTGTACACACATGGTTCATCAAGATTTTGTTCAAAACCAAATGACTTGATTGCTTGATCAAATCTGATGTTCCATGACCTAGATGCTTGCTTAAGTCCATAAATGGACATTTTCAACTTTCATATTATATGCTCTTGGTTCTTTGTTATGAAACCTTCTAGTTGCATCATATAGATTTCTTCTTCAAGGTTGCCATTTAGAAATGCAGTCTTGACATCCATTTTTCAAATCTTATAATCATGATGAGTAGCAATGGATAAGAGAATTCTGATAGATTTAAGCATTACTACTGGTGAAAAGGTTTCTTCATAATCAATACCTTCTTTATGTGTATACCCTTTTGCCACTAGCCTTGTTTTAAAGGTTTTAGCCTTTCCATCTATCCCTTTCTTCCTCTTGTAAACCCATTTGCGACCAACAAGTTTAATGCCGTTAGGTGCTTTTACAAGATCCTAAACTTGATTGGAATACATAGAATCTAATTCAGATTTCATAGTTTTGATCCAATGATGTGCATCTATATAATTCATTGCCTCTTCATAAGTGTAAGGATTAGTTTTGGCCTCTTCTGAGATAGCTTCATAAGTTTCTCCCAAATCTATAAATCTTATGGGTGGCCTAACAATCCTCCCACTACGACGAGGCACCTGTGTACGAGACATCTCATAAGTAGTATCTTGTGGTGTATCTAATACTACCACATCATCCCTAGTTTCATCCATTGGTTGTTTTATTACAGGTTCATCTAATTCAGCCAAAACAACTTTACTTTTAGGATGAAAATTATTCACATAATCAACTTCTAAAAATTTGGCATAGGTATTATCAAACATTTTGTTATCCTTATGATTATAGAATAAATAACCACTGGTCTCCTTTAAATACCCTAAGAACATGCTTACTTCTGTTTTAGCTTCCAACTTATCGGATTTCCCTTTCAACACATGTGCTGGACATCCCCAAATGTGTAGATATTTCATACTAGGCTTACGCCCACTCCACAATTTCTTAGGTGTGTTGGGAACAGATTTAGAAGGAACTAAATTTAAAATATGCATTGTAGTTTTTAGTGCATATCTCCAAAAAGAAACTAGTAAAGTTTAATAACTCATCATAGACCTAATCATTTTTAAAAGAGTCATATTCTTTTTCTCTGCTACACCATTTTGTTGGGAAGATCCAGGTGCAGTCAATTTGGATACAATCCCATTTTGAATCAAGTAATCCTTGAAATCCCCAAGAAGGTATTCGCCACTATAATCAGATCAAATGGCCTTTATGTGCTTACCCAATTGATTCTCAACTTCAGCCTTAAACTCTTTGAACTTTTCAAAGGCTTCAGACTTCCTTCTCATTAGGTACACATAACCATATCTTGAGTAATCATCAGTAAAAGTGATGAAGTACTCATAACCTCATTTTGCTTAGGTTGACATAAGACCACATACATCCATATGAACTAATTCATGCAACTCTTGGGCTAACCTTTTGCATTAAACGGTTGTTTAATCATTTTACCCTCCAAACAAGATTCACAAACTAGAAATTTATCAAAGTCCAATGGCTCTAAGAGACCATCTTTGATCATTCTTTGAATTCTGTTTGAATTAATATGACCCAAACGCAAGTGGCAAAGATATGCATCATTAGTAGAAGGAAACTTTCTCTTTAATGATTTTACATGAGTTATTATCTAATTCAAAATTGTATAATTCATGCTTATCAGGAGTTAAAATATAAAGACCATCAACAATATTGCCAAAATAGATAAACACTTTTACCCTTCTTTATTACAACATTGTCTTTTACGACAACGTAATATCCATGCTTACCTAAATAAATTGCAGAAATTAAATTCCTACGAACATTAGGTACATACAAACATTCTTCCAATATTAAAACCCTAGATTCAAAGCTTAAATTAAACACTCTAATAGCTACAACTAGAATCCTGCTTCCATCAGCCAAAGTAAGAAATAATTCCCATTCATTTAGCTTTCTAGTCTCCTAGAACCCCTGCAAAGAATTGCAGATATGATTAGTACAACTTGAATCCACACACCAGGAATCCGGGGGATTATGTACTAAATGTATTTCAAGGAGGAATGAACTTTTCATACCCTTATTATTAGCAACTCTAAATTTTGGACAATTCCTCTTCTAATGACCTTTCTCACCATAATGGAAACACTTTACTTTGGTTTTCTTTCCTTTGTTGGCAACCCTTAAGACAATTTGTTTACCATCTTACTTGGTGGAGTCCTTATTCTTCTTCTTCTTACCCTTGTCTTTCGAATTAGGCTAAAAAGTAGAAGCTTTAACCATATTAGCATCAACACTAGATGGACCAAGAATGCCTTCCACCGCCACCAATTCATTCATTAATTTAGACAATGAATAAATCATTTTGGTCATATTATAATTAAGTCTGAATTCCTTAAATGATTCTAGTAGTAACTGGAGTATCATATCCACTTAAGACAATGCTCCCTTATTGAAGTGCCATCAGTCATTGTTAGGTTCTAAAGATTTAGGAATTTATGTATTTAGAACTCTAATTTGTATTGTTGGCAAACCATGATCAAAACATGTTATTTAGTCTTGTTTAGACTTGCTCAAAGTTAGTCTTTCATGTAAAGTTGGAATCGAGTGGCTGCAAGATGCATTGGTGCATTTTGGCCTGGCTCGATTGATCGAAGGAAAGGCTCGATCGATCGAATCTTGAGGAGAATGTTTTTCTGCAGAAAATTCCAACTCAGCCCTAACTCATTAAACGTTTTGGGTTTTCTATTTTTACCCTAGGTATATAAAGAAAAACCCTAGCCACGTTTTTAGAGTTGCTCCAGTTGAGGTGTTACTCATACTTTTCTGTTTTGTGTAAATCTCTTGTGAGATCTAGAGGAGTTTGCCTTTACATAAAACTTAGGGTTTTCAAGGTAGAGATTACTTCAACATCTTGATGATCAACTCGGTTACTACCATTGAAGTTTAAAGAATATCAAGCGTGGGTGCTTGTAGCTGATTGGAGAATCTAAGAAAGAAGGAGTTCGTAGATTCGGAGGTTACACGTGGTCGTGTCAGTAAGTTTTACTGGTGGGTAGCATTAGGAAGTCAAGCGGGGAGCTTGTAGTCCTTCTGTATGAACTTCGATTCTTTCACATAGTGGATTCAGGTTTACCTTGAGGATAGTTAGGTCAAATCCTCCTCAGGTTTTTACCGTGTGGTTTTCTGGGTGATCATATTTTGTGTTATTTACTTTTCCGCTAATTTATATTCTTGATATGATTGTTTGATTGTTTTAACCTAGAATTGCATAATTTGACTAAATAATAACTTGGCTAATTAACTAGGCTACTCAATCTGGTTGTGTTTTAAGGGGTCTAAAATCGTTCAAGTGGTATCAGAGCAGGTAGCTCTCTTGTTAGAGATTTTTTGATCTTTGAATTGATCCTTGACCTCGGTTGTGATGGAGCATGGACACTCTCTTGTTGTTCCTCCTCATTTTGATGGGAATAACTATGCTTATTGGAAAGTAAGGATGAAAGCATTCCTGAAATCCATTGATGAGAGAGTTTGGAATTCCGTTGAATACGGATGGTAGAAGCCCACTACTCCTGTGAGTGAGTGGCAAACTTCTGAAAAAGAAGCAGCAGGCTTCAATAGCAAAGCTATGAATGCCATCTTCAATGCTGTTTCTATGGAGAAATTTAAGAGGATCTTTAATGTTGAGGTTACTCATACTGTTTGAAAAATCCTCCAAACTGTGCATGAAGGTACAAAGGCAGTTAAGATCAATAAACTGCAGCAATTGACTTCTAGATTTGAAAGCATTAGAATGTTTGATGATGAATCTTTTGATAAATTTTATGCTAAATTAAATGACATTGTTAATTCTGCGTTTAATTTTGGTGAAATTTATGATCAATCTAAAATTGTTAGGAAGATTCTTAGATCTTGAATTGAGGACTTTAGACCCAAAGTGACTGCCATAACTGAGAGCAAGGATGTGGACTCCATCCCTGTTGATGAGCTTGTAGGATCTCTTCAATCCTATGAGTCTGACCTACCCAAAGTGAACAAATCCAAATCAATGACTCTTAAGTCAGTTGATGATGTTGATGGTAGTGGATTTGATGATGAGCTCTCTGCTACAGAGATTACTTACCTTGCCAAAAATTTTAAAAACTTTCTTAGGAATAACAATAGAGGCAAGAGGTACAAACACTGTTGAACCTAGAAACTTTAGGAAGAATGATCCCACTAAGGTTAATAACTTTGAAAAACCTAGAGAAAAAGTTAGTCAATCTTCAAACAATCCATTGGGTGCTTAGTGTTTTGGCTGTCAAGGGTATGGTTATGTAAAATCTGAATGTCTTACATTCTTGAGGTCTAAGGGTAAAGCTATGACTGTAACCCTTAGTGATAATGAGGTTTCTGATGATGAGTCCGGCTGTGACGAGGATGGAAACTTCATTGCTTTCACTGCTACTGCTATAGTCAATGAAAGTATATCTGTTGAAGAGAACCCTTCTGAATGGGAACTCTCTGAGGATGCAGATCTTCAAGAGGCCTATAATAAACTTTGCAAAGTTGCTATAAACGATGTTATGAATGTTGAACTTGGCCTGAAGAAAATTGAATCTCTTGAGCTTGAAAAGAAAAATTTGCTTGTTAAACTGTTTGATGCTAATGATCTTTTGAACAATGTTAAATCTGAGAACTTGCTTTTGCTTGATAAAGTTAAAACTTTGGAACATGATTTATCTGTTGCTATATCTGCTAGTTCTAAACTTGATCAAATGTTGAATGTTCAAAAGTATCCTTCTGATAAATCTGGTTTAGGATATGTTGAAAGCATCTTTGATTCTACACCGCATTCCACGAACTTTGTTCCTTCTTCTTCTTCTAAACCTTCTATGAGTGAGGTTATGAGTGAAATTGTCAAACCCCCTGTGAGTGAGGTTGTCAAATCTGTAGAAGTTTCACCTCCTAAGAAGATTATGGTTGATCTAGGAGAGTCTAAACCTAAGGAGTCTACTCATTCTAAAGACAAGATACATGGTAAACCTACTTGAGTGTGTCAGTATTGTGGAAAGTCTGGACACATTTGTCCTAAATGTTACAAGCTTCAAGCTGCTAAGAGAGCAAACAAAAAAAGGTGCCTGTGCCGCAAGCACAAGATTCTATGGCACTCATTGGTGAATTGGTAAAGGCGTTGAACCTTTATTCCAATTTTGGAGTTGGAAATCATGAGAATGTAAATAAGAACTCCAATGCTCATGGTGCATCTAAAAGGTTTTGGATGCAAAAGACTCGACCTAATTGAGTCTTTCTGACATAGTCCTTGTACTTCATTGCTCATTCCTTTGTGACCATTGTTATTTGGTTTTTTGTATTTTTCTTTATTCTAGGACTTGCATTGCATTACATTTATGCATTTCATTCTAGGATTTATTGGTTTTCTCTTTTAATTAAAAAAAAAAAAAGAGGAGAAAAGCAAAATATGTTACGCACTATGTTTCTTGGTTTTTGAAAACAAGGTTGGTCAATTTAGTTACACATAACATATTTTATGTACCTTGTTTAGTTTTGATGAGTTTATTTATTGCACTTGACTAGTTGGAACTTTGTAGTGCATGTTGTGTGGGAAAGATGTTTATGGTGTTTATCACTTTGTCTTGATCTTAAAGTCACATATTGTTTGACTGTCGGACTTGATCCATTTGAGAAAGGCATAAATAATCATCTCACCACTGTTCACTAGCCAATCATGAACACCTTAGTGCATATCATAAGATTTTGTGCTCGAGAAAGTGTAGCACATGTACAAAAAGAATATAAGATGTAGCCTCAACTTAATTGCTTAATGCTTAAAATTGATGTGTACTATTAAGCTTGATGCCAATTCACTTAATTAAAAATGGTGTTTACTATTAGGCTTGATGCCAATTCACATAATTAAGAGGCTAAATATAAGAAATTTACATGATTGCAAGCTTATGATCTAGGAGATGTGGGAGTTATATGATGTGTGATGAATTTTGTAGACTTTGTGATTGATTTCTATTTGCATATCACCTCACATGTATCTCAAGTTGTTGCTAGTTGGCACACACTATACGAGTTATTCTTTGCTAAACACTGTACATGTTATTGTGTGTGTTTTTTGTTTGACCAACTAAGTTTAAAAATATTTTGAGAATTATGCAAAACATAATTTTTGGCTGTGAAATTAAATGAAGAACTGGCTGAAACTGTCTTTGGAGAAATTGGGATTACAATTTTGGGTTTTTGAAAAAGCATTCCATTTCAATTCATACTAATGCATTGAATTTCTTTGCTTTTAATGCTTTGAGGAGCTATTTTTTCAAAAAATTGGTTTGATTTTTCAAAATTGGAATTTTTCCTAAAACACTGTGATCCGCTGCCTATTTCGATCGATCCAGTCTATTTTTCGATCGATCGAAAATTTTAAAATTTCTTTTTAAAAATTTCTGAGTGACTTGATCGATCGAAAGTAATTTTCGATCAATCGAAAGTTGTGAATCAGCCTTTTCAAATAGTGTTCTTTGAATGAATCTATTCTCTTTTCAAAAGCTTTTTCAAACCTTCTTTTCTCTCTTTGAGTTGGCACGGATCTACAGCGGATTTTTTGTCGTTTTCCTCCAAATTTTTTGCAAGATTTCTCTTCCCTCTAGCCAGTAAGTCTCTTTTGGCCCTCATTTTTGGTTTTAATTGCATTTTTCATGCATTTTATCTCAAATTTTTGGACCTTTCTAAAATTGGGATTTTTGACGATTCATGCCAAATTTTGTGCAATTGATCAATGGGTTTTGATGGGGACATGTTATAAACTTGATTGTGATTGATTAATTTGATCAATTTTGAGTTTTGTGAGAAATTGAAATTTCTAAGGTTTATGTTTGGTTCCGAATTGGGGATTTTGTTCAATTATGTTGAATTTGTTGAAATTGGCTTGTTGATTGGATGTGATTAGACATTATAATCTATGTGTTATGTTTTGTAATGCTTAATTCATCCATGTGTTTCAAAATTTTTCAAGTGGTTTTAAAATTTTTTGGGGTTTTTGTTAGAAACTCTATGCTCAAGCCATTTTTCTTCAATTGAACTTAATTTTGAACTGTGTTTACTGCATTAGTACATTCATCATGTCATTTTAACTGTTCATGCATTATATAGATTTTTGCTCTATATTTTTTTGTGCTAATTTGCAGTCTGCCCTTGGTTTTTTTATTTTTTTTCATCTTTCTTGTGTCTCTGTCCTTAGCATCATGCCTAGGAAGACTAGAGCTCGTAGGTCCATCCCCTCACCTACTCCTTCCCCCCCATCTTTTGACCGAGAGAAATTTCCTAGTGAGAAAAACCAGGAAATTTATGAGAAGCTGAACCTTAGGCGTAAGATCTGGTCTGAGCAATTTGTTATTCTAGATGAGTTAGATCCTGCCATTAAGGCAAACATAGAGCGTCGGGGCTGGTTACCCTTGGTGGATATTTCTGATCCTCCTCCACTTGCTACCTTGATCCAAGAGTTCTTTTTGAACATCTCGATCCGCATCTATAATTCCAACACTTTAGTAAAGAGTTGGATACGAGGCGTAGAGTACACCATTACTCTTACAGCAGTGGCTGATGCTCTTGGGGTACCATTAGTCCAGCACCCTGTCTATCTCTATGATGAGTCTCCTGTTCTGAGTGATGTCATGTCTTACATCACTAGGTCATCTATCCAGTGGGGTTCTGATCCTATTATCACCACTGATGAGCTTTCTAAGCTACATTATCTTATCTTTAGGATAGCGTGTCATTACTTTTGGCCCATTTCTCATCTGCACACCATTCCTCTCGAGAGGTGTGTATTTCTGTACGCTCTTGTTACTGATGCTCCTATTAGTTTTCTCCACTTATTCCTTCGTTCTCTAAACGATGTGTATAGGAGTTCATCTTCTTCTCATGCACTAGTTCATCCTATTTTTATTCATAGGATTCTTCTCTATTTAGGTTTAGAGAATTTCCCTTCCTTAAAGCCTGTGCATGTTATCGGTCCCATAGGTGCGTGTTTTCTTAGACAGAGGGCTGCTCATTTTTGAGCTGGCTCTAAACACCCTAGGTTTGAGCCTTCTGGGTCCACACCTCCTCCCTCTTCTTCTTCAGGCCCTACTGGTGATGATGTTCCTGATCCTGATGTTGCTGCTGCTGCTGGTGTTCCTCCACCTCCTTCGGATGAGTTTGATATTCGTCGTACTTTGGAGACTGTCATGACCATCCAAGCGGCTCATGGTCAGCCTTTGGTGGACATTTTTGACGAGATTCGAGCTTTACGAGCTGATCTGGCGCGTCTTCGATCACCATCACCACCTCCTTTTGATGATGGATTGTGATTGCCCTTTGGCATTTCGTCATAAAATGGGAGAGTAGAGTTTTGTAGAGGAGTTTTGTAGTGAGGGAGATTTTTTTTTGTTTTGTGGAGTAGATTGTATTTAGGCGCTTCACCTTGTATATCATTTTTTTGGGATATTCATGTTAGGGGGAGTAACATTGATTGATATACATGATTTTTTGCTGATTCTTGTTTCTTTGGATTCACTATCTATTGATTTATATTCTTTGAGTTAATTCATTGATATATGTCTTTATTATGTGTTGTGTGAATTATACAAGAATGATATATCTGTTTATATACTATTTTCTGTCACACATGCGTTTATGTTGAGTATTTCAGGAATATACAGGTTGATTCAATTGAGCTGCTGTCTACACTTGCAACTGATGGATATTAGTTAGGATTGAATTTTAGTTTTTATGAGCATTATTTTGTAAAGGGCTGTTTAATTGTAAACTTTGAGCTTAGTGTGTGTTCTGTCACGGATTGCCAAATGGGGAGTTTGTTAGGTTCTAAAGATTTAGGAATTTACGTATTTAGAACTCTAATTTGTATTGTTGGCAAACTATGATCAAAACAGGTTATTTAGTCTTGTTTAGACTTGCTCAAAGTTGGTCTTTCATGTAAAATCGGAATCGAGTGGCTGCAAGATGCATTGGTGCATTTCGGCCTGGCTCGATCGATCGAAGGAAAGGCTCGATCGATCGAATCTTGGGCAAAATGTTTTTCTGCAGAAAATTTCAACTCAGCCCTAACTCATTAAACGTTTTGGGTTTTCTGTTTTTACCTTAGGTATATAAAGAAAAACTCTAGCCATGTTTTTAGAGTTGCTCCAGTTGAGTTGTTGCTCATACTTTTCTATTTTGTGTAAATCTCTTGTGAGATCTAGAGGAGTTTGCCTTTACACAAAACTTAAGGTTTTCAAAGTAAAGATTACTTCAACATCTTGATGATCAACTCGGTTGCTACCATTGAAATTTAAAGAGTATCAAGCGTGGGTGCTTGTAGCTGATTGGAGAATCCAAGAAAGAAGGAGTCCGTGGATTTGGAGCTTGCACGTGGTCATGTCAATAATTTCTATTGGTGGGTAGCATTAGGAAGTCAAGCGGGGAGCTTGTAGTCCTTTTGTATGAATTTCAATTCCTTCACATAGTGGATTCAGGTTTACCTTGAGGATAGTTAGGTCAAATCCTCTCAAAGTTTTTACCGTGTGGTTTCCTGGGTGATCATATCTTATGTTATTTACTTTTCCGCTGCTTTATATTCTTGATATGATTGTTTGATTGTTTTAACCTAGAATTGCATAATTTGACTAAATAACAACTTGACTAATTAACTAGGCTACTCAATCTGGTTGTGTTTTAAAGGGTCTAAAACCGTTCCGTCATTTTGGTATTATAAATTTGCCTCGTGGTTTCTTGCTTGGTAGAACGGCCTTGCTCACCAAACATCTCCTTCAGACTTAGCATTATGTCTGAAACTAGTTCTACATCTTGCATTTGATGTTGTAGAACATTTGAGATAGATGCTAGGATATGGCACTTGGCCATCTCATTAGATTTCTGCCAACGATCATTTCGCTGTTTTTCTTTAGGAGGAGTATCTAATGATGGAAAGCTAAGACATGGTTGAGTAAGCACATATTTGTGCTCTTCAGCAGTAAGAAAAATGTCCAAATTTCTTTTCCAGCCAACATAGTTGGATCCAGTCAGTTTGTTTTGATTAAGAATAGTAACAAGTGGGCTAAATGATGCCATAATTAAATCTGAAACAATAAACATGAATATAATAAGCAAAATGGACATTAACAATTTAACATATAAACCTATCGTATGGAACCTCAATAAAACTATAATATAAAATATGTAACGACAACCCAATCCATGTCTATAATTCCTTGGTAGCAAGTATATTATAGACACCATAATTGATTGAGAACTATTCTCATTATTAGTGCTATCATGATAACTCTTATCAAACACTAATAGTATGTCATATTAACCTTAGCATCTAAGTAATAATGACATAGCTCATTTGGGAGATTAACATTATACTTAGTCTTGTGTACACCATTATCTAGAATCATGGGTAACCACATTTCATCCCCCTTATAGTGTTTAAACTTGCAGTACCATGAAACAAAACACCCTCCTTTGGGATCACGAAGCATATGTGCCAAGACCCCTTCACACTACCTTAAACGGGTAAATTCAATCTTATAGTACAATGAAATAAACACCCTTCTTTGGGATTGCGAGGCATATACGCCAAGACGAGGTACTTACCCACACTACTATGAACCAATAATAGAGGCCGTGAGATCCAACCCTTGTATCTCTCTCTCGACTATGAACTAAAATTCTGAGTTTACAAAGAACTTATAACTTATATCTTCTGTGACTAAATCACATACTATGCATCTCATGGACTATATGATAATGTCCAAATATTCATGTTACTATTATTTTAGATAATAATAAACCAAATTTAGTAATCACAATATTAAGTCATATATAATGTAATACATAATATCATACATGGCATCATACAATAGGATTTAAGGGCACTAATCCTAATAAATAGGATGATCCAAACCCTTTAATGTGGGCCTTGGTGTATGAATGACGACAAAGATCATAGGGTCTATATCGGGTCCTAACCATTAAGCCAAAACACAAGAAAATGTAATAAAAGGAACAAAAGGGCTACAATAGCACATGGAATGACAAACAAGGTCTAGGCCTAAGCACATAAACTTGAGCACCCAAGCATATAGATGATGGCATAAAGCATGTAAAGAACATCGATCTAAGCATGTAAACACACCAATCTACACATATAAGCATGGAAATGCACAAGTAGGCATATGGATATACATCTAAGTATGTAGATATAAACATAAAGGCATGGGAGAACGCAAACCCAAGCATACAAGCATGTGAAGGCATAGATATAGGCATAGGAGCATAGAACATGCATTCAAACATGTAGATCTAAGCAATGGATAGTTGGAGACATAATATCAAGCATGTGAACATATAGACCCAAACATCAACACATAAAAAAGAAAGGATCTAACATAGAATACATGGCACAAAGTATAAAACAAGTAAGAAAAGGGTAACTAACATGTAAAAAACATGAAAGCACATGGAAATAAATCAAGAACATGCTAGAAGCAAGGTAAAGCAAGAAACATATTAGATAAAGCAATAAATCATGTTATTAAGGCAAGAGAAAACAAGATAAATGCTAGGAAAAGATTTAGAAAGCTAGCGGTGTGGATAGTAGCTAAAAAGCTATATCCACACCCCTAAACCCCAAATCCAAAGTGTAGAACTAAGGAGAAGAAGATTGGCTATAAGAACAATACTTTGTATTTTTAGTGAAGAAGGAAGAATCAAGAGGCTTGGATGTGGTTTTTGTATGTTTTTATGTGTAAAAATGTGTTTGGGAGAGAGGGAAAATGTGTAAAAAACGTCCAGGCAGAGAGCAAAACCCAGAAAAGTTCCTCTTTTTTTTGGGTTTGGAGGTTCTTAGGGCCTTTTATAGCCCTGGCATGGATTATAAGGCGATGGCCCTTATAGGTCTGCCAGCGGCCCTTCAAGGGCCACCACCTTCAAAAGATATCAGATCAGGTTGATCTTAATACCTTTGAAAGATCTTGACTTCCTATTTCTAAAAATGCATGGAACTTGATGTAAAACTATAAAAGGTGCTGTTTTGAGAGGATTTTGACTTTGTTTGACTTTTGGTCAACCCAGGGCTGACCAAGGGCATTTTGGTCATTTTACTTGAAATAGGTACTTTGGGGGCTCCGGTGTCCGAACGGGTTGCGCTACATCATTTTGGACATTCTCGTGGCCCCATGGAGAGAAAATAATATTTTTGAATTTTTAGAGTCTGGCACGCAAATCGAGGGTGGACAAAATACGATATCAACAATACTTAGTGGACTTATGTGGTGGAAGAAAATTGGTACCAATTGGATAGCCGGAATCAACAAGGTAGTATGATCCTATTTGCGAAGAAAAATAACATGTCAATACATATTAGTTAAGCTGAATGCAAAATTGTCAACCATATATTTAATTTCCACTTTCAATACTTGTTGGCAGCCATGGAAATCCATGCTTTGGATCACTGATGGTCTCGCCCAACACCCTTGAGTCATTAGCGCTACCTTCCCATCCAGAATGTACATAAGTGAACCGCATGTCGCGTTCACACACACATGACATTTGTGGTTATAGTACTCTTTCGGCTCCCGTACGTCGTCGTTTGGTTTGAAGGAGGCCGAGCACTAATGTGTGTGCCACCAATGGCCCAAATAGATCTCTACAACATCGTACGAAGTAAGTGTCATGCACCTTATGTAAATATTGGAAGGGAAGACTTATGACAATTGGTAAACTAACAACAAACTAACACAAGAAATTACCAAGAGATGGGAACAATCATACCTCAAACCAAGGGTAATACTTGTTCACTTGAAGATGAACTGGGAGGCCTACAGCGGTTGGATCAGTTTTGATCAAGTGTTTCCCATATGAATGAACCACCCGTAACACCTTACGAAACAACCGACAAACAGTTTCTATTGAGTGTTGAAACTTGTTAACACACCGCATATGGGTATTATATACAGGAACATGGTCACTGCTTGTTAGACATTGACACCACCCTTGCCTTCCCTCCAGTATCCATGTTGCCTCAATTCATCCACTAAGTGAAGGAACAAATGGAGTGTCATGCGAATGTGAAACCTCTCTTGACATTGAGCTAGATTACCATCATTGACTTCATCCAATATCCACTTCCACTCAATATGCTTGTCCGCATTAGTTGTTTATCATAATGTCATTGCATATAGGCAAACATTTCACTAACAATGGGATTCACCAAATCAAACTCTTTTTCACTATCATCATCTGACTCTAAATCTGACATATTGTTGTCGGTGTCATCACTAGAGTTCATACCAGCGTTGGGGTTGACGTAGGCATGATTGAAGTTAAATTGTAAGAATGTCTGCCAGTCATTGTCATCAAACATAGTAACTGATATCCTGCAATAACAACCTTTTAGTACAAATGATATGGAATATACAGTATCACATTTATAGTTAAGCTAATCAAATTTATGTAAATAATAGTTAAAGCTAATCAAAGTTATGTAAATAATAGTTCAGCTCATCAAAGTTATGTAAATAATAGTTCAACTCATCAAAGACACGAAAGACACGATATGTAAATAATAGTTATGCTCATCAAAGTTAACAAAAATGAACCAAATTGCTAGAACCAAATTGCAAAACTAAATAAGCACACCAAAATTAACAATAAACCAAATTGTAGAATTGTTCAACATCATCTAAAAATATAAAATCATAACAATCCAAGTTTTCCAAATAAACCGCAAACCAGTGTTAAGAGTGTCTTAAAGATTACAAATAAACACATATTAAATCAGCAAACAACACAAAGTTTTCAGTCATGTGATGGGTTCACAATTTCCTCCATCCATGTCTTCCTCATATGCTATGGCATGCCCATGAACACCGCATGATACTTCTTTTGCTAAAGAGCCATGGAGATCTTAACATATGACTTATTGTTCAGGTCTTCATACTAATTTAGTACTTGAATGGCCTTGCCAAATGAGTAAGGATCACCTCTAGTAGTGGATTCAGCAAACTGGTCAGAGCTACCGCTAGCCTTTCCCCTTTTACTACTAAACCTTACCTTCGTCATTGCGGTGTACTCCTTTAGAGCAATAGTCATGTCACTTACCCTATCTCCTTTCTTAGAAACCTTCTTACACTTAACAAATGGCTCTTGCATGGGACGTTTTTCAACACGTTGGGTTTGACCGTCAACTATTATGTCATCCTCCCTACGAGGTATACTATCCAAGTTTGGGGTGTAGTAGTCATCATCCTCCAAGTTAGTACGATCACCCTCATTAGCTATTTCTTCCTCTAAGGCACGCTCTTCATCACTGTCTAGGGCTGGTGTGTTTGAAGATATTTGAAGGGCACCAGTTGTTGTACTAGGGGCAAACAGCTGCTTCAATTTGTCATAATTTGGACATCCCTTTTTCCTTAAATTTGCTATCTAAGGATCGCCCTACAATGACAATATTGCAGCAAGGATCAGTTACCATAAACTAAGTTCAAAATTGAAAGCAGTAAAATAGGGCATTTTATGTGTGATTAACAAACATACTGCAACCACATATGCCCATACCTCTTTAGCACAAGTAACAATTTGTGTTATCTCATCCTAACCCAAGCCCATGTGTTTTAGAAGTTAGGTCCACTTGTGTTGTTTTTGTCGAAGCCTATAATGTTTTTGAATGACTTGCTTCGTTAGGAAATTTTTCGTTGTCCATCATTAAGATCATTTGTCATTGCCAACCACATAGGGCTCTTAAACATACCATTTTCCATATTTCCTTTCACTTGTTCCTCCAACATAATGTCAATAAAATTTTGTTCTACATGGGGAGGACATATCTTGTCATCCGCTTCCTGTGGTTCATTTTCCATCTAATACAAATATCTCACATTGTAAGCAGTGTCATGCAACAAACACAACATTTATGATGTAGCTGCTTGAAAACATTCATATTCCTTGCAAACTAGGATAAGTGTCCATGGTGAACATTAAATGCATATAAAAACATAGCAAAGTCGCAATGGTATTACATACTCCACTGTATATGGGTAATACATAGCCATTGTGAGTGGATTATGTAGCCACTATCAATCCCTAACTGTGTAAATAAATAAAACAACACCATAGTAATACACACTCTGTTGCCCATAGTAATTTGAAAATTACAAATATCATGCCATGTCTGCTATATTGTCCAAAAGATAGCATAATGGAACTTGTACATAATGCCTAAAACGTTACCTGTAACTAACATGTTCAACTAAATGTTGAATAATAACCTGATCTAAGTTACAAAGAATATAACAAAATATTTCAACTAGTACTTAATTGAACATAAGCTACAACGTATGTTAGTCACGGTAAAACCAGTTCCAATACAAACTTGGATCGCCACTAGCAGGATGCCTCCAACTCGAAACAAATCCATTCCACTACATACACTTGATTAGCTTGTGCACAATCTTTTGAAACCTTCTAATGACATTGGGAGTGACCAAATCCATCCATGTTCATTCATTCAGATTTTGCGTGATTAATTCTCACAAAGGTTCACTGGACACACCATGTATCCAAGTGTCACTGAGATCTAGTTCCATAACAATGTCAACTAACATTTCTTCTATCTTAGGGGACCATAAAAACATCTAATACAAACAGCTGACATTGTAAACATATATTCACAACTACAATATAGCCAGGCATGTAATGGAATTTATCTTTAGAATGAAAAGGGAAGATATATTTGAAATGCTGTTAAATACAACCTCATAGTAGAGTGCATAAATTAATAAATCATGTTCAAAGTGGGGCAAACAAATAAAGTATACAGCCACCAACATTGTTCTCAAACACAATAGAAAGAGTAAAATTATAACCAAAATAGTAGATTACATAAATTTAAAAAACATGCACACACTGAGGCAAATAAAGAAAGAGTACAGCCACCAACAATGGTCTCTAACAATAAAAAGATTAAAATTTATAACCAAAACATTTAGATTTCATAAAGTAATAAACCTAAACAAACACAGTCATTGACATTGTAACTATAAAAGAGCCATTGTTTTACCTTGGAAGGGAGAGAAGCTGAAGGAATGTAGTAGATCAGCGAATATCAAGCAAATCTGAAAAATAAACCAACAACAAATGGTAAAAATATTTGTTAGAAATTCCCTTTTGTGAAGTAGTAGAGAGATATGATCAAACTTATAAAACCAGAACCAGCTTCGAAAACAAAAAAATCCGAACCCAAATGCATGAAGAACAGAGCAGATGATATGAGAAATTTTTCTCACCTTTCGGAAACAAGAATAGAGCAAATAGAGTGAAAGTGTAGAGAGAAAATGAGAGTGAATGACAAAAATAAGGTGATTGCACTAAAGCTGAACATGAACAGTCCATATGATCGTTGGCTCCCATAACTTCTCTGCATTTGATGTGAGTAGACCTTCGGCTAGGACCCACTTGACTCTATAAAATTATAACTTTGCCACCAATCCCATAACTCATGATCCATAAATAAGCAAAATATGTTTCCATTTTCACTTACTCTAACTCACTTTTTTGAGTTATAAGTGATGGAAAGTGAGAAACGAAAACAAAGCCAAAAAAGTACAAATGGTGTGGGTCCCAGTAAAAGTGAGTTATGGGTGATGAGAATTGAGTATTGGGTAATGAGAATTAGGCAAACCAAACATAGCCTGAGGGTCTCTAGTTTAGGTGTCTGGGGGTTGAGTGTTTCGATGACTGAGGGTGTTGGTCTTGTGTGTATGAGTATTGGGTTAAGTGTGTTTGAAAATTTGAGTATTTGAGAGTGTTTTGACTTTGCGCATTTAAGGAAACCGAGTTTCTCCGACTAGAGTTTTAATAAAATTCAAGTTTATAATACTCGACTTCTACATAGGTTCCACGTGGATAACTTGCCGTGTCAACTGTGCGGCAGCATAGTAACTCGAACATTTAAGAGTCGAGTTCTATCATGGAACTTGAGTCTTAAAAACTCGAGACGCTACTTCTCAATTTTTTTTGGAAACAAAATTGTTATATATTTAAGGCTAAATGGAAAAAATATTTCCAAATACTCACCCAAAATGTTGTAACTATTGAATTAAAAATGGACTCAGGTCAAATTAAATCAAATCCTTGGTTGGAAATACAATATAAGGTTGTGTTTGGCTCAATGTAAAATGATTTCAGAGTGTAAAATATTTTCAAGTGAAAATATTTTTTAGAAATTAAAATATTTTCAGGCTTTTGGTCGCATCACAAAAAATGCTTTGGAAAATATTTTTAAGGTGTTTGGTTGTGTTCCTAAAAATCCTCTAGAAAACACATTCTCTCACATTTTCTCAACTTCCAAACAAATATTATAATAGGAAGTCCAAATATATAAACCAAATCAACAAAAAACATAACAAAAAAAAAAAATCAATCTTTCTAAAAGATAAGCACCAATCGAGAGAGAGAGAGAGAGAGAGAGAGAGAGAGAGAGAGAGAGAGAGGTAAAGGACCACAGAAGGATTGAAGGAGGCTAGATCAGTGGGTAGGTCTGAAGGAGGTGACAGCAACGAGATCGGTTTGTAGATCAGAGATCGAAGATTGGAGATCGGAGATCGGTTTGCAAATTGAAGAGGAAGAGAAAAGAGAAAGAGCTTCCTTGAGTCCAAAAAACAACAGCGATGGCTTTGAGCTTGAGGCGGCAGCAACAGTGATGGTTGAGGAGCCATGTCAGAGTTTAGGTGAGTGCTCTCTCTCTCTCTCTCTCAGAGTTCGGGTAGGATGAAAATGTGGTGTAAGTGGTTTGAAAGTAAAATAGAAGTGTAAACTATTTTGCACTTCAGGGGTTGATATTTTACAGTCAATGGAAATCATTTTCCATTTGATTGAATTTTTTGACCAATCCAAACACTCCCCATGGTGTAAAATATTTTTTGTATTCCTCTTATAGCCGAAACAAACAAAGCCTAAACTCCGGTGAAAATGTAAAATCAAGTGGGGTTGACTTAATAATAGTATATATTAGTCGTTAACCCGTACTATGTATGGGAATCTACCTATTTGTGAAGTAGACAAAAATAATTTTATAAAATCTTAAATTGATTAAGAAATTACACTATTGCATGATTTGTTCTTGTATGAGTTCAATTTGTGTTACAATTTGATGAACAAGCCATTGCTTGCACATGCAATGACTTACAATTTTTTTTTTAAATAATAATGATGAGTTTGAGTTTAAATTAAACTTGTTGGAGAGATAGAGTTTCACTTCTTGTTAAATTTGGACTAAAAAAAATCATTTTATTTATAAAAAAATGATAATGATGTGGCAAGTTCTAGAGGGATCAATAAAAAGTCAAAGGCTTCAGTTTTATATGATTTCAATTTATGTTACAATTTGATGAAGAAGTCATTGCTTGAACGTGCAATGACTTAGAAAAAAATTGTTTAAAAAAATGATAATGATGAGTTTGAGTTTAAATTGGACTTGATAGATAGAATTTCACTCCTAGTTAAGTTTGGATTAAAAAAAAATTATTTACAAAAATGATAATGATGTAATAAGCTCTGGAGAGGTCAATAAAAAGTCAAAGGTTTTATTTTTAAAAGATTTTAGCAAATCAAATGCCTTAAAATTTGAAAATCTTAAAGAACTTACATTAGCACTCATCAATTTGTTTATAAAGCCAATGCTAAATAGATCTACAAATTGCATTCTCATATCCTTTGTCATTTGCAAGGTGAAAGGACTCTTTTGATTGCAGTTTGCATCCTTCTATCCTTCAAAAGCTTTAAGAATATGTATAAGGTTATACAAAATTTTGTTATTATAATCAACATCCTAAAGCTAATATCTAATCCAACAATGTGTAACCAATGTTACATATTATAACAAAAACCCAAAAAGACAACAAAAACAGTTGTAGGTATATAAGAGAGAGAATCAGATCAAACATGTATTTCTATTTTTGCTTAATTTGAGATTAAATTTCAAGGTTGAAACTTAAAATCCATAATTCCAACAGCGAAAGCACAAATAAACCTCTCTATCTAATAGATCAAAAAACTCTACCGAAAAGTACCAAATTTAATATGATATTACCAACTTTGCTTTGAAAGGAGATCATAAAGACATCACAATAAAGAATGAGATGGAATATACTCCTTCAGTCTACCATGCTTCTGTTAGGACATATGTGGTTCATTTGTTAAGAACATATGTCATTTTTTTTATGTAATTAGCTAATCCTTTGACAAAACACACTTTACTTGTAATTGGGTAGATCTAGAATGTGTTGCGATACTTCAAGAAACCATGTTTCAAGATCAAGTGTTGAAGTCTTCAAGTCTGTCTAAAAAAACAAGCTGAAAGCGCAAGTTTATTATAGCTCGACAGCTAGTATGTGTCGAGGTTTAGAAAGCTGCTTAAGCCCATGTGCTCGACACCTGCTCGACAGCTTCTATCTATCGAGGTTTACGAAAATCAGAATTTCTGATCTGATTTCTTGGGATCCGTGTTTATGTGTTTGGGCCTTCTTTTCTCCTAACCCTAGACATATAAAAGGATTGTTTTAAGGACCATCAAAGAGTACACAAGTTGCACAAGTATTAAGCAAAGTTTGTTCAAGCAATTTGTGACCAGAGACAAAGTTTTGTCCTAATTCATCTCTTTTGAAGAAGTTGCTGTGTATGTGCACCTTTAGGTTTTGTGACCAAGCATCTTCTTAATCTTCATCGTGGATGAACTAAAGAACTTTGCAGTCGACAACTCTCTCTAGTTGGTGATTGAAGTTGCGTACTGGGATCCGCATATTGGTTAGTCACATACTTGGGAGCCGTGCATCAAAAGGGGAATTGTCACTACAGAACAAGTCCAATTGGGTATTGGGGTAAGGGTTCAACTGTAGGTTGGTAAGGTATTTGGGATTCCTTTACTTGTAACTGCTTGTTGTAATAATAGTAAAATTTCGGGAGTGATGACATGAAAATCACCCGGTGGGGTTTTTGCCATCAAATTTTCTCCATTCGTAAACAAATCACCGTGTTACTTATTTTCCATTGCATAATTAGTTTATTAGTGATTTGTTTATGCTACCACACATTTGCATGTTAATTTGATTAATTAATAACTTTGCTAATTAATCAATTAATTTAATCACAAGGGGTCAATATGTTTTTCGCCTATCAAGTGGTATCAGAGGAGGCACATTCTGATTAGGTTTTAATTTTTGCTGTGTTGATCCAGTGACCCCTGTTTGTCATAGATAGAAGACAGTCGTTAATTATACCTCCTTTATTTGATGGCACTAACTATACATACTGGAAGTACACATGAGAGCTTTCTTGCAGTTTTTAGATGAGAATGTGTGGCAAGCTGTAAAGATTCGCTAGACCAAGCTAAATAAAGCGTCGGCCGATTGGGAAGAAGCCAAGATCAAGGCGGCAAACTTTAACAGCAGGGCATTGAATGCTTTATTTAGTGCTGTCACCAATGAGGAGTTCAAGAAGATATCCTCTACTGAAACTGCTAAGGAAGCATGAACCATCCTCTAGACAACCCATAAGGGTACAAAGGCTGTCAAAGATTCAAAGTTTCAGAGGCTCACTACAAGTTTTAAAGAGATAAAGATAGAGGAGGATGAGTTGTTCGATGAGTTCTATGCCAAGCTCAAGGACATAGTGAACTCAGCCTTCAATATTGGGGAAACCATTCCTGAACCCAAGATTGTGAGGAAAGTGCTCAGACCTCTACCTGAGAGATTCCATGCCAAGATTACGGCGATCAAGGAATTAAAAGATATTGACAAGATTCCTTTGACTGAGCTGGTTGGTAACTTGCAAACCTACGAGCTAGGGTTATCAAGGATTGGCAAGACGGGTAAAGGTAAGAGCATGGCTTTAAAGGCAAAGAGTAGTGACACAGATGAGTCTTCCGATGATGAAGATTCCAAGATGAAGTCCTACATTACTAGGCAGCTTAAGAAATTTATGAAGAATGCCAATGGAAGGAGCTTTGACAAGGACTGTAGGCAATCCAATTCTTCTCAGTTCAAGAGCCAAGAAAAAAGGAAGAAGGATGCAAAAGATGGCGGTTAATACACTGTTCCCGCGGGACCTAAGTGCTTTGGGTGTCATGATTTCAGACACATGAAACAGGAGTGTCCTATATACCTCAAGAGCATTGGAAAGAGTAAGGCATTTGCTACAACCTTGAGTGACACTAAGCCTGAGGATGATTCCGACAATGAGGATGACGGAATCTTGAATGCCTTCACTACCATAGTCAATCCTACTGAAGGGATTGTTGAAGACGTGGATGAAGAAGAAGAGTTGGTGGATTCTAAGTATGAGAAGATGGAAGATCAAGTTGATATCCATACAGCCTATGAGAAACTGTACAAATTCTCTAAGAAGCATGAGAAACTATATAGGCTTGCCACCAAGAAACTAAGTGATGTGGAACTTGATCGTGAAGAGCTATCCACAAAGTTTAATAAGGCTAATCAAACTGTTAGAGCATTGAGGTTTGAAAACAATTTCTTGGCTAAGAAGACCAAGAAGCTTGAAGCGGAGCTGTTTCAAGTCAGAGCTCAATTGGAGAGGACTTCAAGTGCAAAGATTGATGAGATGCTCAGCATTCAAAAATCTACTTCGAATTGAACAGGTTTAGGATATGGCATTTCTTCCTCTAATATTGCTTCTACTAGTATTACTATTTTTGTTCCTCCTACTAATAATGTTGAAATTGAGAATAATGATGTTAAAACTGAATTAGTTAGTGAGAACTTAGACAAGGGTAAATCTATCTTAGAAGCACTCCCTAAACAGGATAAGAAAGATGTTAAAAACCCTAGGGCTAAAAAGGCTAACTCTCAAAAGCTTAAACAGAAGAAGCAGCATTTTTGTCATCATTGTGGCGTTGCCGGTCATACTCGACCAAATTGCTATAAGTGGTTAGTCACTCAACAGAGCAATGACATGATAGCATCTGGAAGCCAGAATCAGTTTCAATCCTCTCTTACTCCTCTTGGAGATCTTCTCAAAGTCCTCATGCTCCTTTCGAACTTGAACGGTTTTAATTCTTCCCCCTCACAGTCGGTTCAAGAGTTTAATCAAATGAAAGGTTCTTCCAAGGTGTGAAAGAAAAATTACTCTAAGTGATTATATCACTTTCTTCTATCTTCTTGTTTTTGTTTGTTGCATTACTTGTGTGTTTTGCTTTTATTTTGAGTCAGCCTAGTTTTATGCTTTGCTTTGTTTAACATGTTTTTGTTTATTTATTTTCAGTTTTGTTTATTTTGTTTTTGATATAAAATAAATAAAAAATTTTGAAAAATCAGAAAAATACAAAAACAATGTGTGTTTTGTGTACTTTGGTACTTGTGTACCTTGTATGGCCAATGAAACAAAGTTTTCTAAACTTTGTATCTCTTGTAACTTAGATGAGCACCTCTATGCACAACTAAGCAAGTGAAATTTGTGGCTCTTATTTGTGATGAGTAAGATTAAGTTCTCTCTTATACTTAACACTCGTATCACTTTTTTTGACAGGTAGGACTAAAAAATCCTAAGAGAAAGGTATAAATAACTATCTCACCACTGTTACCCGTTAATCATAATAAGACGCTTGTATGCTTCAGCAAAGCAAAAGTGCAATATCAATGACATTTGTGTGCTTCGGCATAGGAAAATTGGAATGTCAAATATCAATGGTTATTTCTTTTCTCTCTCTTATATGCCCATGCATGATATGCTCAATAAAAAGAAAAATATGTAAAGAAAATAAAAAGCAAAAAGATAAAAAATGCTTTTAAATATGATTGCAAGCGTGTATTCTAGGAGATGTGAGAGTTATAGGATGTATCTCGAAGGTGATAGTCCCCATCAAACAGTTATGATTATGTGTGAGTTAAAGTGATTTTCTCATATCTCAAATTATCATAACATGTATATATTTATGCAATCTTGCGATGTTTTTCACACACAACATGCAATATTCTTTGTTACTCTTGATACATGTGTAGGTACAATGTGATTTGACCATCACAACGTTTTACATGTGCTAATGTATATTCATTAAACTGTCTTGACTTGTTTTTAAAATATAAAATTGGTTAGACTTGTTTAGTGTGTGTGTGTGTGTGTGTGTTTTTGGCAATCCATGTGCTTAAAATTCTTGCTGAGAAATGATTTTGAGAGTTGAATATATTAATTGGATCATTGGTTGAGTTGTATGTTGGATTGCATTCATGTCTGTGTTTTTCTTTTCTTGAAAAACTGTTTTTAAAAGCTGGCTCGACACCTTCTCGATACCTAGCTATCTGTCAAGCTTCTTAAGTTTTTTCTTATCGCAATCTCAACACCTCTTCGACACCTACTGGATTGATTGAGAAAGCTCCTACCTCCTTGATAGCTTCTTGATACCTGGCTAGTTGATCGAGCTTTTGTTTCGTTTCTAGTGTTCTACTCCTCGATACCTTCTCGACACCTGAATCTGTCGACGACCATTTTCCTCGACACCTTTCTCGACAGATGTCTCGACACCTCTCGATACCTTCATCTATCGAGCTTTACTGAGGTTCTATTTAAGCTCCTCGTGCGATCCGGTTCTTATTTTCTCGATCTCTCTCGATCTATCCGCACCTGTTCACCTCCTAAACTTTCTTTTCTCACTCAAAACCTTCAACCCACGTGATTTTCTACCTTTCTTTGCTTCAAATCACTTGGTATGCTCTCTTATCTCTTCATTCTTTATGCATTTCATGATTTGAAACCTAGGTTTTGGGGTTTTTGAAAAATTTTGCGGTTTTTCAAAATTAATGAGTGTTTATTGTAATTTTGGGATGGGTTTTCATTTAAATGTGTTTAAAATCTCATACATTACATCACATTTGCATTATAATGATATTTTCATGCATTTAGATGTGTTCAATATGCTTGTGTGCTGGTAGGTTTGGATTAGGCTGAGCCCATGATGAAATTTCTTTTGTATGTCACATGTTCATGCATTCCCCATACATACGTACTCTCTATTCAATATACTTGTTATATTTGAATTGCTTTGGGATTTTTCTGATTGTCTCTTTCTCTCTTCCTCTCTGTCTGTTTACGTTAGTTGTATTTATGGCACCTAAGCATAAATCTACTCTGGCTCGGAACCTTCTTTGTTCTGGAGCTTCTTCATCATTTGATTCTGCTCCTCTCTCTCTTCGGTTCCGTGATGATGATGCCTACAAGGCATTCTCAGAGAACTTTTCTAGACGAGGTGTTCATTCAGAATGCTAAGTCATTTTGGCGGACTTCGCCAACACCGACCTTCCCAATGTCATTCACAGTCGGGGATGGGAGTTACTGTATGACGTCTTGGTCACTTATCATTTCATGCTTATCCAGGAGTTTTACTCCAACATGCATGAGATTGATCATTTAGTACCTCTTTTCTTCACTCGTGTTCGAGGTACGTGCATCCCTATCACACCGCAACTTGTTGTGGATGTGCTTTGGGTTCCTAGGATAGAGTTTCCTGACTATCCTCATTGTGAGAGTTTGAGAACTGTGTCCAAAGATGAGCTTATATCTGCTTTTTGTGAGTACCCTTTTGAGTGGGGTGAGCGTCAGTTTACACCATGTCGGCCTTTTACTAAAGGTCTTAAATTTTTTGAAAATGGTGATGACTTTTGTACTCCATCCTCTCTCTCACTACAACTCCATTACAGAGCCTCATGCTCAATTTTTGTTGTCCCTTCTTGAGCATCTTACTATAGACTTTCCTTCTCACTTCATTCTCTTTATTATAGATGTTCATCTAGATTCAGCGTCCTGTGATAAGCTCATCTTTCCTTCTGCTATCACGAGGATCTTACGTCATTTTTCCGTCCCTTTTCTTGTGTCCGACCATTTCACCTTCATGTGTGCTATAGACGCCGCTACCGTAAAACTTAGTGAGACTCAGTTTAGGTCGCGACAGGAGTTAGCAGCACCTATTTTTGGTTCAACTCCATCTCGTTTAGCACCATCTCGTTCTGCTCCATCTACATCCGCTCCTTCTTCTTCTATGGGTGATGTGTCACTTGGAGACATCATGGCGCAGTTACAGTACATGAATGCTCGCCTTGATACACTCTCTACTAAGTTGTATCAGGTGAACGTTCGTATTGGTCATATTGCACGACGACAGGCAGCTATGTGTGGTTTTGCTTTTGAGGCTACTCCTTCATCACCTCCTTTAGTGGCTTCTGATTCTTATGCTTTGGATGATGATGATGATGGCGATGACGATGATGTTTTGGATGATGATAATGGAAATGCTAGCTCTACCGATGAGATGTCTACTTGACACTCTTACCCTTTATCACTCGTGACAAAAAGGGAGAGTAGTTTTGGGATATGAGAGTAGTCATTCTTAGGGGGAGAGTTAGTATTGGACATTTTTGTTAAGGCAAGTGTTATTGATATGAGGGATGTAGTAAGGATATGATGTATCTTTTCTTTTCTTTCTTTTTAAATACATTGATCTTGTACATTGGGTCTTGTAACCTTTTTTACACATACATTGTATTTATATGTGGATGTATGTTTCTTTCATCTATCTTTACATGTGTTGTTTCTTTTCTCTCTTTATACACATGCTTTTTATACTTGTATGCAATCTATTATTTCTGTTTCACACTATGATGCCTTGATGAATTTTGTTTAAAGTATTTCAAAAATACAGGTTGTCAAAGTCTACTTGCCCTAAACTCTCTTCTTGCAAAGTTTTTCAAGAGTTTGTGTTAAGATATATTTTATTGTATTCAACAAGTGAATATGAGTTGAGTGATTTATAATATCTTTCATATGTTCATTTGTTTGTTGTGGTTTTGTCACGGATTGACAAAGGAGGAGATTGTTAAGACATATGTGGTTCACTTGTTAAGAACATATGTCATTTTTTTTATGTAATTGACTAATCCTTTGACAAAACACACTTTACTTGTAATTCGGTAGATCTAGGATGTGTTGAAATACTTCAAGAAACCATGTTTCAAGATCAAGTATTGAAGTCTTCAAGTCTGTCCAAGAAAACAAGCTGAAAGTGCAAGTTTATTAAAACTTGACGGCTAGCATCTAGGTTTGGAAAGCTACTCAAGCTCGTGTGCTCGAGACTTGCTCAACAGCTTCTATCTATCGAGGTTTACAAAAATCAGAATTTCTGATTTGATTTCTAGGGATCTGTGTTTATATGTGTGTGAGTGCTTTTTTTTTTAGCACATAGGCCCAAGGATCTTGGGCCAAGTAAATGTAGTTTGGTGGATTGGGTTTGGTTCATCACAGTTAATGGGCTATTTAAGAACCAAGTGGTGCACAGAGCAAGTTTCCTACAATACAAATAAACTAGCAAGCGAGAATATCCATATTGAATGACAATGAAAACAACAAAGAAACGCAAAATGATCAAGAAATACACAAAAACAGTGGTTAGGGATCCCTGAATTAATGAGAGGTACTTTATTAATTTTCCTTGATCATAGTTACAATGTGCTCACTAAGACGTAATACAAGGTTCAAATAAGCTCAAAAATTATAGACTTAGATGGCTATTTAAGCCTCCAAGACTTGTAAAGTTTGAATCATTTTGAATCCAAGTATGTGCTATAGTGGCTGTTTTTGGGATACCGGGAGATGTTTCTCTGTTTTTCCTTGAGTTTAACAGAGTTCTCTCCATGATTCTATTATGCTTTTCACTCTTGCTGAATATGCCTTCAACGTTGGCTGCTTCTCTTTTTGTAGTGTGACTCTAGGGCTCCAGGGTACTGGTGATTTTTCACTTTTGCCCTTCCCCTGGGTACTAGAGCTCGTTTTGTGCCTATCACTCGGAAGGCTGAGCCTTTCCCTGTTTTTCATAATCTCCTCCTTTAGGTGTTGTTTCTTTGAAAGCCCATGGCTGACTTTCCCTTCCAGGGTATGCTTAGAGAATTGTTCTCAATTTCACATTCCTCAAAACTTCTTACCTTTTCAGACCTAGCTTTTGGCCGCCCTCCCTTTTGTCATTTTTTCTAAGTGAGCAGAATCCATTTATACTAGGTCAAAAGTTTCCTTCCAGCCACTCCTATTTATAGTTTTCTCGTTCTGAGATCCTTGAGGTATCGCTCCTTTGTTCATGAATGGTTGCTTTATATCTTTTGATTCCTTACTGTATCACTGGGCACTTGAGAGGGACTCATCTGTCCTTTGTTCTTTGTGCTCTTTGGTACTTTCCTTTGAGCTGTTTCAATTCTACTTAGGCTGTGTTATGCGTCCCAGGAATTTCGGGCCAATTCCTACTATTGGGCTTCCTTTGGCTTACCGATCTTGGCTAAGTGGGCCTTTCCTTTGCTTCAAGGGTTTTAAAGCTTGTTCCTTCATAGGTCTTTGGATCCCCTCTCTTTGGGTTGCTCATCCTTTTCTTCTTCTTCTTTTTTTTTTTTTTTTGTTTTCTTTCTTTCTTCATTGCGTGAGCCCGACTCTTTTATTTCTCTTAGTTTTATTTCTTATGGAGTTAGTCCAGTGTGTTATCTTTTTGGGCCTTGGGCTTTGATTTTTTGAACCTCAACAATGTGTTTGGGCCTTCTTTTCTCCTAACCCTAGACATATAAAAGGATTGTTTTAAGGGCCGTCAAAGAATACACAAGTTGCACAAGCATTGAGCAAAGTTTGTTCAAGCAATTTGTGATCGGAGATAAAATTTTGCCTTAGTTCATCTCTTCTGAAGAAGTTGCTGTGTATGTGCACTTTTGGGTTTTGTGACCAAGCATCTTCTTGATCTTTATCGTGGATGAACTGAAGAACTTTGCAGCCGACAACTCTCTCTAGTTGGTGATTGAAGTCACGTACTGGAATCTACACATTGGTTAGTCACATACTTGGGAGCCATGCATCAAAAGGGGAAATTGTCACTACAAAACAAGTCCAATTGGGTATTAGGGTAAGGGTTCAACTGTAGGTTGGTAAGGTACTTAAGATTCCTTTACTTATAACCGCTTATTGTGATAACAGTGGAATTTCGGGAGTGGTGACCTGAAAATCACTCGGTGGGGTTTTTGCTGTCAGGTTTTCCCCATTCGTAAACAAATTACCGTATTATTTATTTTCCACTGCATAATTAGTTTATTAGTGATTTGCTTGTGCTACCACGCGTTTGCATTTTAATTCGATTAATTAATAACTTGGCTAATTAATCAATTAATTTAATCATAAGGGGTCAATACGTTTTTGGCCTATCAACTTCCAATCAGCTAGTCTTCTTTTCCACTCTCCCAACCACAAAATCCAATGCTAACTTTGCATTGAGAGGAACTTATAATAATAATAATAATAATAATAATAATAATAATAAAGCAAACAATAAAAATGAAACTATTCGTCCTTTTCATCTAATATGTAACTTGATAGAGGGTCTTAAGACACTTTTGCACATAGATTCTTTAAATTGTATATAAAATTAGAAGAAAGAAATTACATGTAAAAGCCAATTCAATAGAGAGATCTGTCACACACAGTGATCAATAGTTTAAAAACAAAAGTCTTGTAATGTATTTGCCGTATAGTGTAATCATAGAAATATGTGCTTATCTAAGAATATTTCCATAACGTACTTACCCTTATTAGAATTTCAAGAAGAGTGTGATCTTTTTGCCACTCAATTATTCAACTACATAAAAAATGATAATCATAATAGCAAAACCGGTCACTGTATTAAAACCCTATTTTCAGCTTCAAACCACCTTGCATCCCTAGTCCATCCCTCATCTCTAACCAATTTTTTCAGCATAGTCCAATTCAAAATGTTTTTCTTCTTCTATTCTTTTTATTTTATAAGAACTCCAATTTTCACTACAGTCCAATTAAACTGTAATTAACTCAGAGATCATACGTTGACTACAAAATTGGTTCTACAAATACAAAATTTGTATTTAGAGCAACGCAAAAGACAATTCAAGCCAAATGAAACAGTCAAGACTAACACAGTAAGAGTCCAAAGCTATTAAAGATGCAATTAAAAGCTATAAACACAGTACCTGATCTGATTCAGATAATAAGGAAGTTAAAGCATGAAGCTAATGGTTTATAATCTATACAAAATTATAATAAACTGCAAATCTCTCTCTCTCTCTCTCTCTCTCTCTCTCTCTCTCTCTCTCTCTCTCTCTCTCTCACACACACACACACACACACACACACACACACGCATGCACGCAAAACAGTAAAGGGATTCATAGTTTGATCTCAATCAATTGTTATTTTAATACTGCATCAATTTGAGGGGATCCTAAAGTAGGAATTGAGGGGATCCTAAAGTAGTAAGCAATTTGATCTAAAAAATTATGAGTTGAATTAATGGGAGCTCACAACTTTGATCTAAAAGTTATTTTAGAACAATAGAAACTAAAAGATAGACGAAAAACAGAAGCTTTCTTCTCCATTTTCTGACATAATTAGGCCCATGTAAAGGTTCCTTTGCCTTCTTCAGCTTGGAACAATTTGGTAATCTACCATTAAGGCTAGAAAGCTTACAATTTAGAGACATCCTAACCAAAATCCACCTATGTATCTTCATAAAGAGGTTTGAAAGCTTGAGAAAAACCCCAGCTCTTGCAGCCTCAACACCTAAATCTTCTCCCTCACTCCCTCTTCACCAATAAAAGATAAATAAAAATTTTCTGTTTTCAATTAAGTCTTTCTGGGCCCCATACCAGCTCCCACTCCAAAATTTTCAAATTCACAAATAATAATAAAATTTTTTAACCAAATTCAAAATTATAAAATCTACAAGGAATTCAATAATCAAATAGAAAATAACAAACTAAATTTGAGTTTCCAGCCAGTTATACAACTTCTTAATTGGATGCTTACATAAAAATTCAAGCCAAAATACTTTGTATTTCAAACAATTGGATGATTTCTCATGTAGTTCAGAAGATGGTTTTTGTCTTCAAGGATTGTGTGCATAATTACTTATAAAGAGAAATAGAAAAGAGAAATGAACTCGCCTTTAAAAGTCTTGACAATCAAACATGTAGCTATTATGATAAAAGGGCCTGGATTTTCAGTAAAGAAGTTATCCTAAATTTGATTTACAACTGATCCCCAAAGTGTAAGCTTTTATTTCATTTCCCCTGTTCAAATTTTCCAATGTTGCAGTGTAAGTTCATATAATATAAGTGCATGTATTGGCTTATCAAAAAAAATAAAAATAAAAAGTGCATGTATTGAAAATAATTATTTTTTTTAAAAGACATACTCTATAGTCATAACATTTATGTTTCTCATTGAGACATTTGATCCTTTGATCATTTTGATTGGGCTGACACTTTACTCCTTCTCTCACATCTGCAAGACAAAATTGACATAATCTTATTGGTCTGGATGGTTTTATAGAAGGAAAAAAAAGTTATTATCACATTTGTCATCAATGATCTTCACATTAGGTGCAGGATTAGAACATGTCATAATCCCTAGTATTGTTTTACACAACAATATCTAAAAATTCAAACAAAATCCTGCTATATCATAGCCAAAAAGTACCCATAACCATAAGCCTAGAACGAAACCGAAAAAAAAAAAAAAAAAAATTAATGGTACTGAGATTTGAGCAATATGGAGATTAAAGCATAATATATAGAAATTCAAAGAGAATGGGTACCGTATTGATGTAGAGAGAGTACGGTGGCTAGGTTTTTGGTTAAATTTGATTTAAAAATATATGTGTATGTGTATATATATAATTCATACTTGTGTAGTCATCACTATGTGTGTGTGTATATATATATTTTGTAGCAATCATCATTGTGTGGAAGCAAGATTTCTAAATATGAATATATATATATATATATATATATATATATATAATTTGCTCATGCGAGTTCTAGCTTTAAAACATTCAAGTTAAGTCTGTAAAAATCAAACTCCAGAAGATACAACAATGCAATTGTTTATAGGTAAAGCACATGTATAATCAACATGACCATTAAAACAGAGTAAAATTCAACCAACCTTCATGACTCTTTTACAATTTTATTTGGATTGTGTGTCTCAATAGCATACTAATGCAATTATTAATTACTTAAAATTCAAAAAAAAAAAAATTATTTATACATGTTAAGTTACAATTCAAATTGAGTTTCATGAATTCTTTAAATGTAAACAGAACACTATAATATTTAGAAATTAGATGTACATAGACAAATAGTTAACCCTATACTAAAAAAAATTCAGAAATTTAGTACAAAGGCAAACGAATACCATACCTTTAACCTTGATTCGAATGGAGGAAAAGACTGAAGAGAAAGGCAATAAAAAAGAAGAAATTAATCAGGATTATTAAATCGAAATAAAAGTGAATGGAAGAGCAAAAATTAAGAATGAAACCTACTTTAAGACAGCAAACAAATGTACAATGAATTAAATTTGTTGCTATTTGGTATTCATTGAAATATACAGTTTTAAATCTGTTGCAGGGAAGGAACAACACAAATGTACAAAGAATTATAAATTGAACAGCCGTGAATTGGTTTGGTGCATAGAAAATATATATATATATATATATATATATATATTAAAAAAAAAGAATAAACATTATCGCAAAAACTATTTATAAGATAATGGTTATAGAGTCCTAATTAAATTTGTTTATAGTTACAAATTTCTAAACAAATTTGACAAATTTGATTAAAAAAGACATGAACTTGTACAGAAGAGTTAGAAGGTTTGAAAAAAAAAAAAATAGGGGATTGAGTGGAGACAAAGAAGGCTACCGTTTTAGGTGCCCAAATAATTATTCAATCAAACAAATGATTAAGCTAAGCTAAATTAGATGTGCTAAAAAACCTAGATAGCAAAATAAAGCAAAACTTAAAGGTAAAGCAAATCCTGTAGGATTGTTGTCAGATTTTGAAGGTTGGGAGGCTCTTCAATACATCTCCACTTTCTTACAAAACCTGTAGAATTTGATTTTCTATGAGTGTTTCCCTAACTTCAACAAAAAAGAATAGAGAGAAAAAGGGGTTAGGAATTGAAATCCCTAAATTGAACAAAAAAAAAAAAAACCTAATTAAAGACGAAATCCTTAAATTGACCAAAAAAAAAAAAAAACTTAATTAAAGACAATATGAAAAGAGTTTATTCATAGATTAATTGAGAGATACCGAGAGAGAATGCTCTGATATGGAGGCTGGGTCGGAGATTGAAAACATTGGCTCCCATGGTCGTGCCCTTGCAAGTTTTCTGTGAAATAGCTTGGATCTGCATTTAAGAGAGTGTGTAGGTTCTACGTTTGGTGAGTAACGTCGAAAGGAGAGGTGCTAGGTTTAGTTTTGTCAAAAGGAGAGGTTCTGCCTTGCGTGTTTTGGATTCATAATTATATCGAGGAAGGGTATTTGGTTTGTGAAAGGAGATTATATATATTTAATAAAAAGAAATAAATTAGATTTAAAAATTAAAAAAAAAAATACTGATGTGGAAAATTGTGGAGAGGTCAAAGGCTTTGGATATATATATATATATATATATATATATATTGATGATAATGATAAGTTTGAGTTTAAGTTGGATTTGTTAGAGAGATAGAGTTTCACTTCTTGTTAAGTTTAGATTAAAATAATAATAATAATAATAATAATGTGGTAAGCTCTGGAGATGTCAATAAGAAGTCAAAGATTTTGGTTTTATATATATACTAGTCGCTAACTCTGTGCAATGCACATGATAGTTAAACAAAAATTACATATATTTATTAAAAAATAAATAATAATAATAGTGAAATCAATCAAATTAAGGCTCCGTTTGGTTCCTGTAAAATATTTTCTGGAAAATAAATATTTTCTGAAAATGCTATTTTCGGAAAAGGAAAATGTATTTAGGCTGTTTGGTTGTATTTTAAAAAATGTTTTGAAAAAACACATTTTTTACTTGTTGCTCACATTTTCTCAGCTTCCAAACAAATATATAATATAATTTCTCAGTCCACAATCACAAAAAAACAAAACCCAAAGAAAAAAATCATCAAATCCGGTCAAAAGGCGAAGGCGTGTGGGTCGGGTGTGGGTTCAAAGGTGACAGCGATGGCGTGTGAGTTCGAAGGCGAAGGCGCTTGAGGCGACTGGGTTCGATCTTTGCTTGATTGGCGCGGCGAGATCGAGCGGCATTGGAGCAATCGGCGTGGTGCTGCGATCGGTCTTTGATTGATCGGCGCGGTGCGATGGCGCGATGCTGCGATCGGCGCGAGACCGGTGCGATCGTCGGACTGGAGCTCGGAGTTTGCCGGCGATCTGGTGTGATCTGGAACTCGGAGTGAGCTGAGTTCTCTCTTCTTTCTCTCAGTCTGTTTCTCTTTTGCGCTTTTCAGAAATGGTTTGAAGTGAAAATAAAACTGTAAAACCATTTTCGGGTCAAAGCAACATTTTACACGGTCAAATGAAAATGATTTCCAAAAAATGCTATTTTCAAAACCAACCAAATAGCCTATTTTACGGAAAATAATTTATGGAAACCATTTGAAGTCAAAAGAAACGGAGCCTAAGTATGACATTCAGGAGCGGCTCTACCCTTTGTTCAGGGGGTTCAAATGAACCCCCTGACTTCAAAATATATATATATATATATATAATTTTTTTTTGTTAGTTTAATACTTTAATTTATTTTTAAAAATATTTTTTGTTAGGACATATGTGAATTATGTTAGGAACATATGTCAATATAGAATTGACTAATCCTTTAACAAAACGTATTTTATTTGTAATTTGGTAGATCTAGAATGTGTTTAATACTTCAAAGAAGAAGATTTCAAGTTCAAGTGTTAAAGCCATGCAAGTCTGTCTAAGAATCAAGTGGAGAAGTGCTGGATTTTAAATCTCAACAGCTAGTATCTATCGAGGTTTAAAAAGCTGTTTCAACCCGATGCTTGACAACTGCTCGACAAATAGGGTATCCATTGAGGTTTATGAAAATTAGTTTTTCAGAGCTAATTTCACTCCAATCCATGAATAGATGTTTGAGCTTTCTTTTCTCACAACCCTAAACATATATAAGGATTGTTTTAAGGGTCGTCATAGCTGATGCAACTCAATGCAAAAGTTTTTCACAAGTATATTGTGAACCGGAGACATATGCCCTAGTTCATCTTTCTATTCAAGAAGCTGTTGTGTTTGTATATCGTAGGGTTTTGTAATCAAGGAGCTTCATGAGTACTGGGATAAGGTATTGAGATTCTTTTATTTGTAACCATTTATTGTGATAATAGTGGATTCTCGAGAGTGGTGATCTTAAAATCACCTGGTGGGGTTTTTGCCGTGTAGATTTTTCCCATTTGTAAACAAATCTCTGTGTCAATTTATTTTTCACTACATTTTAACTTAGTTGGTGATTTGTTTGTGCTACCATACTTATTGCATGCTAATTGAATTAATTAATTAACTTGGCTAATTAATTGGTTAATTCATCACAAGGGGGTCAATACATTCTTAGCCTATCATTTTTGCACACCCTAACTTAAACCTTATACACCCTTACTATAAGTATTTCCAACTCTAAGAGTACAAGGAAGTGTTTGTGAATTGTAGGTATCGCTCTTTATTATAAATTTATATTATATGTGTGTGAGTGTATCTAATATTAATTGTGTACATTATTTTTTGTTATAATGTTATTTGTGTGAATAATGATGCGAGTGGATATTTGTGTATATAGTTTAAATATAATATAATTTTATATACTTTAATAATTAGGAAATAGAGAGGGTTTATTACATGTGTGTGTATTGTTATCATATTATAATAATTTTTTGTTATAAAGTCAGAAAAATTTAAGAAGAAAAATTGTAAAATTAGTAATTGTTCAAGCATTTAATTGGTTAAGTAAACACGTAGTGTATTATTTTATGTATGAATGAGTGTGGTTGTGTGCGTCAATAAAATATAGATCCAATGAGTTAAGTTTATTCATTTAGTTTAAAATATTTTAAAAAAAAACAAGGGTAAAATATCATTTTCGTCCCTAAACTATCACAAAAGTTCGTTTTTCGTCCCTAAACTTTCAAAAGTTCTATTTTCGTCCCTAAACTATTACAAAAGTTCATTTTTTGTCCTTAAACTTTCAAAAGTTCTATTTTCGTCCCTAAATTTTCAAAAGTTCTGACGGAGTGCTGACGTGGCTTGATAGAGTGCTGATGTGGGAGGGACGAAAATCAATATGTTTGGAAAAGTTTAGGGATGAAAATAAAACTTTTGAAAGTTTAGGGACGAAAATAGAACTTTTGAAAGTTTAGGGATGAAAAACGAACTTTTGTGATAGTTTAGGGACGAAAATGATATTTGACCCAAAAAACAATGACAAATTAATAGATAATAACAATTGCATAAAAATAAAAATGTTAGACAAACTTAACAAAATTAAATGGTCATATCTATCCACATTGGCAATAAATACTCATAATGAACTATCATGTAACAATTCAAAATTTGAAAACTTGTAGAAGGAAATTGTAAAACTTCATTTTTTTTTTTTGGTTGATAACTTGATATATTCAAGTTTTCTTTTAATTTTTATTTTTATTTTAAGTATTTTAATGACCCCCTTAAACAAAATTCCTAGAGCTACCACTGATGAGATTGCCTTATATGTTTCTTTATAAATAGAAAACAGTGGAGCTCAGCGGTCATCTTAGCGAGAACTCTCTCATTTGCTACCTCCAAGGAAACCTTCTCACAATCCTTAACACATGTTTAAAGCAACATGAAAGCCAGAATTACAGATGAATAACCAATGAAATACATGGAAAAACTTTTTAAGGTTCTCACCATGAGGAATCATATACTAAAACAAAACATGTTGAAATGTAGCAGGCCTAAAATTTAAGTAATAATTTACAAAAAAAAGAAAAAAAAAACACCCTTAAAGATTAAAAGCAATATGAAAATGCACACACACACCACACAATCTGAAAATTAATGGCTCTTTCCTATAATTTAAAACAACAATTTAAATCTTCTTTTGGTAATAACAAAATCTTGTGTCAATAGAGAATATCTTCTTCCAAGTAATAATAGTGAGCTCCATGTGAAGATTTTGCTTAAGATGTGAAAAGATGAAAAAATGTAAAGCAATAAATTTATGTATTGAGCACTATTATGCTGCTAAAATCTTATATTACACTCATTAAGATTTTCCCATTTTAGAGGCTCTCCAAGTGCCATCATAAATTGGAAAATTGGAGATTGAGTGTCATGCCCTAAACCCCAAAGGGTCCAAAGTATGAGAAAGACGTCTCAAGTACCTGTAGATTTTTCCTTTTTGATAATTCAATCCACATAAATCATATCAAGTACCAACATCAAGAATTATCATAATAATTTCATTGAATATACTCTCAAAGTAAGTCAGAGCTCTAACCAATAATTACAAGAACCATTAGCCACAAAAGAATAGAGGTCTGAATAAATAATTACATATCATCAGCTTGTCCCATCAGTGAGAATAACATCACAACCACTATAATATACAAAAGAATGAGTCCAGCCTATTTTAAGATGTACATCATCTAATATCTCCATTACAAAAGTTCAGCCTACATCAGTAGTTAGTTTAACTACTGTTAACCACCAAAAAGCTATCTCAAAAGATTGTTGTCTACTTTGAAAAATTTATAAAATAACGGAATGAGACAGAGCCTAGTAAGTAGCATAATTAATGGGAGTAGGGGAAATGCAAGTTTCATGATGATAACAATTTACAAATCATGTTTTAATTTGGGAATTTTCAAATAATTTCTACAAAGCCATTTCTAAAAATAATATGACAAGAATAAATGAAATGATATGGCACAAAACTTCTCAAAATGCTCTCATGAAATTACATATATATATTCCTCAAAATATCTCAACATGAAAATATGTACTATACACTATGAGCAATAACAACACTGTTCCAAACTAGAAAATCTAACCCAAGGCCACATGACAATCGCCGACACAAAGCCGTAACTAATTTGCCGACATAAAACTGGAACCCATAACCATCACAAAGACGGGTGCTAAGATACCAATGTTACAAAAACTATAGTATCTAGCTAGGTAATCATTGGGTAATCACATGTCATAGCCCAAGGGTAAAAACATGAAGAGCTCACAGTTTACATGAAATTAAAACACAGTTCAATTTCAAGTAGTTCCACAAAAACCTATGAAATATCTAATATATTCACAAGGTTCTCAAATTTTCCAAAATTTTTCTTGTCAATAAGATTTTCTATCAATTTCCCAAATATCATAAGTCAAGATAAAGCATCTTTAGAATTTGCAAATAATGCAATAAATCCATTTCCAAGAATTTTATAAAAGATGCTTATCATTTCCAATCTAACAAATCATGCATTTCCCCATTCGCATTACCAAATATGATGCATGTTCCATAAATAGTCATATACAATAAAGTCACAACGCAATACTTTTTAAGAAAACATAATCCCACAAATGCATTTTGCAAAATGTGTTTGACCCAAAAAAAAAATAACGTTTTATGCAACATCGTTATTATAATACCCAAAAAAAAAAAAAATAATAAAAAGATTAAAAGGAAGGCTATTTAAGTAAATTTGTTTATGGGGTCAATTTTTATAATTAATATTTATAAAAAGGGGTTTTTAGAAAATAAGGTTGAAACCCTAGTTATAAAAGCTTATTATGTCAATATATATGGAGAGATATTTGGAGAAAGGAGACTACCCAAAGACTGAAGTAAAGAAGGATTGACTATGTCCTGAGGTAAGAACTTAATAATCTCTTTCTTGTCAAATCTAAGTATTATTTAGAATTAAGGTATTTTTTTTTTAGTGAGTATCTCGGCCAACAGTGTGAATTTCTTTAGACATGGCCGCATGGGTCTGTTTTGCATAATTTTCTTAAAGGAATAGTACCGGATTGATGGAGTTCGAAAAAAAAAAAAAAGGTAGAAACGCTTGACAAAAAGAAGGAACACCAACTTCTTTAAGAGTTATTATTATTTGTTGATTTGGTAGAGTAAGCTAGAGGCGGCAGTGACATATATATATATATATATATATATATCCATAGAATAATTCCCTTGTCATAGCAACGCCAGCTTCCTTCTAATATTATCGTTACTATTATTATTAATATTATATTATTATTATTATTAGTTCATTGGTTTGGTAACTGAGGCGTATGGGGAAGTCAGCAAGTGATCATGGAACATGGTCTAGGTGATGCTTTTGACATTATATGACAATATGTATCCTAGGATTTATTAGAGGCAGTAGAGGAGATATACAAGGACTTTTACTTTGAGATAATAAAAAGAAATTATTGGATATTTCTAGTAGTTGCTCCATTGGCCGGATACTGTTATAAGTCATTCTTAAATTATTTAATTATTGAGTATATGGTACTTGCAAAATTGTTTTAGGTGATGATATTTAAGGACTTTTAGAAGTGTTAGGGTGAAGTTTCTTTTGGTATGACTTTTGGAAGTAAGTAATCTTATCCTAATTGGTTTTATTTTACGTATTTTAACTATTGAAAATTGTTTACAGTTATTACAATTTTATTTCTATTGTATTACTGATTTCAAGTAAAGAATTATTACAAATATATCTGATTATTGAATATATGATGTATTTTATTTAATTGTTTTTAGCTATACCGATTCAAAGTAAAGAATAAAGAACTTTCACAAATATACATGAGCATTGAATATAAGATTTATTTTATTTAATTTTTTTAGCTATATTTTTAAAAGTAAAGAATTATAGAAATATCACAAATAGATTTGAATATTGAATATATGATTATATATATATATATATTTGAATAAGATATGTTTTTGTTAGAAACTATGATGTCATATATATGATTATGAATAATCTGACTATGAATTTATTCTGATACCCAGCCAATGGGGTTTATTCATTGGTATTCTAATACCCAAACCCATGGGAGTTATTCATTGGTACTCTGATACCCAGCTAATGGAGGTTGTTCATTGGTACTCTGATACCCAGCCAATGGGGGTTATTCATTGGTATTCAGATACCCAAATCAATGTGGGTTATTCATTGGTACTCTGATACCCAGCCAATGGAGGTTATTCATTGGTACTCTGATACCCAGTCACGGGGATATAGCGTGACCATAGTCATAAGATTGTTAAGAATATAAATTACGTTTGAGTATTTGAACTATTTTGAGTCCTTAAAACTGCATATGTGAATTTAGAAATGTTTGAGTATTTGAACTATTTTGGGTCATTAAAAATTGCTTATGTATCTTTTTGGAACATATTGTAAGTTATAGCTTTGATATATGGAAAACTGACTACTTTCTAAACCACCTATGATATATTTGTCAAATTCAAGTATGTGATCTATTTGCAACTTATTATTTGAAGACTATGAAATTTCTTTAGTTATATTTTAAAACCCATAGTATATTATTACTTTTGAAGACTCATATTACATCTTATTACTTTACAGATCTATTGCTTGATAAAACTTATTAGGACTTTGGTTACTTATTGAGTTGTCAACTCACCCCCCTCTTTTTCCTTTCAGATTTTGATCAGGAAGAGTAGCATATGTTTGGGCTTCCGCTAGGATGTGCGCATGAGTGAGATTTAGGAAATCAATGGAATAAGATACGAACTTTTACGTTTAAGATTTCCATTTGTGTAGACTTTTAGATTTAAAGGATTTAGTTTATTTTTTTTTGATGTTGAAAGATTATCATTGGAGATCTTTTGAGAATTGCATTATTGAGGATATTTTGAAAATTTATTGATGAAATTTTCCTTGAGGATAATTATTTAATTGTTAAGAGGGTCTTACACACTTGCAGGGTGTAAACTTTATAAGTGTGTGGCTATTGTCACGTGCCTAGCTCTTACTTGGGTTCGGGGCGTGACAGTTATTTTCCAAAAATCCCATTAAAAGCTACTTACCTTGCAACCTGCAAAAAGCTTAACTTTCCAAGCTCTAAAGAAGATTAGCTAGAACCTAAACAATATCAAGCAAACCTATCACAATATGCATAAAATTTGAAATTGTATCTAGCTACAAATTAGGAATTGCCAAATAAGCACTTTGATTAGGCAAGCCTAATATTTAACCTCATCAATAATACATTTCACTCACAGAGTTTCTCAACAATTTCATTACAAGGCATAGACTCCAACTTATCATCATGTCATTCCAAGCTTCACCTTTACCATAAGAGACCCTAACACTTTATGAATTTCTTCTCAATATATACGTCATTTTCAAGAGACCCATAAAACAACAACATATATAACAATACCCACCATTACAAACCCCAAATGTAAATCCTCCACTAGCTTAAAATACACAATAAAAATTAGATTCACCAACTATTTCACATTAGAAAGCCAAAACTCCCAAATTTTCACCACTTAAATAACCACCATTGTAAAAACTATAAACCCACTCATCAAATAAATCTACCAAGACAAAACTCATACATAAAAACACATAAATATCACTTCTAATACTCATAAATCACATGGATATTATTATAAAAGCTTAGATAAACATAACCTCAAGAAAAAGCATATAAAGCCACCAAAAATATTAGATATTTTTTACCTCAAATAGTGGAGATGAGTGAGCCTTACCTTTTTCCTAAGGAGTTTTAGGTTGACCTTATTGAAAAATGGTGGTGGAAATGGTGAGGAGTGGTACTGGCAGGAGAGTAAGGGAGTAAAGAGAGGAGAGTTTGTGTTGTGTTGAGAGAAAAAGAAAAAAAAAGTAAGAGAAAGAACAAAGTGAGGAGAGCTGGTCAGCCAAGAAGAATGAGATAGTGAGATGATTTGAGAGAAATGAGTGGTGGGGAAATAATGGGGTAGTTAGGGTCACGTGGGTCTCCATAAAAAATTGATCTTTTTTTTTTTTTTTTTTTTTAAAGCTTGGGGCGTCACATTGAGCTACATATAATTAAGTATATTTTAATATTTTGCAAAAAATAATAATAATAAAAGAAAAAAAAAAAGGAAATGGAACTCCTTTTAAAACTAATATTCACAAACAAATATTCTCAAGAAAATTAGCTCTGGTAATTGATTTTGTTTTGGAATCAATAACATAAATATCCTCAAAATCAAGCACGAACTCTGGGTAATCCAACCTCTGGTTTCTATATTGATTCGTCTAAAAAATCTGGAACAAAAATGCAGCCTGGTGATGTTGTTGCTAATAGTAACGAATGAGAAAAAGAAGAACTTCATCCTTTTAGTCCTTAATATAATTTAACTAGCATCATGAGAGAAATCAGTTACAATATTGAAGACATTGTTAAAATTACTGTATTATCCTATCAAGTCATGCTATCAAATAGACATCCTGATATTTATTGGGCAGCTAATGGGCCAGGCCATACTAATATTTTCAATGATCTCTAAGTATTTGAACTTTGGGATTTATCAAACATATTGCATGTCTGTCCAAAAAAGACAGTGATTTCACTGCCAAAAATTTTCGCATGCAAATAGGAACTTCAGTTTAGACATTTATTTAAATCTTCAACCTAAAAGAAACCCCCCGCCACCCCCCCCCCCCCCCCCCCCCCCCCCCCCCCCCCCCCGCAAAACAAAAAAAAGGAAAAGAAAAAGATATGTGCCTCATGTTTCTTCACCAATCTGAAAGGTATGTTTGCCCATGCTATGACAGAGCACTTCATTGTCCTTATTTATTTTGGTGATGTTGAAGTTGTTTAATTTGATTTAGTATGCAATATTATGTATTAATCCAATTCAAGTGAAAAAAAAGTAAATACGATATATTCTTGATGATATGATGTAGAGCATTCAATCAATTATATTTTGGTAATGATCAATTTTAAACTCATCCACATATTTATATCTTAATTTTAAATAAATAAATAATGTATACTGATTTCAAATTTAAGTACTATTGAAAATTCACGTAAGTTCTGCATGACAGCGGACATGAACTCATGCAGAAGTTCATAATATTCCTGAAAAGAATTGTCAAAATCACCTTAGGGAATGTATATTATACTATCACTAGTAAAAATTTATGAACCAAAATTGGAGCAAGGTGCAAATGTAAACTATGAAACCTTCCCAGTGTACAACTCGTCTTGCAACAACTGTTCATTGTTTGTCCCCACATCAATTGTTATAGGAAAACACTACAAGAAGATAGTCCATACAATTCTTGATTAGAATAAGGGATATTATGTGATTACAACCAAGGCTTTTATTTTGAACTTGGTTTTGCTTGGCATTTAGAAATGATCCCTAAGGTTTAAAACAAAGTACATCATGTGACCAACAATTTACAATGTAGTAAAATGAAGCAAGAACCACAAGTTTTATTTGAATAAACTTACTGCAAAAGGATGAAGACCTCCGAGTGCCGTATACAAAGACAATTTTCCCACAGGAATCCCCATCCTCTAAAACATATCCAACACCATCATGTGAAGGCTAGTTCACTTTTATAGCCCAATAATTTACATAGAACCTTGTTTAATAAGTTTATAATTTAAAAACGATGATTGACAACATAACTACCTAACAGCCAAGATCCCTAAGTCCCAAAATTCGCTCACCATTCGTCACAACAATTACTTGAATAATCCTCTCAGGCTAGTTCTTTAACACCTCAAGAATCTTGCCCTTGCAAAATCTGAGCACTCCTTCATATTATGACTAAAGTAGCTCTAAGTTGCACATAGTTACAGTAGAAACAGAAATTCATACTTTTCTTTCAAACTTATGTAAAGACCCTGACGGCGCTTGAAGATGCTCCCATACTTCTGGCATGCCTCACCCACAGTTGGAGTATAGACAACTGGGAGCAATTCCTCAACATTATCGATGAGAAGTTTGTAGAACAGCCTTTCATTCCCTTCCTGTAAAAAGTAAAACATAAAATTTTTTTTAAAAAATATATGTATTACCCCACTTTCAAAATTTCAATAGGACTTCATTCATCAATTAGGATAAATTAAGTCCATTTGTCTTTCCACAGAATTCTATGCACACAAACATGCATTCCAAGAAAGCCTCATTAAAGGAAGGGGTTTAATTATACCAAAAATAGAAAGATGAAGGAAATAAAGAAACAATAAAAATGTTAAGGCACCATAATTAAACTAACTACCTACAATGTCTCAACATCTCAAGATGATCCTAAATTTGAAAATACACACTTAGTCGAAATGTCATTATGCACAAGACAATCATTTTCAATACTATCCAAAATAGTATCAGACAATTTGTCTGTACGTGGTTACCATATGCAAACAATGTACAACAATTATCATCAAAACTAAATTCAATGATGGTGAAACTCCTAAGTCCTACCCAAAGCTCCATTAAGGCAATGTATTTTGCAGCGAGACTTGATATTGTCAGATGTTCTGCATCAATTTCTTCTCCTGGGGTTAGTAAAATACAAAAAAGTGTAAGCGAAAATTCAAACTATAAGAACAATGAATTAGATAAAACGATGCCATAAGCTAGTATCACTAATACAACTTGAAGTTGTTGAGACAAAATTATTGGAGGTAGAAGACTGCGCAAGTAATGAGCATCCCTCTCTTTCTCAGTGAAAGCAAGTCCATTGTTGTACTGGGGATCCCTAAGCAAAGAATACCCACTGCACCACAACCATATACACCCCACAAAATTTAGTTAAGAATTCAGAAAGTTACATGTCAGAGACTATAATATAGTTCTGAAAAGTAATAAAAACAGAGCCCTGTTATCTCAGAGTAGCATTTTTGGCTTCTGAACTTCATTTATATTTACATATATTAATTTATATGTTTTATCCATGTAAATTATTTTTTGGCATCAACCAAGTGGGGCCTTAGTTTCTGAACTGAACCCAGATTAGAATGCACCATAATCTTTAAGAAAATGATAGGAAACTCACAAATAAATTTTGTTTGTTTGTTTGTTGTTGGTGTTATTGTTGTGTGTTTTTTTTTTTTTTTTTTTAAAGGTTAATAATGATTCCAGTAGCATAAGATCAATAGGATGCAAAAGAAGAAAAAAAAAGAAGCATAATAAACATGTGATCACAAAAACGAACCCTTAATTTTAAGTATTCAGGGACTTTCAGATTCTAAAAGGCCAAAAAACTACACTACAAATCATATAAAAAACAAGACACAAACTCTCCCCTTTTATAATCAAACATCCCTCTTCACCAATGTACTAATCCCCTCCCCTCCCCTTTTCCCTTTCTGACTTTTTGCTGCTTTAAGTATGTTGTGAGAAGACCCGCAGTTTCTTGTTTCTCAATCTTTTCTAATTGTCTTTGTTCATTACCTAATACATACAAATAAATGAAAGGACCAACTGTAACAAATAAATTTTTAGGGGCTCCTTTACTAAAAAAAAAAAAAAAAAAAACTCAATCTATAAAACACAAATAGGCATTCGCAATATACATATTGCATCAGCATTAATAGGCATTGATAAAAAAAAAATCCAGTGATTCAATGTGTATTAATAATTAATGAAAGTTTTTAAATAATAATAACTTATATAAATCAAACGTCCTAAATTACAAAAATTTTATATAATAATATAGTTCCTGTAATCTAGATTCAGTGTATACAATATAAGTCTTTTTATTTTATCTACAAAGCAACCATAATATACATAACCATAGAAAACAATAATCAGTTCTCACACAACACAACAACAATAGCAGACACAACAAATAACCAAAAAAAAAAAAAAAACTTCTATAATACAAAGCCAAGAATAGCCAATAAATATTATAAAAATAATATTTATAATACAAAACTATTTCTAAATCTAAGTTTGATTGGATACACAACGTGATGAGGCTAGGAAAACAATTAGTATTAAAGTGGGTTGTGCCTGGAAACATAAACTTTTTTTTTTTAAAATTACCACAAAATTTGCCTACACTGATTAAGGTGGAGTTGCGGTGACGATCTTCTAATGAAATTGCAAATGGGTGTGTTCAAAGTTGAAGCTTTGGTTGATTTTGGAACTGGATAAACGGAGAGGCTGAGAAAAGGAGGGCGTGGGAAAAGGAGAGTTTTTGCGTTTGAAAGATAAAGATTTTGAAGGAGATGGTCTTGCATTTAAGAGATTTGAGAAGAGAGTGTTTTTTTTTTTTTTTTTTTTTTTGGTATTTTTTTTCCACTTCCAATACTGTATCATCTGAAGATTTAATTCAAATAAATATAAAAGCAACGGAAATCAAGATTAATGACAAAATTAAAAACCAAACCCAACATCGTCTCCTCAACAGCCAGATGATTCTGGCGAAAACCCATTAAGAAAAATAACTGTAGCCTTTCTCCAACAGAATCGTCTTAATCTTTGAAACTTGATTTGTCTTAATACCCCATGAGAGGCGGTCTCTTAGATTTGATTGGGAATTTCAGTGGTTTTGAAGTGTTTCTTGTACAACGACACTCAGAGATTAAAACAAACATTTCGAATGGAATTTATTTAACTTTGTTAGTTTAGGTGGTGTCTTTTGGGATGACAAATTATGTTGGTTCAGAATTTCAGCATTTACTGAAACAATGAGTAGATAGTATTACTGAAACGTTCTAAGGGCCCGTTTCGTAAATGTGCTTAAAAACATGTTTTTAATTTTTAAACAATATTACAATTTTTGTAAACAGTATACGTGCATAAACCCTTTTTGGTGATCTAAATTGTAAATATGGTATAAATTTATGTAATTATGTGGCCCGAAGAATGTTCAACAAGAAACCAAATATTTCGGCAACTAATTATTTTATATATATATATATAAAATAAAAAATTGTGAGTGATATCAAAAAGCTAAACAGATAGAGGGTAGGAAGGAAACAGCAACTATAATGGAGGGAAGTGTTAGGGTGAGGTTAATTTGTAACATCTGTGAAGCAGGAAGTCGAAGTCCATTACTTATTATTAAAGAATCATCATCGTCATCATTATTATGGTCACGGAGGTGGTGGATGAGGAATGGCAAGGCAAACGGAAATGGAGTATCCAAAAAGATAGGAATGAATAGTATGATTAAGGCAGAAAGGAAAGAGAGAGAGAGAGAAATCTCAGAAATAAGGGTTTGCACGAACCGGACATGTCGCAGGCAAGGCTCCCTGGAAACCTTAGAAACACTCTTGGCTCTTGCTCCTCCAAACCTGACCGTCAAGTCCTGTGGCTGCTTGGGCCGTTGTGGCTCAGGCCCTAACCTAGTGGCTCTACCCAATCCAGTTATAGTCGGACACTGTGGTACCCCTGCTCGAGCTGCCCACATCATGGTCCAATTATTATTATGCGGTGGAGATGATGATTCATCGGTGGCCAGGCTGAGTCTGGAAGCTTTAGCACTGAGCAAGAGTGCCGAGAATGAGTTCTCACAGGCTAATTTCTCCCAGGCAGACCTCCTGCTCTCACAGGCCATCAATTTAAAACCATTTGGTGCTATCCATATTTTGTATTTGGACAGGTACTTTTACCCTCCTCATCTGATTGAATTTAAAACCATTTGGTGCTATCTAATATATTATTATTATTACTATTCAGGTCTCGTGCAAGGTTAGCGTTGGGAAATTATTCAGGGGCTCTTGAAGATGCCAGAGAAGCTTTGAATTTTGCTCCTCACCATCCTCAGGTAACCTATTATTGTTATTATTATTTCTAACAAATTGGCACTGCGGATTCCTTTTTATTCGTGAAATTATCAAATTAATTAATAACAAGTTGTGAGATTCTTGGAATCAGTTAACTTCCATTTTATGACAAGGTCAAGGTGTTTGATACAATGAAATGAATTCCATGCTTTCTGGTAGCTGGCATATTTAAAGCTCCTAATCTAAAATAAATAATACATACAAATTGTAGTCATTCTACCTTGAGAAGGGATGGGTTCACGCATATTGATGATTGCCAACAGAATATTGTATCATTCTTTTTGAACTGAATCTCCTGGGTAAAGATTTATTTATTTATTAATAGTTTTGTTAGAAAATTGGTTTTGATTGAGTTCTGGTCCAATGGGGCAGATCCTGTTGTCTCTCTCTTGTTTACATAAATCCTATAAATTGTAATCAACTTCTGAATGGTTAATATGATGTGTCTATCCATTCAGAAGTCAGGGCATAGTAAGTCTTTCTTGCTGTAATTACTGTGCTTCTTGTTTGAATTTTGTGCTTTACCATTTTAACTTACAATATTTAAGCAAATTTTGCTGAAGACGAAATGATGTCCACAAATACTTGTTGACATCTAAGTAAGATTTAAGGGAGATATTTAGGCTTCAAATCCTTCCACCTTCAATTATAGATGTATCAAAAAGAAATTCAATTGTCAATTACAACAATATATATAATTTGTGAATGAGACAAATAAATTGTTCCAAATGGTGGTGATGTGAATCTTTTTACCTATTTACTATGCCTTATGTACATATCTCTCTCTCTCTCTCTCTCTCTTGTGTTTGGTCATGTGTCAAGCATGCATATTTTGGTTTACGATCACTGTACAAGTGGTCTACAAACTATTAGACAAGTGCAAATATTTACAAATATGATGGAATGCTTCCTAAAATATGTTCGATGGTTATCCATGTTATATGTCATATTTTTGTGAATTCGGAATTTGAGGGAGCTGCCACTGAGGCTTCTTCCATGTGGTGATTTTTTTAAATATACATTAATGAGAAGCATTATGCCATGCCATAGAACCTATTACTGGACCAGTCTTTTCTAAATTTCTGCCATGTGACAAGCTGTCAAGTACAAATCAATCTATAGCTCTCTGCCATGCGGTTCCCTCATATTAAAATTGGGACCTATCCTGAAATAATATTGCCTTTTATATTTTGAACTTATTTATTTATGCATTGCTCAGGTGAACAAGATGTTGATATATAATTATTTTTTTCTTCCTTTTTTTGTGTGGTTATTACTAATTTATCTTTTGCAGGCTTATATCTGCCTGGGTGATGTTTTCTTAGCTATGGACCAGTTTGATTCAGCTGAGAGTTCATATTTAACATCTTTGCATATAGATCCTTTGGTTCGTCGTTCCAAATCATTCAAGGTATCATTCTATCTGATGCAGGATCTCATATTCATCACCCAGTAACTAAGAATCTTGGGGCTGGTTTAGGGTGTACAGATTAGGTTTGTTTGTGTTTGGGCTGGGATATTAGTGGTTAGGGAAGAATAATCGCAGTAAAGGATCTGGAATGGAGCAGAGAACCAGAGAGAAATAGATAGAAGAAGAAAAATCAACCTAGCATCAAACTAGTGTCCTTGAGCATCACACCTAAAAGAAAGATGCATTGCACATCAAACGAACTGCCATTTTCTTTTATTATCTCCTTTCCTTTAGAAAAGATTAATATATGCCTTTGTAGCCCTCTACTTACTGAATTTTATTGACTTCTGAAAACACCAAACCTAATACAGGCCTCTGCCCACATTTAACTTCCAAAAACATTAAGGGTCTGTTTGGATTCAGCTGAAAACTGAAAACACTGTAGCAAAATAATATTTAAATGTGTGAATAGTGCCGTGGGATTCATTTTTAATGAAAAAGTTGATAAAATTTGAGAATTGTGGGACCCGTGAACAGTGCTTGGTGCACTGTTCATTGGCTGAAAGTCAAATAATGTGGCTACTGTTCATTGAACAGTAGCCGCACTGCACCTGAAACTCTTGAAAACCAAAAAAAAAAAAAAAAAAAAAAAAAAAAAAAAACAGAAAATGCAAAACTCACCAAACGCAAAACGCAAACGCCACACCCAAACGCTCTCTAAGACATGCCTTTTTTAGTCTTCTATCTACCCAACACTAATACATGCCTTATATAGACTTCGCAGTCTCACGCATAATTAAGCTTACTACCAGCCAATGGAATTAGTATGAAAGGACTGAAAATTATTCAAAATGGAAAGCTGCATTTGAACTCTTCAAGCAAGTTCCAGTTAAGAATCTTGCCAAATTACTTAATTTCATTTGAATTTTCCTTCCCTCTCCTCTTGTAGTATTTTCCCAAATGCATGTCATTATTTGAATCAGTATCTCTAATATTATGCTGATATATTTTATTTTCCCTCTAGTTTATCAAAATATTTTGCTTCCTTTCCTTGAATATTTAGTTGAACAATGATAGACAGAGAGATCCTCCCCCATGTGCGGGTGTGGAACTAGTCTATATTGACAATGGTTTATTGGGTCTCCACATAAAGAGGTTCAGGGTGCTAGACATAAATATGCAACTGTCAATGGATTCTGTGATTGAATGCCATTAGACAGAAAAGTGCCATTGCAAGTCAAATAAAACCGGAATTACTACAACCTCTTTTAAAAAATTTATGCGTATGACCTTGAACTTCTTTTAGTCTGAACCATTGGATTTATCAACTTTGATATGCAAGAGGGGAAATTCTACTTACGACCATTGTTCAACTCGCATGTTGATTGCTGGCCCTACTCCTAACAATTGTAGTCTAGTGTGTGTGACACAAGGTATGAATGGATTGCCAATGGAATTTTTCTTTTTCAGTATTCGAGAAGTGACACTAGATTGTTTCAAGTTCTAGCAAGCCCAATCTGATACTAAGTCTCTGGTCTAGATGTTTTTCTTGAAGTCCAGAAGTGCAACCCATTATTTTGAACTCTCCTTCTTTCTAAAAATATCATTAATAAGTTATTGTTTTCAAGGAAGTCAAATAGTCTTTAATTAGTAATTTCCAGGGAATTATCAGACTTTATGTTTTATTCTTCTAGGCAGACAAGTATTTTATTGTGTTTGTAGTTCCTAAGAGTCAAGTTTGACTTTGGTGTTGCAAATTTAATGTTTTAATTACTATTTTCATTGTCCTATACTTAGAGGGTTGTTCTAAGCTTTCTATAAGCCTTTTGGCTGAATTAAATAAAGGCAGAGTGTATTTTCAGATTATATAGCCTTTGTGCTTTAGAAGATAAATTTCTTCTTTTAAACTCTTATTTCATTGGTGGATTCCTTGGGTGGCGATATAGGGTTATGTATCTCTTTGGGTGGTGTTTATGTATCCCATGGAGTGGTCAGCCATTTATCCCCTTTAATTATTTAGTGTTTAGTTTAATCCATCATTCCCATATTAGATCAATTTGGTTTTTCTGTTACAAATCTGGTATTAGTTGGTTTCAAAGCTTTGGTTTAATGGTTGGACATCATTGACATGTTAATAATGTCGAGGTACCTAAGAGAGATCATCAAGATTTTGAAATAGATGATTTAAGGAGATAACTTCAACAACTCTGGGAGCATTTGGAGCTTTATGAGAATAAAGGACGTGGTCCTAGGCATCATAATTCAAAATTTAAAGCTGTTAGTGATGATGAAGAGGAGAATCCAATTCATCGTGCTTATAGTCATTCTTCAGGTGGGAGCACTCCACCCCATCTTCATTATGTTAGAAACTTACAACTAGGTTATGATATGAAGGTGGATATACTAGAATTTGAAGGGAAGATGCAACTTGATGATTTTATTGATTGGCTAACTACTGTTGAGAGAATATTTGATTTCAAAGATGTTCTAGAAAATCACAAGGTGAAGATTGTTGCTATCAAGCTAAGGGAATATGCTTTGATCTAGTGGGAGCATCTCAAGAGGCATCGACAATGTGAAGGAAGAGATCGTATTGTGACATAGGAAAAGATGAAAAGAGAGTTCGAGAGAAAATACTTGTTTGACCACTACAAGGAAGATGCTTTTATGAAATTTCATAATTTCAAGTAGAAAGAGTTTCTGTGGAGTATATGGCGGAGTTTGATCATCTTATAATTCTATTTGATGTTGTAGAACTAGAGGAACAAATGATAGCCCGCTATCTTGATGGGTTACGTGCTGAAATCAGTGATATGGTTCAACTACAACCCTATTGGACTTGCAATTATGTTTGCAAGCTAGCTATGAAAGTGGAGAAGCAATTGAAGGAAAGGCGTGGCAGTAGCTTCTGATCTTATAATCGAGAGGGAATTTCTAACTGAGGGAATGGTTCCACTTCTAAGGCCTTTGCACTACCCAAGACAGCCACTGTGAAGCGATTGCCAAAGAATGAATTTGCATCAGGTTTAATCATCCCAATGCCTCCAGTATAGGCAGTAGATGTTTTAAATGTCAATGCCTTGGGCATATTGCTTCTGATTGTCCAAATCGCAAGATAATTTTTCTTGTGGATGAAGATGTGGAAATAAAGGATGAAGATGAGTCAACATTAGTAGTTCATGAACATGCTGATTTTGAGGAGGAGGTGGTCTATGTTGATTAAGTAGAGTCACTTGTTGTTCAAAGGAGTCTCAAGGTAGCATATGCTGAAGATGAATGGCTTCGGAACAATATATTTTGTACCAGATGCACTTCTCATGGAAAATTTTGTGACGTTATTATTGATGGGGGAAGTTGTGAGAATGTTGTTGTAGCAACCATGGTGGAGAAGTTGAAGTTAAAAACTGAAAATCATCCTTAACCATACAAACTCAAGTGCTTCGCAAAGGAAGTGAAGTGAAGGTAAATAAAAGATGCTTAATTCAGATTTCTATTGACAATAATTATAATAATGCAGTAGTTTGTGATTTTGTACCTATGGATTCATTTCATTTATTACTTGGTAGACCATGGTAGTATTATAGGAAGACTAGTCATGATAGTTTCAAAAATACTTACTCTTTTGAAAAGGTTAGAGTTAAAATAATTTTAGCTCCTCTAAGGATAATTCATGTTCCCAAACCTTCTCATGGGGAGGGAAACAATTTAATAACTAGATTTGAGGTGGAGAAAGCATTGATAGAATGGTGAGGGGTTTGCTATTGCGGTAAGAGAAGAGAAAGATCCAGCGGGCATACCTTCTTTGTTGATACCATTTCTTGAGAAATTTAGTGATGTTTTGCCAAATGAAATTCCTTTTGGCCTTCCACCTATAAGAGATATGCAACATTGCATTGACCTTGTATTGGGTTCTATTTTGCTTAATAAGCCAGCTTATAGAATGGATTTGAAAGAGCATGTAGAGTTATAGAGGCAAGCTGAAGAATTGATATCAAAGGGTCTTGTAAGAGAAAGTATGATAGTAGGGAAGTAAACAAGATCACCATTTGATACTGCTTTCCTATTCTGCGGTTTGATAATATTCTTAACTAGCTTAATGGAGCTATGATTTTCTCCAAGATTGATCTTTACAGTGGTTATTATCAAATTTGAATGAGGCCAAGTGATGAATGGAAAATAGCTTTCAAAACTAGAGAAGTGTTGTATGAATGGATGGTGATGCCATTCAGACTCTTTAATGCTACTAGTACTTTTATGTGATTAATGAGTCATATCTTTAAACCTTTCATTAGTCATTTTTTTGTTGTATATTTTGATGACATTTTAGGCCACGTTTGGTAAACTATAATGGAAATTACATAGGAATAGGAATAGGAATAGGTATTTCAAAGAATACAAGATGATGTAATATAATACTTATTACTATTTATTTGTTTGGTGACAACACAATAATAGAACACTGAAGATAATGGAATGAAAGCATTTTAAGTTAAACTTAAGATATATTTAAGGAAATATCTTACTCATATAATTATATTTCCTAAAAAATAACATATATATATATATATATATTTTAATTTGAAAGAGAGATTAGTTATTTTTTTTTATGATTTTTTATTTTCATAATTGTTATGTGCATATAGAAAGTTCGTTTATTTGGAAATATATTAATTTTAGAAATTAATACACCTACTAAGAAATTGCTATTAAAATTCTTTTAGAGATGAATAGTTATTCTTTATTTTAAAAAATAGTTATTTATAAGGAATGACTATTCCATGTAATAAAAATATAACCAAACTACTGAATAACTAAATCGTAGGAATAACTATTATATTACAGTGTCTATTACAATTTACTAAACATATTCTTTATGCTTATTTGAAGAAGTATCATTTCCTAACTAATAGGCTCGTGTTCATAGGCTATGCTGTTTCAAGTGATGGAATCAAGATGGATCCAAGTAAAATAAAGGCCTATACTTAGTTGGTCCATGCTAAATTCTCTCCGTGATGTTAGAAGTTTTCATGGACTTGCTTCTTTTTATTGACATTTTATTAGAAACTTTAGTAGTCTTATTGCCCTTGTTGCTGAATGTTTGAAGGGAGGAAAGTTTCAATGGAATAAAGAAGCCCAAAAGAGCTTTAAGCTGCTCAAAAGGAAGGTAATAGAAGCTCTAATTCTTGTACTTCTAGATTTCAACAAGTTGTTCGATGTTGATTGTGATGCTTCAGGTTTGGGAATTGGTGTTGTGCTCAGCCATGAGGGTAAGCCTATTGCTTTCTTTAGTGAGAAACTGAATGAATGCAAGAAGAAATATTCTATTTACGATGTAGAGTTTTATGCCATTATTTGGGCTTTTGGATCATTGGAGTCATTATCTCCTTTCACATGAGTTTTTACTTCATTCTGATCACGAAGCTTTGAAGTGTTTGAATAGCCAACAGAAACTTAATAGCTGGCATGCTAGGTGGGTTGAATTTCTTCAATCCTATTCTTTCTCTATCAAACACAAGTCTGGTAAACTGAATCAAGTGGCTGATGCATTAAGTAGAAGTCATTCTTTTCTAAACACCATGGAAGTGCAAGTATTAGGCTTTGAAGTTCTCAAGGAGTTGTATAATGATGATCTAGACTTTGATAAATGTGTGGAAATGTTGTTCTAAGGGTGCTGTTAATCATTTCTTGAAGCAAGGAGGTTTTATTTTCAAAGGCATCAAATTGGGCATCCCTCAATGTTCTTTGGGAGAGACAAAACTCTCTCTTGTACGATAAAACTTCTATTGGCCCAAATTGGCTCATGAAGTTATGTGTCTTGTGAGAAGTTGCAGAACCTACCACATTGCTAAGAGCCATAGTCAAAACACCTAGTTGTACATTCCATTACTTGTTCCCAAAGGCTCCATGGAAGGATATCGTCTTAGACTTTATTTTCGGTTTGCCTCAAACTCAAAGAAACAAGGATTCTATTGCTAATTTGTATTTCAAAGAGAGAGTCAAAGCTTTATGGTGATCCAAAAACTATCACTTCAGATCGTGATTTGAAGTTTTTAAGTCATTTTGGCGTACTCTTTGGAGAAAGCTTGGACTCTTCTTATCATCCACAAACGGATGGCCAAATTGAAGTTGTGAATTGAAGTTTGGGAAATCTTTTGAGAAGCTTTGTGGGGAAGAACATTAGACAGTGAGATCTTCTTTTGGCCCAAGTTGAGTTTGCTTATATTTGATCCACTAGCCAAATTACAGGTCATAGCCCTTTTGAAGTTGTTTATTGTGTTAATCTGACTGAACCACTTGAATTGACACCACTTTCTGTTACTAAGAATTTTAGTGGTGATACTGAAAAACGGGCTAAGAAAATCAAGAAATTGCATGAACAAGTTCGAAATAAGATTGGGAAGCAAAATGAGAAGTATTGCAAGCAAACAAATAAGCACCGGAAACCAGTAGTTTTCAAGGAAGGTGACTTGGGTTTGGATTCATCTTAGGATGGAAAGATTTCCCTCCAAAAGATCTTCTAAGTTGGAGCCTCGAGCTAATGGACCTTTTAAGGTGCAACAATGGATCAGTGAGAATGCTTACAAGAATAAGCTGCTAGGAGATTATGGTGTTTCAACAACCTTCAATGTTTTTGATCTTTCTCCTTACTAATCAAAAAGATCAAGTGGACTTGGGGGCAAGTCACTAGTTCCAGCAAACCTAATTTGATGCTAAGTCTAGCCTAGATGTTTTTCTTGAAGTCCGAAAGTGCAGCCCATTATTTTGAACGTTTTTTCCCTCTAAAAATATCATTATTAAGTTATCGTTTGCAGGGAAGTCAAATAGTCTTTAATTAGTAATTTCTGGGGAGTTTTTAGACTTTATGTTCTATTCCTAGGCAAACAAGTCTTTTATTGTGTTTCTTGTTCCTAAGAGTCAAGTCTAACTTTGGTTTGGCATATTTAATGTTTTAATTACTATTTTTGTTCTACCATGCTTTGAGGGTTGTTCTAAGCTCTATATAAGCATTTTGGCTGAATTAAATAAATGCATGGTGTATTTTCAAATTATATAGCCTTTGTGCTTTAGAAGATGAATTTTTTTCTTTTAAACTCTTATCCCATTTCTGGATCCTTGGGTGGTGAGTTAAGGTTCTGTATCTCTTTGGGTGGTTGTAGAAGTAGAAATTTTGCAACCAACTACAAGATCCCATGTGCTACCTAGTGGGTTCTGCTGTCATTATTTAGAGGCCAATGACAATATTCCAAGTGTCAAAGAATACCTAGGAACCTATCAAATGTTAGCACGTATTAATTTAAATGACGTAAGCAGTCAAATTAAATATTTCCACGTGTTCTTTTAAATTAAAATACTTTGACTAATCATATAATGCCGTATGTCCCTTAGAGAACAAGAAATAAAGTCCCTTCATTCAAATCATGACACGTGTCACTAATATGAACCAATCACGTGCCTTCAAATCTATTTAAGAAGAATAAATAGAGACCCTTCTCAGTCTTGAAGTTCTACTGGAATTAAGCTCCAAATCCTCAAAGGACATGAAGAACTTCAACCTTCAAAGCAAAAGCATTCAAGTCATCCTTCTAGTTCTTGAAGCTCATTGGAATTAAGCTCAAAAGCCTCCATAAACATCAAGAAAATATAAATTAGTGAAGCTTTACAGATCCAAGCCTCTAAAGCCCTAAAGAACTTCTACTACAAATTTTTGAAAACAAACATTCATCTAAATCATTCTTACAAGTCTCAAAAATTACTTGATTCAAGCTTTAAAGCCTCCAGAAACTTCAAAGACTTTGACCCATTGAAACTTCATTGAATTCAAGCTCTAAAGCCCCAAAGAACTTTCACCGCAAATCTTTGAAGATCAAGAGCATTCAAAGAATTGACGAACTTTTGTACTTATGTACACGTGTGTGTGTGTGTGTTTTCTTTATGTACTTTTGATGAACTAAAATTAGTGCAGAATTTTGCTCATGTTGTTACATTGTGTTGGTAGAGTTTATTTGCGATTTTCGTGTAATGCTTTTTTTTCATTAGCTCTGTCTTTTCTTGATATAGCATCACCTCTGAAGTCAAAGATTTAATTGATTATGGGTATGGGTTGTTTCTGTATTCATTTGCTTCAAGGAGTTACTATGTGACAACCTTTGTTTTCTTTTTGTCACACTTATATTTTTGGATCATTCTATGCTAATGCAGGCTCGGATTGCAAAGCTTCAAGAGAAACTTGCTGCTGCTAACATGTCTTGAGATTTGCAATGTGACTGAATTTACATTTGAATCAATTACAATATACAAAAATGAGCGTTGCAATGTGCTATTTCCAGGTGAAAGCTTATTGCTTTAATACCCTTCAACGTTTTTGGCAAAATATGATTTAACACATACCTATTTTCTATTTTGAAGCACTATGAAATTCTGTAGTGCTCTATTTCACAATCAGTTAAAACGAATAAGATACATTTAGGTTGTGTTTGGATGGCAACATTTGGATTTCGATTCGAAGTTCATTGATTTGAAAATCATTAATTTTAAAATTCATTGTTTGAGTCTTTTTAAACAATAAAGGATTTGAAATTCATCATTTAAAATTCCATTGTTTGGATACCTAAATTGAGATTTGGATTTGGATTTAAGATTAATAAAATATATTTTTTAATTATTATTTTTCTTAATCCTTCTACATTTTAGTTTTAGTAACAGTTTTAATAAATACATGAGGTAATGAAAAAATCATTGATAATCCAATTAATAAATATGAGGTAATGAAAAGCTATTAATAATTCAATTGTCAAGATGAAATGTCTTGTCAACTAATGACAACTAAAATGTTCTATATCAACATAGAAAGAGAGAGCCCAAATGCATGGGTTTTTTCACAGCATTCTAAATCTCAAAAGTAAAAAATATTCGAAAGTTCTTAACAATTAAAAGAGAGGAACCAATATCTGCAACAACTTCCACTAGTGGATCTTTCTTACTCCTTTTTCTTTGGTGAGGCTCAGTCATAGAACTTGTTGATAACAAATGTTGACATGGTTGTTGTGCAATGGGAGAATTCAAAAGATACGCAGCACTGCTGCAACAAAGACAACCAATTTCATCCAGCAATCAAAAAACATACAAAAAGTTTATCTATACTAGGCCATCCTATGCATACAAAAATGAATCAATACTTCTCACCAGGAGAAACAACAGTGCAGTAAGAATTTTAAAGTAAAAATAAAGCTAAAAATTCAATTCCCACTAATAGATAAGTTGCAAAATTATTTCAACATTCTTCACACACAATTAAGGAATAAGCAAATATACCTATGCAAATTAGATAACATGACAACCTAACTTCCAAATTTAAGTTGTTTATTTTTCATATGCTAAATCTTTTCAACAACCAAGAAGTCACAATAAAATCAAAACTTTCATCTGTAACATAACAGGCTTCAAGAGTTTCTCTTGCAATAATCAACTGAACACACACACACACAAATAACCCTCAACATCTGATGCTAAACGTTAAGCTTTAAAGCATCAAACTACTCTTATTCAATTTCTTAAAGTACTCTTTTTACTGGGCCTTCCACAGATGATAAGGAAGAAACTGCGGAGGAGCTTGTTCTGCAAAGTCTTCATCAACCAATAGAAAAAACCACCCACCACGGCATAACATGATTAGCTAAACAGATAAAACTTGGACACAATAAAGAATTGTGCCAAAGTTTTATTCTTAGCTAAGCTCAACATTATAAGACTACAAGATCCATTTCTATTGCCATCCCAGTTAATAACATGCTGGGTACATCTCACTAAAACCACCACAAATACACTAACTTGTTTGTTTGTACAAACAAACCAAATTGACACCAGATACAATAAAATAAAAAAAATGAAGAAAAATGCTTTTTTGCAAATAATGGAACAACATACTTTTCCAAAAAGATTTTAGAGTAATTACAAACCATTGCCTACTACTTTTGTATTAACAAAATTTTCTAACACAATTAACATCTACTTAGCAATAAATTGGAAAGATTATTGTATGCCACTTGAAACAACACAATAATTGCATCCAAGTATCCAACTCTGATATTATATAATTTGACACTAAAATTAGACGTTGCTCAATAAAAGGGCAGTGTGCAAATGGCTTGGACAGGCCATTTCCGGGCATAAATCATGAGAAGGCTTCCATGGACGTATTTATGATGATAAGTTTTGGTGCTGGATACAAATCCCTTAATAGAAAATGATATTTCCTCACAACTATTAAAAAATAGTCATACAAATTCAGGTAGTTCCAATAGAGTTGTGTGAACCTAGTAACTCCAGCCACTACCCTTTGGACATAACAGAGTAAAGAGTAAAAGTACTATTTACACAACTCATAGGCAGTTCAATATAAGCATTTCATCAAACACATCATTTGCATTACAAACCCACAAACGAAAATAGAAATAGAAAATAAAGACAAACCCAAAACAAATCATTAAAAATACTATGAAACAAAACCCACAAACAAATCAAACGAATCCCAAACAAAACCCACACAAAAATCAAAGGAAACCCAAACAAACCCACCAAAAAAAAAAAAAAAAAACCCCCACAGAAAACGGAGCTTTTATGATTCAGATTTAGTAGAAAGAGAGGATAAAGAGGAAGAAAAGAGTTGAGAGAGGCAAACCTTGCTGCGAGAAAGAGAGAAAGAAGAACAGCTTGGGCGAGGAAAGGTGAGAGCGTGAGTCTGTGTGACAGAGTTTCTGGAGCGGATGAAGAATTGAGAGGAGAGCACGAGTGTGTGGGTTGGGCGAGAGATTTCTAAATTCTTGGGTTTGTGAGGAGATTTCAAATCCATGGATTTGGACCCCTAAAATCCAAGATGGATTTTGGCCAAATCCAAATCCATTTCTTTTAACTTTACCCAAACAAAAGATTTGGATTTGGGCTTCCTCAAATCCAAATTCAAATCCAAATCCATGTCATGAAACAGACCAGTAATTCTTTCCTGTTTTATTTTACTGCATTTGTTTCCCAACATGTTTTGTGGTGAAGATGACCTATAGATGTACAAGTGCAAAAGAGTGATTTAATTGAGATTGAAGAAGAAAAAATGAATATAGGGAGGCAATATATAATTTAAGTAGTAGTGAGGAAGGATATCGTTATCAAAGATGCAAGCAAAAGTATGAGTGTACATATTCCCAAGAGTTGAAGTATTATTTTATTTTTTGATAGGTCAAGTGGTGAATTATTCTTGTAGTGGACTCCAATTAGTTGGGAAAAGTACTCACGTAACTGACCTCAACCATTCCGGATAAAAATTGCAATTGAGTTGTGTTGAGACTTCTTCTTCATGATTAGTGGAGGGTGGCTTAGCTTATGTTGTCCTGAGGTCCAAGGGACTTCATGATTTGTTTGTACTTAAAATTCAAAGTAGGATGCAACTAGTTTGTATATTTTTTAAAGGATCATGGCCTATCTTAAGCAACATCTAGCTCTACCCTTCATTCCTGTCAGTCGAAGATGTTGAAATCCATAAAAGTAAAATTAAAATAGTTGCTTGCAAAGCCAATTTATATTTTTTTAATAGTGTTCCATAAATCACAGGACATATACCAAATAAATTTTGTTCACAATTTTAGTAATTTGCATCTGTTTCTGCACATTAACATACATGCTCTTATTTATGGCCTCCCATGGTGCAACTTTGATACTTGTATCTATTTTCCTATTTGGTTTGCATTGTCTCTGTATTCCTCTCACCCCTGTATTTACGTTGAGTAGCCTAATTGTTTACTCATGTGATTTAGGATGGGAAAATTTGTAGGAGTGAAGCTATTGAGGACAACAAGCAATGGAAACCTCCAATTAAAGTTCAACTATATTGTTCTTTCCAATATAAGTAATAATGACAGCAAATGGCTTCTATTAAATTAATCAAATATCAAAAGCTCTTGAGACGTCCAAAATGCTAGTAAACTATTATTGGAAATTGTAATGAGCCTTAAGTTAAGTGACTTGTCATTCCCTTGTAAGAATAGTGTGGAAGGTGAGATCGTGGGTTCAAGACTGATTAGGTTTAATTTAAATGAAACCTCTTTCTCTTGTAAGAATGGTGGCGAAGGTGTGACGTAGGACAAGGGGGAAGAAACAAAATTAGATTTAGAATTCTGGCTATATATCTAGTATAGCTTCACTTTTGAGGAAATAGGGTTAGGTTTTGGTGGGGAGTAGTCTAGAAAATAATAGGGATTATAGGGTTTTCAAAGGAGAAAAGGAATAGTAGGGTTAGGGGCTGAAACACAGGAGTAAATATGTTTGGGTGGTTATTCTTGTGCTGTGAATAGTAAAAATGAAATAAAAGATAAATTTCTAGGCATTACATTGAGGGTTCCTTAGCATCATACCTTGAAGAAGGTTGCATTACACAAACCAATAACAAATTTCTTTTTCGTTGTCTGGGTAAAAGTGTTTAGGGTTTGATATTTTATTAATATATATATGGGTATAGTACAAAATACCAATTTTGACCTTGACGTTGTAGTAATCCATAAGTAACACTACTCTCCTTCAAGCTCGAGAGCATATATCATACAATCCCAACTTGTTACATAATAAATCTAAATGAATTTTACATAAAGTTTTGGGAAACATTTCACCAATTTGAACTCTTGTTGACACATATGGAACACTGTATTAGGAGCTGCTTGATTATCACAATGCATAGCCATAGGCGCCTTCACAACGAATTTTAATTCCTCAAATAAATGCTTAATCGATATAAACTTGCATGATGTATGTGACATGGCTCTATTCTCTACCTCTGAACTAGATCTGGTTACAATAGTTTGTTTCTTGCTTTTCTAAGTAATCAGGTTTCCTTTAGAAAGGTGCAATATGTAGAGGATTTTCTATCTGGAAATGATCATGCCCATTCTGCATTTGTAAAGGCTTCCACTTGTAGGTGACCTTAGCTTTATACAAAAGAACATGGCCTGGATGTGCTTTAAGATACCTCTCTATCCAAATAATTGCCTCCCAATGTGGAAGGCAATGAGTTTTCATGTACTAGCTCACAGCACTAATTGCAAATGATATTATCTGGGAGAGTAATTGTAAGATAGTTTGACTTACCAACCAAACAATGATATCTCTCAAGATTAGATAACAACTCCCCCTAATCTTCATACAACTTAACATTAGGATCCATAGGGGTCATAACAGGTTTTGATCCTAACAAGCCTATTTCTTTAAAAATATACATGACATATTTTCTTTGTGTTAAATTGATATTTTCTTTAGATCGTGCTACCTCAATACCCAAGAAATAGTGAAGTTTTCCCAGATCCTTAATTCATAAGGAGTTTTGAAGGCATCTCTTCAAATCATCAATATCCTTCTTGTCATCACCAATGATTATAATATCATTAACATACACTATCAACAAAATATTTCCTCTTGCAGAGGTGTGAGAAAACACAAAGTGATCAAATTGGCTATGTCGCAAACCAAACTTTAGCACTGCTTCATTAAATTTGCCAAACCAAGCTCTGGGAGATTGCTTAAAACCATAGATGACCTTATACAACCTACACACCTTTCTAGACTCTCCCTAAGCAACAAACTTGGGCGGTTGCTCCCTAAAACCATAATGTATGACATTATGTATGATATTATGTTGTGATTAATAAAGTTGTTTTATTATTATCTAAAATAATAGTAACATGAATATTTGGACATTATCATATAGTCCATGTGATGCATAGTATATGATTTATGTGATTTAATCACAGAAGATATAAATCACAAATTCTTTGTAAACTCAGAATTTTAGTTCGTAATAGGTGATAAAATTGGGCATTTCATTTGCGAAGACTATAACATATCAACTAAGACGATTTATCTTGATTATGGAAGTTGAGACTTCTAGTTGATATGTTGATATGTTTTAAGTATTAAGACATATTGAACTAGAGCGCTGTAAGATTAATTATTCTATTAATGACTGTCAAATGAATAATAAATCTTACGACTTCTATTTACATGAACTCTCAATCCTGAGAGAATAATGAACTTGATCATGAAGTGTAGATTGCTTTGATATATCAAGAGTGAGATCTAAAGTTACGATCAAAATCTTAGTATGTTGGGCAGTTACATTTAATGTTAAAGGAACATATATTCTCAAGATAGAATTCATAATCTCTTAACGGAGATATAAAATATTTTCTTGAGATAAGTTTAATGGGTTTGGTTATTCAGAATTTTTGGCCTAACCACTTTAGTAAGAAATTACTAAAGTATATATTTGTGAAATTAGATTTCATAAATATATGATGAATAGCTTAAAGGATTAAATCGGGTATTCAAGGATTAAAATTTAGTAATCTTTAAAGTGGCAGTCAACATTCATGACTTTGTATTACTACAAATGTTTTAATGAAGGGGTTGAATGTATAATAAGGTCTTAGGATATAATTTATTAATAAGACTTAGAGTGCAATTATATTTATATGGTGATGTTAAATATAATTAATGGTAATTTTGGGCTTGTCAAGAGTTGATAGAAAGACCCAAAATTTATTGGAGCTAGTGTTTTATTTTTCCCTTTTGGTCCCATTCCAAGCCACATACTAAAGTTCAATTGGAATGACCCAAAAGGTTAGCCTAATTAGATAATCAGTAATATATAAGGAGAGAAACATATAGAATTTTGTAATATATGGTAATGTATGAAAATGGTGTGTATGTAAGTGTAAGCCACTCTCTTATTCTCCCTTGAACATATACGTATAAATTGATTGAGAGACTATACTTCTTGGGCATAAGTGGAATTGGAGTGAAGATTAAAAATGTTCTCAAATACTTCTAATCTTTGGTTTTGAATTTCACTGCACTAAGGTATACTCTCTTGTTCTTAAATTCTAAAATTTACATAGTACATGTTATCAATTGTGAATGAAGTAGATCCGTTAATTTTCCGCTGCATATGTTTTGTATGCGATACAAACTATGTTTTCTTATAGCTCTATATATGCATTTTCCTTGAAATCTCCATTCAAGAAGGCATTTTTAATGTCTAATTGAAATAGTGGGCTAGCTCAAACTAAGGAAATCAATATCCTGAAAGATGAAATTTTAGCAACAGGTGAAAATGTCTTTGCAAAGTCAATGCCGTATGTTTGGGTATACCCTTTGGCAACCAAGCGAGCTTTCATACGTTCAATAGAACCATCAAGCAAGTACTTCATAATATACACCCAACAACACCCAACAATAGTTTTCCGTAGAGGGAGTAACTAAGGACCAAGTAGCATTTTGAGATAGTGCAGGCATTTTTGCTTCTGTTGTAGACTTCTAACTAGAAATGGATATAGCCTCAAAATTCAAGGACAAGACAAAAGCATGGAGAGATGGAGACAAATAGTCATAAGAGAAACCCTTGACAATGCGTGGATAAAACCCTTGACTAGAAATCTAGTGGCAGCGCGAGGGGAGGAGTGGTGGGTCACCAGAGGAGGACAACTAGAACCACAATAAACTCATTGTCAAGCGATATCGATCTGGTGTTGCGAAGCCCAAATTGGTGTTATTTTGCAAAAAAAATCTATAAATGCAAAAGGGTGTATCATAGACATATAATGTATATTCTATCGGTTCAATGCGGGTCACCAGTTGTAGTAGTTGTAGACTTGTAAGATCGGGCCAACTAAAATTTCTCAATAACAATTAGGGAGAAAAGTGCTCAATTTTCATTTTTTGTACAAAAATTATCAATGATAGAGCCGATATATATATATATATATATATATATATATATTTGGATGGGTGGGTGTGAATGGTTTAAGTAAAAAATAAAACAATTGTATTTAAGTTGACTCAACCCATGCAATTTTATTTTTTTAGGATGCGTATGAATATTACTTAAAAAAAAGTAGATATATCCTAGATAAGAGTTTGTTCTAGAAAACAATGCATCTCTTTAATCTAAACTAAGAAATCATCAATATTTAAAGCATGTTTTACTAACAAATGAACATGCATATTTCCTTACCTTTGAATGTGAGAAATATTGACCCTACAGAATTCATGGATAACAGTACTCATACCATAGATAACAGAAGCAACTGACAAAGGAGGGTGAGATAGTTCACTCAAAGCTTGGGTAATAACGAGAGAATCCGCCTCCATGACAAACTCATTTGATGGAGAGTAAAAATCTACCATTGTCCAAATAGGTCATCCAAGAGTTCCAAACATGCTTGTCCAAGTAAGGAAATGGATCAAACAACTACCACAAAGCATGTTATGATGCAGGATAAACACATTAAGAGATTAGAAAAAACCAAAACATAATAAATAAAGAAAAACAAGAATCGAGGATGAGAGTGTGGATCATGGGAAAGATCCATATCTCCTCCTCTTAGCACTGATAGTGATGTTATTTTTGATCGGCCTCTCGGCTGAAAATCAACTATTGCAATTGTGTGTGTGGGAGGACGAGTCGAACGATTCGATTAGGGTTGGTTGAATGACCCTAAAGAGGTGTGCTTGCAAGCTTGAACCAACTAGAAGTTTGAACACGAGTAAGCAAGAGATTATTTTCTAACCAAGGATGGCTAAAAATCAAACTAGTCCTCACCCTCTTTCTACCCTTCTAGACTAAAACTCTTGGTTTAGATATTCTAAGGGGATTTTGATAGAGTTTTTGTAGGGTAAAAGTTTTTGACCTTCTTATGTGGATATCGTATTTTGTCCGTCATCGATTTGCATGTTGGACCCCAAAAATTCCAAATATATTATTTTCTCACTAGGGGACTGTGGGATAATCTAGGTCATCATGGTTCAACCTGTTCAGGCATCAGAGCACCCAAAGTGCCATTTTAGGTCAAAATGATCAAAATGCCGCTGGTTAACTTAGGAGTAATTAAAGGTCAAAATTGGTCAAAACCACACAAAAACAACATTTTTCATGAGTCTGTTAAATCCAAGCTTATTGGAGCTTTTTATCAACTTTGACCAAGTTTGACCTGAAGTTAACTCCCAACAATGATTGAAACCCTAATTTTGATCCGACCATTAGAACGGGTTGAAATTGATGTCATGGCAAATAATATTGAATTCCCTTTCCAATGACTACTCTAGGTTGAAATCAAAGTTAAAACGTTTGAGATATCTTGAAAATCGTGCTAGCACGTCAACTCGCTTACCAAGGCCATGCCTTTTGATCCGATCATTGATTTTTAAAAATTCAGGTGATTTGGAAACTATACTTCCATACCTTTCCAGTGGTACTAAGTTCAGATCAATCAGAGTAGGGGAAGACCTTCAGATTATCAATCAAAGTCAAAACCAAAAAGATGGAGAAAAATGACAAGACTGCTGATGTCAGATAAAAACATATAGGCGAAAAGCCACTTTTAGTACCTACATTTTCAGGCAATTTCTATTTTAGTCCATACATTTTATTTTTACCGCTTTTAGTCCCTATTCTAAAAAACGATTCCCGTTTTGGTCCCTGCCGTTATATAAGAAACGGAGAAAGTTGACGTGACAAATAGTAGAAATAAAAAATAGTAAATTAATGTCCATGTGGCCTAAATTAATAATAAAAAATGTTTTTTGACATTAAAAAATGCCACATCAGCATCTAAATTAAAAAAAAAAATTATTAATTTTAACTAAATAAAAAAAATTAAAAACAGAATTAAAGACTAAAAATTACATGAATTGAGATCTAAGTGTGTCTTGAACAAAAACAACAAAAACACATACTAAGATCCAAGAACACAAACCCAGAAATTAAAAAAAAAAAAAAAATTACAGATCTAAGCCACGGGATATTTTTATTTTCTCAAAAATCTCTATCTCTCTCTCTCTTGGGCTTGGATTCCTCGTGATCTGTAGAAAATTAAAGCTCCTGGTTGCAGAGCTTTGGAATGGGAAGCTGAGAAAAGCTTCAAAAAAACACAAAAATGGCTTCGTATCAAGTCCTAAACCATTCCTATCATCAGGTACGTGATTCTTGCTCTACTCGAGTACATCATGGATATTCCAAAGTTCAAATGTGCTTGAACAAGATTCTGGGTATAATTTCTTCTATCCCACCTCCAGAAACCCCAAAAGAAAGTCAAGATTTTGAAACAAATCGGAGTGAGAACAACAATAATCGAGGGGTTGGCATCGATTTGAATCTGAGATTAGGTCCTCTCGTGGAGTCTAAAGAGGAGGAAGAGTCTTTGGCTGAGAATGGAAACAACCTCAGTGCAGCGTTGTTGTGGGTAAAGTCTCTGCTGAGAGCACAGATTCGATGGCTGAGTCTGTGCTTGCTGTACATGTTGATCACGTAGTGGCGGTGGCGGCGGAGAAGAGCTCGGAAAGTGAATACGATCCGAAAGAGAAACTTGCGGCGAAGAAAGCTGTGGAAGTTTCAGAGATCACAACCCAGCAACGAATTGAAGAAAGTAGCAAAATTGACAACGATGACGACGAGGTGGTGGTGGTCAAAACTGTGGCGTTTAAGAGAGAAGAAAACAAGAACAAGAGCACTGATTGTCTGGGTTTACTTGTCAAAGCGGCAAGGCTGATTTTTGGGAATTTCGAAGAAGAAGACGATGAGTCACTTAGTCATCATCATCGAGGAAAGAAACTTAGCAGCGAGTTGGGTTTGGGGTTGGAGGAATCCAAGCCCGAGAGAGAGAGAGAGATAGAGATTTTTGAGAAAATGAAAATATCCCGTGGCTTAGACCTGTAATTTTTTTTTTTTAATTTCTGGGTTTGTGTTCTTGGATTTGAGTTTGTGTTCTTGTTCAAGACACACTTAGATCTCAATTCATGTAATTTTTAGTTTTTAATTTTTTAATTTAGTTAAAATTAATAAATTAATTTTTTTTAATTTAGATGCTGACGTGGCATTTTTTTAATGCCAAAAAATATTTTTTATTATTAATTTAGGCCACGTGTACATTAATTTACTATTATTTATTTCTACCATTTGCCACGTCAGCTTTTTCTGTTTCCGATGTAACGGCAGGGACCAAAACGAGAAGCGTTTTTCAGGATAGGGACTAAAAGCGGTAAAAATAAAATGTAGGGACTAAAATAAGAATCGCCTAAAAATGTAGGGACTAAAAGTGGCTTTTCGCCAAACATATAAACACCCTCAGCTTTCAGAATTGGAAAAAAAAAATTTGGGCACTAAGAGCAATTTTCTAGAGCATTTCTCTCTCTCTCTCTCTCTCTCTCTCCTCCTAAATTCTCTCCCAAACACGCACAGATAAGCCCTTGATTCTCTCATCTTTTATACATCAAGAGGTGTGTTCTTACTTCCATCTCCTCCTCCTTGGTCCATTTACCTTGGTTTTGAGGTTTTTTTTTTTTTTTTGGGGGGGGGGGGGGGGGTGTAGATGTAGCTTTTTAGCTACAATTTACACCCATTTAATTTTTAGCTCTTTATTACTTTCCTAGCATATTTTATTGCTTTGATATTGTTGGCTTAGCCTTCTTGGGCTAGGGTATGTTTAAATTCTTTGTTTGTGCTTTTTGCCATGTTTATGTGCTTAAATGCCTTGTTTGGATGCTATGCTTAAGTGTCTTTTAGCTTTTAATGCTTTGTTCATGCCCTTTTTCTTGTGTCTTGTTTTTGGGAAGGGTGTAGATCTAGATCTATTGGTCTAGGCCTACATCCATACACCTAAGTTCAATAAAGGGTTTGGATTAGTTCCTATTTGCATGTCTATGCTTTGTTTGCCCTTTTTACATGCTTTTATGAGTTTCTTTTCTAAGATCTATCTTGTGATGCCTTGTTTGGGTGTTCTTCCTTTAGATCCATGCCTGCATGTTCAGATTTGGCTTCTTGCATCTTTACCATGCCTCATATGCTTTGTTTCCCTCTTAGTATGTGTTTATTGGCCTTTTTGTTCCTTTTTGTCTCGCTTGGTTGCATCCCTCCCCTTTTGTGGCTTGTTTGGGTGCAATTGTGTGAGTGAGATCTGTAGACACCACATGTACCCCTTGTGACTTGGGCCTCCGTTCCTCAATGATATTGGAATTCTAAAGTCCAAGATTGGTTTAGGGCTCGATTAGATTGAAATTGATTTGAGGAAAGTGTTTTTGGAAAAATATAACTCTTTTATAAACTAAATAAGCTATTGATGAGAATCAACAAGCATTAAAGGATCCATTACTTGTTCTAGTTTGGCCTATTACAAGAGCAAAATCCAAGAAGATCAAAGAAGAACTTAATGGGCTGATTCAAGAGCTAATTCAAGAGATTTGAGCTGATTCTAACATAGGACATTCCAAGCTTGGCCTAAAGGAAGATGAAGGCGTAGTAAATTTAATCTAAGCTATTGAGGGTTAATCTGGCATAATTGGGCGTGAATTATGGTGTGGATTAATGGCTGATTGATTTTCTAGCTCCGTACCAATTTATAGATATTTTCCTATTCTGGAGTTGCTAATTTCAGACCAAATCCACCTTAATTTTAGGCTTCTATTATTTAGAACTTTTTTTTAGTTATTTTCCTTTTGAGTTGCTAATTTCAAACCAAATCAACTTTAATTTAGGCTTTTATTATTTAGTACATTTTTTTTTCCTATTTTCAGTCATGTCATATAAATAGCATGCACACATTGTAATGGAGGAATTATTGAATAAAAATAAGAAAAAAGCAAGGTTTTGTTTCTTCTTTTGGTTCTTCAAGAACTGTAAACTTAAAAGGGATTATTTCTTGTGGCGTTCAAAATTTATACATTCGGTTCGTGATTCAGTTATAATCATTAGGTTGAGGTCTGTTACTTATACCTCTAGTTTGCGTTTCATTTATAAGCGTTAGGTTAGGGGTTCTATCAAAATTTGAATTTTAGCTTTTTTGGGCAAATATTCCAATATTATTTGTTGGGTTTCAAAGCGTGTCGATTGAAATTCACATCAGCTATTTTTGGAAAAGAAAAGTCACAGAAACCCTAGGGCATATGTATGTATACATGCGTATGTGCACACATGCTCAAGTTTTGCATGCGCATGCTTTATGCATGTGTACGCATACATGGGCATGTGTACGCATGCTAGGGTTCCATAAACTATGAAAGACAAGTTTTTCTACATTAAAGATTGGTTTTGGAACGAATCCCACATTGTCTGGGAGCCATTCCAAACCCTCATTTTCTAACTATAAAAAACCATACATGGTACCTTTTCAACACACAAAAAATCTTAAAGGAAAACACAAGATTTACTAGAAATAGTGAATCAAAAAGGGAGTTTTTCACAAAACATCATCAAGTCAATGTTTTTCTGATTAAGAACTTTTCAGGTCTTGATCTTCAAGTTTCAATTTTATTAATCACTTATTTATTTGATTGTGAGTAGATTGACTGAGGAGAACAATAAAAATCAAGCTGAGGAGCTTTATGTTTTAAGGTATAATGTTCTAGTTCTTTCTTTTTTTCTTTCCTTGTTTTGATCTTCATTTCCTAGTTTTTTCTTGTTTTTTATTTTTTATTTATTTTTTATGTTTTAATATTTATTTTACGTAACTTTTCTATTTTGAAGCATGTTAGATTGTTAGTTTTAAGATTATGTTCTTTTGTATTCTTATTTCTAGGTTAGGGTTTAGGATATGTATGTGTACGTATGCTTTCAGCATGCGCACGCATACTCGAAGTATGCGTACGCATACAACTGGGCTGCGCATGCAAGCCCTATGTATACGCACGCATGCTCATGCACAGAAACCCTAATCCGAATCCTTTTTTGCTTTTGTTTCTTTATTTTATTTATATAATATTACTCTGCCCTGTCTTGTTTTGTGTTTAGGAGTCTCTGCCTCCATGTTTGTTGCTTTGTTTGTTCTTTGTATGCTAGTTTACGATTTAATCTTTTTGTTTTGTCATAAACATGCATATAACATGTCTATGCATTGATGCATAGGTGTTGTGATGTGGTGAGGTAAGGCATACATTCACATGAACATGCACTTGTTTGTGGATATGATCTTGTCTTGTCTTGATGAATATGATGTGAGTTTTGATGAATATGAATATTCGAGTTTATATGCCATGCCTTGGATATGATAATGCGCTTATTTGATTGTTGTCATGTCTATGTTTCTACCTTGGATATGATACAATGCCATGTATGATAGATGTATGCTAGGGTGGGGTTTGAGATATGATGAGATGCATGATAGATGTATGCTAGGGTTTGAGTTGACATGATGCCATGTTGTTTGCTAGATGTATGCTAGTGTGTGTGTGAGTCTAGAATGCAAGGATTAAGTATGCATTTAATAAGTGAGTGGAAGCCGACCCACGGGTAAAGTGGAGTTGAGTGCCTAAAACCTTTCCATCCTCATACCTAAATTCTGGACACATGCTTTGGTAGCGGATCAGTCATTCCATAAAGAGTGCAATATTTATGGTTCTTAGACCTAATCTAGGTGGCGACTCCATTTTTCTTCTTCGTCCTGGTCCACTCGGCCGAGGTATACTCCCCCCTGTTGCGCTCATAGTGGCGACTTTGTTGGGGATAGAGAATTTAAAGGCTAATTCAACATTTGTTTGCACACACTTCACTGGTTTCTTTTTGTCCCTTTCACCTCGGTTTGTGATGAGCGGGAGGAAGCTGGAGGCTCTATTCGGGCCAAGATCTTCCGGAGTTTATCCCACTTGTAGAGATCGTATTTTGTCTACTCTTGATTTGTGTGCCTGACCCCTAAATTCTCAAAAATATTAACTTTCTTCCATGGGGTCATGGAAAAATTTGGATTGATGTGGTGTAACTTGTACAAGCAAGAAAGCACTTAAAGTGTCATTTTAGGTCAAATTGACCAAAATGCCCTTGGTCAACACTGGTTGACCAAAAGTTAAAACTGGTCAAAATCATCCCAAAACAACATTTTTCATGTTCCTACATCAAATTCGAGCTACTTGGTGATTTTCGTCAACTTTGGCTAAGTTTGACCAAGTTTACATGATATTGACTCTTGGGGGCCCTAAAAATCTTAATTTTGATCCGACAGTCGAAACAGGTTAAGACCAGTGTCATTGCAAAGATTATCAAATTCTTTTTCCAACGACTTTTCATGGGTTGAAATTGGACTTAAAACGGTTGAGTAATCTTAAAAACTGTACAAAGCACGTTAGCTAGCTTCCTGAGGCCATAACTGTTAATCCAACCTTAAGATTTTCAATTTATTTAGTTTTTTGGAAACTAGACATCCAGATCTTTACATGGACATCAAGATAAGCTTAATCAAAGTCCGAGAAGACATTCAAACAGGCAGTCAAAGCCAGAACCGAAAAAGTCAAACTTTGCTATTGTTAGCACTAACTTGGCGCACCTTTAGTGGCTGCTGGAAGCTGAAGGGTCACAAAAGGCCTATAAATAACCCCAGACCCTCTCAGAAAAAATAATATTAAAAAAAAAACGAATTTGGGCAATTTGGAGAATTTTTCTGGGCAAATTCTCTCTCTTCTCCTCTCTAAATTTTGTCCCAAACACATCCAAAAACCTTTGATCTCTCTCTTCTCTCAACAATCAAGAGATAGTGTTCTTGCACTCTTTTATCCTCTGCTTAGTCTTAGGACCTTGAATTTGAGGTTTTAAGGGTGTAGATGTAGCTTTTTAGCTACAACTTACACCCTTTACTTTATCTTTCTTCATGGCATGTCTATTTGCTTTCCTTAGTACAACTTTGCTTTTTCTTGCTTCGTAGTATGTTTTATAGCTTTTTAGCATATCTCCTTGCTTTTTGCCATGTTTTACCACTTTGATGTTGTTGGCCTAGCCTTCTTGAGTTAGCATATATCTAAAAATTGTGTTTGTGTTTAGATCTATATGCCTAGGTGCTCCTTGCTATGTTTATGCTTAGATCTACTTGTTCATGTGCTCCTTGCCATGCTTATGCTTAGATCTACTTTTTTATGTACTTTTTGCCATGCTTATGTTTAGATCTATATCGTTGTGTGCTCCGTGTCTTATTCATGTGTCTAGATCTATATCGTTGCTATGCCATGTGCTTCTATAGCCTTTTTGTCTCTTGATGTACCTCTTTCTTGTGTTTTGGCCCTTTAGGTGGGGTGTAGATCTAGATCTTGTGGTCTAGGCCTATATCCATACACCTAGGCCTATATCAAAAGGGTTTGAATCATTTCCTTTATGCACGTCTATGTTTGCTTGCTTCTATACTTTATCTCCTAATTTGCTTGTCTAGATCTAGGCTTTGCCATGCTTTTTGCCCTCCGTGGGTTTGTGCTTGTCGGCCTTTGGGACCACTTGCTTATGTGGTTGCATTTGTCCATCTTGTGGCTTGTTTGGAAGTAACTTCTTGTGAGATACACCTCCGTGGTGTTGGTTTGCTGATGCATACCCTTTCTTCGCTCTGAGCAATGTTATGATTGCCTTGCTTGCTTTGTGCCACCTGTGGTTTTCTTTGCTTCTCTGCATTTTTGCACACTTGCCTACATGTTCATGCATGATTCTATGTGTTGTCCATACTCCAATCTCATGGAACTATGGACACCCAATCCAAACCTACATTTGTCCTCCTAGAACACCCCCTTTTGTTTGATGGCATGTTTGTTTGCCCCCGTTTGGCTCTCTTTGATAGTTTGTCCTTTAGCATGCTTTCCTTCTATTTTTTTCTTGCTTGTCTACTAGCTTGTTTCCTTTGTATTTGCAGGTACACACTGGGAGCATGGACACTTGGAGCAAGGGTGCGACCTCCTAGGCGCAAGAAAAAAAAGGGCAAGAATGTAAGCAAGAAGATGCAAGCCCATAAAGGGCAATGTTCAGTAGATTAGGAGGCCTAGCCTCCTCGTGTATGCGACACGTATCAATATGCTTAATGCTTTGAGGGGTTCCGGCTCGTCCTAGCATGAGCATGTTGGCGTGCGTCGTATACACAGACTTGAAACCTTGTGCGAAACTTTGGTGGGTTTTCGCCATGAAAATGGGGCATCCACATTGTCGTATTCTCACATCGAAAATCTTGGTGTGAATAATGTTTTGTGTGCTATGATGCACTTGAGGTGGAGTGTTGTTGAATTTTCTCCATGAAAATAAGGCGGAATGTTGCCAGATTTTCATCGTGGAAATTTGGCAACAATTCCAAACGCACTAGGAAAGTATCAATTGGGACACCTTTTTCAAAACCAAACCTTAAAGCCCAATTCGATTAAAGCCCCAAAAGCTAATGCCAATAGCTCATTTTCAACTACCAATGTTCTTAAATTATGATTTTACTAAAACAAATGATTGTCTATGGACAGGCGCTATGGGGTGCCTAACGCCTTCCTCACACGTAACCAGACTTCCAAACTCAAGAATTAATATTTTTTACCATTTCATGTTAGATTAGGAAAAATGACATTTTTCTTAACCTAGGATTGATAATAAAATCAAATAGAGTCAGGTGACCAATCATATCTTAGAAAAACTCATTGATTGGTGAAGACTTCACTTACCCTTGGTAATTTCCTTAAAATTGACTCATATTCCAATCACACACCCAAGGTACAACCTTCCTCCATAGCACTCAAGCTTTGAGCTTCATATACACGTGCATATCCTCCAAAGAGAAGCATGTAAGCGTCATTGTGATGGATGGCCAACCCGCCATGAGGCATCGACACCACCAACTCACAATTTGTGCCATTGTCTATAATGGGCTTTGAGTATGTTAACGGTTTGCCACTAATCTACTATGGTCCATTTAAGCCCAAGGTTGGTATCATGACCCACCTCGTTGTAAGTGACTTATTGATCTATCTCTTTAGCCTTATCCTATCAATAAGAGGGTACCCTTTTATATCTCTTGTTTGTTTAACCATATATCTTGTGTTCACCTAATTTTAAAGGACAAATAAAAGATGTAAAAATTTTGAGGATGGCTCAAAAGTTATGGTATACCCTAAGATAGTGGGATGAATAGAAAAGAAGTCTCACATGTAAGAGACTTATCCCAAAGTCCAAAAGTTTATCTTAACTTGAAATGTTCATAGGATTATATAAAATGACCAAAATTCCCCAAAACATCTAAAATGAGAAAAAATACATTAATACATCTAAAATGACGAAAAATACCCTAAAACCTGAGAATTGACCAAAAAAAAAATCTTGAGACCTTTAAAATGACTAAAATACTTTTGAAACCACTAAAATGATCAAAATACCTCGAAACCTCTAAAATGATGAAAAATACTCTGAAACCACTAGAATGACCAAAATACTTTCGAAACCTCAGAAATTATCAAATACCTCTAAAATGAAGAAATTAATCCTGCACCATTTAATAACAAAAATACCCATCACTAGAATGACCAAAATTAACCCCCCCCCCCCTTCCCCCACCCAAAACCATTAAAATGAACAAAATGCCCCAAAACTTCATAACAACCAACAATACATCGAAACCATTTGAATGACAAAATTATCCTGAAACCTCTCACATGACCAAAAATACCTCGAAAGCAATAAAAATGACCAAAAATACCCCAAAAACTTTGAAAGACAAAAATACCCTAAAAGATTTACAGATTTCAAGGGAATATTGGTCAATTTAGATGTTTGAGTATATATTAGGTTTTTGGTTATTTTGGCTAGTTTAGAGGTTTTGTCGGCATTTTTTGTCATTTGAGGTTTCAAGGGTATATTGTTCATTTTTAAAATTTTGGGGGTATTTTGGTCGGTTTCAACTTTTTTTGGTCATTCTAGAGGATTTTAGGGCATATTGGTCATTTTAGCGTGTCAATGTGTATTTTTTAATCATTTTAGATGTATGGGGCATTTTGGTCATTTATGAGGTATCGAGATTTGAGAGTTCATTCTAGCTGTTTTGGGGTGTTTTGGTCATCTTAGAGGTTTTGGGTTTTTATTTTTATTTTTTTATTTTTTTACGCTTTGTGGTTTTGGGGACATTTTGGTAATTTTTTGGGGGTATATTGGCCATTCTAGTGATTTCAAGGGTATTTTTGTCAGAATCTCCCAAACTAAAAAACAAAAAAAAAAAAATATATATATATATATATATATACACACACATATATATATATATATATATATATATATACACACACACATATATATATATATATATATATATATATTTTACTTGTGAGAATTAACAAAATATCAAAAAACCTTTAAATACCCCAGAATCTCTAAAATGACCAAAATATCCTTTAAACTTCCAAAATTACTAAAATGCACCAAGAATATCCAAAATATCCCAAAACCTAAAAAATGACAGAACCCCCCCCCCCCCCCCCCCCCAAAAAAACCTGCAAAACGACCACAATACCCCCCCCCCCCCCTAAAACTTTTAAAATGACCAAAATATCATTGAAACCTCAAAATCAAGCAAAATACCCTCGAAACCTCTGAAAATGACAAAATCCCCCTAAACCTTAGACAAAATACACTCAAAATCTCTCAAACAAACAAAATACCATTGAAACCTTAAAAATGACCAAAATACCCTAAAACCTCTAAAATGACGAAAATATCCCAAAAACCTAACAAATTACTAAAATAATCCTGAAACCTCACAAATAACCAAAATACCATGAAACCTATAAAATGACCAAAATTCCCAAAAACATCTAAAACAAGCAAAAATACCTTGATACCTCTAAAATGATGAAAATACCCTAAAACTTGAAAAATGACTAAAAACAAATATCTTGAGATCTCTAAAATGATCAAAATACTGTCAAAACCAATTAAATGATCACAATACCCCGAAACATCTAAAATGATGAAAAATACTCTGAAACACTAGAATGACTAAAATACCTTCAAAACCTTAGAAATGACCAAAATACCTACAAAATGAAAAAATTAATCCTGAAATCACTATAATAACAAAAATACCCCTAAAATTACTAGAATGACCAAATTATCCCGAAACTTCATAAATGACCAAAAATACCTCAAAAATAGTAAAAATGACCAAAAATACCCCAAAAACTCTGAAAGACAAAAATATCCCAAAAACTGTAAAAGGATTAAAGTAATACCTACACAATCAGAAAATGACCAAAATGCCCTCAATTCCTCTAGAATGAGCTAAAAGAACTTGAAACCTCTAAAATGACCAAAATACCGTGAAATTGCTAAAATGATCAAAAATACTCCAGAACCTGTAAAATGATTAAAATACTCCCAAAATTACAAAAATGACATCAAATCCTCTAGAATGAGTATGAAAATCCTAAATCGCTAAAATGGCCAAAATATCCTGAAACCATCTAAATGACTAAATACCTTGAAACTTGTAAACAAGCCTAAAATATTCGAAACCTTCAAAATAACAAAAATTTTCGGGTTATATTGTGTCATTAAGTAGTTTCAGTGGTATTGTGGTCATTTTAGAGGTTTTAGGATATTTTTTGACCATTTTAAAGGTAAAAGAGTATTTTGGTCATTTTAAATATTTTAATATATTTTGATCATTTTATAGATTTCAAGGGAATACTGGTCAATTTAGAGGTTTGGTTTTTATTTTTTTTATTTATTTTTTATTATTATATATTTTTATTTTTTTATATTATTTATTTTTTTAAAGTCATTTTATAGGTTTTTGGTTATTTTGGCCAGTTTAGAGGTTTCGTGGGCATTTTTGGTCATTTGAGGGTTCAGGGATATTTTGTTCTTTTATTTTTTTTATTTTTTATTTTGGGGGTATTTTGGTCCGTTTCAAGCTTTTTTGGTCATTGTAGAGGATTTTAGGGCATTTTGGCAATTTTAACGATGTCAAGGTGTATTTTTTTTAATCATTTTAGATGTTTGGGGCAATTTGGTCATATATGAGGTATCAAGATTTGACAGCTCATTCCAGCCATGAATGTCCAAAATGGCCCAAAACCAAGAAAATGACCAAAATGCCCCCAAAAATTTTAAAATGATTGAAATACCATTGAAACTGAAAGCTCAAAAATGTGTTGAAAACGCAAGAGCTGTTTAGACCCCCAAATTAAAGTTATGGCTCGATTGATTTTACACTAACTTAATACTAAGTGCGGAATAGTGTAAATGCGATCGGATAAACAAACAAGCTACTCTAATCTATAAACTTAACAACACAGCAGTAAAATGGAATGTAAAAGAGTAGGGAAGAGAGATGCAAACACAAGATAACATATCGATGTGTTATCGAAGAGGAAACCGAAAAACTTGGCGAAAAACCTTTTTGCCTCCCTTCAAGCGGTAATCGATCCACTAGGCAAGCAGTTGGGATTCATGGGTTAGCAAGAGGCCCTCCAAGCCTAATCTACCCGATATACCTAAGCCCTCCAAGCTCCCACCCCAACAAGGCTTCTCGAATTGTGTCTTGTCTAGCTCTCCGAATCCTGCAACAAGCTCCATGTTGCATCTTCCATCGTTGGCTTCTTCCAATGCTTCCCAGTAGCACCAAAAAACCTCACTTGACACTCTGAAAGGGTGTGGTAAGTGTTTGGCCTATCAACCTCTCAATTGTATGGAAATGGAGAGGTAGGAGTTGAGGAAAATCCACAAGCAATTGTGTAGAGAAATGTGGATATAACAATAACTAACTTTCAAGGTTTGTGGCTAGGGTTTTCTCTCTAAAATACTCCTCAACATTTGTGGGTAATATGGGTATATATAGTGTGGGTACAGAAAGTGTGTATTAGATAGCACAGTCTAGCAAAACAGAATGTTTCACGAGTGTCTCACGAGAAGGCCTTACTTGCGAGCTACTCGTGACGCACAGCTGTCTCCATCTATACTGACTTTTCGCATTCCAGTCATGTGCAAGGCACATGCATCACTTCGTGGGATGCTTAGCAGCGAGATACTTGCGAGAAATCTTCTGTCTTCAATTGTTTGAGTCTTCACACACACACTCTCTCTATCACACAGCCCTTACAATTAAACCCCACAATAAATACAGGGTACAAAAGATTGAATAAAATTACAATAAAATTTGGCACGAAATTAAAGCCAACAAAACACATAGTTGTAAATTATAACATTACAATCTTCCTCTTTGGCTATTCTGTGACAAAACCCCTAAAACAGAATCTAGACTTAAACGTGAGTTTAGAAATAGTGGCAAAACTCACTCACACCTAACCTAGAAGCTATGAAACACTTGCACGTATATACCTGTAACTTGAAACATTTGCAGACAAACAAAACTTTCATTAAGCTTATGACAAGTTGAATACATGGTATTTACATGAGCAAGTAAAATACGATCAAGTTTGTAAACACTATAAAACAAGTAGGCATATCTTGATCAAACAGGAACAGTCATTAAAGAATGACTACAATGAACATTTAGCTAGTAAATGCTCATCTGGACACGCAATGCAATTAAGAACAATCCCAAGGATCAATTGCATGTCCAACACTCAACCAAAACAAAATACACGAAGTATTTGCATCTAGGAAACTATATCTTACTAGGGTACAAGAGTGAGGTACTTAAGACATATTAGCAATATCTTAAAAGTACAAAAAAAATTGCTACAAAAGCAATGAGATAACCACAAATACTGAATATTAAATTGAAATTAATAACAATGTACTAAAGCTTTGAACAAAAGCAGTAAAGACAACTATGCAAGAGTTACAGATGTTGAAACAGTTTAAATCAAAACATAAATAAAGCTAAACTGCCTATAATGAACCAATGTATCTAAGGTCTAAGCTATGCTCCCCCACAACTGTGCAAGCTCTCCCTCAAAAATTTCTCCCCTTTTTTGACTGGAATGGCCAAAGAGGCCAAAACTAATCGAACTTTGAATCTGATCCTTGCGGCATGAAAAAATCATTGATCTATGAGGATAAGGCAGTGATCTATCCCTGAATATAGGCAAATAGGTCTGCGGTGTGCTGCACATATGAGTTAAGCATGGTAGACATCTGGTCCATTTTAGCTAGGAGGCGATCAAGTCCGTCTGATCCTCGTGCTGGTATTGAAGAATATGGATGAGCTGAAGTCTCTGGAGCAAAAGTGAATCTATCAATCTCTTCCTCTGTATTGCCACCTTTGTCCTTAAAATGATCCTGTGGTATCATATGCACACCTATTTTGGAGCCTTTAATGTGAGTTGTGCTCTTAGTCACTGTGTGTGCACCAATAGGATAGTCCCTTTGAACCACAGTGAGGCCACTAGGAATTTTGAGCCTTGTCTGTGCAATGAGGCCCATAATGAGTGAGGGGAATGGCATGACTATTCTGGAAGTTTGCTTCTCAATGCACTTCTTCAAAATGTGGAAAATGTGTCCACAAATATCTATCTCTTTGTGGGTAAAGAGATAATACAGTAATATTGTCCTTGGAGCAGACAATGTGGTAAGGTTGGTGATTGGATATAGATTGTGGATCATCACATGAGCAAGTGTCCTCATCTTCGGAGAGAATGGTATTGTGTTCGTGGATGATTTCTTCGATGTACCACTAGGTATCCTTATCATCTCCTCAGTAGAATCCAATCTATCCTCATATTACACTGTAATTGGCTGTGAGGGAGGATGAACTTCTAGGAAATCCTGAATACTTTCCCTAGTAATGACAAACTCTTTGTGTCTCACCCAGCAGTTTATGTGATTTTCTTCTGCACTGGCATTGGGGAAGAATTCTGTGATGATCTCCGAGTACACAACACTACTCAGATTTAAGAGCTTTGTCCATGTCCTGTCCTTGAGCACCTCAGGTATGAAAGTGTCAAGTGATTCCATTTTTATGACCCTTTCCATGATGATTGTTTTATCCTTATAGTAGTCATTATACTTCATATCAGCCTCAGCAGATCTGAAGTTATCAAAATTAGTGAGTGCACATTTGGAGGATGATCTCTTAGGAGTTGCATGCTTAGTAGGAGACATCGGCACAAAGGAACACAGAACAGAAAAAAAACAAGTGCAAAAACACAAAACAGAACACAAAAACACGATTAGATATATGCTAGTTCAAAACAAAGGTAAAACAATCTAAAATAGAGCATAACCAACTCAAAACAGAGCAACTGACCTTAAAACAGCATGCTATAGACGATAAAACATGTAAACAAAAGCACAATGCTTGAATTAAGTGATTGTGCATGTGTGTGTCTGGGCTGTGCATGTGCTGATGCATGTGAGTGCAGTAGGTGATGCATTGGGTGTGCCTAGAGGATGCCTAGTGTGTGCATGGCATGGCATTGAGAACAAATTAGGAAAATGTGTAAAAACACATACCCTTTGACCAAAACATGTTATATATGTTCAATCAAGAGTAAACCCAAGCAAAGAGACTCACTTGAGTCCAATTCAACCCAAGAATGTCACTAGGACATTCTGTCAAACACCTAACATGCAACAATGCACTACAACTATGAACAATACATGAACATGGTAAAAAACTGCCTCAATACATGCTTAGAATGCCACATGGGGTCAACACATACACAAACACAGCAAATAGGACTCAGCCCAATCAAAATTTTGAAATAATTTTCACAAAATTACAAGTTCCAACCCACTTTTGAAAAAAATCCCCAAATTTAGAACCCTAACTTAAATTTTTGCATAATCTTAGAAAAACATGAAGAAAATGTTTTATAAAACATACCTTGAAGTTGGAAATGTAGAAAATAGGCTTGAGAAAGATGGGGTTTAAGAAAAAAATGTTTTGGGTTGGACAAGGTTCGGGAGAGGCAATGCGAGGAAAGTTAAGAGTATTTGAAAACATGTCACATATGCTACATAAAAACTAAAAACATGCGTTTTTTGCGGGTTAGGCAGTAGCGTGACAATCGCGAGATAGTTGCGAGAATGGCCACTGAAGCTCAAAATCTTTCGCGAGAAGCTTTTAGTTGCGAATAAGTCGCGAGACAATCGCGATACCCTCTGTATGAATTGGAAAATTTTCAGTTTTTGCCTAAAAACATTTCGCGAGAAAAGTTTAGTCGCGAAATACTCGCGAGATAGTACCGAGACTCTTTGTATGAAAATGTGACTTTTTAATTTCCCTTAAGCACATTTTGCAGGAAGCTTTAAGTCGCAAGCTTCTCACGAAACAACCTCTAAACCAATTTTTGGAGAAAAATACAAAAATGCATTTTGATCAAAAACTAAATACACGAAAGTATAAAATCACTTTCAAAAATATATAAAACACTTAAAAATCCTTTTTGGGTTTGATCATCAAGTACTTGAGCGTACACATCACATTTGAACATGTACAATCACACAAGTGAGATAAGCATTATTTGAACAAAGTCTTGTGTATTGTGTGTGAGTATCTAATATGGAATAGTCCTTAAACCAGAGCGAAGCTTCAATGATCAATTCAATCAAGTCATACACAACTGGTACTAAGTCAAGTAGGCTATCTCAATTATAGAAATGAGCATATATTATCTCCCACAAGATAATGATTACAAAGCAAAAAAGCTTTTCATTTGGCTTCTACATAAATCATAACATTTGGTCATTTTTTTTTTATAATACATCTCTTTTTGAGATCGGTGCTTGACATTTTTGATATTTCAATATTGAGAGTTAGCCTTTGGCTTTTTGAGCATCATATATTTCAATACAGAAGTCGCTTTCCCTTTTTCCTAGTTAGATACTAGTATGTGCGATAGGCTTTTGCAGCTCAATATCTCTTTTCATTTGGAGATTTACTTTTGGTGAGTTCTATTGCAAAAACATAAATGTAAAAGTGGAAAGATATATAGGCACAAGTCTATGCAAGTATCAAGACCATGAAGATTATTGACCAGTCATTTATGACAAGCTTGAAGATCTATTTACAACAATTACACATAGTTTTCAAAATTTCTTCTACACAAATATATGTGTATATAGAACAAGCTAAGCTCATAAGTGCATTACGCCATTAGTATGAAGGTACTAGGTCAAACTCACATGTGATATACACAACATAAGCAATCAAAGTTTTTGAAGATTTTTCAAATTTTTATGGGCTTTTGATTTTTTTTTTTTTGAACACACTCAAAAATAGAACAACTAAATTAAGATCAATAAAAACAGGTACAAACCAAAACTTGTAAAAGAAACATACTATAAACCAGAAGCAATTGACACAAATTGAATTATGCATGTTGTGATGCATGAACATATGCCCTTAAACATCGGAAGTATTAATACATGGACATGTTGTAATACTTATACATGAGTACCTCTTTTCACCCACACGACATGTGCATTTGGGGTGATGTCCCTATAGGATTGGATACGGGTGTTATGACCTTCAAACCTTCTAGAGAAGCTTGCCATACAAGTGGTGAATGCATCAATCATTTTCATCACATCCATCACACCGGAATCACCATCTCGATCTCTTGATTGCTCAACAGCCTAATTCCTTTTGTCATTTCTTGGTCCTTTTGACCTCTGATCACTTGCATTCTTCAATGCCTTCAGCTTATGACAATTTGGTCTAGTGTGTCCTTGAAGTCCACAGTGATGGCAGAAATGTTGAATTCTTGGACCTCTTTGTGACTTTGGAGGTGATTTCCCTTAAATATTAGGCTTGACCATTGATTGGTTAGGAGACTTATTCAACACTCGTTGGTCAGCCACATTTCTATTCTTCTCCATCTTCACTTTCTCAGCCTTTGTGGTAGCTACCATCGGTTCTTTGGCTTTTACAAACTTCACTTCCTTAGAGACATTGGCAATCGAACTACTCTCTCTAGTATATCCCAATCCGGTTTTGTCGGAGAAAGATTTTTGATGAGAAAGGACTTCATCAAGCTTCTTGGAGGAGACTTGTTCTACTTTAGCATTGGCTTGAACCACCTCAAGCTCAGGAATTTTATCTTTGAGTAGGCTTCGGTCAGCTTTGCATTTAGCGTCTCTATTTCAAATTTGGCCTTCTTGTATCGCACTAGGAGACTTCTATAGTCCTTCTCTGCTTTCTTCATCTTTTTAACGGCTGCCTTGGCCACTCTTGCATAGTCTCCTGACTTCTCAAGTAAGGAATTGTAGTTTTCTTGAAGCCCTACTTCACTTTCATCTTCTTCAGCATCAGATTCTTCTACTACACCCATTAACTCCACTTCACTATGTTCCCCGAGCTCTTCCACTAGCAAACTCAAGTCCTCCGAGGACTTAACATGAACAATAGTCATAAAAGTGGAGTAATTCCCTTCCCCATCATAGCTCTCTTTCGAATCTGAATTGGAAGAATCTGAATCACTAAGTGTTGTGGCATACGCCTTGCCCTTCCCTCTTTGATAGTTGGGACACTTCTTCTTGAGATGTCCATGGCCATTGCATTCATAACACACAATGCCTTGAGGAGATTGAGTATCCTTCTCATCTTTCTTCTTAAGCTCCTTCCTATCACCTTTGAAGGATGAAAACTTCCCTCTACTGAACGATTTCCCACTATTCTTCATCTTCAGAAATTTTCGGAAGTTCTTTGCCAGGAATGCTACCTCCTTCTCCACATCATCTCATTCAGAGGAATCATCCATTCTCTTGATGATGGTTTTAAGAGCAAGAGATTTGCTTGACTTTTGAGAAGGCCGCCCCAGCTCATATGTTTGGAGAGATCCAATAAGCTCTTAGATTTTGATCTCATCCAAATCTTTACTTTCCTCTATAGCTATGGCTTTTGCTCGGAAGCTCTCCAGCAATGATCGAAGGATTTTCCTCATTATCTTTGAGTCATCCGTCTTCTCACCCAAGTTGAACTTGCCAATAACCACTTTGTTTAGCTTGCTATAGAATGAGTCAAATGGCTCGTCTTCACTCATTTTCAGCTCTTTAAATTGAGTGGTTAGCATCTGTAACTTAGTATCCTTCACCTTCTTCGTGCCTTCATAGGTGGTCTCCAATATCTCCCAAGCTTCCTTGGCAATTGTTATGTGAGAAATCCTATGAAACTCATCTGGAGAAACACCACAAAAAATTGCATTCAAAACTTTACTGTTAGCATTAGCTGCCGCAAGTGTTGCCTTATCCCAAGTGGATTTAGCGACCTTCGGCCTAGTCCATCCTATTTCTACCACATCCCAAATAGTATCATCAATTGAACACAAGAATGCCCTCATTCGGACTTTCCAAAAGGCATAGTTACTACCATCAAAATATGGTAGAATATTTAAAGATTGAGACCGATCCATCTCAAACAAGGTCAAGGATTGCACTAAGGTAATTAAACCACAGCTAGTGCACCCACTCTGATACCAATTGAAAGCTCGAAAATGTGTTGAAAACACAAGAGCTGTTTAGACCCCCAAATTCAAGTTACAGCTTGATTGATTTTACATTAACTTAATACTAAGCGCGGAATAGTGGAAATGCGAGCGGATAAATAAACAAACTACTTTAATCCATAAATTTAACAACACAGCAGTAAAATGGAATATAAAAGAGTAGGGAAGAGAGATGTAAAGACAAGATAATACATCAATGTGTTGTCAAAGCTGAAGAACTCGGTGAAAAACCTCTCCACCGGCTTCTAAGCGGTAATCAATCCACATAGACAATCAGTTGGGATATATGAATTAGCAAGAGACCCTCCAAGCCTAATCTACTCGATGTACCTAAGCCCTCCAAGCTCCTACTCTAACAAGGTTTCTCGAAACCGTATCTTGTCTAACTCTCTAAATCCCAAAACAAACTCAATGTTGCATCTGCCATCTTCAGCTTCTTCCAATGCTTCCTAGCAGCACCAAAAAACCTCACTTGACACTCTGAAGGTGTGTGGTAAGTGTTTGGGCTATCAACCTCTCAATGGTATGGAAATGGAGTGGTAGGAGTTGAGGAAATCCACAAGCAATTGTGTAGAGAAAAGTGGGTATAACAATCTCTAACTTTCAAGGTTTGTGGCTAGGGTTTTCTCTCTGAAACACTCCTCAACATTTGTGGATAATGTTGGTATATATAGTGTGGGTACAGAAAGTATGTATCAGATAGCACAGCTTGGCAAAACAGAATATATTGCGAGTGTCTCGCGAGAAGGCCTTATCCGCAAGCTACTCGCGAAACATAGCTACTCCATCTATACTGACTCTTCGCATTCCAGTCATGTGTAGGGTACATGCATCACTTCGCGGGATGCTTAGTAGCGAGATACTCGCGAGAAATCTTCTGTCTTCAATTGCTTTAGTCTCCACACACTCTCTCTTTATCACACAACCTTTACAATTAAATCCCACAATAAATACAGGGTACAAAAGATTGAATAAAATTACAATCAAATTTAGCATAAAATTAAAGCCAACAAAATACATAGTTGTAAATTACAACTTTACAGAAACCTCAAATTAAGTAAAATACCTTTGAAACTACTGAAAATGACCAAAATACCCCTAAATCTTAGCAAAAATACACTCAAAATCTCTCAAACAAACAAAATACCCTTGAAACCTTGAAAATGGGGAAAATACCCCTAAAACCTCTAAATGACCAACATACTTTGGAAACCACAAAAAATGATGAAAATACCTTGAAATCTCTAAAATGACGAAAAATACTCTAAAACCACTAGCATGACTAAAATACCTTCGAAACCTCAGAAATGACTAAATACCTCTAAAACCTCTAAAGTGACGAAATTAATTCTGAAACCACTACAACAACAAAAAAAAAAAAAAAAAAAACCCTTGTAATCACTAGAATGACCAAAATTAACCCCCCCCCCCCCCACCCAAAACCATTAAATTTAACAAAATGCCCCAAAACTTGAGAACAACCAACAATACATTGAAACCAGATGAATGACTAAATTATCCCGAAATCTTTCAAATGACCAAAAATACCTCGAAAACAGTAAAAATAACCAAAAATACCTCGAAAACTCTTAAAAACAAAAATACCCCAAAACCTGTAATACCCCCACAATCACAAAATGATCAAAATGCCCTCAATTTCCTCTAGAATGAGCAAAAAAGACCTTGAAAACGCTAAAATGATAACAAATACACCAAAACCTGTAAAATGATTAAAATACCCACAAAATTGTAAAAATGATCAAATGACATCAAATCCTATGGAATGTGGACGAAAACCTAAAACCTCTAAACTGACCAAAATATCCCGAAACCATCAAAATGACTACATACCTTGAAACTATTAAACAGCCCTAAAATACTCAAAACCTTCAAAATAACAAAAATTTTCAAGTTATATTGTGTCATTAAGTGGTTTTAGGGGTATTATGGTCATTTTAGAAGTTTTAGGGGGGTTATTTATTTATTTATTTATTTTTAATTTTATAACCATTTTAGAGGTAAAATAGTATTTTTGTCATTTAAATTATTTTGATATATTTTGGTTATTTTACGGATTTCAAGGGAATGCTAAGCATTTTAGAGGTTTGGGTATTTTTTGGTCATTTTATAGGTTTTTGGTTATTTTGGCTAGTTTAGAGGTATCGTGGGCATTTTTGGTCATTTCAGTTTCAGAGGTATTTTGTTTATTTTTTAGATTTTAGGGGTATTTTGGTCGGTTTCAAGTGTTTTTGGCCATTCTAGAGGATTTTAGGGCAATATGGTCATTTTAGCAATGTCGAGGTGTATTTTTTAATCATTTTAGATGTTTGGAACATTTTGGTCATTTACGAGGTATCAAGATTTGACAGCTCATTCCAGCCATTTCAGGGGTGTTTTGGTCATTTTAGAGATTTTGAGGTTATTTTAGTCATTTTAGAGATTTTGGGGTTATTTTGGTCAATTAAGAGTTTTTTTCCCCTTACGTTTGGGGTTTATTTTGGTAATTTAGTGATTTTGGGGTATATCGGCCATTCTAGTGATTTTAAGGGCATTTTTGTCAAAATTCCCTAAACTAAAAAAAATTATATTATTTTACTTGTGAGAATTACCAAATTAAATATATATATATATATATATATATATATATTTTGTTCTGGGTACCATTTCTGCCCCAAAAACAAATTGTATAAAAATTAAAAAAATTAAAAAACATCATTCTGGCATCATTTTTAGACAGATTGGGCTGGGACAGGCTGAAAAAGAGATAAAAAAAATTTCTTTACGAGAACTATTTCTTCTTGACTCAGGTTGAAGCATTCTGAAAAAAAATTCAAAAAAAAAGGAAAATAATTCAAAAA